>CM053580.1:215480067-215504001 GCA_028627135.1 Pseudochirops cupreus
GGAAAAGATATCATAAGGAACTTATCAAAGTTGAACTATTTACATGCCTATATGGAAAAACGATAATTATAACTTATGAAACTTTTCTCAGCATGAGAATAGTTGAAGGGAATAATATGTGTACAGGTATACATAGACAGAGGGCACGGGATCAACTGAATAGTAAGAGATGATATTTAAAAGGTGAAATTGAGAGGTAAGAGAGGAATATAATGAGAGAAGATGGGGAGAGACAGAATGGCATAAATTATCTCATACAGAAGAGGCAAGGGATAATTGTTGCAATGGAGAGGAAGAATAGGAAGGCAAAAGAGAATGGGTCAACCTTACTCTCATTGAATTTGGCTTAGGGAGGGAAGGACGTACACTCTAAATTGGGCGTCTTGCCCTACAGGAGAGTAGGGGGAAGGAGAGATGATGGAGGGGAGGGGAGGTTGTGGGGGAGGGTAGTGAGAAGCACATACTTTTGTAAAGGGACAGGGAAAAAGTAGAGAACAGAACAAGCGGGGGGCAGGATAGGATGGAGGAAAATATAGTCAGTCTTTTACAATATATCCACCGTGGAAATGTTTTGCGTAACTACACATGCACAACCTATATTGAATTGCTTGTCTTCCCAGTAAGGGTGGGTGACAAGCGAGGAAGGGAAAGAATCTGGAATTCAAAGTTGTAAAATCAAATGTTTAAAAAATTATTATTATTATTATTATTATTATTATTTACGTGCAACTGGGAAATAAGATATACAGGCACTGGGGTATGGAGATCCATTTTGCCCTACAGGAAAATCAGAGGGGGAATGGGGAGGATATAGGAGAGAGCAGATTGGGGGAGGGGCTATACAGTGGAATCACTGTTTTGGGGTGGTGGGTAGTGGAAAGATGGGGAGAAAATTTGTTACTCAAAATCTTGTGGAAAAGAATAATGTAAACTAAAAATAAACATAAAAGTTAATTTTTAAAAAAAGAAATGAAAGCACTAGAGGAAAGAACAGGGGGGTAGTGAGTTATAAAAGAAAGAAATGGAAAGAAAATTAACAGCTTGACAAAAGAAGTACAAAACTGTACCCAAGAAACAAACTGAAAATTAGAGTGGACCAAATAAAAGTACATGACTCCAAGGAAAAACTAGAAATATAAAAAACAAAGGCAAAAGAGAGAAAACAAAAAGAAGGTAATATAAGTTATCACAAAACAAAAACAACTGACCTGGAAAACAGATCAAGAAAAGATAACCTAAGAATCACTGAACTACCAGAAAGCTATGAGCAAAAAAAAGGACCTAGACCGTATATTGATAAAAATAAATAAAACTGCCCACGTCTCTTAGAATTAAAGATCAAAATGGAAATACGGCATGGGGGATCCACCAGTTATTTCCTGAAAAAAAATTCAAAAGAAAAAGTCCAAGAACATTATAACCAAAATCTAGAGGTTTCAGGTAAAAGAAAAAAAAAACTGCAAACAGCCAAAAAGAAAGAATTCTAGAATTAAGAAGCCACAATCAAGATCACACAAGATTTAGCAGGCATCACTCTAAGGGAGCAAATATCTTGGCATAAAATATCCCAGAAGGCAAAATATATAAAGTTACAATCAAGAATAATTTATCCAAGTGAATTCGGTATACTCCTATGGGGGTTAGGATGGGAGGAGGAGTAGGGGGAAGGAGAAAGATTCCTAATGAAAAGAATAAAGCCAAGGAGAAAGTGTGAAATATAAACTCAGGCATCAAGTAAAACATAAGGAGGTAAATATCAGCGAACAACCATAAAGGATTAATTAGACAAGCATAAACTGTTTAATTCTAATATGAGGAGAAAATACATTTGTCCCTGAAGACCTCTCTCATCAAAAGGAGTTATAGAGGCAGCATAATAAAATAGAGGGCTGGGAAGGAGTTTTATTATATTCTGATCATCCTAAAACAAAAATGTAAAGGGACGGGAAAAGCACTATCTGGAGAGGGGAGAAGTACAAGGGAAGGGAGAGGAAATTTTGTCATATAATCAGGATACGCAAGTAGAAATCTATACAAACAAATAGGAATGGATGAGCGGGAACGGCCACACTTGACCCTCAACTGAACCAGTCAAATGAAAAAAAGAATACACATATATTATAGAAATACATTTCACTCAAAACTAAAACAGAAGAGTAAAGGGTAAGAGGACAATAAGAGGGAGGGTAGACTAAGAGAGGATTTAAGCAAAACAAACTCTAACCACAGAGAACAGATCACAACAATGGGTTTAATAAGCAATAGTGGAGGAGAACCAATGGACTCCCGGTTAGGGAAAGAGAAAAGACACAGGGGAACAGAAGCAGACTGTGTCATATACAGCATGGAGGCAGAGCACATATCTTCTTTCTCTTACCCTTTTCTTCTTTATAAAGATGGGTCAGTAAACAAAGAAACAAATGTATAAGAGAATAAAATTAAGGGAAATACACAATTAATGATCATAATTGTGAAGGGGATGAACTCAATCAGAAAATGGAAAAGGATATCAAAATCAATTATGTAGTAGAATCCAACAATATATTGTTTACAACAAACACATCTGAAACAGAAGGATATCTACAAAGTAAAAATAAGGGGCTAGAGTATAATATGCTTCAACTGAAGTAAAACAGGGAGAGGTAGCAACCAGGATCTCAAAAAAGGCAATAACAAAAACATGCTTAATTTAAAGAAGATGAACAAGGAAACTACATTTTGTTGAAAGGTACAAGAGAAAATGAATGAGTGTCAATGAGTGTATGCACAAATGAGTATCTAAATACTTAAAGGAAAAGTTAAATGAGTAACAGGGAAATATAGACAGTAAAACTGTAACAGTGAGGGACCCCCTTGTACCATTTTCAGACCTAGATGAATCTAACCAAAAATAAACAAGAAAAAAGTTAAGGCCTAAAGAGAATTTCGCAAGAATCAGATATGCTAGATAATTTATATTATATATCATGATTCTTGAATAGGAATAGAAGAGTATCCTGAGAGTCAGAACCAGGATTGTGGAATAGCAGGAAATACAACTGAGTTCTCCCTAACAACTTCTCCACAAAAACCTAGAAAAGGCACCAGACTAAGTCCTCATCAGGAAATATAGTAAATCATTTTTCCATTCTAGATAGAGAAGCCTGTAGACAACAGAGACAAAGTACAGCCAAGAACAACTGTAATGAGCGTTCAAGCACAGGGAATGAAAGAAGGCTGCAGTTGCATACCAAGGCAAGAAAAGATCCCAGATACATGCTATAAAGGAGCCCAACTTTGTGCAAAATGTAGGAATGGGTTTAAAGTGGCAGCTTGGTCACTCACTAGTTAGTACCAGTTCACAGACTGATGAAGGTACCTGAACCCAGGTATGATGTACCAGAATAAGGAGCAGTCATCCTAGGTTGTATATTTAAGAAGGATCAAATATATAGCAGCAGCTTCAAGACTACATGAACAGAATGGAGTTTCAGTTTCAGCCTCTGGTCCAGTCTGAAATCTGTGGCAAAATAACTAGGGTAAGAATCCCAGGCCAAAAAAGAGCCTGAAGTTCTGTCATTCTGAACCAGTAAAGCTTTCCAGTTGGCTGATATCGGCTGGGTTTGGCAGCCTAACAAAAAATCTGAAGTTGAGAAGTGGACCAAAAGAAGGAGAAAACAAAAAGAATCCCACCATAAAGAGTTTTTGGGGTGGCAGCAATGCTTAAGATAACAACTAAGAGAAGAGAATGATTCCAAAATATCTATAAGCAAAGCCTCAAAGAAAAATACAGTTGGCACAAGATGAATTAGAATTCCTAGAAGAGATGAAGCAAGAGGTTTTTTTTAAGAGGTTTTAAATGTTTTTATAAGTGAAATGAGAGCACTAGTGGGAAAAAAATAGTAAAAGAAATGTGAGCTACAGAAGAAAGAATTGGAAATAGAATTAACAGCTTGGAGCAAGAGGTGCAAAACTATGCCTAAGGAAAAAAATTCCCTGAAAATAGAATGGACCAAAAAGAAGTTAATAACCCCATAAAAAACAAGCAATATAAAAATAAAATCAAAAGGCTGAAAATGAATAGAAGAAAATACAAGGTATCTTATAACCAAAACAATTGACTTAGAAAACAGATCAAGAAAAGATTTTTTAAGAATCATTGAAAGATACGACTGAAAGAATGTAGGTGCTGCATTTCAAAAAACTAGAAAACTACCCAGATCTCTTAGACCAAAACAGCAGTGAGAGAAGAAAAAAATCCGCCGTCACATCCTGAAATATATCCCCTAAAAGGAAACCTATCAGAAGTATCATAACCCAAATCTAGAGCTTCTATATCAAAGGGAAAAAACTACAAACAGCCCAAAAGAAAGAATTAAAGTACAATCTGTTCTGTTATTTTGTTTGAAAATGCAAATCTGTTCCAAAAGACTGAAATATTAGGAAATCATCTGAGCCTAAGGGATATTTTATGTTTAAATAACACCATTTTATCAGAGAGAAATAGCAAGAACAGAGCATCCTACACTATTCCACAATACCTCACAAGCTGCAAGCACTTCCACAAGCAAACTGCAGGTCTTTTCCAAGTTAAAGTGTCATATTTATTGTACATCATTTATTGCAGTAAGAGTTATGGGAAAAGAGGGCTGGCTCCTAACCACGTGCTACATTCTACCTCCCACCATGGCTCCAGTCCCTATGTCCTGCATACTACATCTGCCACCCACTGTGCAAAGAGTGCTAGACCTAGGACCTCAGGAAGAACTGAGTTCAAATGCTGTCTCATACACCTGAAACATCACTGTGTGACATTGGACAAGTCACTTAACTTCTGTTAAATGAGGATCGTAATCGCTTTTATCTCTCAGGGCTTAGTAGGCGCTATATAAACATTGCTCCCCTGTCTCCCTCCTTTCATCCATGGCATTAACTTTTCCAGCTGGAGGTCAGTGGGAAACAGGGTGGAGGTAGGGCCCCTGATGAGCAACAGTCAGAGGCTGCAGACAGTGCCACTATTATTGAAGTACCTGCGTATCTTTTAATCCATTTAACATATAAAAATGTGCTACCGTTTTTATTACATCTCTATCTTTTTTCATGTGTCACTGATGTTTTTAGTATTGTGCCCCAACCTCATCTTTCTCATAAGCCCTGTGGTTTTTATGTGCTGATTCTGCATAACTTGGTGATTTGGGGGGAACATACATACCACGTAATAGCAGAACAGACTGTATGTACCATGCAGTCACACAAGATTTGGCAACTGCCACTAAAAAAAGAGCAAAGAATTTAGGATACAATATTCCAGAAGGTAAAAGGCTTATAACCAAGAATAATTTACCCAGCTAAACAAATTCTTTGAGGAAGGAGGGGAAGGATGGAGGAAGAAGGGACCTTTAATGTAACAAGCAACTTCCAAAAATGCCTGATGAAAAGGCCTGAGCTAAGTAGAAATTATAAAATACAAACACAGGAAACACAGAAACATAAAAAGGTAAACACAAGTGAGCAGTAATAAGGGACTAAATAAGAATTAACTGTTTATATAGGGAAATGCTACATGTAGGCCCTCAGAATCCTATCATCACCAAGAGTTGTAGAGACAGCCTAATGAGAGGGGCCCTGAAGGGCTTTGTTATGTTCTGATGATCTTAAAATAAAAATGGAAAGGAAGAAAAAATAGAGTCCCCTAGGGAAGGCAAAGGTTAATGAAGGAAAGGGAAAAGTATCTTGCATAATCAGAGTGCAAAAGTAAAAGGCTATGCAAACAAGAAAGAATGGGTATAGGAAGCAGCCTCACTGGACTCTCACTCTCAAACAAACTAGTCAAAGGAAGGCGCATACACGCATACACACACACACACACACACACATACAGTAAAATGATTAGAGAAGCAGATGACTAGAGAAAAAAACTTTGTGGCGAGGTTCTCTGATGAAGGTCTCATTTCTAAGACATAAAGGAATGGAGTCAAACGCATAGAATGAGAGCCACTGTCCAGCTAACAGTCAAAAGATAAGAAGGAGCAGTTTTTAGAGGAAGAAAGTCAACTATCAAAAACCATGTGAAAATGGTCTAGATAATTAACAATTAGAGAAATCAATATTAAAATAACTGAGGTTCTATTTTATACGTATCAGGTTTGCAAAGCCAAACAAAAAAAAGGAAAGTGACAAATGTCAGAAGGGCCTTGAGAAAACGGGTGTGTACCACTGCACTGTTGATGGAACTAATTCAGCAATTCTGGAAAACAATCTGGAATTAGGTCCCCAAAGTTATTCAAATGTGTATGTCCTTTTCCCTAGCAATATTACTACTAGGTCTATATCCCAAACATATTAAAGGAAAAAGACAAGGACTCATATGTAGAAAAATATTCAAATTTTGTGTGACAAGAATTGAAAAATGAGGAAGATGTCTATGAACTGGGAAAAGGCTGAACAACTTATTAATGCGATGGAATCCTATTGCATTGTAAGAAATAACAAAAGGAATGATTTCAGAGAAACCTGGGAAGACTTGTAAAAAGTGATACAGAGTGAAGTGAGCAGAACAAAAGGTACAATTTATACAATAAAAACAATACTGTAAAAAAAAACAATACTGCAAAGATACAATCAATTTTGAAAGGCTTAGGAACACCCAGCAACATAAACACCAACCACAGTTCCAAAAGATTCATAATAACACACGCTTCTCACCTCTTGATAAATGATCTTCAAGAGAGCAGATTAAATCACGCATATGTAAATATACATATGTGTATGTGTGTATGCATGTGCATAGAGACACACATGCAGGGCAGGGCAGAACATGACTAATGTTCTAGATATGTTTTGCTTGACTATATCTGTTTGTAACAGACTTTACTCTTCTGATTTCTCAATGTGGGTAAGGAAAAGTGAGAGGGAGAGAAGGCACACTTAGTTTGATTTAAAATATTTTTTAAATTTGAGTATCCAAATTTCTCAGCTATACATAGCAACTTTACAAAAATTAACCATGTATTATTAGGGCATAGAAACCTCATAAGTGCAGAAAAGTTGAAATTTTAAACACATTTTTTACAAAACAGTGCTGTAAAATCATTTCCAATAAAGGACTACTCAATGATTAAAACTAACTGGAGACTAAATGACTTAATCCTAAGCAATGTCAAAGAACAATTCATAGATACATATAATGACTTAATAATTTCTGTTAAAGATAATGACGAGGAATAAGACAACATACCAAAATTTGGGAGATTCAGTCAAAGCAGTCCTTAAGAGTAAGTGTAGATCTCTAAATACCTTTATTAATAAAAGAGAAAAAGAACAAATCAATGAAATCAGGCATATAATTTTTAAAAACTAGAAAAACAAAAGAATGCTAAAAACACAACCGAATACCAAAATAAAAAAAATGAAGATCAAAGGAGAAAATAACAAAATTGAAAGCCAAAAAAATTAAGTTAATAAATAAAACTAGGAACTAGTTTTTAAAATAGATAAACCATTAGCTTATTTGGTTTTTTTTTTAAGAAAACCAAATTACCAAAAATTTCAAAATACATATCATCAAAAATAAAGAGGTGCATTCACAACTGATGAAGAAATAAATTATCAGAAACTATTTTGCCAAACTATACCCCAATAAAACCAAGAACTTAACTGAAAATATAAAATTCCCAGATTTATAAAACAAGAAATAGATTTCTTCTAAGTTCAGAAAAAGAAATTAAACAAGCCATAAATGAGTTTCCTCCTCAAAAAAAAAATAACCAACCCAGAACCAGATAGACTTACAAATAGATTCTACCAAATACTTAAAGAATAATTAATTCTAACACTAAATAATTTAAGAGGAAAACAGCAAATGGAGAGGTTCTGCCAAATTCCTTCTATGATACAAAAAATGGTATTGATACCTAAACCAGAAAGAGTGAAAACATGGAAAATTCATTTTTAAATAAAATATTAGTAAGAACACTGGAGCAACACACATACAAAATACTATACACTATGACCAAACTGGATTTATACCAGGAATGCAATGCTGCCTCAACAGTAGGAAAACTATAAACATAATTGATCATATAATAATGAAAATAATAATGATCATATTATGACAATAAATGTCAAAAAGACTTTAACAAGATGCAACACCTATTCCTGATTTGTTTTGTTTCATTTTTTAAGAAAACCAACTAGAAAGCACAATAATAAACAGAGCTTCCCTTAATTTAAGTAGTATCTCTCTGAAACCAAGAGCCAGCATTATATGTAATGGGAATAAAACAAAGGACTCTGAAGTAAGAAAAGGGTAAACCAATGCTATCTATCATCACCATTACTATTTAGAAATTCTAGTGCTAGGAATTCTGAAACTGAGGAAATAAATATATGCAAAAAGGAAACAAGAAGTATCACTTTTGAAGATGATACAATGGTTTTCTTACAACATCCTAAAGAGTTAACTAAAAAACCACTTAAAACAACTAACAACTTCAACAAAGTTCCAGGTTCCAAAATATACCTATATAAATCATCAGTATTTATGTACATTGCCAATTAAAACCAGCAGGAAGACAGAGAAAGTTTCATTTTAAAAAACTACAGAATTTATCAAATATTTGGGAGTCTACCTGCCAAGCCATACACAGGAACCATATGAATACAATACAAAATAGTCTTTAAAGTCAGATCTAAGTAACTGGAGAAATGCTAATTGCTCATGGGTAGTCTGAGCAAATATAATAAAAATGGTAAGATGACCAGAATTAATTTATTTATGCAGTAACAAAGCAATCAAACTACCAAAGGATTACTTTATAGAGCTAGAAAAAAATAATGACGACATTCATTTGGAGGAACCAAAGGTCAAGAATCTCAAGGGAATTGATGTGGGAAAAAGTAGAACAGAAGGGCACAGCAGCGCCAGATCTCCGAATGGACCACAAAGCAGTGATCACCCAAAGAATTCGACACTGGTTAAGAAATAAAGAGGTCAATTAGTAGACCAGATTAGGTCCACAATGTACAATGAAATGATAAACTCAAAGATCTAAGCTATTAAGGGTTATTATTCAACACTATTAAACAAAAAGTGCTGGGAAAGCAGCCCAACAGAAAGTAGGTACAGACTCACACCTAACACAGGAAAAGCTGCAAATATATATGTATACGGGTTTACATGTACAGATAAACCCATATACATATATATATGATTTAAACACAAAGGGTGACATAAAAAACAAATTAGAGGAAAAAAGAAGAAATTACCTTTCAGATCAATGGCTAGAAGAGATCACAGACAATAGAACAGACAAGTCTGATGACATAAAATTAAAGTTGTTTTGTTTTGGCTTTTTTTCACACAAACAAAACCAATCTACTAAAGGTAACCTGGAAAACTTACACCAATTTTCTCTAATAAAGGTTACAGGTATTGATAAATAGTCAAAGAATATGAATAGGCGATTTTCAGAGAAAGAAATCCAAGTAGTCTCTAACCATATTTTTAAAATACAAATTAAAAGCATTTCTAACGTTCTACCTCATATCCATCTGATTGACAACGTTGGCAAAAAAAAAGAAAAGAGCGACAAATGCTAGAGGAGCTGTGGGAAAACAGAAACATAAATGCACTGTTGATGTACCTAGGACCTGATCCAGCCATTCTTAGAAAGCAATCGAGAATTGCGCCCCAAAAGCTTATTATAACTGATAAAAAATTATGTATCACCTTTGATGTAGTGATAATTCTCAGTGAATACACTATACCCGAAAAGTATCAGAGAAAGAGGGAAAGGACTCATATATTCAAAAATACTTACAGCAGCTCTGTTTGAGAAAGCAAAGATATATGGGCTAAAGGGTTGCTCATGGACTGGTGAATGATCAAGTCATGGCATATGAATGTGACTGAAAATGTACTATTGGAAGCAACAAAGGAGATAGTGTAAGTATCAAATAAGCAGAACCTGAAGAACAATGTATATGATAACAATACAGTAAAGATGATCAGTTCTGAAGGTCTTAGCAACTGATCAACACAATAACCATCCACAATTCCAGGGGACTCATGATATAACATGCTACTCACCTTCTAACAGAGAAATGATGGACTCGGAGCAGACTGAGTCAGTCATATATGTGTGCATGTGTAGTTATGTACCTATATACATGCACATGTGTGTACATTGCCTGATTCTACCTGTTTGTAACAGATTTTGTTTTTCTACTTTCTTACTGGTGAGGGAGTGGGAGAGAAAGATAGTGGATGTTTGAAAAAAATAATGAATTTTTTTTAAAGATTCATGTCACCTTTGTTTCCTAGCTCACTGAATTGTGCTGTCTTTTAAGGATTTTTTTTGTTCTATACCACAGTTATTTCCCAGTACTCTTCTCCCAACATCAGACACCACAGCCATTGAAACCTCCTTACAAGTGTCACTTGCTTCAAACTGTTAAAGGAACTGAATATTTGCAAGAAAAAAAAAACTGCTCTTTAAAATGCTCCAAATTATTTTCTTCAATATGAAGGAAACTCTAGAATTCAAATTCTCTAGATTCTCTGGAAAGTACTTAGTGTTTTCCAAGATAAATTCTATAATTTCTACTGGACATAAAATGCTTCAAAAGATTTTCTCAAAGCTAGACCTGTAGAATTGCCCTTTTGGCTGTTTGCCTGGTTTTAATGGAGAGTAATAAAACCCGAACAGTCTTCCCTATTCTGCCTGGCTCACCTGGAAGACCCAAGCATCAAATAGCTTCCCATCTCCCTATACCAGTTACCGGCTGACCAATGATCTAGTCTTGAAAAATTCATCTTAGCCAGCAAATACTTTCTTGCAAAATGAATTTCCAAGCCTGAGTACATCTGGTTGTGAACACCTTATTTCCTCCTCTTCACTTCTCTCAACTCAAACTACCTCAAATCACCTTATTTCAAGATTATTCTCTCCCAGTGCACAGAATCTCAAAAAACTACTAACATAGTTTTTACTATGAGAGAGTACTTTATAAGAGGAAGGTTGCAAGTGACAGAACTGCTAAAAATAGCTTCAAAATTGAGTAAGTGGCCTAACATAATAGAATAACATTAATAATAAGTCCTACACAACATAAAGGGAATGGAAACTTTCAAGTACAACAGATAGGATCTAAAAGCAGCAAAATGTTGGGAATTTTCACTAAATGTATTCTACTCCACCATCTTGGTTCTACCCCTCCACTAAACATAGTCTAAAGCCATCAGATATATCATTCTCACAATTCCTCTCCTTAACTTCCAACTTTGGTCACCATCTCCATCACAGATTGGCAAAGTCCCACTTTGGTCTTTAACAAGGCAAGGCTCACATTAATCATCTCACCTGGACAGGCCATCTAATTCAAGTCATATTTAACAGAGAATTCTCTCTCTCTCACACTCCTGAAAAATGATCACCCTCCTTTTCCATGCAGACTTCAAATGACAGTTCACTTCATTTTTGAGTATCAATACTGATTTTAAAAAAGAAAGTTGTTCCTTAAACTGTTCCTAAATCTGCCTCTACACCCATTTTTCCTACTTCTACCCTCGAGATCAAACTTTGAGTAGTCCTTCCATAAGACAGCTATCATGACCCCGCTCAATTTTCTCCTCTCCAGGCCAAATATCCTGAGTTCTTTCTATTTAGCTTAGTAGAGAAAACTCTCAAGACCCCTCACCATCCTGGCTGCCCTACTCTGGATGTCACTCCTTAAATGTTACTCACAGAACTGAGCACATCTTGGATGACCAGGGTGGGGAGCACCAGCGCTGCTACTCTCTTTCTGGACACTCTGCCTCTCAATGCTGCCAAATATTCAGTTATTCACAATAACAGTCTGTCCAATTATCCCTTCAAAATAGTAGAAGAAAAGGTAGCATTTGAATTTGCTCGGCTTTATCAATCAATGGGGGGAAAATCGATATTTGATTATGTCTTTGAAAGTCAAATAGCAACACATTTGATACCACTCCCCTGCTCCCACTTTACAAAAACGCTGTATGTGAGACCACAAGATCCTGCCCGACTTCAATTCTTATTATCAAACTAGGAATCATACGGAAAATACCATCCACCTCCAGAGGGAGCTGGGAAACTCTGAGTGTAAACTGACACAGACTGTTTCATTAATTTTTCTTTGTTTTTTATTCTTTTTTGGAGTTGGGTTTCCTTGCAACATAGCTAATATGGAAATGTGGTTTGCGCGACTTCACATGCATAACTGATATATTGCTCACCTTCTCAATGTGAGGGAGAGAATCTGGAACTCAACTTTTTCAACGAACATTAAAATAGATATTCTATATATGTATGCATATATGTGTATATACACACACACATTTTATATATATATATATATATATGAAAATCATGGCAAGTAGTATACCATTAGAATATATGATTAAGACAATATATGCGTACTACACTGGGGTCACTGAGTAGTTTATTAGCTGGTACCATTCTTAAGTCTAATGGAAAGAATAGTGAATTCAGGATCAGAAGTCTCGGTCTTAGATCCACATTTATTAGCTGTGTGACCTAGGCAAGTGTAAATCTCATTTTCCTTAACAGTTAAGTTCAATGAGTCTACAAAGTGATGTGGCAGTCAAAAACACAAAGAAGAATTGGGGGGTAGGGTGACTAGTATATTTCACTGATAAAGTACTCTCCCAGTGAGGAAAATCCCTGTACCACTGCACATCTGCTCCATAATTATAGTCTCAGAGGTGACTGGAGCACTGAGAAATTATATGAATAATCTCTGTGACTAAGGTCACACAGAGAGTCAGAGGCAGGACTTGAACTGAGGTCCTCCTAACTCTGAGGTCACCAGGCTAAATTAACAAAAGCACAGTGTCCAAAGCTAATGAAGGAATGAAGCATTTATTAAGTACTTAGTATGCACTAAGCATAGAACACACAGTCCCTGTCCTGAAGGAGCCCCCATCCTAAGAGGATGACAACACACATGGAAAATGTCATGGTCCTTAGGGTGTGACAGCAAAGCACGGTGTGATGCTTCTTGTTTAGAGTTATTTCCACCGATAAAATTATATCAATTTCTGGTACTGAATTATTTGAGAGTGCCAAATGCGTCTTTAGTTACAGTGTCACCAGTGTCTTTGGTGGAAAGACCTTTCCCTTCTGTCACTGTCACTGTCGCTGTCACTGAAGCACCTGTAGGAGCAGCTGCCAGACGGCATTTCCAAAAGAGGTTGTTTCTCCACAGGAGAAAGGCTGAAAGCACTAGGCTAGAAACAATGCTATTCCCAAAGCCCTTGGCCTCAGGGTCCTGGGCTATCCCCATCAAAGTCTGAGATGAAATTAGGGGTTAAGATGGAAGTTTGACTGGCTGGGTACATGCTGCCTCCTCTATCTCCCTTCAGGGCCCATAGTGCTTCAGTTATGCTACCTGCCTCGCAACAGCCGGTCAACAATTGGTGAACATGGCTGGCTCCTCCATGGGAGTTGCCTCCCTATATGATGGCTGTGAGAGCTAGGCTCAAAAACCAGAACTGGTGGCATAGAGGGTGCTGCCACTCTCAGGTCTCCTGGACCCATCTGCCTGTTCATAGCAGCTGGTCAGCAGCTGTTGCTGGTGGTGATAAGGAACAAGGAAGCAATAATGCCACTTTACCTCAGCCCAGTTCAACTACATCTAAAGTGCTATGTTCAGTTCTGGTCAAATATTAAGAAGAGCATCACTAACAAGCTGGAGTATTTCCAGAGGAAGATGATAAGGGTAGGGAGGGGACTGGCAACAAGGATTGGGTGGATCAACTGGGAATGTTTAGTCTGCTGAAGAGAATATGTAGAGGGAACATGGTCACTATGCTCAATTCTATGAAAGGCTGTCATGTGAAAGAGTTTAGAATTATTATGCTTGGTCTAAGAGGGCAAAATGAGAACCAAGAGGTGGAAGTTACAGAAAGACAGATGCATATTTAAGTTAAGGAAAAATTTCCTAACAATCTGAGGTCTTAACCAATAAAAAGTTGATTCAATATGTGGTGAGTTCCCTATCAGGGGACTGTAAAATCCAGAGCTAGGAGGAACTCCTTGAAGCTCATCTAGTCCAACCACCTAATTTTAAAGCTGAGGAAACAGGCCCAGAGAGGTTAAGTCACACATATGCTAAGTGGCAAAGCAGCCCCTCCAATGTAAGATCAACTAATCTCATTATTAAGTACCTACAATGTTCAAGAAACTGTGCTGGTGCCTAGGATACAATGACAAAAAAAGTCCCTGCCCACAAGTCTACATTCTATCAGAGGAAACGAGGAGTATACATCTTCAGAGATACAAAACATACACAAAGTAAATGAAAGGCAATTGGGGAGGGGCAGACACTCATAGCTGAGTCAGGGAAAGGATCTGGCAAAGATTCCGATAGGTGTTTTGAAGAAAGTTGAGATTCTAAAAGGCAGAAGTGAAGAGGGAATGTGTTCCAGTCAGGAGATAGCCTTTTGCTATGGTGATAAAAGATGGAATGTTTTATCTACATCAGTGGTTCTCAACCTTCCTAATGCCGCGACCCTTTAATACAGCTCCTCATGTTGTGGTGACCCCCAACCACAAAATTATTTTTGTTGCTACTTCATAACTGTAATTTTGCTACTGTTAAGAATCGTAATGTAAATATATGATATGCAGGATGTATTTTCATTGTTACAAACTGAACATAACCCACAGGTTGAGAACCGCTGATCTACAGGAAAGCCAGTAAGCCAGTTTAGATAAGCGTGTGTGTGTGTGTGTGTGTGTGTGTGTGTGTGTGTGTGTGTGTGTGTGAGTGAGAAGGGGAAAAATGTTTCCTAATTTTGGAAAGAAAGGCAGCCAGATTCTGAAGGGCTTTAAGTGACAGAGGAGCTTTTATTTGAACCTAAAAGCAATAGAGAACCACTAGAGCTTCTTCAGCACAAAAATGACATGTTTAAACTCGTGCTTTAAGAATACTACTTTGGCAGCACAGTGGAGTTTTAATTGGAAAGATGAGAGCCTAGAGGTGGAGAGATCAATTAGGAGGATACTCCCCGAAGTAAGAAGTAATGAAGGCCTGAACCTGCTCACGTGTTGGTCACAGGAGAAGAGAGAAAATGATGGATATGAGAGAGGTTGCAGAAATAGAACCAACAGGGCTTAGCAATATATTGGACATGCGTGAGGGAAAGTAAAGAGACAAGGATAACTCCAAAGTTACCAACCTGAGTGAGAGTGACTAGAAAGATGGTGGCACCCTTAAAATGTTCTGAAGTAGGTTTGGACAGAAGGATAATGAATTCTGTGTTGGACATGTTGAATTTTAGATGCCTATGCAACATTCACTTCAAAACATACAATAGATGGTGAATTACAAGAGTCAGTTCTGTAGAGGTCATTTAAGACATAGTGGGCCTGACTCAAGCAGGCCAGAACCTTGTTAGTTCATGCTGAATCATGGAACAAAATAAGAGGAACTGATACGCCACTCAAGAGTTAACAAAAAGAAGTTTACTTAGCCCATTCACGGAAAGGATGTTCAACAAAGATACAATACTCCAGCATTTAAATTGGTTGGATGTCCACTCTCTGACATCTCCACAAGAAAACACAATGGGTCAGCATGGCAAGGTGTGGTGATTTAAACAGTTTGTAAACATCCCCAATTGTAAAAGACTCTGACTCCACACCAGTGAATGTTTTTATATCCTTAGGTGACCAAAAAGCCTTTTCAATGAGGTCAGATACTATCACAAAGCTGCCTCTAGGGAAGTGTAGCTTGAGCTTTGACTCCTGGAACAATTAAGTCTCTGGTAACAGTTTGGCCGCTTTTCATGGAAAAACTAACCTAACCCATGTTTCTGAGGAAGGGTGAAACCCTGATAATTGTCCTATCACACACAGGAACTGGGGAAGTCATCAAGAGAGAAGAGGGCCTTGAGATTCACCCATAGTTTATGGATATGATGAATGACATGGATAAAGATCCATCAAAAGAGCAGCCAGACAGGCAAAGAAAGCGTCATGAAAACCCAGCATCATGTCAAGTGTCATAAAAATCCAGAGGAGGGAAATATTAAGAAAGAATGGGCTCAAGAACACAAATGCTATATAGATTTGTCAAGAAGAATTACAACTAAGAAAAGTTAAGCACTATTTCCACCACGTGATGCTGCCTCAGGGTCTTTAAGGACAGGCTAGGTCATTGCTTTTCAGGAATGTTATAGAGAAGATACCTATTTAAGTATGAGTTGTACTCTTTTTCCTTCTGCATATTTTCACAGAATCACAGAATATCAGATTTAGTAGTGATCTGAAATGTTCCATACAAGCCTTGAGATCTCAGGCAACTCAGATTCTTATATAAGTATACAGGTAAGCAAAACACAAGACAGAGAGTATAACGAAGACAGAGAAGAAGTTGAGACAAAATAATCTAGAAAAATCTGAGAAGCAAAAAGAAGACTCTCAAACAGGAATTTCAAGAAAGGCTTCATGAAAAAACTGAAGTAAGACTTGAAGTACAAGAAGGATTCTGGAAAAGTCAGAGATAAGGACAGCATGCATTACAGGTTCAGGTTCAGACAACAGCCCCCTTGGCTACATAGAAATGGAAGATGACATGTCAGGTTCATAAAGGAGTTGACAGACTAGTTAGGCTGGAAAATAAAGCCCATGAATGGAGATAATATGAAATCAGGGTAGAAAAGTAAGTTAGAACTGATTTTAAAGGACTATCAATGTCAGTATTCTTTTTTAACACCCATCTCTCAGTGAGGTTATGTAACAACAAAATATGAAACACATTTTTAACACTTTCAGTTTTATTGACTGTTTTGTTTTTACATTAAATATATTTACAGATTATTCCCACTTCATGAGAAGCCTCTTATAGCAAAGTAAAACAATTAAATAAAATGAATACTTCTGCATATCCATCTGAAAGCATATGAAACATTTAACATCTGCAGCAACCACACACCCATCTTGTTTTAAATGAACAGAAATCTATTTTCTCTCCCACCTATACCCTACTCCACTTGGAAGGAAAAAAAGAAAAGAAAAGAAAAGAATTTACTTTAATAAGTTCAGAGGCAAGCAAAAACAAATTCCCTCTATGGCTGTAACAAAAATGTACATGCCTTATTCTGCACCTTAAATCCATCACTTCTCTGTAATGGACAGTTATGCTTCATCACTGGTCCTCTGAAATCACAGCCATCATATTTATCATAATCCATACAGCTTTCAGAGTTGTTTTCACAGTGTGGTTATTATACAAATTGTTCTCTCAGTTCTGCTTGCTTCATTATTCATCAGTTTATAAAAGTACTCAAAATTGTTCATTTTTATAACATTGATGTTATAGTATAAATTGTTTTGGTCCTGCTTATTTCACTTTGCATCAATATATGTACCTTTCATTGTCTTTTTGAAGTCATCTTTTTCCTCATTTCTTATAGCACAATAGTACTTCAACACATTCCCATACCACAATTTCTTCATATATCTTTCAATTACTGGAGATCTGCCTAGTTTCCGGTTTTGTTTCATTTTGTTCTTCTGTCACCACAAAAAGAGCTGCTATAAATATTTTTGTACATAAAGGACCTTTTCCTTTTATCTCTTTTGGGTATAGAGCTAACAGTGATATATCTGGATCAAAGAGTAAACACTGTTTAGAAACTTCTTGTAGAATTCAAAACTGTTTGCAAAATAATTGTACTCCCTCTCAGGTCAACAACAGTGCACCAGCACACCTGTTTTCCCACAACTCCTCCAACATTCATCATTTTCCACTTTGTTATCTTTGCCTCTCGGAAGGGTGTGAAGCGGAATCTCGGAATTGTTCTTTTTTACATTTCCCTAATTATTTGTGAGCTGGAGCATTTTGTCAGGTGGTGACAGGCAGCCTGGGTTTCTTCTCCTGAGAACTTTCTGTTCATATGCTTAAAACCGTTTATCAGAAAAGGAGTCTCTTTTTCTTATGAAGTTGAGTCAGTTTCTTATGTATCTCGGAATTCAGAAATTTATCAGAGAAACTTGCTGCAAAAATGTTTTTCCCAATTAACTGTTTGCCTTTTAATTATCCCTTTATCAAACTGGTGAAAAAAAAATACTTGACATAATAGAAATTACCCATTTCATCATCTGTGATCCTCTCTAGTCACTGGTCATGACCTTTTCTCCGATCTATAGAGCTGATAAATAGGGTTTTTTTCATATTTCTTTAAGAGGTTTGTGGTGATGTTTTGTACGTAAGTCACATATCCATTTGGAGTTTATCTTAACCTAAGTCATGAGTTATTGGTCTAAATCTAATCCCTTCCGTATTGCTGCCCAATTTCCCAGTAGTTTTTTGTCAAATAATGAAGCATTATCTCAGTATCTGAAGCCTCCGTGTTTACCAAATACTAAGAATATTAGATACGTTTGCTTGTATATGTCATATACCTATTCTGTTTCACTCATCAAGCTATTAAACAGTACTAAAACTGTTTTAACAATAACTGCTTTGTAGTATAATTTGACACCTGGCACTGTACTCTGAAGTCTCCTTTATGCCCATTTCTTTTCACTGTTTCTCTTGAGATTCTTGAATTTTTTTCCTTCATATGAATTCTGTTGTTTTTTCTAGTTCTATAAAATAATACTTTGGTATTCTGGTATGGAATTTAATAAGGAAATGGATTTAGGAAGTATTATCAATTTTATTATATTGGCTTGTCCTGCAAATGACTAATGGGAATATCCAAATTGATGAGATCACATAGATTCATTTAATTACCTGAATAAATATCAAGAAAAGTTATTTATGTTTTGACCCATAAGCAGTATGGAAGCATTGAACATTTCTGAACAGGAGAACAACGGGATCAGACTTGTGGATTAAGACTAGATTGATATCTATGTAAAGGATTAGTTAGAGAAGAGAGAGACAGGTGGAAGAAAGACCAGTCAGAATGTTAATTACAGGATTCTAGGTCAAGTAATGAAGACTTACAATGAAAAAGTGGAAGGATAACAGGTAGTATTGGAGCTGAGTCTTGAAGGAAACTAAGAATTCTATGACTGAGAGAGAAGAAAGGGATAAATGCAAGAAATCTTGTGAAAACTAGAACTGTGAAGCAGAATTGATAGAATTTAACAGTTAACTAAATATAGTGGCTAAGGGAGATGAAAGAGCCAAAGATGACTCCAAGATTTCAAGCCTGAGTAACCAGAAGAATGGCATTACCATCAACAGAAAGAGGGAAGACCTGAGAAAGGACGAGTTTAAGGAGAAAGAAGATCCGTTCCATTTTGAACATGCTATATATTCCCATAGAAATATCCCAATAGGTGGCTGAAGATGTGGAACTTGAGTTCTGAGGAAGGATTAGGAATGGGAGTAACTGATTTGAGAATCATCCACATCGAGGTAATAAATCAAACCCATGCGAGCAGATCAGACTGATAACTGAGGAAGTATAAGGAGAAAAGAGAAGAGGGCTGTTACCTACACTTTGGCAGATCTAATTAGTTGCCAAATTGCTGAGATCATCTTGGTGAAAAATACTTCAACTAAAGGTTTCTTTCAGTGTTCAATGTAAAGAATAACTCAAATGTCTGTCTATGGTAAATTATGTACCACAGCTTCACTTCTAACTAAACAAAGCTAGGACCCTGGATGCACCAAAATATGTGCAGCTGAACTTTTTGTGATAACAAGGAATTGGAAACAAAGTAGATGCCCATTGATTATGAAATGGTTAAACAAACTGTGGTACTTGAACGGAATTGAATATTACTGTGTATAAGAAATGATGGGTAAGGAATACACAGAACTATGGAAAGATGTATATGAATCAATGAGGACTGAAATAAGCAGAGCCAAGAAAATGATATTTGTGGTGACAACAATGTAAATAGAACAATTACACACTAAAAAATCAAAAGTGAATGTGACAAAATTATAAAGATCAAGTAGGACTTGAATGAAAAAATATGAGAAGATACCATCAACCCAAAAATATGAGAAGATCTGAAAAGGTAGGAGATACATGGGAGCTACACATCGCACAAGTTTTCATTTTTCAACATAGTAATAGATTGCACTGGGTTTTTTTTCCCTCTGTAACAAAATACTCTTTCAAGTTAGGGGAACATGGAATTTTTTTCCTGTTATTCTGGAGTTTCAGTCACATCCAACCCTTTGTGACCCCATTTGTGGGGTTTTGGTGTTTTATTTTCTGACACAGATACTAGAGTGGTTTGCCATTTCCTTCTCTAGCTCATTTTACAGATGAGGAAACTGAGGCAAACAGGGTCAAGTGACTTGCCCAGGGTCACACAGCTAGTAAGTGTCTGAGGCCTGATCTAAACTCAGGTCTTCCTGATTCCGGGTCCAGTGCTCTATCCACTGTACCATCTAACTGTTCCACATGGAATATTTTACCTGTCAGATTTATAGATAAGGAAGAATTTATGAGCAAACAAGAGATGAAGAGCACTTGAGGATATAAAATGTATAATTTTGGCTACATCAAATTAAAAAGGTTTTGCACAAACAAAACCAATGCAGTCAAGATTAGAAGGAAAACAGGAAACTAGGACACAATTTTTACAACAAGTTTCTCTGATAAAAAGGTTTCATTTCTCAAATACATAGGGAACTGAGTCCAATTTGTAAGAATACAAGTCAAACGATATGAACAATAGTCAAAGGATATAAACAGGCAGTTTACAGAAGAAATCAAAGCTACCTATAGTCAAATGAAAAAGTACTCTAAATCATTCTTGATTAGAGAAATGCAAATCAAATCTACCAGATTGGCTAATATGATAGAAAAGGAAAATGACAAATGTTAGAGAGGATGTGGAAAAACAGGGACACTAATGCACTGTTGGCAGAGTTGTGAACTGATCTAATCATTCTGGAGAGCAATTTGGAACTATGCTCAAAGGGCTATAAAAACTGTGGATACCCTTTGACCCAGCAACACCACTACTGGGTCTGTACCCACAAAAGGATCAAAGGAAAAAGAAAAAGACTTATATGTAAAAAAATATTTACAGCAGCTCTTTTCTGGGGCATGAAGAACTAGAAACTGAGGGGAGGCCCATCAATTGGGGAATGAGTGAACAAATTGTGATGTATGATTATGATGGAATACTACTGTGGTACAAGAAATGACAAACAGGATGATTTCAGAAAAACCTAGGAAGACTTACATGAACTGATGCAAAGTGAAATGAACAGAACCAGGAGAACATTGTATACAGTAACAGCAACATTGTACAATGATCAATTATGAATGACTTAGTTATTCTCAGTAATATAAAGATTCAAAATAATTCCAAAGGACTTATGATGAAAAATGTTATCCATCTCCAAAGAAAGAACTAGTGGTGTCTGGATGCAGACTAAAGGATTTTTTTTAACTTTCTTTTTCCTTCTTTTTTTCGGGGTCTGTTTTCTTTTGCAACATGGCTAATATGACTAATAATAATTATACATAACGGCACATGTGCAATCTATATCAAATTGCCTGACTTTTCAAGGAGGGGGGAGGGAAAGGAAGAAGGGAGAGAATTTTGGACTCCAATTTTTAAAAAATTAATGTCAAAAATTTTTGTTTACATGGAATTGAGAAAAATAAAATAAAAATCAAACGTAAAAAATACTATGTTTTAATTTGTGATAGCTTTCTGGGAGTGAGAGGGAAAGGGATGCTTTAGATGATTCTGATGATAAAAGAAACAGGACATCATAACAGCTTAGGACCATGTGTGATTTACATCAACAAGGCAAATTGTAATGGGCCCCTGAGGATGTTCAGTGACTAAGTTGCTTGTGATAATATACTTTACGCACATAAAACCACATTATAAACTGTTATGACTTGGAGTTGTGATTCTTCACGCATTTCTAGTAATATTTTCATTTGGATTTTTAATCAGAAATTTGGATTAATCTTAGTTTTAATAAAAACTTGTTTTGAAAAAAATTATAATGGCTCCAAGGCTGAAAGAAACCAAGCTACGAGAGGGTAACATTTTAAGTGAAAACTGAAAACATAACTCAGCATTGGCACTACATAGCTATTCCTTGCTCTAAGAAAATTCAACATGAGGAATTTACCTAAAAGTAAGCCTGACTTTACCCAAGAGATGCGCTCCTGAAAAGCTGGATGTAAACCGAATTCTCTTTTATGACTGATATATTAGAGATGCTTAATAGTAATTGCTGACATTAAATAGTACTTTGAAGATCTGCAAAGCACTTAACATTATCTCATTAGAGTCTCACAGCTTGTATAGTAGGTACATTTCTGTTTATTTCTGATTGATCTTCAATTAGTAACAGCTTTTAACGCTTTAGCATGAAGTCCCTCTGCTTTCATCATAGAATGATTTATCAGCATTTTGATACATTAAAAGGGGCGCTGGGTGAAGCCATCTGTGTAACAACAACAACAAAATCAATGAATCTGTTTAGTGGAATTTGCCCTCTTGCCGACTCAGAAATGCCCAGCCATTAGGAAACTGGTGGAGAGCCCATATGACCTGTGACCTGCTGCATATTTTCTGTCCTGTGTCACCAACAACAGCATTCTATCCCCTAAGAGGAACTGTCCCAGTTCCCCCCCTTATCCATTTACTGAAATAGGAGAATAGAATTTGATCTATGACCCTCTCAGGAAGTGGATTTAAGAGTCTCCTCACCCAGAAACCTACTGCCATGTGAACCTGCACCTCCCTACTTACCCAAATATGTACAACAAGCAACAGCCTATCAGTACTCTGAAACCATTAAGTATACAGCCTCTAACAACCCTAGGATCCAAACCAATCTGAAGAGCCAAGATACACATGCATCCTCTAGGTGTGCATCAATCTCCATCATTTTCAAAAGGAAGCAAAGAAATCAACCCCTAGTGTGAGTTTAGTAAGGTCCCAAGGAATTTGCTAACAGAAACACTAGAACCTTTCCTGCTTCAACCCCTTCTTACCCAGTGTGTGAGAAAATACAGTCTGTCATCAGAGGGCCCTGGAGAATGGGAGCCCCAGTTAATTGGTACTTAGCCAAACTAGGAAATTTCCACCAGCTCCTCCCTTAATCCCAATGATTCAGAGTTGCTATCTGCTGAGGAGAAAACCTCTTTCCCCTACTGATACTCCTCCATCTCATCCTTATAACTTCCTCTGCTCTCCCCCTCACTTGTGCCCTGTGGAACAATCACACTTCTCTTTATCCTCAACTTCTTCTCCCACTCTTATCCTTGCGATCCCAAGAACCAGGATTTCTCTAGAAGACAATGCACTTCTGGTCACCCTTTGCAGCCATGCCTGCTACTTCTTTCATGCTCCCATTCGCCCTGAGAATAAACATTACTCTTTGCTACCACTTCAGATCATCCCTTCGCCTCTATTACAACATAACTTCACCTTTGAAGTTCAATTTATCCATCTATATGACCCCCATGTAGATAGAACCTTGCTACAATAATCTACTGTCACCACAAACATGCGTATACATAAATACACGCATGTTTTATATGTACACTACATACATATCTACATATGCATGTGTAGATATGTATATGTGTGTGTGTCTGTGTGTGTATACACACAATTTCCAGCCTGAATCCCAAATCACCAACTGCCTGTTGGACAGCTCTAACTAGATTTTCCTTTAGAATCTCAAAGAGACCTTATTCTGTTCTCCCCTAAACCTACTCCTTTCCTTTTTCTGCTGAAAGCACTAACATCTTATTCCATCTCATCACCTAGGTTTGGAACCATGGAGTCTTTTTTCTTTTTTTGGTCTTTTTTTAAAATTTATTTTATTTACTTTTAGTTTACAAGATTCAATTCCACAATCTCTTGAGTTTCAGATTTTCTCCCCTCCCTCCCCCCCTCCATGGTGGCGTGCAATCATGTATAGGATCTGCAAATACTTTCACATTGT
>CM053580.1:215504501-215534675 GCA_028627135.1 Pseudochirops cupreus
GAAGCAAAACACCCTATCGTTCTCTTTCATGTCTGGTTTTGCTTTTTTTTTTTCTTTTCCCAGTGATCACTCCTTGGTTACAACCCTTCTATATGACCAAACTATTGTACAATGTGAAAGTATTTGCAGATCCTAAACATGATTGCATGCCACCATGGGGGGGGGGGGAGGGAGGGGAGAAAATCTGAAACTCAAGGGATTGTGGAACTGAATCTTGTAAATTAAAAGTAAATAAGTAAATTTTAAAAATTTAAAAAAAATAAAGCAGCAGTCACCAAAACTACTTGGGACTGGCTGAGGAATAGAGTAGGAATGTTTGAACCATAGCACAGATGACATTTCTGGCACAGCCAACCGTTCTCTATCTCAATTCGAGATTGTCTTTAGTAAGGCTGCAAAGAGGTCGTTATCTTCTTGCATGTAGCCTGCCCTGGTTCCAGGGTCAATACTGATGTTTTGCCTGTACCACCACCAGTGATCTGGCACATTAGCCAGGACCTTCTCCTATCTATGAGTCCTATGGGAGAGAAGATAAAACGAAATCTTTGTCTCTTTGGAGGCCTCTGCTCAGAGACTCAGGCTTTCCACCAAGTCTGCTAAGGAATCTCTTTCTTACAGATAATTACACATTCTAATCTATAAAATAGTTAAACAGAGACACTTTTATCTCCTCGGTATTGTTAGGAAACAAGGAACTTCTCAAAAAATTTTCCACCCCATGGTTCTCCAAGCCTTTTTCTGGGAAGGAACAGTTCAAACCATCCCAAGGGAAAGGAAATTTGCCAGTTGAGAAAGACCTAAATCCTTTCCCTGGATATGGAGTCCCTTGACAGGTACCTTGAGGCTCAGCCTACTCTATCCGGGGATAAAATAAAGAAGGATAAGAGGTAGTTAACTGTGTCCTAAAGCAGTCCATTCTCATCAGATAAATCTTCCTATAGACCAAGTTCAAGAAACCACCGGATCAGAGATCCTTCAGCGTTCCTAAGATGTTGCTGATTCATGGGGAACAGGACTTCTGTGAGGTCTAAAACTTCCTGTTCCTCTTCAGTTACTCCCCCTGCCCCTACCAAGATTCAGGGTTATAATGACAAAACTGTTGTTTCTCTATATTGGTCTTTTAGAGGGGTCCTCTAATTGGCATAAGGAGCCCCATTAGGTATAAATAACTGCCTTACTTTTAGTTGTGGAATCACATGGTACTACACCCAGTGTGGCATCATGTCCAAACTGGTAATGGGTCCCACTCTCCAAACTCTGCCCGTCCTATAAAGGAGTCAACTTGTTTGTTCAGTTCATTAGAATGTGTATGATGTCTTATGGGTGCTGACATGTCCCATAAACAATTGCATGTAGGAGGAGGCACTTACAAAATTCGTCTATTGATCCTGGCTCTAAAAGAGAGAGTCCAGAAGCAAGAGAAAGCTGTTACAATGTGGGGAAAGAGCAGGGAGGCAAAAAGGAATGGGTCAACCTTACTCTCATTGGACTTGGCTTAAGGAAGGAATAACATACACACTCATTTGGGTATCTTACCCTACAGGAAAGTAGAAAGGAAGGGGATAAGAGGAGCGATGATAGAAGGGAGGGCAGATCAGAGGAGGGGGTAGTCAGAAGCAAACACTTTTGAAAAGGGACAGGGTCAAAGGAGAAAATAGAATACATGGAGAGCAGGATAGGATATAGGGAAATATAGTTAGTCTTTCACAGTATAACTACTATGGAAACGTTTTGCATAACTACACATGTACAACCTATATTGAATCGCTTGTCTTCTCGATAGTAGTGGGTGAGGAGGGAAGAAGCGAGAGAATCTGGAACTCAAAGTTTTAAAAACAAATGTTAAAAAAAATTGTTTTTACATACAACCGGGAAATAAGATATACAGACAATGGGGTATAGAAATCCATCTTGCCCTACAAGAAAGTAAGGGGGAAGGGGGGAATAAAGGGGGATATGAGAAAGGGCAGACGGGGGGAAGGGATATTCAGTAGGCTCGCTATATTGGGGTGGGGGTAAGGGAGAGATGGGGAGAAAATTTGTAACTCAAAATCTTGTGGAAATGAATGTTGAAAACCAAAACCAAATAAATAAAGTCTGGGGGACAAAATAAAATCAAAAAGAGAGTCCATAACTGTCTAGTCTTAGGCCCCATACAGCTTGTCCGGATCCATGTTTTCCCCATCCCTCAAGACTCTCTCACATGCTAGACACGTGTCTTACACCTCAGCCCACTGGAAAGATTTGCCAGGACCTCCAGCCCCCAAGGCTGGTAGGATGGAAGCTGACATGTAGTTACAAAGGCCTCTCTTGCAATGGGAAGGGCCGTTGGTGAACCAGGAAAAACATAGGATAGCTAAGTTTCTCATGGAGAATAAAAACTGGGCTGACAGAAGGGTGGCGCCAGAACTGAACCTAGAGGACTCCTGCAGGGTCACAACCTACCCATGAATACTATCAGAAACATCACCTACTTCCAGTACCCACAATGCTGTCGGGGCCATACTCTCATTGTTGCTCATGCCTGAGATGCTCTCCGTTTTGCTAAGATGCATTTGGAATCATCTGGGCCATCCCCATTCATTGTCTTCCCCACTTGACTAAGTAGGTTGGACTCTGGATTTTTCTTAGAGTTGATCTCCCATTTCTTAGCCTCATATAGGCCATCATTTTATCTCAAGCTTTTGCCGGCATTCCCTCATATGGTCCAATGAATATTATATCATCATTGCAATGTTGGAAAGCAGTACTCCCAAGAGCAGGGCCTCTTTTGGGTCTCTGCCCACCAGACTGTGGCAGTGTGACAGAGTTCAGGTAGCTCTAGGGAAGAATGAGGAAAATATATTGGATTCCTTCTGAGGTGAAAGCAATTACTTCTGGCTGGATTCAGTCACAGGAATTAAGAAAAAGGCATTAGTGAGGTCCCCCAGCCCCATTCCACTCACCTAGGGCCTGGTCTCCTTGGTCTACCATATTGAAAAGGTCAGGAATAGCCTTAGTGATCAGTATGTCAACTTTGTTCAGCTCCCCATAGCCCTAAAAGCCAGTAGGTGCTATCTACCTTTCTTTCTGACTGTATGATTAACGTAAAAGAAGCTGGTGTAGCAAAGTAGTTAGGCCTCCTACATTTCCGTGACTAAGGAAGAAATTGCTTTCACTCATCCTAGAAAGTGGCATCATTTGATATTAGCTACATAGGATAGCTTTTTCAACTCCAAGGATTTCCATTTGACCTACCCACAATAACTGACATAAAGGTTGCTGTAGGCACCCACGTAGATAACAACTCCCGAGAGTTTCTGAAACCCTGTGGCAAAGGGAGTACCCAGGTGGACCTATGGGGGGAATCCCTTGGTATAATAGTATCCTAGTTGCTAGGGTCCAGCTATTCCTTATAACAAAGTAGGGCAAGAACTTTAGGCAATGCTTTAGGCTTGAGCATGACTGAAGAGTTGTTACTATCTAATACTATCTAATATTAGAATAGTTTTATTAGCACTGCACTAGGGTGGCCTTCAGTCTTCTTCATCCCCATTTTTCAGGAGTCACAGCCGAAGCTTCTTATGGGAAAAGATGTCTTTCACCCACCTAGTATGGAGACAGGTACCATTCTTTCTTCCACCATCCTGAGTGCCTATCATAGTGGACAACCATATTTACCCAGAAGGCCACTAGATCTGCTGTGATAGGTTTCACTAGCTGATCTGCTCATGTCAGTGTAAAGGTGTGCTAAGGGAAGCCCATAACTAAAGCCTGAAATGCCACATAGAAGGGGAAATCTGACTGCTCTTGATGCTGGCTGGTCATGAAGTGAGGGATCTGTGGTGGGAACACCATTGATCCAGTTCACCAAACTCTTAGCTTTTAGGTACTTCACTATGTTCTGTGCCCTCCCACAATGAAGAACTATCCATCCAAGTAATTCATCTTTATAGAGCTAAGTTTGCACAAGTTCCTATCTAAGTGACCTAGAAAGGTATGATAGTTGGTCCCCACCTGAGGTCTCTGATTTAATTGACTTTACAAAAGCAAGATGCCAATGAGCTCCCTGAATTTATAGCTCCATTGAACCACAGCCTCAGAATCCATTATTCCAGTGACTTTTCAGATTGTTGTTCAACTTCTGACATATGTTGGTGATGAAAGACCTCCTACTATGTGACCTTTGAGGCTGTTGTTCATTCATTTCAGTCCTGTCTGACTCTTCATGACCCCATTTGGGGTTTTCTTGGCAAAGGTACTGGAGTGGTTGGCCATTTCCTTCTCTAGCTCATTTTATAGGTGAAGAAACAGAGACAGACAGGGTTAAGTGACTTGCCCAGGATCACACAGCTAGTAAGTGTCTGAGGTCACGTTTGCACTCGGATCTTTCTGACTCCAAGCCCGGAACTCTATCCAAGGTGCCACCTAGCTGTGTCTTGCCCTTTGAGGAGGTAATAATAAAGCGAACCTGAGTCTTTCTTTTCACTAAGTCAGGTTCATTATCATCCTCATTCCTCCTCCCATGCTCTTGCTTTATAGTCCTGTTCTTAGTGAGATTCAACACGTTTTCCAGGGCCTCCATGTTGGAGACTATATTTCCTGTCTATAACATATAGCTTTGTCCCTTTGAATTACGCTATAACTAGGTTCATCAATAGGTTTGTTTTCAGAGCACAGTCCTTAAAAACCAAAAGCTCTGTCTAGTTGCTGTCTGCACATTACCATTTACTTTCCTTTTTCTTATAGGGGCACTGCAGCTTTGCTAGGATTGTTAACAATAGCCAGGAAATGCTTGATCTGGCACAATCTTTATCTTTCATGCCAACCTCCTTTAGTACTGACCAGGCTAATCCTATCAATTCAGGGAAAATGTCTCTGGTTTATGGTTTAGAACCCATTCATAGGACCTATGTTGACGGAAGGTCCCTGGCCACAGGGTGCCATCCCACCATATTTAGCCGACCAATCACCCAGTCATCCTTGTTGCCCTTCCCTCACTTCAACCCCTGTTGCTACACAATCCTTCTGATCCAATCCTGCCAACCAATACCAGATGTTGTAGGCCAGACCAAACTGAGACCAGTCCAGTGGTTCAGGCCCAGAGTTGAAAGAAAATGAGACAAAGGGGACTTAGAGACCATTCAACACTTAATAAAAACAATCTCACTTAACAATAACATTGAAAGACTACTGAGTAAGGACACAACATTTGTTCAGGTAGACACAGCCCAACTTTGCTTCCAAATCGAAATCCCTTGTCAGAATGGGACCCCGCAGTTTAGAGGCTGCGGATGTTCTGTGAAGTTTGGACACAGTCTGAGGGCCGCACTCGAGGAACCAGAGGGCCACTTGTGGCCTCAAGGCCGCAAGATCCCTGCCCCTGGGTTAGATGGATGTGCAGCGGGGCATCTGTCTAGTCTAAGAAGGCACTGACTACTTAGGGTTGATGCCCTAGATGCCTGGGAAACTAGAGCCCTGGCCCCTGAGCTAATCAAGTCTTGTGGACAACTTCCCCACGTTTTAGGGAAGAAAAGAAACCAAAAATTAGTCCATCTTATATGGCAGAGACCCAGTCAGAGATCGTTCACATCACAGCCTCCTTCAGTGGAGTTCCAGGCAATAGCAGAAAGAATGCCTGGATGACGGGACTATATTGCCACAAATCACAGTCAGTCATTGAAGGCAGAAAGTACCACTCAGCTACAAAACTGCTCTGCCTCGTCTCCTGATTATCACTGACACTGTCAAAAAGCACCATCAGGGGCGGCTAGATGGCACAGTGAATAGAGCACCCTGGAGTCAGGAGGACCCAAGTTCAAATCTGGCCTCAGACACTTAACACTTACATGTGACCTTGGGCAAGTCACTAACCCCAATTGGCCTCCAAAAACAAAAGGCAAAAAAAAAAAAAGCACCATGAGAAGGAGGCCTTTTTCCCCCTTCCCTCCCTGAGAATGTATGATTGTGGAAAGAGAATGGAAGTGAGCATGAAGGGGAGAAATGGGGACGAGATGTTATTCCTGCTTTATACCTAATGAGGTGCCTCCTTCCATGGATATCTTCTTCTAGTTTTTTAATTAAATGTTGTCTATCTTTTGGCAGAGGCAAAAAGAAGTATGGGCTTAGCTCTTTTCCCCGTCTTGTGTAGATGTGTCTATCTTGTTTTACTGCGGAAGAAGAAAGGTAAAGACCCCGACTTTAAATTCTATAAAGAGCCCAGCACATTGAAGAAATTTGTTCTGTGTTATTTTTAAAGCTAGTTGGCTGACTTGGTTTTAGCACAATGATAATGAGACCAAAGTCATGCATTTAGTGACCTCTGGGCCAGTTAACTTCAGCTCTGTCCGAGGGTCACAGCCTGCACAACTGGGCCTCCCAGGCTGTTCTGCAAACACATGCCTAATGGTCATGGGGAGTGGATCTGCCAAGATCGTGGGGAGATGAGCGCAAAATCATCATCAGTCCTGGAAAAACAGCTCAAAGCCCAGTTCGTACTGATGCTTTTTAGGAATAATATTATGTGGCAAATAGTAATGATACAAATTCTTTTTTCAGGATATTGTTTAAGATGTGTCGCACCCGTCCCCGGACATCTCTAAATCTCAGGTATTGTTCTATGAAACGGGAGGTCACTTTGCATTAATATAACAAGGCTGTCCATGTGACTGGGGAGAACACTGTACTGCTACCCAGGCGACCTGAATTCAAGTTCAGCCCTTGCACTTTCCTAACAAGCCGTGGGATTTGAGAAGAGTGATCTCACTTCTTTCCATTTCATTTCTTCATAAAAAAAATGAACTGGTTCCCTTTAGGCTTTATTCTAGCTCTAACATTCTATAATGACAGATTCTCCTCAGGTAAAAAGAAACTCCAACATGCACCAGTAACTCTTGATTCTTTTCAGAAGAGAACTTTTGGTCTACTTCCAACTAGAAAGGCAAAGAAATTGTCCTTGGGAGGATATAGTACACACGCTTTACTAACATTTTAAAGTTCTAATTAGTAATTTTTTAAAAACAGTGAAGGAGCTTGTATTCCATATTCTAAAGTATAATTTCAGAGAAACAGGCTTCTAAATAACAATTACTTCGACTTGAGATTCAGAATGATGTTTTTATTAGGTGAAAGAAAATGAGTCCAGGAACCCTCACATCTTTTTTGATTATTAAAGCTTATGCTTAGGCATAAGACCAAGTAATTATTTTACTGGTGATAAACCAGTTCTGAAAATCAAAGCCCCAGGGAGGGCACAAGGCAGTTCTGCGGATCTTTTCGGAGCTAACATATTTCGTGAAACTGGACTGCATCTCTCCTGCATGTAATCTAGGGCAAAGGTCACTGGAGATAATTCTTGGAATCACTTGCGAGAGCAAGAATTTTAGGACCTTCTGCTTTTCATTTCAGTTGAGGGAAAGGGGGCATGGATATTTTCCGGGACATTATTTGTCTATTCTCCAAATTTTCTGCGGCTTCTTTGGCCATTCTAAAAAATTGCACCACAAATGTGAATTACTTAGACTGTGGAACAAGAGTCCAGAAGCTGAATCTGCCCTGATGGTAACAGTTAATGCTGCTGACTGTGTGATCGGCAAAAACGGCACTCATTGCTCCCCGTGAATAAATCTGAGATGGAAACTACATACAAATAAGGAAGAATCATGCCAATAACATCATCACTTTATTCTCTGGTTTAGTTAACACCTGCATGACAGAATGTTGGGGAGGTTCTGATTATAGGCTTTCTCTGCCTTTCTTGCAAATACTGAGTTTGGTTTTGCTTCCGACAACTAGCAGGTTCATGGGAAAGAAATCTGGACAAACATACTGAAGGCTTTGGCAGTGGGGTCCTACAATTCGAATCCCGGTTCTGCCACTAATTAACCGTATGCTCTTATCTCCTTTTTGGGGTCTGTTTGTTCATCTATAAAATGTAGGTAGTAACAGCCACACCAACGATTACACTGGGGTCGTATGGATTTAAAATGAGAACTTTTTTGAAAAGCACTTGCCAAAGTTTTGTTTTTTCTTAATTTAATACAGATGTAATATTGCTTGGGTTAATCCTCAGCGTGGAGAGAGGTTCTTCAGTGGGTGGGTAGCCCACGTTAAAGGTATTTGGTGGCTACATTTCTAAAGTTAAAGCTCCCAAGCTCCCACTGATGTGCTTACTTTTCAACACTCAGCCAGGACATACAATTAGTTCAAAGTAAAAGTATCTATTAGAATGACAGAGTAAGAAGATTTACAATAGAATGTTCCCTACCCTTCTCATAACTTATGACATATCCTTCTGCAAATATACAAACCATTAATAGGTTGAGTGAACAAATGTGGGGATTGCGCATGAGGGAATCTTCACACAATGGGGAATACATGGCGATGGATAGCTCATACGTCCAATGTTACATGATGTCTCCCTGTATTGCTCCAACCTGGGTGACAGGCCCTTGGCAGGCATGTTGTTTATCGGATCTCACAGGGTTTGCTCTCTGCTGAACGTATTAGGTATTTTTCGGTTAGACGTGGCTGTAACGCCAAAGCAACATCCATAGCAGCAACTTTGAATATGCATGTGAACTTCCAGGGTAGATTCACAAATTATAACAAACTCTCTTCTTCAAAGGCAAAACCAAAATATTTATTTGGAACGTCATTAGCATACCAGGAGGTAAGATTTAACGAGGTACTCATCACTAATCTAGGAAGCACCCACATCTTAAGCCTTCTTCCTGTCAGGCCTCCCCACAAAACCAAGTTCCCCTAAGCAAGTTCCTCACTCTGCCCACTCACAGCTTGCTTCTCTCTCTGCTCTGCCTTGCTCTGTGCTCTGTGCTCCTCTGCTCTCTGCATGGCTCTCCCTCTGTCTCTGTCTCTCTGTCTCTCTCTCTCCTCCTTGGGCACACTCCTCCCACATTGGGCTCTATGTGACCCAGGCTCCATGTGACTCAGGCCTATTGATGGGCCAGGAAGATTACTATTTCATTAACTTTACAATAGTTTCCGCTGCTTCCAGTTTACTGCTAGGCCGGAATCTTGACTGGGTCAAGACTTTTTCAAAAAAAAGTAAATAGACTTTTTCAAAAAAAAAGTAAAAGGGTCCATGGGAAGCCTATCCACTAGTGCATCCTCAGAGTCTCAGCTCTGAGGTCTGCCATCGGGGAATTGTCAGGATCTCAGCCTCAAGTGTCTGAATACTCCATATGAGAGGATTTAATTATCACTACAGATCTGGCTATCTAATTTTCCTAAAGTTCTGTTCAGGTCTTTAATCTCTTTCTTGTTTATTTTTGTTAGATTTGTCTAGGTCTAAAAGGGGTACATTGAGGCCACCAGTTATTATAGTTCTGATGCACAATTCTCCCTATAAGTTGATGAACTCTTCTTTTAAGTGTATACATGTTATGCCAGCTGGCACATATATATCAAGTGCTGGTATTATTTCATTGTCTATTATAACTTTAGGCATAATATAGCTTCCCTGCTTCTTTCTTTCTTTCTTTCTTTTTTGCTTTTTGGAGGGCAACTGGGGTTAAGTGACCTGCCCAAAGTCACATGGCTAGTAAGTGTGCCACATGTCTGAGGCCAGATTTGAACTCAGGTCCTCCTGACTCCAGGGCCTGTGCTCTATTCACTGCACCCCCTGCTTATTTCTTTTAACCATGTCTATTTTTAATGTAGCCTTGTCTGAGATCATGATTGCCACCCCTGCTTTTTTAATTCATCTGAGGCATAATAAATTCTTTTCTAGCTCCTCATTTTAATTTGGTATGAATTTTTTTTTCAGTACGCTTCTTATAAACAATGTATTATGCTTTCTAATCCATTCAAATCTGGAACCCTCCATTTGTTCTCAAGGTGATAACTGTTAATTGTATATTAACTGGGGCCCATGGCATGTTCAAGGAAAACAAACACCTCTGGCGTAATCGCTCACTAAGCCTTTTTCAGGGCTGCTTATCCACCTTCGATGTCAACCTGCCACCCAACTCTCACCCAGGGTTCCAAGAAGCTGTAGCATTTGCCTTGGCCACACTCCAGGAAACCATCTCATCAAACAGGCTAAATTGGGTTGGGGGTCTAGAAAGTGAAGGGTGAATAACACCAACACCCTCTGTCCTGTCCTCTTTTACTTCTTCTTCTTTTTCACCCCTCAACTACTCTACAAAGGAGAAAAAGGTAGAAAAAGAGAAGGAATATGAACTAACACTGTTAATCACTTGCATTGCCTGTGCGTACCCAAGAGGTCTTCCTGGCTTCCCTAAGCAACCATTTCATCATGCTCCAGGAGGTCTTTCCTTCCACCTACAACTCCATAGCAGTTGCCTTGCACCCATCTGGGCACTCTCTCTCCCCACCCTCCTGGGACAACTCTACTCCCAGGCTAAAATCCTTATGGACAATGATAACCTACCTGAATTAATCTCTCAGGGATTAATGTACTTCATTCAAGTTAGGAAGAGCAACCAGCTATTTATTGCAATAGTACAGTCATGAGTTGATGAAAACCTGCGCCACTAGGGTGGTAGCAGGGTCAGAGGAGAGAAGGTAACATATAGGGAGGTATTACAAAGGTAGAAGGAATAAAACTTGCCCACTGATTAGATATGTGGGGGAGGGGTGAGAGAGTTAGGAATCAAGGATAACACTTGGGTTATAAGACTGGGTAACTAGGAACATGGTGATGTTTTCAAGAGTAATAAGGAAGAAGATGGCAGGGTCTGGGGGTAAAGATTATGAGTCCTGTTTTGGACATGTTGCACAATAGTATTCCATTACATCTATGTACCACAGCTTGTTGAGTCATTCCACAACTGATGGGCATTCCCTCAACTTCCAATATTTTTCCACCATGCTATAAATATTTTTGTACATATAGGTCCTTTCCCCTTTTTTATGATCTCTTTGGGATATAGACCTAGTAGTGGTATTGCTGGATCGAAGGGTATTCCCAGTTTGGTTGCTTTGGGCATAGTTCCAAATTGCTCTCTAGAATGGTTGGATCAGTTCACAACTCTACCAACAGTGTTTCAGTGTCCCAATTTTCCTATATCCTCTCCAGTATTTATCATTTTCCTTTTTTGTCATACTGGCCAATCTGACAGGTGTGAGGTAGTATATCATAGTTGTTTTAATTTGCATTTCTCTAAACAAAAGCAATTTAAAGTACTTCTTCATATGCCTAGAGGTACCTTTGATTTCTTCATGTGAAAACTGCCTGTTCATATCCTTTAACCATTTATCAATTGGGCAATGTTTGTATATTTCTGATTATGCCTTTAGAAGGAAAAAAAATCCTTTGCAAAACTCCACTGTGTTACAAATGCAATGGCATATTATTTGTCAAGCTATTAGGAGACACCCTATCTCCCAGAACTAAGGCCCGGCAAGCAAGGTGTGCCCTGAACTTGGCATCACAACAATCCTTTTCACTCACCCTTTGGATGATCTCACTCTCTGGCAAAATCCCATACTTATTGTGTTGCTTTGACTAGCACCAGGTATTCTCTGAGCTGGAACAAGTTCTGGTCTTGAATCCCTGCTGTGAATCAAAGTTGTCTCATTGTTGCTGTCACCCCTCATTTTGTCAGGGCTATAGCTTACTGCACAGCCATCAGAATAAATACTGAGATCTCATACTCCCTTGGGTCCCCTCACTAGGGGCAGGGCTCTGGCACACATATCCTTATTTGCAATCTGTTTCCCTCACCTTGAAATCAAATTTCTGTTTGATTCCTGACTCTCCTGCTGGTAGCCTGTTGTGCTCAGCTCTGGCCATCCACAAGTTAGAGGCCGGTTCAGTCCAGTATATATATTGTGCTATAAGAAACGATGAAATAGACAGATACCGAAAAAAAAAAAGAGAAGATCTTTATGAGGGTGGAAGCAGGAGCAATAGGTGGTAGGTAAAAAGAGGTCAATTTAAGTTTTTAATGCTTGTAAGTTTCAAAAAAAGGATAAGTTAGAACAAGCTTCCTAACAATTAGAGCTGTCCATGGAATGATTTGCCTCAAGAAGTGGTGGGTTCTCCTTTGGAGGACTTCAAGCAAAGACTGGACAATCACTTGTCAGGTATGTTATGGTAGGTTTCCCCCTCTGTGTATGGATTGTACTAGGTGGTCATCAATGTCTTTTTTTTTTTTGGAGGAGGGAAGGGCAATTGAGGTTCAGTGACTTTCCCAAGGTCACATGGCTAGTAAGTATTAAGTGTCTGAGGCCAGACTTGAACTCAGGTCCTCCTGACTCCAGGGCTGTGCCACCCCAACTCAATGTCTTTTCCAACTCTCAAATTTTGTATGATTTCTGTAATCAAACATGCTTGATAGTCTTATATTTTATGAAAAGCTCATTTTCTCCCTGTAAGATTATATATAATTTTTCTTAATAAATTATTGTTGGTTTCAAGGCTTTGTCTTCTGCCTTTGGGCACATTTCGTTCCATAATTTTATCTAATCTATCCTATTTGTGGTATAGTCTTGTGTGATCTTGACTGGAGTTTCTTTGGCACTTGAACTTTTTCTTTATCGGTGCACGTGATCAGGGTACACAAGCAGAGGTCTACACCTACAAGGAGGTAGTTATTGATACTTGAACTTCGCTTTCATCACTTCACTTCACCTTCAAAGGAAGGAAGAATACATACACACATGCACACAGCTGCGAGCAGAAAGACATTTCACTCCACAGGGAAATAGGAGGGAAATGGGAGAAATGAGGATGGGGAATAAGAGAGAGGGGATATTAAGGGGAGAGATTAGTCTTAAACAAAACAGACTCAAAATATGTCCAAAGGCATTTATAACTCTTTTAGAGATGGCAAAGGATGGGATCTGAGAGGGTACCCAATAAATTGAAGGATGGATCAATAAATTCTGGTTTCTAAATTTGCTGGAATGCTATTGTGCTGAATTCTTATCAGCATAATGGCCATTCAGGCTTCCAGGGGAATAGTGATGAACATGCTATCAACCTCCTGATAGACAGGTGAATTACTCGGAATGTATAATGAATCATTTTTTTTAGACACTGTAGAATTTGTTTTGATTGACTAGATATGTTTGTAATGGGTTTGGTTTTTCTTGTATTCTGGGATTGGTTTGTTTTTTTTTTTTGGTAGGGGGGGTTAGTTGGGGCAAGAGGATAAGAAAGCAAATCTTGACTAATTAAAACATAATTTTTTTTAATGAAATAAGATGAGAACAGAACTGGGGTGGGTGAAGCTCCTCTGTGCCATTCTGATAGGTCCTTGGAATAGAAAGACAAAAATGTCCCTTACCTCAAGGAATTTACATTCTATCTGGAGAGAAGATATGCTCATGTATACACATACAAGTATATACAAAATGTGTATGTAAGGAAGCGAGTTACTGGAAGCCGGGGAACTAATTATGTATAATGACGGACATTTATATGCCTAAATGTCCTATTTATAGGGAGTGAGTCTTTAGGGGCCATCCCCAGAACTGCTCCCTGGAGCCCCTCAGAAAACTTCCCAGGACTCCTGGGGCTCAGACCCTAAGGGCTTCTGCTGAGAGATGATGAAGATTGCTGGGCCATGGAGCAGGATGAGCAGCTGACTCAATGAATCTTTACAAAGGAATGAGCCACTCTCAGTTTCTCAGGACTATTCACTACTTTCCTTTGAGGGGCAGGGGAAGGGAACACTCCTCCCCCTATAGCATTTCAATTACTTCCACGTGTCAGAGTAAGCCCTTGGCCAGGCAAACAGAGCCTGGGCCTTAGAACCCCCAGCTGACTTTCAAAGTTTGTATTTCCTTCACTGACCATAGTGATTAAACAGCAGTCCCAAGATGAACATGTCCAGCTTTAAAAGTAATCTTGTGGGTCTGAGACTGTCCAGAGATCCTTGTTTCTTAGTTGGAACTGGCTCGTGGTAGAGAAAGGGTCGGGTTCTTCTTTGGAGAGGATGCCCATTGACTGGGAGAAGCTCAGTCCCTAACCAGAAGACTCTGACCTGGAGGGAATTGTTTTGACAGTGAAGAGTTGTGGTGAAATGCAAAGTGTTTATTTAACAGTCCTGCACAAAGTTTTAGGTTTTCATAGTTTTAAGCTTCAGCTTCCTGAAAGAGTATAAGTTATTGCTGTTGTTTTTTTTTAAAGATTTTTTTTCTGTCAGTTTGAACTTGTTTGGCATTTATAGACATCCTATACCCGATCTATGAGAAGACACGAATCAAACCAAAACGTTAAGTGCTTTCCTCCTAGGTCTCCAAGGAGTGGAGTGTAAAGAACCAAAGAAATGAGACAAAAGGGCCTGGCACCCTTCTTTTAAGTGGTTAAGCTCCCCCAGGATTGAACCCAAGACAAGCATCTGTGGGGCTAATGCAGAGAGAGGCTCTCAGTGAGCTTGAGAGAGGGTATAGTCCTGGGTTTTTATTGTTATACACCAGGGGACAGATAATGAGGTTTTAAATGAACTTTTAAAATTTGACCATCCTACATGCCCAATGATCCTTTTATGAAGGGCAAACAAGTGAATTGGAAGGTGATCCAAGCTATTTGATAAACAGTGACTTCACACACACACACACACACACACACACACACACCCCTTTAAAAGACAGTTTAAGAGTCAGCCCAGACTGGAAGCAGCCTGTGGAAGAGAACCCTTCAGGGAGAAGGGGAGAAGAGTATTTCTTCCTCCGTTCCCCAGCTGGCCATGGCATTTAGTAGCCCCATAGATTGGAAATACAGCATCCAGCAGGTAAAAAAGGCAATTGGAAAGAACTGGATGGACAGCTGAAGGAGCAGAAACACTCTCCAGACAGTTTTGTACAGAGAAGGGGCCATTCAAGCCTTGAAGCAGCTTCAAAGTATACGACCTCTGGCAGCAAAAAAGAAAGCAAGAGAGAGAAGGAAACTTGCCGTGGAGAGTCAGCCCGTGGAGAGGAGCAGACCCCGGGGAACCCAGGTGATCAAGTCACTCGGCAACAGTTCTGCACCTGGGTCAGGGCATCACGAGGACTCTACAAGGAGAGAAAGGACATCTGTAGTTGCAGAGATGCGAGCTGCCTTGGCCATATATTCCTTGATGTATTCTTCACTACCACTGTACTCTGGGTCCATTCTTCCCACAGACACTTTATGTATTTGTGGAAGAAAGTACTCCAGGTTTCTAGAGAGGGGTAATGTTTTATGGCTACTGTACTTACTACGCCATTTAATGCCTTTGCTTTAAGTTCATTTTGGCTGTTGGCTGATAGTTAAAGGGAAGGACACTGGTCGGGGCTTTTGAGCTATGGTCTGGGGAGCAGCCATACACAGAGTACCCGAGGACTTAAGGTAGCAGCCTCTGAGGGACCCAGTCTACAAGAGTGAAGGCACCTTGAGGAAGTAGCACAGAGGAAGGCAAAATAAATACAAGGTAATTTTGGAGAGAAAGACACTAGAAGCTGGGAAGATCAGGAAAGGCAATGTTGAAATTCACAAGTAAGCTAAGTTGTTATGTAAGCAAAGGGATTCTAAGAGCTGGAATTTTAAAAAGAAGACCCTCTTAGGAACAGAGAAGAGCTGGTACAAAAGCACTAAAACAGGAGATGGAGCACTGTGTTAGAAACAGCAGGAAGGCAAGACAAAAGTGTCACAGGGTAAAGAGACTCATGTATTACAAGGTCAGAAGTGTAAGTTGGAGCCAGGTTGCACATGGTGAACTGCTAGGGTCAATGATGCAGTTTTAGAAGCAAAAAATGTATAACTGCAATCTAAGAACTATGTGACCTGAGAGGAGTCGTTTAACTTCATCCAGCTTTCAAGTTCCCTCATTTGTAAGAAGGAAACAATGCTGCACCCTTCTTACCCTGTGTAAGACAGATAATTCAGAACACAGGAGGGCTGCTAGCATTGGTTCACTCTTGATCTGGTCAGACAGGAAAACAGCTTCAGAGAGGGTAGTAATCTTACTTTGTTCTAGTCTAGTCTTCTCAAAGGGTTGCTGATAACAGGAGCACCAGCTCCTACAGCATTTCCTAATCATCCTTCTTGCAGGGGCCAGCAAGAGGGGGAGGAAACTACCCCTACGTCTCCATGGGGTCGATTGAGATGGGCACAGCTTGTGCACCTCTTAAATCCCCTCAAGCCTCAATGGGGGTCAGTTGAGGAAAACACAGATTCCCCCCAAGGCTTGATGGGGGCTGATCAAGGCACACACAGAAGGCATTCCACCTTGTGCATTCAACCCTAAGGGTTTCCCACTCACCGATCAGTGCCCACTTGCTTTATAGGGCAACAAAGCAGGCATTTTGCCAGCAATAGCCTTCCAAGTTTACATCACCTCATCCCTGTATCTCAGTGCACAGTCACAGTGGATATTCACAACAAATAATACAAATGCTTATGTTATTTAACATTATATAACACTGCGCAGACAGGGTGGAGAGGTTTTGAACCATCACAGTGAGAACTCACATCTAATACCTGGGAACAAGAGATTGTTATGGCTATGGATCCTGGGAAACTAACTCTGAGAAAGAATAACAAAAATCCACCTTACACACTAAAACCTGCCTTACACACTAAAATCCACCTTACCCACTAAAACCTGCCTTACACACTAAAATCTGCCTTACACACTAAAATCTACTTTACACACTAAAACCTGCCTTACACACTAAAATCTACTTTACACACTAAAACCTGCCTTACACACTAAAATCTGCCTTACACACTAAAACCCACCTTACACACTAAAATCTTCCTTACTTACACTGTGCTAATGGGAGGATCAAATAAGATACACTGAATATAGAAAAACTTTAAAAACTGTGAAGGGGAAAATTCCATTCCAAATAACTACAAAATGAGTAAAATATCCAAGGATCAATCTACTAAAGCACACAGAAGACTTGTATAGATTCGATCACATAGTGTTGCTTAAAAAAAAAAAGAAGAACCATTTAAGTAGCTGGAGAATGTTCAGTGTACATGGAGAGGCCATGCCAACATAACAAAAACAATAATACTTCCAAAGGTAGCTTACACTTTTAATGCCATACTAATTAGATGTGAGGTTTGGATGGTGATCTGCAGGGGTCAGAATCACTGGGATGTGTAGGCTAAGAACAGGGGTGTTTACATTAATCATTAAGGGGAAGGCACCACTGCCCTTCCAAAAAGAGGCTGGAGATGAAGCAGGACACACAAGCCACATACATGGCCATAGGCAAGGTTTCTCTTCTCTTCCCTTCAAATGCTGGAGATCAGGCACAGCCCAAGATTGAAGTCCTGCTCCCTGGCTTCCCCTGCCTCTTACCTCAGGGTACATAAGCAGGGGAGACGGAAGGCACAGTAATCAAACAGTAGGGCCCATCTTCCCCCTCCTCCACACAGAGGTTGGAGATCAGGCAGGCACAACAACAGGGAGGTGGAGGTGGCAGATCACATCCCCTCCTGCCTACCCTTTTCCTCCTTCCATGAGGGGACGTTTGTAGCAGAAGATAACGAACAGACCACAAACCACATCTACACATTTTTACAGCTGAAACATCTTACGTTACTTCAGGAGGTAGGAACCGATCACACCTCAGAAAAGAGGTTTCTCCAAGGGAGCCAAGGCAACTGGTGAGGAGGAGAAGTCTGGAAAGTGAGTCTCAACATGAAGCGAAGGTTGGGGACTTCCTAAAATGGTGGTCCTAAGAGGAGAGTTAATAGTCCAGACAACTGGGCCTTATCTCCTCTCATCCTGGCTATGGCAGTAACAGCTCACGAGTTTGGCCTTCCTGCCTCTACTCTCTTCCCTCTCAGATCCCTCCTCCACACAGCTGACAAACTGATAAAACACAAGTCTGTTTTACTCCTCTCCTCAGAAAGCTTCAATGACTCCTCAGTGCCAGGCTGTCCCCATTGTCTGGAATGCTCTTCCTCCTTTACTGCTGTTGGAATCCCTAGCTCCATCCAAAGTTCACTTCAGGTGCTTCTTCCTACAGGAGGTCTTTCCTGATCTCAGTTAATGCCACCCAACAAAAAAGTTACTTTGGAGATACTTCGCATTACTCATCCGCCGTATCCGCACAATGGAATACCAACTCCTACACAAGCAGTTTATCACCTTCAAGCCACAAGCAGCATGCGTCAGAGACTGTGCTAAGTGCTGTGGATACAGACAAATACCAGCGAAAAGAAAGAGGTTCCTGTCCTCAAGGAGCTTACTTTCTAAAGGGGAACAACCGTGGCCATGAGCTCTATACTGCCTGTGCTAACTGACTACATATGCTAGAGCTCCCCTTTCTCACAAGGGCACCGGACAGTGGAGCAGCGCAAGTAACTGATCAGGAGGACCTCTAATGCCCAGGGCTGCTCAATAGACCTGTCATCCTTCGGGAAGGAAGCTTTGGCTGAACTCAGAGATGCCCGCAGCTGCTGAAGCCAGTCTTGGCCACTCAGAGAGCAAAGCCAATCTCTGGCATTCTGACTCCTCTCGAGAACAGCAGCCCTCTTGCTTTGTGCTTCATCACGTTTATAGACATTTTCTCTCCGACTCCCAATTTGCTGTGTTTCTTCATTAACCCTGACTTAGCTACAAATACCTCAGATATGTATAAACACCTCACGCTTTCCCACTACCCCTGAGCAGATGAGAACATTGTCTCACTGCTCCAGCTTGCAAGCTTCTTCTCGGGCAAGAAACGCCATCATAATGTTTGTAAGCTGTAATCCAACTCTGATTCATGCCAGGCCCTCCTTTTGGACCTGAAGTTCCTTCCATTTTAGCAGCTCATGGGGGTTTTCATTTTAACACAACACATAAAAGGGAGTAGACAGCCAGAAGTCAACCGAGAGAGGGTGCCAGTGTGGGAGTGTGATGGTAAAGTCTGCAGAGTCAGCTAGAAGGGGAATGGATGGCAGTGACGGCATCATTTTTGGTTTTGTTCTCCCAGCGTCTGTCACAGTGCCTTCCTGAACATAGTAGGCACTTTAATAAATGCTTATAAAATTGAAATTAATTTAGTCCAGCCCATGAACTTTATGTGAAACTGGAGCCCAGAGAAGCCAAGTGACTTTCCAAAGATCACACAGAAAGTATCAGAGTCATAATTCGAACCCAGGCCTTTGGATTCCAGATGCAGTCAATTTCTGACTACCTACCCTGTTGATTGAGTGATAAGCCATATTGCTTAAGTCTCCAAATTCACTTAAGCTATTATTGCTTAACATCCTTGTGGAGGCGTCCTCTGTAGCCCTGAGCAGACAAGGCCTGGGAAGGGAGCTTGTTAGAGGAGTGAGAGGCTCCTCCCAACTTGACCTGATCTAGCACTGGTCACAGGACAAGCAGGACAGAAGCCTGCCTCGGGGACAGGTGTAGAAGATTAGAAGTTAGACAAGGCTGATTTAAGATCTCCCGGTACAGTACTTAAAGTAGTAATCCCCAAATTCGTTTGGTCATAGACGCCTTTAGGCTTAAAATGGAAAGAACTCATAAATACTTTTAACAGAACATGGTTTCATATTTAGCGTCAGAGGGGAAAATATCAAAACTTTCATACAGAACTCCTATTTCCATCGTACTTACCCTAAAACAGTTTGAGAAACGCTGGCTTAAAACAGTGACATTCTCACCCCATGACTGATTGAGTTTTCTCTTGAAGCTAGAAGGCAATCTTATATCCTCACTAACCTAAAATGAGCACTGGCAAAGTAAAGGATTAGTGTGGTAGGGGTGGGAAGGCCTGGGCAAGACAATGAAGGAACGCCATCCAAGGCTTCTCTGCAGAGGAGATTAAAGAGAGGACTAGGAGCAGTTATGAGGAGGCTAAGAATAACCCAGGAGCAGCTGGACAAATGCCTCGGAGCCAGTATGTTAACACCCCTTTCTGGCCAAGGGAGAGGGCGCATAAGTGACCCGCTGCCCTTGAAAGCTCTCCATGGCAGCCTGACACCCCTGCTTCGGATCCAAGGGGTAGACCTCATTTCCTAACTAGGACGGCCAAGGCAAGGGTCTGAGGGGGAAACAGAAGGCCACCGTCTCAGAAGTGCGACACACAGACATCTCGAGTCAAGCTCCTTCATCTAGGCCTCTCTTTACACACCTCATGGCCAGGACGTTGAAAATTCATCTTAAAAAATCCTGTGTTTGTTTTGCTAAATATGCTACCCTGGCTTTATTGGAGCAATCCTTCATGAGACTGAGCCTGGGGATCTCACCTAATCCAATCGCCTTGGCCTGAGAGGGCTCAGGCAAATGTCTGGTGCAGACGGTTGGGTAGAATGGGGGAGCTAGAGGTGCAGGAGTTTTGCTGCTGTTTAGGAAAACCCAATATATGGAAACCTGGATTCACCAAACACAGAAATTAAGCCACAGTTATTTGTACAACGTGACTGTTTACTCAACATACATGTTTGCTACAGGATTATTATTTAAATCCTCGAGAGTGTGTTTACATTTGTCAGCATTTTATTTAGCAGTTTGTAAAGAACACATATACACGTGCTCCTTAAAACATGCTTGTTATCAGGGTTTGGCACATGCTCTGCTCATCTAAGATGGAGACATTCATCTGAGAGGTGCCAAAGACCTGTTTCTTTGAGGGAGACGGGAAGACTCGTGCATTCTGGACTGGCTTGCCATGAGTTTGGAGACAGTTTCTTTCCACTGGATGTGTAGCTAAAATTATCTGCCTTTTAAATCACCTGATTAAAACACCGCATAGCCAAGCTTTTTTGGCAGGATCAGGGGTGGAAAGCAAGTGATACAATTAAGCAGTGCAATTAAGAGAAGTCTTAGACCAGGGGACCCCAAGAAATGGGCTTGGGGTTCTGTTCTATTTAACTCTCCCTCTCAGTCTGAGGTCCAGGAAATGGGGCATCCAACCTGGGAGCTTGAGCCATGGGGACCATGGAGCCCAGGAATCCAAGGCTAGCTGTTACAACCATCCCAGAAAGGAAGCTGGGAAGCCAGGGTCCCAGACGCAGGCCCAGACCCTTTGAACTTGAACTTGGTAGGATTAAGCCTATGTAAAAACTGAATTAAGCATCGAACCTAATCCTTCCCAAAGAACGAGCTAGTGTAGGGGGGGCATCAAAGCCTGAGGGTGGGGGAATTGTTTATATGTCTGCTCCTATTATGCCTTTAAATATTCCTTTGTCAAAGCTTATCTGAATGTAAGTAGCTAACTGGGACGAGGCTGCTAGCCAACGTGTCCCTAAAACTGAAGAGCGGTACAGCCGATGCCAGGAACCGTACCCCCTCACCCCAGCACCCTAAGGTTGCTGGAGAACCCTGGAGGCAGAATGAAATGTAAACGTACCTGGCCCTCTGGGAGTTGGGCCAAAGTAAACCCACATTACAAACACAAGATTTGTGTAACCTTTGACTCAGATCCCATTTGTATGGGACTCTTTTCCCATTCATGGGGATGAGTGCCGTGCCCTGCCCTGCCCTGCCCTGCCCTGGGTAAGGTGATGGTGCACTCCAGTCTTTGTCAGGGCCCTTTGGGGTCTGCTTCAAGCTTAAGTTGCTTTTTTTCCTGGCCTCCAGTTTCAAGAAGGAAAATAGAAGAGGTCAAAACACTTCAGGTCGCTAAAAGAAAAAGACTTTGGGGGGAAGCCAACACAAAAGGAGCTGACAGTTTCCAATGTGTCCCAGTTTGGTAGACTGCTACACCACAGATTGTGAAGAACTCCCCTCAGATGAGATCTGGAACTCTTTGTTGGTCGGGGTGTTCTTTCTCCCAATGGGAGAGCTCCTTCACTATACATCGTCTGGCATATATTCTCCTATTTATTCCTTCTCTGATTTGCTTTGCTATGATTATTCATTGTGGGCCTGGCACTTGGTGGGAGAGGGTCAAGCCTTAAATATAGAGTTTGGGGCCCTCTTGCCTCCCAATAACGATCAGAAGTTAAACAGAACCTGATCATATTTCCTAGACCAGGCCTGCACAACACACAGCCCATGGAAGGATTTCAGGCAGCCTGAGAAAAATGTAGAGGGTATAAAAGGAAGTCAAGATGTAATGGGTATTTTATCCATGCCCCACTTAACCTGCCTCCCACCAGTCACTACTGTGCCCATCATGTAACTTGGCAGGTGGGTCGCCACTACACAATCTCTCCTGTTTGTCACGTGACCCACAACAACCATCATCAGTCTGTCTCCAATCTGAGAGGAGCAAGAGTCATATCTTTTCACTGTTTCTGTCATTACTGGTGTTGAACAAGGACAAAGTATAACCTGTCAGCATCTAGAAAAGGTCTGGTTAAAGGAGAAAAGCAAATAGCGATATACAGTTATAGAATTTATTCCCTAAAGTTAGAAGATTCTTGTACAAGAGCGCAGGACTAAAGTCGGGACTAATCAACAGATGAGTCAGAAGAGTTTTTGTACATTTTAGAACCATCCCAATTCAGGGTGAGCATGCCACAAAACTTGATGAATTCCATTCGTCACCATCTATATGTGAGAAAGAATTCCTTGGTTGTAGATGCAAATTGACAACAAAGGGAGCAGGGTGTATTGACATTTTATGGTCCTAAGATAAGGGGGATCTCACCTCTGGTCTTTGAAGTTGCTGACTTTGGGAAGTTGCTGACAGGGAAGGCATTTTTAAGTCAATCAAAGCAGTTTGATTAATTCAGACTTTGGCCAAAATATGATTTTTAATGATTATCAAACCACATACCAACATAGCAGATACCAGCTATTCGGCTATGAGATGAGTGGCAACAATGCCAGGGCCTCTTCCACTCCCTCACTACTCAGCTGCCCTCCAAGTTACATGAGCGCCTGGTGCTCTCTCCAAGGTCAGACACTCAGTTCAATATTTCTTTGTACGTGAGCAATTGCGAAGATTTTTTTGGTTCTAACATTAAAGTTTCTGGAGTGACTTTGTAAAATGTGTGACAAAAAGAAATGGAAGATCACATCAGAACATAGAGTGTTTAATCTGGAGTGGACAAACAGACACTTGTTTACTTACACAAGAGACAAAATGTTGTGCCTTGTTTGCCAAGAAGTAATGTGAAGGAATACAATCTTTGTCGCCATTTCGAATCAAAACACCCTGATTTAAGCAAATTGGACACCAATGCAAAACAAATTAGAGTGTCCAAATTATTGAAAAATCTCATTGGGGAACAACTTCTTTTTTCAAGAAAGTAAACTCAGAAAATGAGTTGGCTACTAAGGTTAGTCTTCAGATTTCTAAAGTAATTGTCGGCGCTGGGAATTCTTTTACTGAAGGTGACTTCGTAAAGAAGTGTTTGCAGTTTGGAGTTTCTGGATTATGTCCTGATAAAAAAAAGTGTTTCTGAGATGATAATCATTTAATTTCATATTTTGTCTAAAGTCTGAATTAATCAAAGAGGATACCCTGCCTCATTTTACAAAAAAAGCTCTCTTTCTATCTCAGGCACTCCAGAGACCAGAAAAGACTGGGAGTATCCAGAAATTATAAATTTCCGATTCAGACCCAGCTTTGTCTTGCTTCTCTGAGTGAGCCCAGAGAATACCTCTTCTTATGTCAACAAACCAGAAGAGGCCGACCTTATGGCCCTTCAGGACAAGACCCTCAACTCAAGGCACTAACTTGAGCAACAGGACTTGTTCTTAAGATTTTCTGAACATATACCTTATTAGGGAATGTTAATGGTAAAGGACACACAGATGTTCTGGATTGTAATTTCAATGGACACTTTGTCAGCTCCCTTGTTTTTCTGTATTTATCATTTACCCAATTAAGAAATTCCTTTTCTCATACACTGATTAAACCATCATGGGCTTCACAAATGTGTGTGACTCAGCCAGCCCTGACTGGGACGGTCCTAAAATGTACTTAAGCTCTCTCGTCCTTTTGTTTGTCAGTCAGTACTCTAGTCCTGTGCTCCACGTACGGTAGTAAAGCCAGTTTCAAGGGAATAAGGAATAAATAATGTCATTTTATATTACTGTCTGTTTGCTCTTAAACCAAACCTAAACTTCCTTTTCAAAAAAACATGGCTTATTTGCAAAACAGTTTAATAATTAATTATACCTCTACTTGGAACTGAGCCACTAAAAACCTCTCTGTGTCCAGAAGTTTAGCCTCTTGAGTGAAGAAGTGAAAACTTCTCAGACTGCTCTAAAATCTAGTGCAGCTTTTTGGGGGAAACAGGCCCAAGTTCCCCTTCACCAGAAATCACAGGATTTACAAGGACTCAGAACTCAGAGCCCTAGGGAGTCCCCCCTCTCCTCACTGACACCTCAGCATAAGATATGCCAAAGGGCAGAAGTGCTTTCTCAAATGTACATTGGGTGGTCTGCTGCAGTGGTTCTCAACCTTCCTAATGCCACCACCCTTTAGTACTTGTGTGTGGGCGCATCTGCATGTGTGTGGACCCGCCTGGAGACAAATAGAGGAACGGTGTCTCGGTTCCTAAGACCATCAGAGATATGTTTTCCGACGGTCTTAGGCGTTCAACCCCCAAAGGAGGCGCGACCCACAGGTTGAGAACCACTGGTCTGCTGTTTCCTTGTTCCAGTACTTGAGGTAGATTGCCATGCTTAGATTGTGCCCCCGACTTCCCAACAATGGAAGAAAAGGGTCAGAATTGGGGTGGGGGAGAATTCTGCGGTAGGGCCTTATCACTTCACCATTTCCTTTTGTACATTGCTTCTCCTCCCTGACCATTTGTCAGAAGGTGGGGCGGCCCTTTCTCGAGATCGTGATAAACCACTCTTTTCTGCTTCCTGCCTTGAGACGCCTCTGAGTATTATTTGGATAAGGAGCTCTGCTGCACACAGTTTTGGGGTGCACACACTATTTTAATTTTGGCCCCTATTTGCTACCAAGTTGTGCAGGTCTGTCCTAGTCTAACAATATATAAAAGATCAGATAGACATAATTCTAGTCTAGTAACCCCTTCTTTCTGAGGAGAGCAGAGTGGCCTCCAGCCCCAGCTTCCTGCTCTTCCTCCTGGATGTAACAAAAGTCTCCTTGGAGAAGGAGGAGGTTGGTCGAAAGCTGGAGATGTATATGCTGCTTCCTTTCAAGTCACACAAGAACAGCACTGGCCAAAGGGGAGCTTCCTCTACAAGTGGGGCGTGGAGGCCCACTCTCATTTACAATTAAGCATGAGAAAAATGATTTAGGGCGTTAGAGTCCATCTGAATGAAGTCAATTGGATCATCAGCTCATAGCAAAGAAATAGAGCTTGGGAAAAGGCCTGGCACCAAAGAAAATCTATAAATAGTGCAAAATCTTTGCAAAGAAAAAATGTCTAAAAATACTGATTTGATCCCATGTGACACGCAGTCGGTTTTCCAGGAAATATCTGGACTTCCCAGACTAGTTCTCTTTCCTACTACCAAGTCTTTTTTAGAAAAGAAAGCCTGCACCAAGGTGAAGGTTAGATTTGTAGCATCGTGGCATGGACATCATGGCCCATTACATGCACAATAAAGTAAGAATGTGGAACGGGAGGAAGACCATTTCTCTGATCTCTTAGTCTGGCTTTTGTGCTTTTGGCTATTTATCTTCAGGGCAAAACTCAAAGAATTTTGGGAGCTTGAGGAAACCAAAGTGCTCAGTACAGACGGCCCTTTGTGGGGTTTTGGAAGGTAGTCTCTGAAATCATTTGAGGGGGATACAATTTGGCAATTAGGACGACAGGAGTCAAAGGGGATTTAATAGGCAGCTGAAGCCCAAGATAAGTAGGAAGACCATAAAACGGCACATACTTGCCTTTGATAAGATCAAGCCACAAGGTGTATTTTGAAAGAGCTGATTAATGTAACTGCTTAGTCATTGTCAAAGATTGTTTTAAAAAAATGTGAGAAATGGAATGGGTGTTGCAGAGCTAGAGAAAGATATATAACCCCCCTCCCTTTTTTTAAAAAAAGGAAAAGTCTGCCAACTATAGGCCAGTGAACTTGAATTCTTGGCAACTGCCTTTTTTTTTGGAGTGGAGGAAGGCAAGACAATTGGGGTTAAATGACTTGTCCAAGGTCATACAGCTAGTAAGTGTGTCAAGTGTCTGAGGCAGGATTTGAACTCAGGTCCTCCTGACTCCAGGGCTGGTGCTCTATTCACTGTGCCACCTAGCCACCCTCCTTGGCAACACTCTAGAACATATTATTAAAGGGATTGCTAGTGAACACCTGAAAATACCCTAAACACACAATCTCCCAACTTATTCATTCCCCGTGAACTCCTCCTCCTCCTCAGTCACACAGATGGTGATACCTTGGATCTTGCCATCATGCATAACTGTGGGTGCCTCTGTGTTCAAGAATTCCAAAATCCCCTTATCTGACCATAATGTGCAGGTTTTTCAGCTCTTCCTCTGCCTTCTCTTACAAAACTCTACTCTTCATCCACACTGTGATCTCCAGTCCCCAGACCCCTCAGTTCTCTCCCAGGCCATCTCCCTATTCTTTCCTCTCCCCATTTTGACCCCTTGGCGAGCCAATTCAACTCTGTTACCGTCTTCTTCTCTTGAGTCCCTTCTCCTCTTACCATACAGTGGGTTATGCCCAGCCCAAACTCAGCCTTGGATCCTCCTCACGATTTGCCGCCTTCACTCGTACACTAGTGATTTTCCTAAAGCACAGGTCTGGTCTCGTCATACCTCCTACTCAACAAACTCCAGTGGCCTCCTATTGTTTTCAGCATGAAATACAAAATCCTCTGGTACTAAAAACCCTTTATAACATAGCTTCTTCCCACCTTTCCAGTCACCTTATTCCCTAACTTCTTAGTCTCTCGCATGCACTTGTCCATCCAGGGTCACTGCCCTCCTGGCTATTCCACAAACAAGACACTCCATCTCTTGCTTCCACCATTTTCTGACTGTTCCCACGCCTGGACCGCTCTCCCTCCTCCACTCTTGACAGCTGGCCTCCCTTGCTTCCTGTGTGTCCTAACTAAACCCCACCTTCCACAGGAAGCTTTCCCCAAGCTCCCTCCCTCTGGTCGTTATTCCCCATTTATCCTGTAGACAGCTTGCTGTGTAGGCACTGACTTGCCGTCTGATGGTCAGCTCCCTGAGGGCAGGGACTGTCTTCTGCCTCTTTCTGTAACCCCAGCGCTTAGCACAGGGCCTGGCCCAGAGCAGGAGCTTCGTAAATGTTTATGGATTATTGCTCGACAGTGATCATGAATGACCAGTTTGGGTTCATTAAGAACCCTGTTCCCAAAGAAGCTTCACTGGCTTTCTATGGCCTATATCATCAAAAAAAAATCATGAGTTTAAAGTTTAAAACTCTTCATAATTTAGTTTCAACTTGTCTTTCCAGGCTGAATTTTCATTTTCCCCTCAGGAGCTCAACATTCTTGCCAGACTGGCCTACATAACGTTTCCCATGGAAGATATTCTGCCTCCTACTTCTTTGCTTTGGACAGGCCTAGTACGCTCCCTCTCCTCTTCTCTTTCTCTCAGAATCTCTTGCTCCTTTAGAGGTCCTTTCACCTCCAGTGAACCTCCTAGGGCCTTTCCTGATGCCCCAAGTAATTGATGCTCACCCTCAAATTACCCAGTACTGGGTGCATATTTCATATTTACTTACATGTGCACATGCTATTTTCCAACAATAGAATATAAGGTCCTTGAGGGGAGGTTCTGTCTTGCTTTTGTCTTTGTATCTCTGGAGCCTAGAATTGTACGTACTAGGTGTTCAATAAAGGCTTATTGACTTGAATTGCATAACAGGGCACGGTGGACTTGAGAACAGAGAGACATTAAGTTCTATGGCCACTGAGGACAGGGTCTGACCAGTAGCTCATTCCATACAGCATTCCAGGGACAAGGGACAAAAAGAACAGATCATGCAACGGAGCAGATGAGATCCCAAGGAGTCCCTGAACAAATAAATGGTATGGAAACCAGTACCATCTGGCTGATCTGCCTCTCACTACACAATTGTGAGCCACAGATCTGGGGCAGATTAGGGAGAGGAACTGTGAGCTGTGGTGGTAGAGAGAAGTGGTTGAAGTCTCTGTTGCAAGAGTAACCATACGGCTCTGACCACTGGAGAAGAGAAAGAACTCAATTCTAGCCTTCAACCCAAGCTAAAATATGTAATGGAAATAAACAGGGCTGGAAATCCAGACCAAAGGTGAGCCTTTAACTCCGTCCCCCAAAACTTGCAGAGGCTCTTAGTCGTCCAATAGGGGCTGATTCCAGCAGAAGTCCTACTGCAACTGCTAAGCAGGGACAGACGCAAGCCAGGACTTGTAAAGCTCAGACTAGGAGGCAGTGAGAAGACTGGACCAGACTACTTTGGGAATACTAAAGGCATGAGCCATTACCGAGATCCTACAGTAACACAATACTCAATACCCAAAAAACATGACAGAAGGATGCAAGAGGACAAGAACTCAGGCCAGATATTTCCTGCAAAGATACACAGAGCTCAGCATCAATATAAAATTCAGTCAAGAAGCAGGTTAATAGAATAAGCAAGGAACAACAACAAAGAATTCCACCATAAAGCGCTTTGATGGCAACAGAACTGAAGACACAAACTTAGATAAAGAGAATGACACCAAGACATCTACAAAGTCCTAAGTAAAAACACGGCTTGGGAATAAATCCAACCAGAATTCCCAGAAGAGACAAAGCAAGAATTTTTAAAAAGTAAAAAAGTGATTTTTAAAAACCAAATGAAAATAGCCCTATTAAAAATATCCCTAATAATTACAGAAATGTAAATTAAAATAACTCTGAGGTACTACCTCAGACCCAGCAGATTGAACAAGTTGACAAAAATGGAAAATGACAAATGCTGAAAGGAATATGGAAAAATAATGATTTCTCCATTTTGGAGAACAACTTGGAACTAGATCTAAAGGGCTACAAAACTCTGCATACCCTTTGACTCAGCAACACCAGGTCCATTCTCCAAAAAAAAATCAAAGAGGAAAAGGACCCATATGTGCTAACAGCAATTTGGGGGGAATAAACAATTCAAAACTGAGGGGATACCTATCAAGTGAGGAATGGACAAAGAAGTTACAGTACATGAATGTAAAGACATACTACTATGTGCTGCAAGAAATGGTGATAAGAGAAGTATTCAGAAAAACCTGGGAACATATGAAACGATGTAGAATGATGTGAGCAGAACTAGGAGAATAATTTATGCAATAAAACATTGTAAGGACAGTCAACTCTGAAAGATTCGGAACTCTGATCCATACAGTGACCAAGTACAATGCCAAAGGACTCATGAGGAAACACGTGATCCACCTCCAGACAGGAGTGATGGCCTCAGCGAGCACCTTGAAACGTATTTTCTTTCTTCTTTTCTTTCTTTTGCTTTTGGACATAGCTAATGGGGATATTTGTCTTGCATAACTACACATGGGCTTTGTTTTTCTTGTGAGAAAGGGGAGGGAGAGAATTTGGAGTGAAAATAAAACTGAATAAAAAAACAAATAAGAGCATTAGAGGAAAAAATGGGGGAAAATGACAGAAAGAAGGAAAAATATGAAAAGAACTAACAAACTGGAAAACATACAAAACCCTACCCATGAAAATAATTTCATGAAAATTAGAATGGACCAAATGAAACCTAATGATTCTACCAGACATCAAGGAATATTAAAATAAAGTAAAATAAATAAATAAATAAAAAAGCTCATAAAAGAAAATGTAAGGGGCGGCTAGGTGGCATAGTGAACAGAGCACCAGCCCTGGAGTCAGGAGGACTTGAGTTCAAATCCAGCCTCAGACACTTGACACACTTAGTCGCTGTGTGACTTTGGGCAAGTCACTTAACCCCAATTGCCCTCCAAAAAAAAAAAGCAAAGGAGTACAGAATGCAGTAGAAGGTGACTTGCCTTGTAAATCTGAGCTTAAAACCATAAGGGAAAAAAATGGCCATTCAATTTAAAGAGGTATCTGCAACATTCTCAGAAAGAAAACCAGACGAAAAGAGATTATTTACTTTTCAAACATTCCAGACAACAGAAATGCAGGAATTGTAAACAAACACAACAGACAAGGTCAGTAACCGGAAGGATGTGATGGCAGAGAGACAGACCAGTAAGAGAATTTTTTTTTTCTTTCAAGTTCTATTTTGCCCTCTGGTTCTAAAATATCCAGGCAATTTTCCTTGAGAATTTCTTGAAAGATGCTTTTTAAGTTCTTTTTTTGATCATGGCTTTCTGGTAGTCCAATAATTTTTAAGTTGTCTCTCCTGGATCTGTTTTCCAGGTCAGTGGTTTTTTCAAGGAGATATTTCACATTGCCTTCTATTTTTT
>CM053580.1:215535175-215548384 GCA_028627135.1 Pseudochirops cupreus
TTTTTTTTAACAATTAATTACTTTTAGTTTTCAACATTCAGTTCCATAAGATTTTGAGTTTTAAATTTTCTCCCCCTCTCTAAATTCCCTCCCCAAGATGGCATATGATCTGATACAGGCTCTACTTACACAGTCATATTAAACATTTTTTCACATTAGTCATGATGTAAAGAAGAATTAGAACTAATGGGGGGAGCCCCAAGAAGGAAGAAACAAAACAACAAAAGAAAAGGAGAGCATTCCCTCCTTCCCTCTGCATTCAGACTCCAAAGTTCTTTCTCTGGATGTGGACAGTGTTTCCCATCATGAGTCTTTGGGAGTTATTTTCTGTGAAGATCTAAGTCTATCAAAGTCAGTCATCGCACAATGTGGCTGTTACTGTGTACAATGTTCTCCTGGTTCTGCTCACTTCCCTCTGCATCAGTTCATATAAATTTTTCCAGGTTTTTTCAAAGTCCACCTGCTTATAATTTCTTATAGCACAATAGTATTCCATTACATTTATATACTACAACTTGTTCAGCTACTCCCCAATTGATGGACATTCCCTCAATTTCCAACTTTTTGCTACCACAAAAAGAGCTGCTATAAATATTTTTGTACATGTGGGTCCTTTTCCCCTTTGTATGATCTCTGTGAGATACAGACCTAGAAGTAGTACTGCTGGATCAAAGGGTATACACAGTTTTATAGCCCTTTGGGCACAGTTCCAAATTGCTCTCCAGAGTGATTGGATCAGTTCACCACTCCACCAACAATGCATAAGGGTTCCAATTTGCCCACATCTCCAACATTTATAATTTTCCTGTTTTGTCTTGTTAGCCAAATTTCCACAGGATAGGTGTGATATGGTATGTCAGAGTTGTTTTCTCTGATTTCTCTAAGCAAAGTGATTGAGAGCATTTTTTCATGACTATAGGTAGCTTTAATTTCTTCCTCAGAAAACTGCCTGTTCATATCCTTTGACCATTTGTCAATTAGGGAATGACTTGCATTCTTACAAATTTGACTCAATTCTCTGTATATTTCAGAAATGAGGCCTTTATTGGAGACACTGGCTATAAAGATTGTTTCCCAGCTTCCTGCTTCCCTTCTAATCTTGGCTGCATTGGCTTTGTTTGTGCAGAAACTTTTCAATTGAATGTGATCAAAATCATCCATTTTGCATTTCACAATCCTCTCCATCTTTTCTTTGGTCATAAATTCTTCCCTTCTCCATAGATCTGACAGGGAAACTATTCCTTGCTCTCCTAGTTTGTGTATGACATCAATCTTTATATCTAAATCATGTACCCATTTTGATTTTATCTCAGTAAAGGGTGTAAGGTGTTGGTCTATGCCTAGTTGCTGCCATGCTATTTTCCTGTTTTCCCAGCAGTTTTTGTTAAATATTGAGTTCTTATCCCAGAAGCTGGAGTCTTTGGATTTATCAAATAGTAAACTACTATAGTCACTGACTATTGTGTCTTGCATACGGATAACCTATTCCACCAATCCACTGCTCACTTTCTTAGCCAGTACCAAGTAGTTTTGATGATTGCTGCTTTATAATACAATTTAAGTTCTGGTACAACTAGGCCACTTTTCCTTGGGTTTATTTTTATTAATTCCCTTAATATTCTGGCTCTTGCTCTTCTACATGAATTTTGTTATTGTTTTTTCTAGCTCTATAACATAATTTTTGGTAGTTTAATTGGTATGGTACTGAATAAGTAATTTAATTTAGGTAGAAAAGATTTCCTTCTAAATGTAAGAGATGTATGAGAATGTAGGAGATTGGGGTGAAGGTGGAGTCAGGTGGAAGTAACAGTGAAGAGGCAGGCCTGGGTATTATGGATGAACCCATCAACACCTTGCCTAAAGCAAAATGAATGTTTTTTTGTGGGACTACATTACAAAATGAGAGAGTGTATGAAAAGAATTAAGAGGAGCAGGGGGATAGATGGTAATGTATGACATCCCCAAGTCAAACTGAGGGCTAGCAATGAGAGGAAAGTGACCTCTGTGGTCTCAGGAAGAGAAGAATTTGCAGGGGAATTAGGTGTGGGCAAGGCAGAAAGGACTGACAAGGCCTTGTTTTGGTGGTGGGAGGGGACTCCATTGCTGAATGATACTACGGGTAAAGAGAAACATTCTGCGGAGATGAGGCCCTTGTACTGGCTGTGTTCTGGTGAATTTGGTGCTTGAAAAGACCATTCATCCTATCCGAGAGGAAGTCCTTCTAGAAGTTGGAACTCCTAAAAGCAACAGGCATCTGGGGGAGGAGGGAGGGCATGGTCCCAGTGATAAGATCTTGAGGCAAATGGGAAAAGAAGGTAACTAGGCATAGGACAGAAAACAGTGGTGGGAGGCATAATCAGTGTGTGTATGGTGGAGGGGAGACTACTATAAGATGGTATTGTAACAGCAAGCATTCTGGCACACCCAGAATGGCATGGAGCACAGGTTCTTGGATCTGCTTTTCTAAAAGGAAAGCAACTTTTAAGGGGTCAATAATCTACTTTAATTACATTCACTAGTTCAGGGGAAAAGTCAGCACCCTAAACATCAGAGAAAATACAAGCAGAGAAATTAGCATAAGGACCAACAGACAGGACTCCGACTGCCTGAATCAAAGCAACATTACTATACACGTTATGTATAGCATGGAATGAGAGAACCTTTACATCTGAGCAGTCAGGGGGTCCTGAACATATGGCTATTCAGAGTTAAGTTCAGGGAATCACAAGGTCCTTCTCATATGCAAACCCCCAAAGCAAAATACCAACTCAGAGTATGTATTCTCAGAGCCAGAATGTTATCAGTACTCTTATGACTGTCCTTATTTGGGTGGTTTGAAAAAAAGGCCTGGGCTGAGCTGTGTATGATGGAATGACTCTAAAAAATAAAACTGAATAGGGAGAGATAAAAAGAAGTAATTCTCTCACTCAAATGAGGCACAAAAGGAAGAACTGATACAAAAGAAAGTAGGAGTAGGGGGCTGGTAGTGCTGGAACCCTATTCTCATGGGAAATGGGTTAGGGGAACAGATAAGGGAGGGACTTTTAGAAAAGTGTGTAGATTAAGAATTAGGAGGAAGAGGGGATAAAGGAAAACAGGTAGATTAAGGTGGAGGATGGGAGGGGGAAAATAAGGGACAGACTCTTAGAGGGGTGGGCAAGCTAGAGGGTAGAAATAAATTGGACCAGTGAGGAAGGATAGGGCAAGGATAGTGAGAAAAACATAGGATGAAGGGAAATACACGAGTAATTTTAACTTAGAATGTGAATGGGATAAATTTATCCACAAAATGGAAAGTGACAGCAGAATAGATTAAAAATCCAAATTCAACAATATGTCATTTTCAGGAAACACAATAAAAATAAGAGATACACATAGTGGTAAGATAAGGCACTGGAGTAGAATTCATTATGTAAAAAGGGGGGTAGTAGTCATGATTTTAGACAAAGTTAAAGCTAAAATAGATTTAATTTTAAAAAATAGGGAGGGGTGGCTAGGTGGCACAGTGAATAGAACACAGGCCCTGGAGTCAGGAGGACCTGAGTTCAAATCCGGCCTCAGACACTTAACACAAAAAACTAGCCGTGTGGCCTTGGGCAAGTCACTTAACCCCAGCTGCCCTGCCTTCCCTCCAAAAAAAAAAAAAAAGCAAAAATAGGGAAACTATACTATGTGTCGCCAATATTATTCAATATTGTTATAGACCATTTAAAATAACTAAACAGTATAAAATACCTCACATCCCAATCGATGAATGGTCAAAGGATAAATAGGCAGTTTTTTTGATGAAGAAATTAAGACTATTTGTAACCATATGAGAAAATGTTCTAAATTGTTATTGAATAGAGAAATATAAATTAAAATAACTTTGAAACAGCATCTTACACCTACTAGATTGACTAAAACGATAGATACTCTCCAATTGGGGAATGGCTAAACAAGCTGTGGAATATGATTGTGATGGAATACAGCTGTGATATAAGAAATAATAAGCTGGTTGATTTAGAAAAACTTGGATCTATGAAGGAAGATGCCATCCACCTCCAGAGAAAGAACTGACAAACAGAAATATGCATTATTATGGTCTTACATATATGTGTATGTGTGTGTAAATATATGTACATTTATAAATATGTATGTGTATATACATATGTATATATATATATACATATATATATATACACATACATGTATATGTTTAATTGTAGCCTTCTCGAGGGGAGGGGAGGGAGAAAAAACAAAACAAAAAGTGCACAGCAGAGAACAAAAGAAAACCTAGAAGGGAGCACAGAAAAGCTGGGTTGCTCTGAAAACAATGTGTAGGATTTCTTACATCGATTTTCGTGATACGGAAATTTATTGTTTTATATGGAAATGTTCTTTTACCCCCTTTTCTTGTTTTGTATTTAAGTTTAAAATAAAATTTAAAAAAGAAAAAGAAACAACTAACAATTAGTAAAAGGAAACTACAATGATGAAAAATACCAAAATTTCTGGGGTGAAACTAGCGTAGTGCTAAAGGAGAAATTATATCCCTAAAAATATGTAAACAAAATAGAAAAAGAATTAATGAACTAAACAGTAATTTAATGATTAGAAAGTTAATAAATAAACACACCTAAAATAAACACAAAAGAGGAAATATTAAAAATGAGATAATTTGGAAACAAAAAAACATAAAAATAATAAATAAAACTAAAAGATGGTTCTTTGAAAAGAAAAATCGATAAACTTTTATCTAATCTGATTTTTTTAAGGGCAGAAAATCAAATCAATAAAATAACAAAACAAGGTGAAATCACAAAAAACTCAGAAGAAATAAAAGAAATCAGAACACATTACACAGTCATATAGTAACAAAACTGGGAAAACAAAAGAAGTAGAGGAAGTCAGAATCCAATATTATCCAGCTTCTGAGAGAGACACTTGAAATAGACAGACAGGCAGAGAGCCAGTAAGTCAACAGTCATTTAGTAAGTACCTTCCATGTGTCAGACACTGTGCTAAGGGAGAACTGAGGATACCAAAAGAGGCAAAAACATCCGGTCCTTTTCCTCCAGGACTCACAATCTACTGAGGGAGGCAACAAGCAAACAAAGACTGACAAACCAGTTATGTATAAAATAAACAGGAAGTAATGAAAAGAGGGAAGGCGCCAATTAGGATAGATTGGGAAAGGCTTTCTGCAGAACAGTGCTGTCAGTCTCAAACAGAAAGGAACTATGGGCTGTACACTGGCTTAGAAAACCACAAATTAACATCCATACCGTACTGTGGGTTTGTTTTGTTAAACATTTTCCAATTTTAATCTGGTTCTAGTAATATGTGGGAGTGAGTTTGATACCTCTATTGTAGAAAAGGAGATTTTAGTTGGAACTTAAAGAATCCAGGAAGGCCAATAGTCAGAAATGAGGAGGGGTAGCTAGGTAGCACAGTGAATAGAGCACCGGCCCTGGAGTCGTGAAGTCCTGAGTTCAAATCCGGCCTCGGACACTTAACACTTACTAGCCGTGTGATCTTGGGCAAGTCACTTAACCCCAATTGCCTTGCCTTCTCCCCTCCAAAAAGCAAAAATTAAAATTAAAATTAAAGAAATGAGGAGGGAGAGCATTTCAAGTATAGGAAATACCTCAAGAAAATGTCCAGGGCCAAGAGATAGAATGCCTTGTTTGCTGAACAGTAAAGAGTTGGATCACAGGATATAGGAGGGGCTAGGTTATGAAAGATTGTGAACACCAAACAGAGGATTTTGTATTTGCTCCTGGAGGTGACAGGAAGACACTGGAATTTATTGAGACATGGCTGGACCTGCACTTTGGGAAAATCACTTTAATCTACCTATTATGCCTTGGCTGAGGTAAAAAAGGCAAGGGAGCAATCATGATCTCAGACAAATAAAGAGCAAAACCAGTCCCAATTAAAAGAGATAAAGAAGAAAATTACATTTTGCTTTAAAAAAATTACCAGAGATAATGAATTAATATCAGTGCTAAATATATATGCAAAGCATCTAAATTCTCAAAGGAGAAGGTAAGTGAGTTACAGGGGAAAATAGACAGTAAAACTATAATAGATGGAGCCTCAATTGACTCCTTTCAGACTTACATACATTTAACAACAACAAAAAAAACCACCAAAAAACAAAAAGCAAAAATTGACCTAAATAGAATTTCAGAAAACTTAGATATGACAGACTAGAAAACATTGCATCAGAACAGAAAGTTGTACAAAAATTTGTAAGCTGTGCATGACACTTTCACAAAAATTGACCTTGTATAAGGGCATAAATGCCTCAAAAACAAATGCAGAAAAGTAGAAATATTAACTGCACCTTTATTGATTACAATGTAATAGAAATTATATTCAATAAAAGACCTAATTAAAAGATTAAAAATTAAAATAAATGACTAAACCCTAAAGAGATGGTCAAGGAATAAGTCATAGAAACAATAATTAAACTAGCAATTAAACATTAAAGATGATAGCAATGAGACAAAACTTTTGGGATTGAGTCAAAGGGAAAATTTATATCTAAACACTTTCATCAATAAAAGTAAGAAAGAACAGATCGATGAATTGGCCATATAACTACAAAAATCAGAAAACCAATAAATTTAGAAACAGCAATTAAACAAACACCAAAGTAGAAATCCTGAAAATCATGGAGAGATTATCAAAACTGGAAACAAAAACAATAAAATAAACTGAGTTAATACATAGAAGCAGGCAATGCTTAAAAAAAATAAAAAGATGATAAAAACTGCTGGGAAAACTGGAAGATAGTATGGCAGAAATTGGGCATAGGCCAATATCTAATATCATACACCAAAATAAAGTCAAAATGGGTGCACGATCTAGGTATAAAGGCTGAAACTGTAAACAATCTAAAAGAGCAAGGAATAATTTACCTGTCAGATCTATGGAGAGGGGAAGATTTTATGATGAAACAAGAGTTAGAGAGCATTATGAAACACAAAATGGATAATTTTGATTACATTAAACTGAAGTTTCTGTACAAATAAAGCCAATGTAACCAAGATTAAGAGGGAAGTGGAAAATTGGGAAAGAATTTTTACAACCAGTGTTGCTGATACAGGCTTCATTTCTGAAATATACAGAGAATTCAGTCAAATCTATAAGAATACAAGTCATTCCCCAATTGATAAATGGTCAAAGGATATGAACAGGCAGTTTTCAGAGGATGAAATTAAAGATATCTATAAGCATATGAAAAAATGTTCCAAATCACTAGTGATTAGAGGAATGCAAATCAAAACAACTCTGAGGTATGCATCTCACTGGCCAGATTGGCTAAGATGACAAAACAGGAAAATGATAAATGCTGGAGAGGATGTAGAAAAATTGGAACACTAATTCACTGTTGGTGGAGTTGTGAACTGATCCAACCATTCTGGAGAGCAATCTGGAACTATCCCCAAAGGGCTGTAAATAAGTGCATACCCTTTGACACAGTAATACCATTTCTAGGGTTATATCCCAAAGAGATCACAGAAGTGGGAGGAAGACCCATATGTACAAAATATTTATAACAGCTCTTTTTGTGGTGGCAAATAATTGGAAATCAAGGGGATGCCCATCCATTGGGGAATGGCTGAGCAAGTTGTGGTATATGAATGTAATGGAATACTACTGTGCTATAAGAAATGAGGAGCAGATGGACTTCAAAATATCCTGGAGAGCCTCATATAAACTAATGCTGAGTGAGAACAGCAGAACCAGGAGAAATCTGTACACAATCAGACACAATGTATGTGTGACGACCAACTTCAATAGACTGGGCTCCTCTCAAACGTAAGGTTATAAGACAACTCCGAAAGACTCAGGATGGAAAGAGTCTGAGCACAGATTGAAACAAACTATTTGCTCTGTTTCTTTTTCTTGTTTTGTTTTGTCTCCTCTTTTCCACTGATCATTCCATCAGTTATAATCCTTCTTTACCACCTGACTAATGACTAATGGGAAGAGATTTGTAGATCCTGTATACGAGTGCATGCCGCCAGGATGAGGGGGCGGGAAGGAGAGGGAAGGGGTGAAAACTTGAAACTCAAGGGACTGTGGAACTGAATGTCATAAACTAAAAGTAAATAAACAAATTAATTTTTAAAAAATTTTTAAAAATAAAAATAAAAAAATAAAATAGACAAGGTATTAGCTAAATTGATTTTTTTAAAGAAAGAATAAATCCAAATTACATCAACATTAGCATCACGAAATTCTGAAAAAGAAAAGTGAATTCACAACCAATGAAGAAGAAATACAAGAAATTATTGCCAATAAAACTGACAATTGATATTAAATGGATGAACATTCACAAAAACATAAATTTCCCAGATAAACAGAACAGGAACTAGTATATTTTTAAAACTTTATCTTAGAAAAAGAAATTAAACAAGTCCATTTTATAAATGAACTTCCAAAGGGGAAAAAAAAATCTGGCTAGATGAATTTATAAGCTAAACTTCCAACAAACATTTTAAAAGCAATTATTTCTACATAAAGTGCTTGAAAAAAAATTAGGTCTTGATATCTAAACCAGGAAAACTCAAAATAGAGAAAAAAAAATTACTTGCATAGGCCAACATCCCTAATGAATACTAAGGTAAAACTCTGAAATAAAATATTAGCAAGGAGACTGTAACAAATAATCACAAAGATTGCATACTCTAACCAAGCTGGATTTCTATCAGGAATGCAAAGTTGGTTCAAGATTGAGAAAAATGTAAACATAATTGAACATTTTGTTTAACAACAAAAACAACAAAAATCGTGATTTTATCAATAGATACAAAAAAAGCTTTTTACAAGATGCAACATACATCCTATTAAAAAAACTAGAAAGCATAGGAATAAAAAGCTTTCCTTAATATATTAAGTGTCACCTATTTAAAACCCAGATTTAGCATTATCTTTAATGGGGGTAAGCCAGAGGACTTTCCAATAAAATTAAGGGTAAAGCAAAAGATGTCCATTATCACCACTATTATTTGACACAGTGTTAGAAATGTTAGTTATGTTAATGAGACAAGAAATTAAGGGAATAAGCACTGAAAAGGAGCAAAAAAACTATCAATCTTTGCAGAGAATATGATGGTTTACTTAACCCTAGTGTCAAGCTAAAAAAAAAAAAAAGAAAATTAATTTTGGCAATATTACAGGATATAAACACACACAAATCATCAATATTTCTGTACACAGTATTACCAACAAAATCCAGCAGTAAGACAGAAAAATTCCATTTAAAATAACTACAGATGGTATAAGTACTTGGGAATTTACCTACCAACACACACATAGAAACCATATGCACACAATTACAAAATAGTTTTAAATAAATACAGATCTAAATAATCGCAGAAACATTAAATGGCTCATGGGAAGGCCAAGCCAATATAACAAAACTGACAATACCTCTTAAATTCATTTACTTAGTCAATGTCATACCAAAGAAACTATGAATACAAGTCATCCCAATGTCATACTATGCCAATAATGTCAGACCAATGAAAATAATCAAAGGATTACTTTACAGAGCTAGAAAAATAGTAACAAAATTCACCTGAAGTTATAAAAGTTCAAGACTATCAAGGTAATTAATGGAGAAAAAAATGAGAAGAGAGCCTCGCTGTAAAGGATTTCAAACTGTACTACAACAATCAAAACGATTTGGTACTAGGTAAGAAGCTGATAAGTGGAATAGATTGGGTAGACAATATACAAGAACCAAGAAGCACAACTACCTAGAAAGGATCCCAGCTATGGTGGAAAGGACTCACTATTTTAAAAAAATTATATTGCATTTTTTCCAATTACATGTAAAAACAATTTTAACATTCATTTAAAAAAAATTTTGTTAAAAATTCTCTTCCTTCCTCCCCACCCCTCTCCTTGAGAAAGCAAGCAATTTCATATAGATCATACACATACATTCTTGCAAAATATATTTCCATATTAGCTATGTTGAAACAGAAAACACAGACCAAGTGTTTTCTTTTGCCAAAACAGGTAATGTGAAAATGTACTACATGACTGTACACGTATAACTTACCTCAAATTGCTTGCCTTCTCAAGAAGGGGACTGGGAAGGATGGAGAGAGAATTTGGAACTCAAAATTAAAAAAAAATCTGTTAAAAAATGTTGTTTACATGAAACTGAGAAAAATAGAAAAAAGAAAATTTTTTTAGGTATGCTTCAATCTGCATTCAGACTCCATCAGTTCTTTCTCTGAAGGTGCTTACATTTTTCATCATAAGATCCTGTCTTAGATCACTATATTGCTGAGAATGATTAAGTCATTCACAGTTGTTACTGCGTACAAAAGTCACCGGGTTCTGTTCACTTCACTTTGCATCAGTTCATGTCTTCCCAGATTTTTTCTGAAATCGTCGTGCTTGTCATTTCTTATAACACACCGGTATTTCTTCCATCACAATCATATACCACAACTTGTTTGGCCATTCCCCAATTGATGGGCATCCCTTCAATTTCCAATTCTTTGCCAGCACAAAAAGAGCTGCCTTAAATAATATATAGGTCCTTTTCCTTTTTAAAAAAAAATCTGGGATACAGATCTAGTAGTTTTGAGCCTTTAGGGCATAAAGAACCTATATTTGACAAAAACTGTTGGGAAAACTGGTAAGCAGTCTGGAAGAAATTAAGTATAGACCGAGATCTCATACTGTATACCATGATAAGCTTTAAATAGGCACATGATTTATTTATAAAGGGTGACATCATAAACAAATTAGAGAGGCATAGAAGAAACTGTCAGATCTATGGATAGAGAAAAAACTCATGAGCAGGCAAGAGACAAAGTTCACAGGCAATTTTACCACATATAATTAAATAATGAGTGCATAAGCAAAATCAATTCAGCTAAAATGAGAAGCAGGCAAGCGAGGAAAAAAATCTTTACAGCAAGTTTTTCTAATAAAGATCTCATTTCTATAATCCATAGAGAAATGGATTCGAATTTATAAAAGTCATTCCCCAATTGACAAATGGTCAAGTGATATGAATAGACAGTTTTTAGGGGAAGAAATATAACCTATTAATAGCCATATTAAAATAAAAGCTCTAGATAACTCATAAATGTAGATTAGAATAACTCTGAGGTAGATAGATGAGTAAATCTGACAAAAAGAAAAATTACAAATGTTAGACTGGCTGTGCAAAAGCAGCTATTTTAATGCACTGCTGGTGGTGGTATAAAGTGGTCCAACCATTCTGTAATTTGGAAATACACCAAAAAGCTAAGAAAGTGGGTATATACCCTTCAACCCAATGACACTGCTAGTGGGTCCATACCCCAAAAAGAATTAAGAGGAAAAGGACTCATGTACAAAAACATTGAGTGTGTGTGTATGTGCACATGCGTTTGTTAGCCAAGAATTGGAAACTGAGACATCAATCAGGGAATGGCTAAACAAGTTATGGCTTAGGTGACAGAACAGTATTGTGTTCTAAGAAATGAGGAAAGGTGTGGTTTTAGGGGGGGGAAAACTTGTATGAAATAAAGCAATGAAATGCAGAGAACCACAAAAACTGATACAGTAAAAATTTTATATGAAGAGAGAGTCAACGTTGAGACCCTTAGGAACTTTGATTAACGTGATGAATCATAATTCCAAAGGACTCATAACAAAGCACGCGACCCACCTCCAGATGGGTGATGGACCCAGTGCAGACTAAGGCTTATTTTCTGTGTCATTTTTGGAACACGGCCAATGCAGAAGTGTGTTTTACTTGACTGTACGTGTTTGTAACGGGTTTTGTTCTTCTTGCTTCTCATGGCAAGGACTGGGAAGGGGGGGCACAAGGGGAGAGAGAGAAAGAGAATTTGTACCTGAAAAATAAAATGAATATTTTTAAATGAATTTTTAAAAATACAGTATTAGGAACGTTAGGGAAAGGGCAGGATTTGGAGGAAAGATAGAGTTCAGTTTTGGATGCTGAGTTTCTATAATATGCAGTTGTAGATTCCAGAGTGTAGGGCTGAAAAGACGTTAGGTCTTTACAAGTAAATCTGAGAGTAATCTACACAGAGATCACTGAAACCATGGGAACTGCTACCACCAAGTGAAGTAGTATAGAGGGAGAAGAGGGCCCAGGACAGAATGTAGTATGGATAAAATTTTAGCAAAGGAGACAGAAAAGCAGTAGACAGGGAGGATGAGGACCAGGAGAAAGCAGTGTCATGAAAACCCAGAGAGAAGACAGCATCAAAAAGAAGAGTGATTGACAGTGTTCAAGCACACAAATAGGTCAAATAGGATGAGACTGAGTTAAAAGGCCCTTAGAGTTGGCAATTAAAAGATTAATAGTAACTTCAGAAAGAGTAATTTCTGTTGAATGATGAAGTCAGAGAACAGAGTGCAAAGAATTAAAAGATAGTAAGAGTAAAGGAAGCCGAATCATCTATTTTAGTCAGCCTTCTCAAGTTTAGCCACAAAAGGAAGGAGAGTTATAGAATTAGTTGATCACAAGATCAAGTGAGGGGTGAGGATAGGGGAGACATGGACATACCTACAGACAGTAGAAAAGCATCCAGTAGACAGAAATCAATTGAAGTTCACTGAGAGAGCCATGAGTGATAGGTGGGGAAATATTCTAGAAGTGATGGGATGGAATGAGATCACTTGTACATATGGAAGGAGAAATGAGACTTGTGAAGTAGGTGGTGGAAGAAAGCATCTCAGTGACATAAGATGAGAAATAGTAAAGGAGAGGGATTTCTTATGAATGGCCTTCATAAATTGTTTTTTAAAAAACAGTCCCTGCCCCCAAGGAGCTTACAATCTGAGAGGGGGAAAGAAAAAACACAAAAAAGAAGCTGAAAAGTGGGGAAGGGAGACCATCAGAAGGTATTCCACACAGGAGTATGGCATGGGGGTGGGGGTGGAGGGTGTCCCGCAATGATATTCCTGAGTCCAAGTTCAGAAGAACTGATGGCAAGGTGGAAAGTTCTGAACCCTGAGCTTTGAAAAGAGTTTCCGGCTTCATCTTCCAGCCCTTTAATCAGAGTTATCAACTGTTATTTCCATGACCATGAGATTTGAGGTGATGAGATTACCTTGGGGAAATTAGCAAAAACCAAACAGAGCAAGTGATGGAAAATCCATTCACTCATCTTTCCCCATCCTAGGCCACCTTCTGAATAGCTGTCAATCTGTTCTTCCTAAAGTTCAGGT
>CM053580.1:215548484-215574355 GCA_028627135.1 Pseudochirops cupreus
TTCAATGAATGTCCCCCAAGTCTGGACTGAACTTCCTCACTTCTGCTCTTGGCTTCCTTCAAATCACAGCTAAAGATCTCATCCTCTGTCTAGAACAGTGGTTCTCAACCTTCCTAATGCCATGACCCTTTAATACTCGTATGTGGGTGTATCTGCATGTGGGCGGACCCGCCTGGAGATGGATAGAGGAGCAGTATCTCGGTTCCTAAGACCATCGGAAATATGTGTTTTCCGACAGTCTTAGGCAACCCCTGTGACAGGGTTGTTCGACCCGCAAAGGGGTTGCGACCCACAGGTTGAGAACTGCTGTTCAAGATAATGGTTGTATCTTCTCAAAACACTTAACATGTTGATCCTGGAAGAAAAGGGTGAACACTCCTTGCTCCCCATTATCAATTCTAGACTAGACCTCTATCACCACCACTACAACCTTTCCTTTGAGGTTGACTAGCCAAATTTATCACACAATTCAGATGCTTGAACTGGCCATCATACTAGGTGACTTGAATGCACTGATGCTTCCTCAAATATTCTAATTTCCTAGTATCTCAAATATACTTAACTCCCATGATCTACTCCTCCACTCCACCTCAAATACACCATTGAAAAGAGGCCATTCTCTGCCTGATTTCTTACCTAACCTTAACCAATGAATGGGTGTTGGCTCAGTCAACTGAGACCTGGGAAGACTTTAGCTTTAAAAGGCCAAAGTTTCCCACTGCATCCAGGGCCATCTCTAGCCATCTTGATCTATAACTTGCCATTGGACCCAGATGGCTCTGGAGGAGAAAGTGAGGCTGCTGACTTTGCACAGCCTCCTTCACTTAAATCCAATTCACTTGCATGTCATGGCATCACGGTCCTCTTGGAAAACAAAGGACAACCTTGTTAACAAGGCTGCTTCAAACTGTCTCTCCTCAAGCCTCCCATACCACCACCTCCCCCCAACTCAGCTGAGAAACTGTCTTCATCCTTTACTGAAAACAAGAGACTCGACTTTAAAATCTCTTACCTTTAAAATTACTTCCCACCCTCTCAACACTGCAAAAATCCTTGATACTATGCCCATTTTTCTCCTTCATTCTGGTTTCCAATGGAAAAGCAACCTTTACCAAAGTTACCACTACCACATGTGCCCTTGATCAAATCCCTCCTGTTCTTCACTAGCAGACTGCCCCCCAATCGTCCCTGTGTTGTCAATTTCTATCCCAACTAATTCCTTGCTGCTTATAAATAGGTCCCAATCTCCCCTATCCTTAAGAAAACCTTCCCTAAACTCTATGACTGTCAAGTTGTTTAACTCTCACTTTTCTAACTTATACAATCTGGCATCCAACTTCATTAACCAACTCAGCCCTCTCCAAAGTTACCAAGTCTCTTAACTGCCAAACCCAATAGCTTTTCTGAATTCTCATCTTTGGTCTCTGTTGTGTTTTGTGTTGTGGACTACATTTTCCTCCTGGATACTTTCCTTTCAGGGTCTTCATACTACTTCTCATTTCTCCTACCTGTCTCGGTCTCCTTTGCTTGTTCATTACCTACAGCAAGCCCCATGTCTCCCAACACTGTCTTGGGCCACTTTCTCACTCTAAACCTTCACTTTGAGACCTAAGTTTCTATGGGTTTGTCACCCCTATGCAGGTGACTGCTAGTTCTATATATCTGGGCCTAGTGTATCCCCTAAGTTCAAATCCACCAACCACTAGACATTTCACAATGTATGTCACACTGCAAAGTCAACGTGCCCCAAATAAAAAAGTTTTCTTTCAATCCAAAGTCACTTGTCTTCTAAATTTCCCCATTTCTTTGAGGCATCACCATCCTTCAAGTCACCCACAATTGCTCATTCTCACTCACCTCCCATATCTAACCAGTTCCCAAATCATGTCTTTTCTACTGCATCTCTCACACCCATCTTCTTTTATTCACTCACACATCTACCAATCTAGACGCACAAATGTGAACACAGGCTCCTCTGAGAAAGTTGGCTGCCTGCTGACTAAACTCTAGGGCAGTGGTTCCCAACCTTCCTAATGCCACAACCAAACTTTAATACGAGTATGTGGGCATATCTGCATGTGGGCAGACCTGCCTGGAGACAGACAGAAGGACGGTCTCGGTTCCTAAGACCATTGGAAATGTTTTCCGATGATCTTAGGCGACCCCTGTGAAAGGGTCATTCGACTCCCAAAGGGGTCGCGACCCATAGGTTGAGAGCCGCTGCTCTAGGGGCTCCCTATTATCTCTAGACCAGTGGTTCTCAACCTTCCTAATGCCACAACCCTTTAATAGTTGCTCGTGGTGACCCCCAAAAACAAAATTATTTTTGTTGCTACTTCATAACTGTAATTTTGCTGCTGTTATGAATCGTAATGTAAATATGATATGCAGGATGTATTTTCATTGTTACAAATTGAACATGACCCACAGGCTGAGAACCGCTGCTCTAGACTCAAATTTGGCCTTTGAAGTTCTCTATAAGCTCCAACTTTATACATTCCTATACTCTGCAGTCCTGCCAAACTGTGTTCCACACATATTCCAGTCCATCTCCCGTCTATGGGTGCCACATGCAAGCTACTCCCCAATCCTTCAATTCTCTCGACCTTGCAGAACCCCATTTCCATAGTTTCAGTTCAAGTGTCCTCTTTTACATCATGCCTTTCCTGATCTCAGGTAGTGTCTAGCACTTAGAAGGTGCTTAAATGCTTGGCTGATCCACCCCCCTCAAACCAACTGGCCTCTTCTTCCCCCAAATTAGCTTATATTTCATGTAAGCACGTAGGTTCATGTATACATATACACACAGACATGTGTGCCAATTTGTTCTAATAAGGAACAATTTAAACACAGAGTAAATTTTGATAGCTCGTTTATGATTTTCACTGAGAAACAACCAAAAAACAGAAAACTACAGCACTTCATAGTAACTCACAAAGCTACAACTCTTCTCTGACACTCACTTCCACAAGTAAACATCGTGTCTTTTTCAAGGTAAAGTGCAATATTTACAATATGTCTTCGGGTACAGTGGAAGCTCTAGGCAGACGAGAGCTCCCCTGTACCACACCCATCTTCCACCACGGCTTCCAGCCCTGAGGCTGGGAGCTGCAGTTGGCCCAACTTTGCCAGCATAGACCTTAAGGGACCATTTAACATAAGTTAAATTATGCTGTTTTGATTAGGCTCCTATCTTTTTTTTGAGCACTGTACTGGACTCCATTTTTCCAGTTAGTCCTATTTAGGAAAGCAGATGTTGTGTTACAGCAAAACTAAACACACACACACACACACACACACAAACATCACACACATGTCCCCTGACAGCAAAGGCCATTTCACTCTTCTCTTTTATTGTATTGGCAGGACAAAAAGTGATGGCATAGTTAAAAAAAAAAAACATCACATGGGTTAGGATGATAGTGACATATGCTGTCCTCACGCTTAGTCTGCAGTCCCCAAACTGTTAAGATGTCCATGGGTGCTTACCGCCTCTACTGCATGTCCTATCACATATTGTTATGGAGGCTCAAAGTGGAGTCTTAAGTGTGACATTGTCTTTTTGTTGAGTCATTTCAGTTGTGTCCAGCTCTTCATGACTCCATCTCGGGGTTTTCTTGGCAATGACACTGGAGGGGTTTGCCATTTCCTTCTCCAGCTCATTTTACAGATGAATAACTGAGGCAAACAGGGTGAAGTGATTCACCTAGGGTAACCCAGCTACTAAGTGTTGGAGCTCAGTTTTGAAATCAGGAGGATGAATCTTCCTGAATCTATCCACTGCACCACCTAACTGCCCATGTCTTATATTTTTTCCAACTCTAATGAGAGGGCCCTAGCATTGTTTTCTCCAATTTGCTCCCCTCCACTTCCCACATGACCCGCCCACATTTTTCTGAAATGAAAAACTAACTTTTAAGCTCAGAGCTTTCCAAGGTCAGTCATACAATTTTAATCTTTGAAAGTAACTCACAGAAAGAACTGACTGAGTCTAAATGCAGACTGATGCCAACTATTTTCACTTTTGGGGGGTGGTTTTTTCCTTTTGTTTTGTTTCTTCTTTCCTAACAATATGACTAATGTGGAAATATGTTTAACATAACTGCATATGTGTAACATATCAGATTGCCTGCTGTCTTGGGGACAGACAAAAATTTGGAATTCAAAATCTTGTAAAAAATGAATGTTGAAAATTATCTTTACATGTCATTGGAAAAAATAAAATACTATTTACATTAAAAAAAGAAAAAAGTAACACAGTTGCAAGAAAGCCAAGACAGCTAACATATTTCATGAGCTAATCCCAATTTGTAAGCACAAATACTTATGAAATACAGAAAGGCCTTGGACAAAAATTCATGTTTTCAAGGTCTGGTCATTTTCATTAGAGGTCTTTCCATTTCTTCCCAACACTATGAATTTTCTTTCCAGGGCCCTTTATCAAATAAAAAGAAACCATGCTTCTGAACTGGCTCTTGTGCCACAACTCAGTTTTTATTGCTAAAAATATATAATATTTTTAATGTGATTCCTTATTAATGACATCCTGAAATGCTTATTTGCCTTGTGATAGAAAACATTACTTCTACCAACTCTTTTTTGGAAGTTGGAATCCTTAAAGATCACCCAGAAAACCAATCCTAACACTCAGAAAACTTGACAGAAAAATAAAGATCTTTCCTTGTGTTCCTTTTCACACTTCTACGTGGAGACCTGAAAATCATCCTTGGTCCTAGGGACCAAAAAATTCCTTTACTTTTCCTCTTTAAGGAACCTGTTGATCTACTAACACTCCTGTTTCGCCTTTTTAGAGGGAGGAGAACATCACAATCTGTTGGATTTTCTGTACTCTTTACTGATTCCCTCTTGGATAACTTTGCCTTATCTTTCTGGAGAGGAACAATGCTGTTTCTACCATCCCACTTATGTTTCTTTATCATTGTAGTGGTATCTATATCCTGACACTCTGACTCTGGGTCACTGGTTCTACTTAACTGTAACTCTTTCAGATTGGCCATTTCTGAAGAAACCTTTGAGGCTACCTGGGGAACAATGCTGTTGCCTCCATTAACAACTCGCTTCCTTTTCTTTGTGACTGATTTAGGGGTTCCTATGTCATTACTTTCTGGCTTTGGGGAAATAAGAAGATGTGCTGGCAAGCCTTCCACAGTAGGAGTATCTGTATAAGCCTTCTGAAGCGTGGCATCCAAGTTTTTCATTTGCTTCTCCTTGGTCTCTATCTTCTTAAAAGCATCTTTTTTCCTGCTTTTGCCAATGGCTGGCGTCACATCAAGGTCTGTCAATCTCTGCTTTTTTTCATTCTTTTGGGTCTCTGTTTCATCTTTCTTATTTGGCTCTTGGAGGCCATCTGTTACTTCTATGACTTTTGGTCCTCGACCCTTTTTTCTTTTACATGGTCTTCTTGAGCTGGTGTTTTGAGGATTTAAGGGAACAGCTATATCAGACATGCCTATGTCATTCGAAAAAGAAGAATCAGCCCTCATATTCTTCCTATTACTAGTCTCCTTTCTCTTCATAACTCTTGACCTAGCTTTCTCAAAAGTCACAGAAGTCTCCATATTCTGCTTTTCATCTTTTTTCCCTGTAAAAATGACAAGAAAGAAGACAAAAATATATCTAGTGGTTATATCCCACTGCAAATCAACAGCTATTTATGTGTTGGCTACCTATCATTATGTGAGTGTGACTGGATGCAAAAGCATTTATTAAGCACTGATTGAGAATATAAAAAGAAAATAGTTCCTGCCCTCAAAGAGCTCACACTCTAATTAGGGGAGCCAACAGCTGCAGGGCAGATGGAAAGGTTCGTGATTCCTAAAGGGTCAGTTGTGGGGCAGACATATAGGATTTAAGATTCCTTAGGTTACAAAAAGTAGATGAAATGACAATACTAGTGTTCCTCCATCTTATTGGATAGTACAGAGTTGTTGACTCCCATTTTCACCCAAGCCCTGCAAGCAGCCCGCAGCTTAGACAAAAGGGAGTAACAAAGGAAGAAGGATGCCTCCAGTAGAGGTAGGTCTTTTGACTATAGCTACCTACAGAGTAGGTAGCTCTCCAAGATGGGTGCTGAGATAGCCTAGAGCAAAGTCAGTAATAAAAGTGTACTATCTCCATTTTACAGGTGAAGGAAGATGAGCACTGAGGATAAGGGACAGATCATGGTCATACAACGAGCATGAGAAACAGGATTCAAGGTCAGATCTTCTCCACTCCATCCAAGAAGAAGATGCTATAAACTACAGAGGTATCAAACATGAGACCTTTAGGAATCTATGCAGCCCACAACACTCCTGAGTAGGCCCAAATCAGGTTAAAATAGAATTGGGAAATATTTAACAAATAAACAAAAACACAATAAAACAGAGACGTTGCATTTTAAAACTAAGCCAGTACGTGGCCCATAGGGACTTATATGTACAGTTTAGTAACCCTCATTTCTACTTGAGTTTGGCATCATTGAACTACAGCAAGTTCCAGCAGAGATCCCAAAGGCACAATGAAAAGATGAGGGCAAAGGAAGACTGAAAAGTGGAGCTGAGTTGGATAGGATGAAAGCATGGAAAAAGGGAACATGGGAATAGCATAGGGTAAAAAGAATTTCTGCATCAACATAACACTGAACCACCATATGGACTATATTTTTAACTTTTTTTTTTGGCGCTTTTTAGAGGGGGGAATGCAGGGCAATTGCAGGTAAGTGACTTGCCCAAGGTCACACAGCTAATAAGTGTTACGTGTCTGAGGCTGGATTTGAACTCAGGTCCTCCTGATTCCAGGGCCGGTGCTTTATTCACTGTGCCACCTAGCCGCCCCCATATTTCAAAAAGCTTATATAATCAAGACTATAAAAATTTAAGTCACATTAGCTTTAAGAATGATTTTGTCAAAGAAAGGACCTGGCTTAGAATCAGTTAAATCATTAATTCAACAAGCATTTTATTAAGACCTTACCTATTAAGTAAAAAGCAATGAGACATACAAAGAGATAAGAGTTTATCAGGGATTAGTGTTAGGACCAGTTTTGTTTAAAATCTTCATAAATGATAGTACAGAGTTGTCTAGAAAAGGGTGATCTGACATGCACGAATTTGTTAGTATCTAGTATTAAGAAAGGAAGTAAGTACTCATTTGGCTTAGAGGGCATCCCACTAATAGTGGGGGACAGGAAACATTCATCAGGCTAATATGCTTTAATATCCTAAAAACTATCTTGCTATTATTCTACTGACCAAACAACCTTCTTTTACTTAGGTTTCCCAGGTATGACTGGGAAAGAGTTTTCTACCAGCTTTATTGTCTGTGTGACAAATACAGTTTGAAGCTGTAATAGTTTCAAACAGCACTGAGACTTTTGGGACACTCTATAAGTATATTCAGCGTTCACTTATTATGGTAGGCTAGTGTGAATTTGGTTAGTAAGATTCTTCTCCATAGAGGTAACTGTACTAATAATTTAAAAACCAAGGTCACAGACCTTCAAAATGAAGGACCTGGAAGCACTGCAGTAATCAACTATTATCCCAAACGCCAGGCTTAATCGCAACTTTCTAAACCACGTTTTCATACCTAAAATCAATAAACCAATTTTCTAATCCATATTACCTTACTTAAAACCAATGAGTAAAATTTACAATAGCAGTCACTTCAGCCCTCATCTGCTACTTTTCTGCTCTTTAACAGTTATGAGTCTTCCTGTAGTTTCCCTCTACAAACTTGCGATTTCACTATCTAATGAGAGTTTTAATGACATCTGCAAATTTGGAGATTCTGGTGAGCAATCTTTCCTCCCTATCAGCTGCAAACATCACGAAAATGAAGGTTAAGGGGCAACTCTCCAGGTATATACGAGAGTTTCACAGGCTAAGAATGATCTTGATATCAAAACCTCTTATTTCCCTTTGGTGGCTGGTCTAGGAACATAACACAACTTGCAGCTTTACTAACCCAGAAGCTTAAGGCCTCCCCGTACACAAACTGCACAGCTCACCCCCAAACTCTGGTCCTACCTTTCTCTTTCTGCAATTTCGATTTTGGCACACATGTCTTCTTTTCCTGAAGATGGTTCTTCTTCAGTCTCTTGCGCTGAGGAAGGCCATCTTGAGGGAATATGCCTGTGGGACCAAAAGTCAAGCTCAATAGATTGCTTTTTATTGGACTATTCACCCGATCCACTCTACCTGAATCTAACACTTACCTCCTACATAATTATTTCCTGTCATGAAAGGAAGGAACCTCTCTTTTAAAAAGATACCATTCTAAGGTTCAGTAACAGAAGACCATCTACCACGTATGCGATATCACAGCTGAAAGAAACCAGTTCCTGTAGCTTTTTAAGTACAACAACTTGAGGTCCCTACTTGGGATATTTACTGTATAAATAAATCTTTAAATCTGAGTCTCCAAAATCTAGGACGAGATGTGTCAATCAGAATTGACAAAATAGAATATACTCATAAATTGGCATATGTGAGGCATTGAAAGATATTTACATCTAACACATTAGATTTTTTAAAGTTCAGTGTCTTGAAAAATAATCCAGAGATACTTATACCAAGCAATCCCAAATTAAACTACCAAGAAAACAATTAGGGCTATCTTTCTAACGCAGAAAAAATTCTTCATGTTTACAAAAGTATTTAAAATTTTTTTAGTCTAAGCTTACTAATTATAAAAATAATCAAATACTTAATAAACAAGGGGCAAATCTCACATGAAACCCTAAGCTTTGAAAAAGGCAGACAAAACTAACAAACAAGTTCAGAAACTGCTTTGCTCAGCATCTCATTCAAACTTTAAAATGCCAATGCTCCGGGCCCCTGTCTGCGTGGCTCCATGCAAGATGCCCATTGAGTCTCCTGGGTTTCACCATCACCACATAGAGGTTTTTCCTTACTGCATTTCGATGCCTCCCTTACTTTTTAATGGTTTGACAATACTCCAATCCAGTAATCAATCTTAGCTCTGTTAGCCACCGTCAGCCCTTACTGCAGGGGTAAGAGTTTCCAATATAACTGAAACTATGAATATTTTTATAGATAGTTTTCACCTTTATTTGGAGTTGTTTTTTTTGGAGGGGGGCTCAAAATTTCTGTCAATGAAATCATGAGGTTTGAAAAAACTCTGAGAGGTTTTGCGACTTATTGCATTAAATGCTATACTGACTACCCAAACGCTGATGCGTCAGTCTGTGCTTGCACCAACCGCACTTCGCGTATTTTACTCATTATATAGTTAAATCAGTCAGTCACCGAAAACTTCTTAAATAAATGTTTACTCTGCCCCAGAAACTGAGCTAAGTGCAGGAACACACAAAGAAAGACAAAAAACAGTCCCTGTCTTGATGGATTATATGTAATAATGGGAGAAATAACATGCAATTAAGAAGACATATACAAAGACATTCAGAGAGAGAGAGATGAAGGCAATCTGAAAGGGGAAGGAACTGGCAGCTAGGGAACTTGAAAAGGCCTCTTTTTTTTTTTTAAGGAGGGAAGGCAGGGCAACTGGGGTTAAGCAACTTGCCCCAAAGCCACACAGTTGAAAAGGCCTCTTGCAGAAGGTAACATGAGAAGAGTCAAGGTAACTAAGAGTTGGGAAGTGAAGGGGCTGTGCATTCCAGGCCTACGGCATAGCCAATGTCAAGACATGGAAATATGAGATGTAGAATCATTCTGAAGAAATAGCAAGGTCAGGTGCTGTTGGTAGGTAGGCCTAACTCAGGCCAGTACCTTATTAGTTTAGATTCAAGTCCAAAATGAGGTACTCTTTGGTCATTCAATAATCAATGAAAGGAGATTTATTTAGCCATAGCATAAAAAAGATATTAAATGAGAACATGGTGTCCTTTCAATTCCACATAGAAATCACTGAGCCAGCAGGATAGGGTGTGGTGACTTGTATGGTCTTGGAACATTCAATAAATATATAACGTCCTTACTCCATGATGGGAGGCCTTTTCATGTCCTTAGGTAACCACAAAGCCATTATCAACAGAGCCAGAGGGTATGGGGAAGCAGTGTCAAGGGAGGTACCATTGGAGCCTTGGTACTTGGACCGATCCTGTCCCAGGGATGGCCCTGTCTCCTTTCAGGGAAAAAACTAGCCTAACCTGTGTTAAGGAATGGGAAGAAGGGGGTAGGAATCCTGAGAGAAGCAGTCTTATTAACTCAAAGCAGTAGAGAGTCTGTGGAGAGTAACGTTTAAGAGGACTAAGGCAGGAAGGAGCCAGGAAGTATGAACTTTCAGTGTCAAAAACCCCAACAACTTTGTATCTGGGATACAAATGCACAGACAGAGAGACAACATTCAGGGAAGGCGACCAGTCAGAAGGCTCATGAAGTAGTTCAAGTGAGAAGTGACCAGAGTCTAAATCACGGCTGTGACTAAGAGCGGGCAATCTCTCTCCACCTCCATGTTTCCATCTGTACAACAGCATCCATCTCACAGAGCTGTTGTATCAATGGAGACATGTGAGCGCTACTGAGTAGAAGGAAGGAGACACTCAGTCCAGTACCAGTGAAAAGAGCTTAGCCCAGGTTCTTTTCTAGGACCAAATGATTGTCTCCGGTTTGCTCTAATTAATATTCTGTTTTTAAAACAAAATCTGGACAGATGTCCAAGCCTAAAGTAATACAAACACACATACCCCCACCCACTTCTACAGGCCCCAGAGAAACAAGTGGCCAGCAAATTCTAAAAACTCGACAGTGGTGAGAGGTAAGAGACAACCCTTGTGATGAGTCTTACTTACCCCCTGCAAAACCTGAACCCAGTCATTTTCTCAGCACCAACAGATTTCAGGTGACATTTGTATTCTGACGTAGGAATGAGAACCAAGTGCCCAAGCGCTAGGATGTGGAAATGCCCGCCTAAAGGACAAGCCCCAAATGTTCTTGCCATCGTCCTCCCGCTTCCAGTTTAACTTTACTTGAAGACACCTTGTCTTTCTTTCCTAATTCACACCAGGGGCCTTGCATATCTGCTGTATTATATAAGAAGCAGAATGAATGGATGTGTAATCCCTTAAGCTTAAAAATAATTCCATTCACTGTCATCTTTATTTACAAAGGGTTAGTTAGTAGTGCCAGCCACGAAGGACAGCACGCCATCACCCAAATCCAAAGAAGATGCCTCCTTTTCCAAATTTTTGCAAAGACAAAGCACATCTTGTTTTCCTCAAAGGATCAATCTAAAGAGTAGTAGTAACCTTTTTCAAAGAAAGGAGCCGCTACCTTTGAACAATTTAATCCTTACCTTCGGCAAGGCTCTGGAACCTGGAAAGGGGGGAGGAGAGAAAAAGAAGTCATTACTTCAGAATACTGAAAAGGCACTATGTTCTCACATAATACAGCATCTCAAACCTCTAGCCAGGTAGACTTTCCTAGAATTCTCATTATTTAACTATATTGCATATGGGAAAATAGCCAAAAATATAGAAATTTTGTTTTAATAAGCAATTTAAAAAAATTTTTTAAGAGATTAGACCTCCCTAACTTACCCAAGCTAGAAATGCAACGGCCTGACCCAATCCCACTGTTTTTGGGTTTGTTTTTTTTTAAGAGGAGGGAAGTGAAGGCAATTGGGGGTAAGGTGACTTGCCCAAGGTCACACAGCTAGTGTCAAGTGTCTGAGGCTGGATTTGAACTCAGGTCCTCCTAACTCCATGCCTATGCCACGTAGCTGCCCCTCAATCCCATTGTTGATCAGTATGGAAGTTTTGACCTGCTTTTCAACCTGGGTCAGATCACCCATCCCTGTTCATCCCCTCCCCCACCCACACCCTGCTCTCAGAGGCTTCATATTGATTCAAGACTCAGTGCAGATACTCAAAATTTGCTTTAGCCCTCCCAATCAACCCACCAGCCTGCCTTTACCTCCTCCAATAGCAGAGATTACAGCCATATGCCAATCTAACTAGCCCTCATCATGCACTAAGCTCTACCCAGCCAACCTACATACTGTCCCCTATTCTATCTCCTATCTTCATGCCTTTGAACAAATTAGTCAGCATAGCTGAAATTTTCTCCCCTCTCGCATCTTTCCAAATTCTACCTTCATGCAAGGCTCAATTCAGGTGCCATCTGCTTCAAGAAGCCTTTCCTAACTCCCCCAGTTGTCAGTAACTCCTTCACCCAGTTCCCTGTGTATTTGGCATACAACCTGTAACTACATTTAAAGACTAGACAGAATGTCTAGTTGTGTATTTACATAAATGCTTTCTGACTGAGGAAAGTAAACAGACAAACTGACTGATCGATCTAGGAGTCAATCAATACAGTGGCAGTATTTGAATGAATTCATGGGAGCTGATGAGACAGGATATACACAGAGAAGGGCTAGGGATATAAACCTGGGATAAATCCCACATAAAGGACAGATAGAGAGGATGAGCCAGGAAAGAAGACAAAGAAGGAGCAGCAAGACAAGGAGAAAATAGTGTCAATAGTGCCAAAAGCTGTAGGGAGTATGAAAGGGTAAGAACTAAAAAGAGTGCCTCAGTGAAAATACCAGCCTTAGTGCAAGTTAATCTGCAAAAGAACACGACCATGAGTGAAACCTCTAAAACCTGTGTATGCTGAATGAAAGCCTTTCTCTGGCATCTAGCAGGTTAGCGACATCTCGGGGAAGGTGGTTCTCTACAGAAGCTTTTCAAAAGGAAGGAGAAAGAGATGGCCCTAAAATACCAAATTATCAGGAAGGCTGCAGGCAAGAGCAATGCTAACCAGTTTCCAAAAAATACTTACTTTCTCACCAGTCTGTAGAGACGTTTCCTGTTCAAGGAAGGAGTGCTTTGCCTGCTGGCCATTTCAAACAGTCTATCAGCAATTTCCTCATAGTTAAACTATTAAAAAAAATTTTTTCACTTAAAACAAGTCAAATACTTTTTTCTGGAAGCCTCTACTGTGAAACTACCTAAAGTGAAAGGCACTACTCACAACACAATGGTAGCTTTACTACTGTGTATACCAACATGATCCAGAAATAGCATTACTAGGCCTGTACCCTAAAGATACAGAAAGGCAAAAATCAAAAAGGGCCCTTCTGTATAAAAATATGTGCAGTGGTTCTTTCTGTAGCAGCAAAAGACTGAAAACAAAGGGGCCACCCATCTACTAGCGAATGGCTAAGCAACTAAGGTATATAAATATACAGGGATATTAGGCATCATGAGAAATGGGAAATGGACATTTTCAGAGAAAATAGGCAAGACTGTATTCCAGTTAATGTAGAGTGAAGTAAGTAGAAGCAGGAGAATATATAATAACATTATGTAGAAAAACAACTACCTTCTGACAGAAAGGCGATAAACTCAAGATGGAGAAGAAGACTTGTATTTCTGAAGAGGGTCAATGTGGGAACCTGCTAGCTAGACAATGTACATGTATTAACAGGGGTTTTCTTTTTTCTTTTATTTTGGTTGAGGGCAAGAGAAAAAAATCAAAGTTAAACTAAAAAAACAAAATTTTTTAAAAACAATGAACACTCAATTTTCTGATTCTGGTTTGGTCAGGAATGCTAACTTCTCTGGAAAACCTCTAACCCATGTGTCTAGATCAATATGCTAAGCCATTTCAGAGGGTAGGTGGGCCTATTCTCTGTTGAGTGGCAAATCTCCTGTTATCTTATTTGGTGCAAAGGCAATCTTTGTCTTCTTCCACAAGAAACAAAAGTTTTACTAGACCTACTTAGGGGATTCTTCCTTTTTTTCCACTTATTCACTGGAAATTCTTGCACCTGGTCCATCCTTTTCCTAACCCAAACATCTCAGTGAGTTTCTTCCTAAAAATAGTAATTCCTTTTTTTTAACTAGACAACCACTAAAAAGGGATCCAATCTATGTGATTAAATCGGAGCTATCTCCACTCTTTGGAAAAAGAAGTACGTAGGAAGTGTGCTCATATCTATAGCCTAAAAAGTCCTACAGAAATTGATTTTCTGTCAAGGGAGTCCTGTTTTATGTGATTTCATACTGAAGACCTCCTATGATGAAATATTTTAAAGACAAGGACTCTCTGCCTGTGCAAAAATAACCCACAAATATTGTTCTTTGGCATGGTGGAAGGAACTGGAAAGGAGGGGAGCAGCCACAGACAAACACAATCAGCTACTCAAATGGAGATTCACTTTGTTCAGAGAGACCCTGTTTCAAGAAACGAGTAAGTCAGGGAGGAGGCGGGCCTGAAAACTCTTCCATCACAGTTTGCTTCCAGGCACTGAGACAAGATCAGCTCAGGGAACCAGAGGGAAGGAGATTTCTGATTTGGATCACAGATAAAAAGAGGAAAAGGACTTGAGAGTCCATTTAGTTCAAAGTCTCATTTTCCACAAGGAAATTAAGACCCAGGAAGCTCTCTCGTCCAAAGTCACATAAGTCATAATCATGATAGGCTGAGTGTGAGTCCAGGTCCTCCGATTCGACAGGGTCTCTCTACATATCAGCTCCTTTTGGGGCATGATTTTAAGCTGCCCCCTGGGAGAAAAGGGAGGGTGGGGGGTAGGAAGGGGAACTACTACCCTTGAGGCAGCCTCAAGAGCCCAAAGCAAGAGAACGGAGTGCAGAAAGGTGATAGGAAAGGATAAAAAAAAACAAACCTTCTCTGACTTTAAATTCTGCCCTAAGTTAAGCCCCAATATCAGAATCCAACTCTCAGGTGCCATTGAAAACTACTAGTCCCATGTTATTTTTATTCCGCTCCGTTCTAATTAATCTGCTTTGTCTTAAGCACAAATAAACAAAAAGGAAAATCTAAAAACCCTTGCAGACACACACGCACATACACACGCACTCTCATAAACCCCCACACCCTTCCTTCTATAGTGTCCAGAGGAGAAACAAACAGGTAATGAAATGTAAAAAGTACATTTTCACTTAGACACTCTATCACTTGCCAAGGTAAAGCAAAGGGCTCTGATCTTGGCGCTTGTCTAGGTGACAAGAGCTTAGTGCACAAATACCCACCCTCCCAACACATACCTGAAGGACAAGCCCGACGTGGCCCTTGCCATGACTCCGCTTTTCCACCTTTGGTTTATCTTCACTTGAGGAGGAATCCTTACCTTTCTTTCCTGCAAATATAGGGACATGTGTCCTAAACAATCGTTTTTTGATTGATAGATCTGGCTCTTCTCAGCAACGCAATGATCTAAGACAACTCCAAAAGACGCATGATGGAAAATGCTGCCCACGTCCAGAGAGAGCTAAGAGCTATGGGGTGTGAGTGCAGATCGAGGCACGCTATTTTCACCTTTTTGTTGTTTTTTCTTTCTCTTGGTTTTCCCCTTTTGTTCTGATTCTTCTTTTACAACATGACTAATGTGGAAATGTTCACTATAATGTACATGTATAACCTCTATCAGACTGCCTGCTGTCTTGGGAAGAAGGAGGAAAGGGAGAAAAAGTTTAGAACTCAAAATCTTATAAACGTTGAAAACTTTCTTTACATGCAATTAGAAAAAAAAATACTAGAAAGACAATGGTTTACAGAGAGGCCATTGACTACAGGACGCCACCCTCCAAGAACACGCACTAAAGACTGTGCAAAGGCAGGAGATAAAACCACAGACAAACGGTAAAGGCCATAAGACTTTCAAAGGTGAGAGCTTACTGGCACCTGGAACCATAAAGGAAGGCTTTATGGACGTGCAAGCTGACCTAGGACTTTTTCCAAGTGAAATCCATTCAGGAGGGTAAGGGGAAGGCAGGCAAGGGGAAAGGTTGGGAACTAGACTGAAGAGAGGTCAGAAACAGCATGTTCAGTGGATACCGAGTAGGCCAATACTTCTGCAACAAAGGCTGCACAGAGTGGATTGCTGGACAATAAAATTGAAAAGACAGGCTTTGTGAATGGGATTGACAAGAGCCATTAACACCAGGTTAAGGATTTTTAGACTTTATCCTTTGAGCCACAGGCTCAGGTTTCTGAATGAGTAAATGACATGGCTAAAAAGGTTCTCTGGAAAACAATTTTGAGGCTGGACTAACAGTCAGAAATAACATAGGGCTTTAAGGTTTGCAAAATGCTTTACATATTATCTCATCTGATCCCCACAACAACTCTGTGGGCCAGTGCTGTTATGCTTGTTTCACAAATAAAGAAACTGAGGCTGAGGTCAAGTGACTTAACCAGCACCACACAACTGGAAAGTGTGTGAGGCAGGATTCAAATTCAGGTCCTCCTAACTACAAGTCCGATGCTCTACCCAGGCCTGCACAACCTGCACAACCAGAGGAAAACATCCTCTACATTTTTTGCTGGCTCCTGAAATCCTTTGGCGTGCCTCTGGGCCATAAGCGGCCCACACTGGCTGTGGGCTCTGCAGGCCTGCTCTAGACCCCGCATCACTTCAATGACCATCTATCTCCAGTCTCTAGCCTGACCTCATCTTCGGTGTACTCCAGACCTTACTGGATATCTCTACCTGGAAGAACCACAGTCCTTCAGACTCAACATAGCCAAATTTAAATCTGTAGTAAGCCGAGTCATCTGGTTTCAAAGTTGTATCATTTTTGCCTCTTCACCCTTCCGGGATGTACTGTACTAGGCAGTCGCCGAGTCCTACAGATTTTGTTTCAGCATCTCACAGCTCTGCCCTTCTTTCCATTTACATCATCCCCATTCTAAGTTAAGCCATACCATTTCTTAACTGGCACATGATAAGAGCTCCCAGGTCTTCCTCAAGTCTGTCTTCCCTCCAATATATCCTTTTGCACAGCTGCTTCTTCTAAGTCAAAAGGACTGATCATGTCACTGTCCTCCCATGATTAAAAAAACCTTCAATAGGTCCCTCTAAGTCTACAGCCTATCATTTAAGGTCTTCCACAATCGGTCTCTCTAACCTACTTTTCCAAACTTATTTCACTTCATTTCTCCCTTCATAAACTCTGTAGTTTAACCCACTCTGACCAAGAATTCTCTTGCCCTTTTGTTATCTATAAGGGAGCACATCATCATGGTGACTCCAAAGTCTCATATGATAATCATTAAGTAACATACAACCATCAACAACATTGCCAGCTTGCCACTGTCCAGGAAAGGGGTCCTTAACTCTTCTACATCACTTTGGCGGCATGCTGAAGCTGACATGCTCCCTTCTCAGAATGCTTTAAAATGCACAGTGCAAATGGGAATGACAAGGGAAACAAATTATACTGAAGGACAATAATACAATACAATAAACACGTGTTAAATGTTTACTGTGTGCCTGGCACTGTCTTAGCACTGCAAGTACAAGGATAACTAGGTATGGATTCTCTACAATCTAGTCAAAGCAAAGTGTAAGTAATGAGGGCAGGTAGGTCGCTCCATTACAGTCAGAGAATTCAACTGAAAGTCAGGCTAGTTGGTGTAACGGCACATCCAAAAGTGCAGCTGCTGGACAGGCCTTACCGAGGCGAGACAAACTGAACCAGAAGTCCTTGACAGTTCTAATAATGTTCCAGCCTCAAGAGCCCTCCCGTAGTAGGGCCCATAGTAAGGGGCTGAAGAAAAACACTTAAAAATAAAGTCTGATACACCGAACAAATTGACAAAGATGACAATACACAGGAGTGATCAATGTTGGGGGGTCGTGGGACCTCAGGCACATGTATAATGTCAGTGGGGCTGTGAATCAGTACGGGCATTTTAAAATGCAATCGGCAACTACAGAAATTAAGAAACACAAATGTAATAAAATGGAGAGAGGCATGAAAAGGATATGAGCTGATGCAGAGTAAAGCTATCAGAGCCAAGAAAGGTACGATGACTCGGCCAATGTAAACAGGAGGAACGATCACCATACAAGTGAAGGTGAATGTTGCAAAATTCCGAAGGACGTGCACCCCCAAAGAAATATAAGGAAAAACCCTCACTGTCACCAGCTCCTCCTGTGCAGAGGGGGGAGAGCCAAAGGGGCAGAATACTGCATGTGTTTTCAGATTTCTTGGACATTCTGATCAGTCTTGCTGATTATTTCTTCTTCCTCTTTTTCTTTTAAAAAAATATTCTCTGTCATATGGTATGGCTCTATAATGGAAGGGGGGAAACTTAAGCAACATAAAAACAAAAGATAGTAGTAAAAATGTATTTTAAAATATACCTGTATATGGGGCAGCAAGATGGTGCAGTGAACAGAGCACTGGCCCTGGAGTCAGGAGGACCTGAGCTCAAATTCGGCCTCAGATATTTAACACTCTTTAGCTGTGTGACCTTGGGCAAGTCACTTAACCCTAACTGCCTTGCCTTTCCCCCCTCCAAAACAAAAATAAAATAAAATATATCTGTATGTATTCATACAAAGATTGAGAGTGTAAAAATTCATTCATGGGGGAGGGAGGGCAGAAAACTTGAAACTCAAGGGATTGTGGAACTGAATCTTGTAAACTAAAAATAAACAAACAAATCAATAAAAAAAATTTTTTTAAATTTATTCCAGCGTCTCACCTTTCTTTTGCTTCCCAGGTAATCTTACTGACGTCGTATCATCTGATTCAGCTTCCAACAGTTCACTGTCCTCTTCGTTTGCATTTAATTCTCTTATTAAATCTTCAATGGCAAAGGGAGCTTGTTCCACAATTGTTTCAAATATACCTCCAACTATATTATACAGCAAAGTAGAACTAGAAGGGAGAAACATGAACCATAAATGTGAAGGACGTAGCTGTGACCACACAGTCACAGCCGCGTAGACTTTTGCTTTACATCCCAACCAGCCGCACAACTCAATGGAGTCCTAGTTATTTTCTGCATTAACACATTCTCTCACAAACGACCGCCACTCTTTTTTCTCTCCCTAAAATAAACAATCATTTCAGAAAAACTCATCCTGAATGGCTGAAAAGCAACTGAAAGACAGTCAGGCCCAACAAAGACAACGTATAAACTCACTCCTTCGTCCTTGCCGCAATCCTGCAGAACGGGACGATGAACTTCAGGTTCTGGTCTGCTGTGAGCTGCGTAAGACAGACAGCAAAAGCTGCTAAGCCACGCTTCAAAGACAAGAAGCCATCCCCAGCCCCAAGGCATGTGTCTGGATCCTCCTCACCTCTCCTGCTCCTACTTTCGTCAGCTCTTCCAAGTAGATGTCAAGAAAGTGGGACTTTATTCCACAAGGTGCCTGACTGTCTGGGTGTAAAATTTCTTTCATTAGGATATCCAGAAGTAGTTCAATCTGACTGGGGGAACCAGAGGGAGGGGGGTAGAAAAAGGCAACCAGTTACTAAAATTTAAAAGTTAATTATTCTTTCCTGGCATTCAAGTCATAAGTCAGTTGACCAAGAAAAGATTATTCAAATAAAGTCAAAGACAGGTTTTTAAAAATACTACAAAAATAGCAAAATTTAAACATAAAAACTTCTAAAGACCAAAAAAGGTAGACTAATTAGAAGACTCATGAATCAGATTTCTTACTTCTACTCTATTACAAAGGATCATATTAATTTAACATCTTATTTAATGATTACAGGCAGCAGGGTACCATATTCATCCTAGGAAGTACAAAACAATGGTTTATTCACTTGAGTTCCCATCAACTTATACTTACAGCACTTCACGGTTTACAAACTCCTTTCCTCACAATAACCCTGACACACATTTAAGAAAACAAAATTCTATACATCTGCTTATGTTTCAGGATTTAATTTATTTATAGATTTAGAAAATGGAAAAGTAACTTTTCCATCAATACTTATCTAAACCATTGCTGGTACTTTCTTCATTCCAGTCTTGACATACAAACAGCAGAAGTATAATATTAACTAAGGCAACGAGCAACTTACTAAATGTGCAAAAATATGCCACCTCTTCTGTGAAGCATCCCCCGCTCCCCCATACTGAAAGTGTTTAGTTTCTCCTCAATTTTTCCCAGAGTACTTTGTCTGGTAGGGCAGCTAGGCCAGTCCTGAAGTCAGAAAGACTTATCTTCCCAAATTCAAAGCTGGCTCTAAGATACTTATTAGCTGTGTGACCCAGAGCAAGTCACAAACACTTAACTCTGTTTGCCTCAGTTTCCTCATCTATAAAATGACCCAGAGAAAGAAATGGCAAACTACTCCAAGAACATCTTTTGCCAAGAAAACCCCTAAATGGGATCACAAAGAGTCGGAACCAACTGAAAAACCACTGAACACACTTTGTCCGGTTCTCTCTTTTGACTCCATCACAACCAACCTTGTACCAAATGGGGTATTAATTACTCAGAGGTGAGGAAAAGGGCTTCCAGGTCATATGTGGCCTTCTAGGTCCCTGGGTGTGACCTTTGATTGAGTCCACGTTTTACAGAACAAATCCTTCTATTAAGGGAATTTATTCTGTGAAGTCTGGAATCAGTCAAAGGGCTGCACGTGAGGACCAAGCAGGAAACAGATGGCCTTGATGTCACAGGTTCTCCACCTCTGCTCAATATTATCTGGCACGATTTCATCTTGTGATAGCAGTGAATGCTTGTGCAAATGTGATTTTACCAACACCAGGCTGATTCAAAAGTCTGAACGTTGACTAAATGAATCCAGATAGAGCTAGTTGCCCACCATTAGCTAATTAAGTCAGTTTGGTGCTGGATTTTTGTCATAAACAAGCACTTCGTTGCTCTACTTTTAATTCTGTGGTTTTTAAGAAAGGGAATGTGTAAAAACTGTAGCTCTTAAAAAGGACATTTCCAAGACTGTTAGAGATACTGCAGTAGCCGTTAATATATGAAAGTCAAACTTTTCAAAGATCATTCAGGCCCAAGATGAAACAGAAACAGGTGGACCAAAGCACAAAGGAAAGTATGGCTGAAAAAGAGAAATGCAACAAAACAAAAAACTACTGTATAACGGCCTGATTAAATCCTGAAAAACAAATGGGCTGTGGACTCCTTTAGAGGGTGGAGCAGATTCTGGAAGTTCAAAGCAAGACTATCAAGAGCAGTAAAAACAGTATCTGCTAACCACTGCTATGAAGGGACGGGCAAGACAAGAATTTGTTTTCCATTCCAGGATATGCCAAAGCCATTGTCAGAAGTCTAAGGAGTTTCTATGATCTCGGCATCTTCATCAGATTATAAAACATCTATCCCCTCAAAAGTCTGGGGGGTTTAACTTCCAGAGGAGCTGGAATTCTTGTCCCAACTGAAGGAATGAAGACATCAGATAAGTGTGATGAAAGGTACAACTGTTTGGGAATGATAGAAATTCCCCAAAGGAGACCGAATACTCCAACATGATGTTACACCATGCCACATACCATGCCTTCTGAAAGATGGAGACAAAGATAAACATATTTCAATAACCTGGAAACTCATCTAATTTAAACCTCACTGAAAACCTGTGCACCATAATCAAGGCTACACATTTAGGAAAACAGACTCTTCAACAGTCCATTTATTCCATTGTTGGTTCACAATGGAAAATTAAAGATGTATCAAAATCTTATGAATTCAACACCAAAAATGTATAAAAACAAGTGACTACAGCAAAAAGGAATCTTTTAAGCATTTTTTCTTAATGTCTAAACTTGTATGGTTTATTACATGTCAAAAAAATTGAATTATTTTGTCCCAGTTAATTTGCATATCATTGTGGCATACTTATCTATTTGTACCACAGCCCTTCCTCCATGCCCAATAGAAGGTTAAGTTCTTTGAGGGCAAAGACTATTGTTTCTTTTTTATCTTTGTATGCCCGGTGCCTAGAACAGTGTCTCTGACACAAACGCACACTGTTTAAGTGAATGTAAATTTAAAATCCTCTCCTAATCCTATGAGACTTTTCCCAGTATGACAAAAGCCAGAAAAAAGCCAGAACTCATCAGGAGAGATGTGGCTTTGAATCCTCTAACATTTAATTAGATAAGGCTAGTCATTTCATCTTTTGGAATCCCAGTTTTTCCATCTTCAAAACAGGAGTAATATTTTACTACCTAACTTAACTGGCTGTATGAAATAAAAAATATTCTCAGCTCCTTACTGTACAACATCAAAGAAGGCCCAAACCCTTAGCATCTCTCCTAACTTGCAGACTATTATCCATTGGAAAGCAAGTAAAAAATTTAAAAACTATTTACTGGGTCTACTGTTAGATATTGTGGGAGACACAAAAATGAACTCATGCTCCTTACCCTCAAATAATTAACCATAAGGCTAAGCTACGTATCAAAGGTTCTTTCCAGTTCTATAACTTCAAAGGAGAAACACACCTACGTGCAAATAATACTGTAACGACTTGGCCTTGGTTAATGGAAGCGTGGGGTCATGCAGGACTTCTGTCTGCGGCTCTCCGACTGCTCTTTAGCTTCCCCTTGGGGAAAATAGCAGAGGTGAATGAGATGATTTAGCTAACTCCCCTCTGCTGGGGTCAATCTATTTGGCTGCTGTACCGTACCTCACAGCAGTATAGACTATACACCAGGAAGTTTTCCAATCCCCAAATCCAACAACATCAAGCTATTATGGGGAGTAAGGTGATTATCAACAGTTGCTTAAGATGAGAAACAGACTATAAAAGGACAAACAGGGTCAATCACTAAAGTTGAAAATTTGAATTCTTACAAATAAAATTCAAAACAGGCTCAATAAGATTCTTAGCTAACATGTATACAAATAGTACTTAAGGTCTACAGAGTGTTTTACATATATTATGGCTCATTTGAGGTTCCCCAAAACCCTATAAGGTAGACATTATTATCTTCATTTTATAGATGAGGAAAAATGAGACTCAAAGGTTAAATGACTTGCTCAAGGTGATGAGAAGTAGGCTTCAAACTCAAAGCTCTCCTAACTACTCATGCACTTTCCAGTTCATCTCGCTGCCTCCTATGCTCATATTTTATGCTATTATTTATTAATTCTTTTCAGGTGGGCCAATTATCTAATTCACTTTATGAAAGTCTAAACTGTTAGCCGAACACTGAATGCATGTTTGCTGCTAATTTCTTAAGTACTTTTTTTTAAATTAATTTTACTGATATATTTTGTTTTAAACACGTCCAAAATTTCTGCCAATATCCCTGCCCTTCCCCTTTACAGAGACAGCCTATATTACAAGTAATATTTTTTAAAGAAAAAAAAGAACTAAAAAAAATCACTAAACCTGATCTACAAACACTCTGACAATACATGCATTGTTCCATATCCATGGCCCTCCTACCTCTGCAAAGGAAGGGGTTAGAGCATCTCACACTGCTTCTTTAGGGCTTTGCTTATTCTTTGTACTTTTGCAACCTTCACTTTTAATTTTTTTGTGATCATTCCTCCCAATGACACAGCTGTGCCACTGTGTACCTTGTTTTCCTGACTGTGACAGAAGATTGTCTAAATCTATGCTTCTCTGCAGTCCTCACATGCTTCTTAAGGCACAGAAATACTGAGTTATGTTCATGTATCACACTGATTTGGCCATTCCCTAATCTATACAACCTGGTGGCAGACTATAAAAAACCTAAATTTGGAGCCCCACTATTTGGTCCTGAATCCACACCCCATCCTGTGCCGCGTGATCATGAGTGGGTCAGTCGTTACACTCACCTGAGCTTCAGCCTCTTCATCTCAAGTTGGGTGGTAATCATATCTTTACTACTTTTTTACTACTGCTTTTTTAAAACTTAAGGCATGAAAGAAAAGTTATCATAATTTAGATGTGCCTGGTCCATATTTTCCTAAAACTATTCAGATCATCCAACCCAAAATTCACACCTATTCTGTGATCCTATCTACCTTTAAAATACACAAAGAAATTGTTCTTTTGACAAAAAAAAACCCTCTGAATCAGTTGACATTATAAAATGAGTGCTTTGCTCTGGGGTTTCACTGTCTGATGGTATGAATCATTTTACAATAGAATTTACTGACCTTTCCTCCCATCCATTTCTCTTTAATACCTCGAAGGACTGGTTCAGAAGCAGGCGCATCAGCTTTGATAGAAAAGAAGAGTTAGTAGAAAAGAAATATAAACATAAGCTTTACCACAAAAATTTTAAAAGCTAGGTAGTCTCTACCATGTGATGAGGGTATCTATCTGACAGTTTCAACCTTCCCAAGCTCCCGGTCAGCTATGAAATTCTCCTTGTAACCAACACTGTAACTAAGGCAACAAGTATCAGTTTTCTTTTCGGAGGGAGGCTGGCTCCTCTTAAAGCTTGGGGTTTTAAGAAACTTCTCCTAAGTCTTTTTACCTAGCATCTAAACTCAACCAAGATGCTTAGGCAACTCCTTTCCTGACCAGGGCTCATACCTGGTGGCAGGATACTTAACCTGCTTCCATAATTGCCTTTTACAATGAATTTTATGCATTCACTTTTTCCATTTCATGCCATGTGGTCAACAACCAGAGGCTCCTAGATTAGAGTAGAACATATCGATTCTGGTCACCTTATTCCAACAAGAAGAATTCAATTTCTTTTTTTTTTAAATTTTTTTTATTTTAAACTTAAATACTAAACGAGAAAACAAAAAATCACTTCCACACGCACAGCAGAACACAAGATTCAATAAAAAACAATACATTTCAATTTCACAAAAACCTATAAAATAACTACTACACATTGTTTACTAAACGACCTAGCTCTTCTTTGCTTCCTTCTAGGTTTTCTTTTGTTCTCTGCCATACATTTTGCTTTTCTTTTTTTCCTCTTCTCTTGCCTCTCCAAAGAAGGCTACAATTAAAAGCGGACACATACACACACACCCCTATAAACATAGATGCGCATATATATATATGTGTATATATATATACATATATATAAATACATACTTATATACACATATATAAGCTCATATTATACACATTTCCACTTGTAATCTCTTTCTCTGGAAGTAGACAGAATATTCCTTCATAGCTTCAAGTCTGTCCATGTTTTTCTAAATAAACTAGCTTATCATTTCCTAAACCACAGCAGTAGTTCAACGCAATCACATCCTGAGAAACTATGAAAGTTTTTCCCCTTTCTCTATCCCTTCTATTCTTGGATACACTGCTTTTATTTATAGAAGAAATTTCTAACTTGAAATAATCAAAATTATCCATTTTACGCTTCGCCAATGATCTTGCCTTATAATATAATAGTTTATGGTCTGATACTGCTGAACCTCCCTCCTTTAGATCTTTTCTCTCTGGTGTCTTTAAAATTCCTGACCTTTTGTTCTTCCAAATGAACTTTTTTTCTAACTCAGTAAAGTACTTTTTTAGTAATTTAATTTGGATGGCACTGAACAAACAGATTAAGTAAGAAAGACTCAGTTTCAAAGCACAGAGTCAGAACAGCTCTAGGCTACATGCCCTTTCTCTACTCAGCAATCACTATTAAAGCTAAATAACTACTATGAGGCAGCAAACCGACACAAATACGGCCCAGCCAGCTTAGAATGTGGAATGCATGTGAGCAAGTCTCTTACCGTGTAGAATTTATCCAGGCGTAACCTGTCGATTCCATTCCACTCGCGGTTCATGGTTTGCCAAAAAGTCTGAACAAACAGGTGCTCTATAAAGGAGAACAAAGATTTCTAAGTCTTAACATTAATGATTATCACTAATCTGTAAAAAAAGATAGAAAATCGTTTGATAACATATTGACCAATCACGACTTCCGAAGACCAGTGATCACTGATTCATATGATCGCGGCCTAGAACAAGTAACACATTTTCAAACACGGTCAATGCGCTGATTTGTTTGCTTGACTAGACTGATTTGTTACAAGAGAAGATTGGGATTAAGAAGAAAATCATTTGGAAGTGACAGTTATGTTAAAAAAAGGGCATAAAAAACAATTTTTATAAAAGGAAGGCAAACATAGTCTGCAATCCTGGTTTATTTATTAATTTTTTATCATCCTGTGACTTTTGATGTGTTTTCCAAAACAATAAACTTATAACAAAGGAGTAATATGATGGGAGA
>CM053580.1:215574455-215605392 GCA_028627135.1 Pseudochirops cupreus
TTAAGTGCCTTTCTACAAATTTATGATCCTATAGTCTATCCTCCTACATCTGGTATACACAAACCAGTTATCAATCCATCCAACAGGCCAAGAACAGTCATTATTATTTCTGGTGGATCCAGGTACTAAGAATGGACACTCTTGAAGATCACAGGAGTTCTATCTGTATATGTACAGATAGTATTTGGGGGAGGGAGGGAGGGAAGGATGTAGTTAAGGCTCATATACAGAAGTCAATCAAAATTTCAAAGTTTGATAACTCTTCCACTAAACTCTTTAAAATGCCTATTTTAGCTTATGACTGACTAGGACAGAAGCTAAAAAAACTGAATAATGAAATATTCTATCCTTTGAATAATAAAATTGACTGGGGCTTACATTAGTATCTCTAGTTTACCTTGTTCATTTCTTGTATTTCATGCTTTTATGTACAGATACCTAAAGCCATGGGTTTTATTGGAGGATTCTTTCTTAGATTTTTGTCTCCTGTAAATCACTCAATATCTCTACTGCTAAATCTTTCCCCTACACTGTAGTTAGTCTTAGTGGCATCTAGTTTGGTAGATACGTAAAGCAGTTTTCCTTTTTCCCATCTCTTATCTTTTTAGTTAAAGCATTCTTAATTAGATTTTTAAAATATCAAGCAGATATATGTTTTCCTAGCCCTTCTAACAGCATATCACTCCTATACCATAAGCCATGATCCAATCCAGAAAACCAAACTGCATCTGGAGACACCACCATCTTATTAACCAGGTGTGTTCATTCCCTAAATCTCCTCTCTCTTCCCAAGTCTGTATGTATTTAACTTGTAGCAATAATGAAAACATAAAGTGGTTCCTTAAGATGCCTTTCAGTTTCTTGCCCAGACCTTCAAAATCTTTAGCAATACTTTCTGTATGCCTTCCACAAGGTCACAGGATTGTAAATCTAGTGCAGGGGTTCTTAACCCTTCTTTGTCATGGCCAGTCTGGTGAAACTTATAGACACTATCTCAAAATAATATTTTTAAATGCACAGGTTTACAAATTTTAAAATCATATTAAAATAAAGATGTAATTCTTTTTTAAGTATTCAAGTTTCCAGACCCTAAAATGATCCACAGGCCATGGACCCCAGGTTAAGAACATCTGATGTGGAGCCAGCAGAGATCTCAGAGGGTATCTTATCCAACTCTCTTATTTTACATTTGGAAACACTGAGGCCCCGGAAAGTTAAATGAGTGCCATTATTAGTCAGTCCCACATAATAAAAATAAGTTGTATTTATATGTGTTAAGTCTTGAGAGGTAATTCCATCATCTTCTGATGGAATAATCCCAAGAAAAAAACTAGGATTACCGATAATATCAAGCTAACCAAAACCCTACATCAAGTACCAACCACTGCTGCTTAGGTCTTTCTAACTAGTGAATTCTGGTATCTTTCACTATTACAAAAATCTTTTTTCTCAAAAATATTTCACCCCTTTCCCCGTAATAAAGACAAAAAGCAGTCCACTGATTCTCACAAGGGAGTATGGGTCACCAAAAAGCAGAGACAAAGTATGTGGGAAGTCTAGGCAAGGCTTAAAGATGATCTCCCTCGTGTTACTGTCTACTGGAAATCTTAATGCTTCATTATAAATGCATGCAACTTGACATACTACAACACACTGACTTCCTGCAGAGAACCTAATATTCTGGCATTTTAAAAAATGTACAATAGTAACAGCAGCATTCTGGGATGATCAACTATGCATGACTTAGCTCTTCTCTGCAATGCAATGATACGAGACAATTCCAAAGGACTATCCAGACACGGAACTGATGGAGTCTGAATGCACATCAAAGCATACAATTTTCACTTTTTTCTACATTTTTTTTTGGTCTGTTCCTTCTTTCACAACATCACTATAAAAATGCTTTACATGATTGCACATATGCAACCTATGTAAGACTGTGTACTGATTTAGGGAGGGGGAAAGACAGAGAGAGAAAATTTAGAACCAAAATTTTTAAAAAATGAGTATTAAGGGGCAGTTAGGTGGCACAGTAGATAGAGCACTGGCCCTGGAGTCAGGAGGACTTGAGTTCAAATCTAGCCTCAGACACTGGACACTTGCTAGCTGTGTGATGCTAGGTAAGTCACTTAAACCTGAATGCCTTGCCAAAACAAAAATTAAAAAAGAATGTTAAAAATTGACTTTACATGTAATTAGAAGTAAAATACCATTTTTAAAAAATGTACATATATAACAGGAAATATTAAAAACTGTCTCTCATTGCCCAAGTCAGTGGTTTCATATACAAATGGAAACAGACACCAAACCTTTCAGTAGGATGCCTGCAGGCGGGCATACTGACTTAGAATAACATATATTAACACTATCTATATTCTATTCTATTTTTATTTTGATAAATGTTCCCCAATTATATTTTAATCTGGAGTGTTGCTGGCTGAATGCCCTAGGCAGTCAATTACTTTGATTATACCTAAGTCCTGGTTCTAGTTACCAATAGCTATGGTCTTTGATTATTATACATACCTAAGAAAAACAGAAGTAAAACCAGTAAGTATTTCCTGTGGCAACAGAATATCACCAGCTAACACCTTACTAAGAAGTAACAGTATTCTTTTATAGCATTAATGTTTAAACAACAGACTTTGGTGACAAAAGTATCAGGATTTCATGGGCAATTAGCCATGTGTCAATTAAATATAAAAAAAGAAGCAGTAGAAACAAATGGAATTTTCAGAGACTAAAATCCCACTGGCCTCTGAGATATTTACTGCTTCTGGTGAGTCTTTTAGGTAAGAGGGAATCTATGACATAATTGTATTGATTGGGATAAAATGCCAAAGTCAGTTATTGGTTAATTGATTAGTTCTGATGTACAAAGGTCTAAACGCAGCATTTAAAATACTTTTTTTTTTTGGCTTTTTGGAGAGGGGAAGGCAGGGCAACTGGAATTAACAGTGACTTGCCCAAGGTCACATGGCTAGTGTTAAGTGTCTGAGGTAGCATTTGAACTTAGGATCTCCTGACTCCAGGGCCGGCGCTCTATTCACTGCGCCACCCAGCCGCCCCTAAAATACATCTTAAATAAAGCCACGATATACTTACGGGTTTCTGTGTTCTGAAAAACATGAATGAGCTGGGAAATTGTATTTCCAAGTTCTTCCTGTGCAAGAAACAAAAAAAAATGTCTTGGTCACTACATGAATGTAGTAATGAATAAAAAAAAGTAACCGCATACTCTGTGGCAAGCACTGTGCACAGAATCCGTTCCTGTTCTCAAGGAGCTCACGTTTTAAGTGGAGGAGACAACATGTCAAAAAGGAGTTCAGCTACAGGGAAGATGGAAAGGCCTAGCAATCCTAAGGAATCGGAATCCTTGGGTTACATTAGTAAGTCAGACGACAGTGCCTGGGGGTCTGCAGGAAGAAAGGGAGAAGGAAGGGAGATAGAAATGAAAGAATGGAGAAAGGAAGGAGTGACGGGAGAGGGAAAGATAGAGGTAAGGAAGAAAGGAAAAGGAGGGACGAGCATTTTAAAAGAGCCTCGTATGTGACCTATCTGTACAAAAATATTTATAGCAGCTTTTGGTGGTGGCAAAAAATTGGAAACTAAAGGCATGCCCATCTATCGGGGAATGACTGCGCAAGTTACGGCATATGAATGTACTGTGGTGCTGTAAAAACGATGAAGGGGTTGGTTTCATAAAAACCTGAGACGAGTTAATGAACTGATGCAAGTAAAGTGAGGAGAACCAGAAGACTATTGTGCACAGCAACAGCAATATTGTAATGATGGTCAACTATGAAAGACTCACCTACACTGATCAACGCAATGATTCATGATAAAAACTGCCATCTCCAAAGAGAGAGAACGAACGAACTTTGAGTGCAGAATGAAGCACTTTTAACTTTATTTTTCTTGCCTTTATTCTTTGAAACATGGCTAATGTAGAAATAGGTTTCGCATGATATGTTTTCAAATGCATAAAGAACACCATATTTCTTGCCTTCTCAATGGGTATGGAAGGGAGTGAAAGTAAAGAATTTGGAATAATACCATAAACTTTACATACATCTCATTTAACACACACAACAACCCTAGAAGGTAGGTGTATTATAAGCCTCATTTTACAGTTGAGGAAACCGAGGCAAATAGAGGTCACACAGTAGCTAAGTGTTTGAGGTCTAATTTGAACCCAGGTCTTCCTGACACCACCCAGGTCCAGAGCTATTATCCACCATAGCACTTAGCTAGCAAAGTGTAGAAACAAGCTGTACATAAGACATCTGCAGTTTCATACACAATCTTCTTGGGTTTTCGTATTTGTTTGTTGGTGCCTGTCAGCCAAGTTCAGATTAATCGTGTATGTTTGTAAGACAGAGTGAGAGTGTGCGAGTGGATCTACAGAGTGAAACCAAACCCAGCATACTGACTTGTGCAACACTGAAGAGAAACCTCTGGGGACCCGGGATAGAGCCCTTCCAGTGGGACCTGGAGGGAGGCAATACTGAAAAGCAGAAAACATTTCTTCGTACTTTTCCATCTCGCTGTCTGCATCCTTGTCCCCTACTTTGAGCTCAATTGGAAGCTAAGCCCCATCACTGTTACTCTTCCCACCACCTTTCCTCTAAAGCGTTACATGTTCCATATTGATCAATGGTATAATGGAAAAGAATTTGAAGTCCCACGTTTAAATCTAAGTTCTGATGTTTATTACCTATGTGACCTTGGGGAAGGGACTTAACCTTCCTGGGCCTCAGTTCCTTCTTTTACAAAACAAGAAAGTTGGAACTAATTCTATAAGACTATTCTAAAAAGTATCAGTCACTCCAGATGTATAGAAAACCTATGATGCTGACAATTCTCACCCAATTTCTCTTCCCGCATTAACATTAGTACTGATCACCCTGGAGAGTCAATCCTAGACAGGTCCTTCTATAAGTAAAGGCAAACTCCTTCCAAATGTCTTTATTGAACCCAAACTAAGAAATCAGATCTCACCTGTAGGAGAGGTTTGTCCTGCATCCAGATACAGTAGAAAAGCCCTTTCCATATTTTTAGCAATTCTTCATGACTAAAACCACCTAAACAAAAACAAAAGACATTTAAATTTCATCAATCCAACCTTTCATTCATATATATATATATATATATATATATACACACACACACAAACACACACATATATGTGTGTGTACACATGTACACAGTCATACACACACACAATCAAAATTAAGAAGCTGCTATAACATCATGAGGAATCACGGGCACTACAAAACCAACAGTTGTTAAAGTGTTGTAAATACTGTGTTCACAAAAGAAAACATCAGGACTTTAAAATGTTGGTTTCCTAGAAATCTAGATGATAGAGTGAACTGAGTGTTAGACTAGAAGTCAGGAAGACCTAAATTTGAACCTGACTTTAGCTGCTTTATTAGCTCTCTGTTACCCTAGGCAAGTCACTTAACCTCTTGGCCCTCAGTTTCTTCCTTTGTAAAATAACATAATTAACAACCTACTTCACATAATCAAATGATATAATACATCTATTTGAAAACTTTTAAGAAACATAAATTTCTACTATGATCTCTTGTGTTTACAAATGAATAGAACTCATTAGAGAATGATTTTCATACTCCTCACTCCAGCTGATCCCAAATTCATTCTGAATACAAATTCAAGGTTTTTTCCCCTTAGAATAAATAATCAGCAATATCTACATTAAATATAGCAGAACAGCCTTAACACTAGAATGACAGAATAGCCCCTCTGCATTGGGGATAATTCAAATCCAACTGAATTCAAGTTCAATTCAAACATTAAGCATTTATTACTTGCAAAGCGTTTTGCCAGGTACTGGCATAAAAAGACAAAATGTTCCTAGAGAGATTATGGTCTTGTGAGGATGCGATATGTACGTAGCTAAATATAATATAAAGGAGGGCAAAGATTGGCTAGTACTCTAGGAAAATCTAATGAGGGACTGAACACTAACAGCTGGGAAAGACTTCACAGAAGAGGTAGGTGGCTCCTAAGCTAAAACTTGGCAGACTTTAAAAATCAGTGATATTCTCTTCTGTGTGACTATCACTTTCCTCCCTCTTCACCTCAATTCTGAAAGACAGAACTGAGGTGAAAGAGCATTGTATTCATAGGGAAATAAGACAGAGATGGAGAAAGTATTCAATAAGTGCTTCCTACGTGCAGCATACTGTGTTAAACTTGTGGATTAAGAACACAAACCGAGATGATCTCTGACCTCAAGAAGCTGACATTTTAATGCAGGTAGACAACACACAGAAGGGAGCAAAAGCTGGAAGTAAAAGCTCAGCAGCACAGTTTGGAGCTGGTGGTTAGGAAGTAAGATAAAAAGGCTTGGCTCTGGGCAAAATAAATTGAAAACCTAATTATCAGGGCCCATGGTGCCACATGAAAAAAAGTGCTCCAAAAAATTAATGATTAGATTATGATTAATGATTTACTGGCAAAAATAACAGAAAAGGAAAATGACAATTGCTGGAAGGGCCATGGAATGACAGGCACACTAATGTACTGGTGGATACCCTGTAAACTGATTAATTCCACCATTCTAGAAAGCAATTTAGACCTATATCCTCAAAAGTCAAAAACATGTGCATGCCCTCTGACCCAGGGACAACAGCACTATACCCTAAGGAGATCAAGAACAAAGGGAATATAGTTACACTTTGCTGTTGTAAAGAACTGGAAACCAAGATGGGGCCACATCAACCTGGGAATGGCTAAACAAAACTATGGCATATGAATGGAATGAATTACTATGACAGAAGCAATGGCCACTTGAGGAGGTGCCAGCTGAGCTGAGCTGAGGAAGCTAAGCATTTCAATAAGTAGAGGTGAGAAGGTAAAGTATTCTAGGTATTGAGACTGTGGAAAGAAAAAGACTATTACATGAAACTCTAGTCTCTGATCTATCTGCAGACAAGGAAACAAGGAGGGAAAAGGTGACAGCCAGGAAATAAAGCAGGAACCACTCTCCCCCACACCCTGTGCCACTCCTAGGCTTGCCTGGGCAAACATGGCTCATGGGCCATGTACTTTTCCTGCAAGTCACCGTTTCCTGCTCTTTCTGAGGTTGGGAGTCAGGGAAATCTCCAACCCATCTCCTCCCAACCCCTTCCCTTCAGTCTGAAATCCAAGGGAGAAAAATAGGGAAAGAAAAACTCAAGGGAAGCTCAGTCCACACTCCCTGATGGACTGAAGAGGAAGCATGGTACAAGACCAACATTAAGTGGGTCTGATATCAGAGAACGTGGTTTCAAACCCTACCTCTGGTACACAAGATTTTTTTGTCGTGGCCTTAGCAAAGCCACACTCTTGGGGCAGCTAGGTGGCACAGTGAATACAGCACGGGCCCTGGAGTCAGGAGGTCCTGAGTTCAAATTCAGCCTCAGACACTTGACACTTACTAGCAAGCAAGTGCTATGACCACAAGCAAGTCATTTAATCCCAACTACCTTGCCTTCCCCCTCCAAACCAAACAAACAAAGCCACAATCTTCTCATTCCTCAAGCTATGAAGCTATGATTACGCTGCCAAGTATGTTGGGAAAAGCCCCATTTGCAGGGGACCAAAGGAATTAGCCCAGCCTTCCAGCAAAGGTTAGAATTAAAGCCTTACTTCCATCTACAGCAAATTCACAAACCCTAAATCTCCATAAACTGACCAGGAGGGAGAGAAAAGTGTCTCACTTAATTAGAGAACGTCCCTAATCACCTCTCTCATTAAGTATATTCTGGGACATCCCACAAAATGTGGGGTGTGGAACACATTGCTCGATATCCCCCAATTCCATAGTTAGCTGGGGATGTTGAGGAGGTTCAAACAAGTATCTGTCAGATACAATTCTTGAATGCCAGTCTGGGATTATGTCCTTAATAATAATAATATAAGCAGCCCCTTCCCTCCTCGGACACTGCCACCATTCTGCGCAGGTCCTCTTCACCTCCAGTTTGAATTTCTGCAATGGTCAGTTAGTTGGCCAGTCAACAAACACTTGATGAGCACTCATTAGGCGTAAAGCACAGATGCAGAGAAAGACGGCCTTCAGGAAACTCAGGTTCCTCAGGGAAGGGACAGCTTGTCAACAACAAGGATGTAACATACAAACGTGAAATGAACAGGGATGCCCTTCCCCCTCCCCCCACAAGGAATCTTCCAGGAGCACAGGTGTCACCTACACATCACACAGCCCTAGAGAATAGAGTCCCTGGTGTTCTATTGGCTCTGGGATCAGACTCAGAATGCTCTCTTTGGTCTCTACAGCCCTCGAAGCCTTGCCCCTCGCTCTTTCAAGCCTCCTCCTACCTCCCCCTCCCCCAACCCAAGTAGTCCCCGGTCCAGCCACACCTGCCTCTCTGCTGTCCCTCCCTCCCCCCTGCCATTCCCAATGGCTCTCTCTCAGCTTAAAGTTTTCTTACTCCTCAGGTCTGCCTCTTGAGGTCCCGGCCGGCTAAACTCTGGCTGTGTGTGACTCTGGGCAGGTCACTTGATACATCTGCCTCAGTTTCCTCTTCTGTAAAGTGAGGATAACGGCACCTGCCTCTTCGAGTAGTGAGGATAAACATAAGATGTTTGTAACGAACTCTGCAACCCAAATGCTCACTTTCGTCGTTGTCATCATCATCACAAGAACCCTGTCTCGACTGCTCTAAATGCTTTTCGCTCCTCTGGGTTTGGTTTTTATTTTCTTTCATGTTCCTTTCTCTAAATCTACAGCACTCAGCATAGGCCTGGCACAGAGCTTCCTGACTATGTTATTATTTATTTCCACTTCTCCTGCATCTACCTTGTTTGTACACAGGTGTTTGCTGTGAGAGCAGGGAGCTTTTCTGCCTTTCATCGCGTCCCGAAGGACAGTGCCCGGCACACAGGAGGGCCTTACTAAGTGTTTACTGACCGATTCCGAACTGCCACGTTATGATCCTAGCTTAGTAAATCACATCTTTCCCCTTTAGACGGCAAAAATAATGAATAATTAGTGAAATAACAGCCCGTTCTGATCTAGCCAGCCCGTGACTCCGCCACCGGGCACCAGTGCCTGGGGGTAAAATGCGCCGGGGGTCTACGCGCAGCGCCCTCGCCTTACAGACATAGGGGCCAAAGGCCAAGAAAGGACTATGGAAAAGTCACTTGGCCCTACGAGGTCTCCACGAGCCACCGGGGAGGGTGGGACTAGACCTTTACAGGAACGACCCAAGGCTCAGCACCCTTTACGGACAGTCATGCCGGTCGGAAACACCCCAAACCGGGGCTGGGGTGGGGCCCCTGCCGCAGCTACGGGCTCCACGTGGACGACTCGGCGGCCGCCCCCCGCCCCGCCCCCCTCCTTTTCCCCTCTACCCCCGCTTTCCCTCCCCCCGAGCGCCGAGCTCCCACGGCTCCCTCCGCCTCCCCCGGGGCCAGCCCCGGCCACGTGCCACCGCCCCGCCCTCCGGGGCCCACCTGAGGCGGCTCCGGTCTTGGCGCGGATGTATCTCCGGAGCTTCCTCACCGCATGGTCTCGGGTCGTCTTCTCGTTGCCGGCCAGCCGCTGCGCCAGCTGGATTTCCGAAGGAAGCTCCGGGGCCGGAGCCATGACTACGAACAGCTCCCGAAGCGCCGCGGAGAAGAGGCGCCACGAGAAGAGGTAGGCGCGCGGATGACGTCACGACGACTCCGACGCGGGTCACGTGGGCGAGGGAGCGCGCCGCCTCGGGGGCGACCTCGGAAACGTGGAGCCGCTAGTCCCGGGAGAAGGGCGCCCTCCGAAGGCCGATTCCTTAGTGGGTTGACGAGGCCCTTCTTGCGCTAATTCGCTGCGTTGGGGCCGCGTCTCTCACTTTCCCGGCGCAGCGGCTTCGTCCATTCCGAGGCGGCCGAGGCGTTGGGTGGGCAGGCCTGGAGCGCGGCACACCCTGCGGCCCCCGGCTCTCCCGCCAAGCCGTGTCCTCGGACTGAAGCGTTCAGTCGGCAAAATCTCACACTATCGACACCGCGAAGATCCTCGTGATCACAAGCCAGAGGGTCATCGACTGTGAAATACTAACGTGTTGATGCTTCTTCTTCAAGCCGCCCTTACCCATTGGGGAATGACTTGGGTATGGGTGTAGACACGTCTATGTGTACGCGCGCATGTCCATCTTAGGCAGGGGAACGAGGGGTTCAGCGGTTAGAGCGCTGGACCCGGAGTCTCAGACACTCACTGGCTGTGTGGCCCTGGGCAAATCACTAAACCCTGTTGGCCTCAGTTTCCGCCTCTGTCAAGTGGGCTGGAGAAGGAAATGGCAAACCACTCCGGCATCTCTGCTAAGAAAATCCCAAATGGGGTCATAAAGAATTGGATATGGCTGAAATGACTGGATACATGTCTTACAGATAGTGCAGGTACAATCTTCAAAAGAATTGCAAGCTGTTAACAACCCTATAAAAGAATGCTCAAAATCACTAATGATAAGAGAGGTACAGTTCCAATGACAACCAAGAGAGTGGAGTACAGACAGCCCCCCAGCTGAGTTCTCCCAACATTGCCTGTCAAACCTTTGCTTTAAAATGATGCATCCAGTCAAACTCAGGAGCAGCAGACCCAACAAAGGTCGGGATGAGACTTTTTCTTCCTTGCCCAAGACAACTTATAAGGTCCAGAGGAGAGGTTTGTGACTCCAGGCTGGAGGTCTGTCTTGAGGGGGTGCCCAGAAGTGATTTTTTAAAAAGTGATTAAAAAGATAAGAAAGAAATTAGAGGGAACCCTTTGTGGATACTGGGCACAGCTGGCACTGACTAGTAATTCTATTGCCCGTACACAGCTTTAGGTTGCAGTTCCTAGGTAAAGAGTAGCACTTGTGGTCTGCCGCAAGGAACAGCCTCCTGGTCACAACTCCAGGGCCAAGAGGAGCATTAGCACTTATGGCTGCAGGGGAGCAGGGACCCTTCCTAGGTACAGATCAGAACCTGAACCAGGAGAACAATGGCCACACCTCTCCTCGGATCACACCACCCTAGAAACACTGAAAACTTGCATACCCCTGGAACTAACTAGTTCTGAAAACAGCAGCACAAAAAAAGCCTGAAGCTTGGCACAGTGCTTCCCCACCCCTAAGTAAGCAAAGCCCAACATTAACACAAAGTTCAGAAAGAAATAGAATGGAAAAAAATGCACAAACAGGAAAAACAACTGAGTAATGAGATTTGAAGTTCCTTTTGCATTGCTAAGCTAAGAGGTACTTAGCACCTAGTTCAGATTAGGCCTCTGTTAATGAAAGGAAAGGTATGAACTCCTGTCTTCTGTTGCTGATAACAGGAACAGGGAGGGGCAATACTGTATATAAGGAAAAGCCCCAGAGAGGGAGAGTCAGATCTTCTTGCCCCACGTTCCCTGGAGGCAGAAGCTGCTGCAGCCAGGGAAGCTGAAGAGGAGCCAAGGAAGATGGAAGAGGAAAGCCACCCCCCTCCACCCCCTGCCCCAAATTATTTTTATTTGGAAAACCTGAATGGAGTGATTTTGATTCTGTGAAACTTCTGCTGAGTACGAGGGCCAGCTGGAACTGCAGAAGACTGAGGAAGCATGACTGTGATGCTGGTACTTTATATGATCCCATTGGTGGCTTTGTTAAGCCTTGACTTCCAGGAAACAGAGACTATGAGGGATTTGAGATGGACTGGACACTGTGAGCTCCAATGTGGAGCAGGAATTGCACAAAGAGCTGGACAAGGACCTGGGAGCTGTCTGCCTTTAAACCCAGGCAACAATTTGGTGAATCCAGGTAAGATCTGGGACCATGGAAGGGGATGCAAGGAATCTGAGAAACCACCCTGAGGGCAAGCTGAAAACAGACTTTACTTGGATACTATGTACTGACTGAGAAATTGTCAGACACCTCAGACACTAGGGATGGAGGGTCTATGTATTTTCTGATGACTGAATAGTGAATGATGAAGCATTATTGAATGATGTAGTTCAGTGGTTCTCAACCTTCCTAATGCCACGACCCTTTAATACTTGTATGTGGGCATATCTGCATGTGGGCAGACCCTCCCGGAGACAGAGAGAGGAGTGGTGTCTCGGTTCCTAACCATCAGAAATATGTGTTTTCTGATGGTCTTAAGCCAACCCTGTAACCCATGTGAAAGGGTCTTTCAGTGCCCAAAGGGGTCTCAACCCACAGGTTGAGAACAGTTGATCTAGTTGTTTAATCATTGATTGACTAAATGATTGTACTTAGTGACTGATGACTGAATAAGCAACTGATTGAGTTAACTTAGTGTGCTCCATGAGTGCAGAACTTTGACTATTGTACTTTATGTTTCTTGAAGAGGCAAACCTCTTTAAGGATGATTGAATGATTGAGTTACTAAATGATTGTTCTTTGTTGAAAACTTTGTGACTGCTGTGGTGGAAATTATGTGGCCATTTTCTGTGATAAGTTGTTATGAATGTGATATTTTGATTTTCTGTGATAAATTGTAACATTGTGAATGCTGTATCTTGATTTACTGTGAATGTTTTGCTCTGATTTGTTATGGAATAAATAGAGTGTTCACTATACTGTGTAATCACAACCTTAAAAGCTGTTCACAGTGGCATTCTTCTGGAAGGCTACTCGTGCATGGCTTTACACCCACAAACCTTGACTATGAAAAGCTATTATAGTAGCAGGGGGGACTAAGATACAAACTCAGAAGACAACAATGTGAAAACAACTACAACCAGAGCCTCAAAGAAAAATGCTATTTGGACAAAAGCCCAATAAGAATTCATGGACAAGTTAAAGAAAGAACTAAGAATGGTAGAGGAAAATTGAGAAAAGAAATGAGAATGATGCAAGAAAATTATGAAAGGAAAATTAACTTGGTAAAAAAGGCCAAAAAAAAAATAACATCTTAAAAAACAAAATTGGCCTAATGGTAGAAGACACACAAAACTTCACTGAAGAAAAGAACTGTTTTAAAAGCAGAATAGGCCATATGCAAAAGGAGGTACAAAAGCTCACTGAAGAAAATAATTCTTTAACCTTTAGAATTAGGCAAGTGGAGCTAATGACTCCATGAAACATCAAGAAACAATAAAACAAAGTCAAATGAATTGGGAAAAAAATACAAGAAAATGTGAAATATCTTATTGGACAAAGAATTGACCTAGAAAATATATCCAGGAGGGTCTTATTGGACAAAGAATTGACCTAGAAAATATATCCAGGAGAGAGAATTTAAGAATCATTGAACTACCTGAAAGCCATTATATTAAAAAAAAAAAAAAGAGCCTAGACATCATATTTCAAGAAATTATGAAGAAAAACTGCCATTAGGTCCAGAGGGTAAACTAGAAATTAAAAGAATCCAACAATCACCTCCTGAAACATTCCCAAAAGAAAACTCCCAGGAGTATTGTAGTCAAATTCCAAAGCTCCCCCATAAAGAAGAAAATATTGCAAGCAACCAGAAAGAAACCATTCAGATATCATGGGACCATAGTCAGGCTCACACAAGATTTAGCAGCTACCATGTTAGAGGAGCATAGGACTTGGAATATGATATTCTAGAGGGCAAAGAAGCTGAGATTATAACCAAGAATAACTTACCTAACAAAACTGAATATAATCCTTCAGGAGGGAAAATTGATATTTAATGAAATAGAGCACTCAAACATGTTTGAGCTGAATAAACAATTTGACATTCAAACACAAGACTCAAGAGGAGCATGTGGCCTCAGCTACTTGACATGATTACTAGCTGTGTGACATTGGGCAAGTTACTTAACTTCAATTGCCTTGCCTTTCCCCCTCCAAAAAAAAAGACTCGAGAATCATAAAAAGGTAAACATGAAGGAGTAATTATAAGGGAATCAGTAAAGTTGAACTGTTTATATTCCTATTTGAGAAGATGACACATGTGATTCCTAATAACTTTATCATTATTAGGGAAGTTAGAAGGAGTCTACATAGACAGAGGTTTGAGGTGAGTCAATTATGTTGAGATGATCAAAAAAAAATTAAAGAATGGGAAAGAGAAATGCACGAGAAGGGGTAAGGGAGAAGTAATATGGGGTTTTTCTCACATAAAAGAGACATGCAAGGGAAGGTTGGAGGTGGGGACAGGCAATGTTTGAACCTCACTCTCATCAGAATTGCTTCAAAGAGGGAAGAATATGCATACACACTCAGGTATAGAAATCTATCTGAATCAATAGAGAAATATGAAGGAAGGGAGACAAGAGATATCGGGGACATAATATAAAGGAGGGCAAACTAAGGGAAGTAATAGAAGCAAAAAAGACTACTGAGGAAGGACAGGATAAAAAGAGAAAAAGAAGGATAAACATAAGAAAATAGGATGGAGGGAAGTACACAGCAATCATAACTGAATGTGAATAGGATAAAATAGAAGTTAGCAGAATGGATTAGAAATAAGACTCCAACAACACACTGATTATGAGACATACATGAAACAGAAACACACACACACACACACACACACACACACACACACATGAGTTAAAGGTCTAGAGCAAAATCTATTATGCTTCACCTGAAGTAAAAAAAGGAGGGATGATCTCTGTCATGATCTCTGACAAAGCAAAAGCAAAAATAGAACTAATTAGAAGAGATAATCATTTTGCTAAAAGGTATCATAGATACAAAGTAATGTTAAAATGTTAAAAAAAAATTTACACCTAATTTCTCATTTCTCAAATAATATAGGAAACTGAGTCAAATTTATAATAATAAAAGCCATTCCCCAATTCAGAAATGGTCAAAGGATATGGCTAGGAAGTTTTCAAAAGAAGAAAAAGCTAGCTATAGCCATATGAAAAAATGTTCTAAATCACTAATGAGAAGGGAAATACACATTAAAACAGTTCTGGACTACAAGCTCACTCCTATCAGAAATGTCAAATGCTAGAAGGGTTGAGGGAAAATAGGTATACTAACAAATTATTGGTCAAGTTAAAAATTAATTCAGTCATTTGGGAGAGCAGTTTGGAACTATGCCCAAAGGGCTATAAAACCGTGCATATCCTTTGACTCAACAATACCACTACTAGGACTGTACCCCAAAGAGATCAAGAAAAATGAAAAGGCCTTATATATACAAAAATATTTAAAGCAGTTCTTTTTGTGGTGGTAAAGAATTGGAAATTGAGGGGATACTCATCAGTTGGGGAATGGCTCAACAACTTGTAACATATGGTCATGATAGAGTACTGTTGTACTAAGAGAAATGATGAGGAGGGGGCTGGTGTAGGAAACGTGGGAAGGCCTATGAAGAATCAGGCTGACTGGCTCAGCGTGTGCCTACCTTATGCTGGCAGGCACGGGTAATGCGTTGAACCCCATTCATGATGGGGATCAGGGATTGCAATTATTCCCCATGAACAAACTTCTCAGATAGACAAGTGGCATTCAGCCACCTGAGATTGAGCAATAATAGATCTGTGATGCCCTCAGATGTCCGGGGCTGCACACGCGCTACACTGACACTGGAGAAACAGGGGATTATTGTGCACAGTAACAGCAATGTTGTGGTAATGATCAACTGAGAAAAACGTTGATATTCTGGTAATATCTCCCTTTATATATAGGCTATGTATCCATTTTGACCTTATCTTGGTAAATAGTGTAAGATATTGGTCTATGCCCAATTTCTGCCAGACTGCTTTCTAGCTTTCTTTTTTTTTTAAATTGATTTAATTACTTTTAGTTTACAAGATTCAGTTTCAGAATCCCTCGAGTTTCAAATTTTCTACCCTCCCTCTCCCCTCCTCCACCCATGGCGGCATGCAATCAAGTAGAGGATCAGCAAATACTTTCACATTGGACATTAGTCTGGTTGTATGGAAAGGTTGTAGCCAATGGAGTGAACAAGGGGAAGAAAGAAACAAAACCAAACATGGAAAAGAACCATAGCATGTAGATTGTTTCAGTTTCCATTTAAACTCTGTTCTTTCTAGATCTTTCTCTGAATGTAGATATCTCCTTCTATCCTGAGACTTGTAGAGTTGTCTTATAACTGTGCATTGTTGAGAAGAGCCCTGTTTATCAGTGTTGGTTGTCACACATACGTTGTGTCTGTGACTATGTACAAATTTTTCCTGGTTCTGCGCTTCTCACTTAGCATCAGTTTGTGTAAGACTCTCCAGGTAGATATGAAGTCCATCTCCTCCCCATTTCTTAAAGCACAGTAGTATTCCATTACATTCATATACCACAACTTATTTAGCCATTCTCCAATAGATGGGCATCCCCTTAATTTCCAGTTTTTTGCCACCACAAAGAGAGCTGCAATAAATATTTTTGTACATATGGGTCTTCCTCCCACTTCTATGATCTCTTTGGGATACAACCCCAGAAGTGGTATTACTGGGTCAAAGGGTATGCAATTATTTATAGCCCTTTGGGCATAGTTCCAGATTGCTCTCCAGAATGGTTTCTAGCTTTCCTAATGGTTTTTTGTTGTTGTTGTTGTTGTTATAAACTATTTATTAATAGACAAGGCCTGTGAAGTTGTTTACTTCTTCTTGGATACACCCACAGTGCGACCCCTGTGGCTTGTAGTCTTGGTGTGCTGGGCTCAGACCTGGAGACCCCAGAAATGCCAAAGCCTATGTTGTGCCCGAATCTTCTTCAGTTGCTCCAGACCTTCATGAGGCTTATTGTCCAGACCGTTGCCCAGAACCTGGATATATTCCATCCTTTACATCCTTCTGTCTGTTGAAGAACCAGTCTGGAATCTTGTACTGCTGGGCATTCTGCATGATGGTGATCACATGTTCCACCTCATCTTCAGTGAGCTAACCAGCCTTCTTGGTGAGGTCAATGTCTGCTTTCCTCAGTACTACATGAGCCTATCTTTGACCCACACCATTCATGGCTGTGATGGCAAAAACTATTTTCCGCCATCCATCAATGTTGGTGTTGAGCACTCTCAAAACGTGCTGGAACTTTTGGGGGATTACAAGAGACATGGCTGCAACAGCAGTGTGAGAGCCTTGTCTGAAACTCCTAGTGATTTTTACCAAATAATGAATTCTTGTCCCAAAAACTCATGTCTTTACACTTGTCAAGCACTAGGTTACTATATTCGTTTGCTGTTGTAAAGTGTATTTCTATTCTTTTCCATTGATCTACTTTTCTATTTCTTAGCCAGTACCAGATAGTTTTGATAATTATTGCCTTATAGCATAGTTTAAAGTATGGTACTGCTACACCTCTTTCCTTTACATTTTTTCATTAGTTCCTTTGATATTCTTCACCTTTTGTTGTTCCAAATGAATTTCATTATTATTTTTTCTTTCTCAGTAAAATACTTTTTTGGTAATTTAATTGGGATGGCATTAAATATATAATTTTTGTAAATTTGTTGTTTTTATTATATTGGCCCTACCTACCCATGATTTCTCCATTTATTTAAATCTGACTTTATTTGTATAAAAAGGTTTTTTTTTTAATGCTCCTTACATAGTTCCTGGGTTTGTTTGGCAGATGTAATCCCAGTTATTTTGTACTGTTGTAGCACCAATGCAATATTTACAGTGCCCACAATTATGATAAAGACCATGACTATAAATATCATATGATGTTCGATCTGCAAAATATAACAGACTTTTTAGGTAGAGAACAGAACTGAAGCATTTATTTAGACACTAGAAAACCCAGTCCCAAAACCAGTGAGCCAATTCCATCACAGTACCAAAGATATTCAAAAGCCATAATAATGCTGAGGAGAGCCACAGCATCCTTCAGCCCTCCCACAAACCAATACGAGATCAATATCTACTCACAGGCCTCTCTATCTCCTTAATGAGCGTCCTCTCCCCTCTACTGTCTGGCTAGCTCTGACCAGCTTCCTGTGGCTCTGCTTCCCTTCAGCGAACTCCTCCCACCACAGGCTCCATGTGACCACATTCAGTCTATTAGGGGACAGAGTTTACTTTCAAAGCAGGGATCTATTAAGGGGCAGGGAAGATCTTCAAATTCCCATTCCCATTACAACTGTCTAGAGTTATTTTAAATGGGGTATCTCTAGCTATCTTTTTCTGCAGAATCCTGTTGGTGATATGTAGAAATGCTGAAGATTTATGTGGGTTTACTTTATATCCTGCTACTTTGCTAAAATTATTCATGATTTCAATTAACTTTTTACTTGCGTCTTTAGGATTTTCCAAGTATATCATAATATTGTCTGCAAAAAAAAGATAGTTTTATTACTTCATTGCCCATTCTGATTCCTTCTGTTTCTTTTTCTTCTTTTATTGCAATATAATATTGAATAATATTGGTGACAGTGGGCATCCTTGTTTCACACTAGATCTTACTGGGAAAGGCTTCTAGCTTATCCTTATTAAAAATAATACTTGCTGATAGTTTTAGGTAAATGCTTCTTATCAGTTTAAGGAAAAGTCCCTTTGTGCCTAAACTTTCAAGTGTTTTTTTGTTTTTGTTTTTTTTGCTTTTTTGGAGGGGAGGAAGACAGGGCAATTGGGGTTAAGTGACTTGCCCAAGGTCACACAGCTAGTAAGTGTTAAGTGTCTGAGGCCAGATTTGAACTGCTCTATTCACTGTGCTACCTAGCCACCCTAAGTGTTTTTAATAGAAATGAGTGTTATACTTTATCGAATGCTTTTTCTGCATGCATTGATATAATGATATGACTGCTACTTTTATTATTGATATATTCAAGTACGTTTTCCTTATGTTTAAAAAAAAAGTAAGTTTTCCTTATGTTAAATCATACCTGCATTCCTGGTATGAATCCCATTTGATCATAAGGTATACTCTTTGTAATATACTGTTGTAATCTTGTAACTAGTATTTTATTTAGGAGTTTTGCATCCATATTTGTCAATGAAATTGGCCTATAATTTTCTTTCTCTGTTTTTACTCTTCCTGGCTTAGGTTTCAGTATTATATTTATTTCATAAAAGGAGTTTGGGAGGACCCTTTGTCTATTATTCAAAATTATTTAATATTGGAACAAGTTGATCTTTAAATGTTTTGTAGAATTCACTTGTAAATCCATCTGGTCCTAGTGCTTTTTTCTTGGGAAGCTCATTTATGACTTGTTCAAATTTCTTTTTCTAAAATAGGCCTATTTAGATATTTTGTTTCCTCTTCTGATATCTAGGTAGCTTATGTTTTTGTAGATATTCTTCCATTTCACTTAAATTGTTAATTTTTTTGGCACATAATTGGGCAAAATAACTCCTTATAATTGCTTTGATTTTATGTTCATTAGTAAAATATTCAGTCTCCAAAGGTAGAGCCAAAATGGGAGAGTAAAAGCAGGGACTTGCTTGAGCTCTCCCCCAAACCCCTACAAATACCTGTAAAAATGACTCCAAATAAATTCTAGAGCAGCAGAACCCACAAAAGGACAGAGTGAAACAAATTTCCAGTCCAAGACAATTTGGAAGGTTGACAAAAAAGGTCAGTTGCGCCAGTCTGAGAAAAGAGCAGAGTCCAGTGTGGGCTGCACTGGCACAGATGGGGCCAGAGCAGGCCTTGGGGGACTAAAACACTGGCCATTGTGGTGGTTTCCATATTTCTCAACCCTAAAATGCCAGTGACAACTTAGGTCAATAGGAAGTCTATCAGACCTGCGTGAGAGAGGAGCATGATCCAGTCCTAGCCCCAGGGCGGTATAGTGGCAGGTGGCAGGTGGCAGCAGCAGCAGCAGTGGCTGCTTCTGGAGCTCTCAAATCTACAGATGGTGGGGGAACCAAGCAGCTGATCAGAAGGGGATGGCAGAGATCTTTTTTCCTGGTGCCAACACAGGATTCCCTTGCTTTGCTTGTGCTTTGATCTGGGTCACAGTCTTGGGTGGCAAACCTGGGGTGAGGAGGAATGCTGGCATGGTGGAGCTTGTGGCAGCAGTAAAGAGGGAATCCTCCTCACAGTTCCAAAGGCAGAAAAGAGTGCTTGAGGTCACTCACAGACCAAAGCATGGGCCAGGAGAAGAGTAAACACCTTCTTTGACCATCTTGAAAGAGCTGAAAATTTACAGGTCCCTAGAAGTATCTCTGAAAACAGCTGCACAAAATCCCTGAAGCTTGTGACAGTACACTCTCCACACTGGAAGCAGAGTCCTACCTTAACAAAGTGCTAAAAAGTCAAGTAATTGGCTGGGAAAACGAGCAAACAAAGGGGAAAATCAGGCTACAGAATCTTACTTGGGTGACAAGGAATATCAAAACATAACAACCAGAAGAAGACAACAAAGTCAAAGCTTCTATATCCAAAGCCTCCAAGAAAAATATGAATTCCAAATAATTTATTTAATATTAAAATGAGTTGAGCCATGGAAGAGCTCAAAAAGGATTTTGAAAATCAAATAAGAGAAGTAGAGGAAAAATTGGGAAGGAAAATGAGAGTGATGCAAGAAAATAATGAAAAATGAGTCAACAGCTTGTTAAAGGAGACCTTTCCCCAAAATGCTGAAGAAAATAACACCTTAAAATATAGACTAACCCAAATGGCAAAAGATGTTCAAAAAGCCAATGAAGAGAAGAATGCCTTAAAAAGCAGAATTGGACAAATGGAAAAGAAGGCCCAAAAGCTCACTGAAGAAAATAATTCCTTAAAAATTAGAATGGAGCAAATGGAAGCTAATGACTGTATGAGGAATCAAGAAATTATAAAATACAACTAAAAGAATGGAAAAATAGAAGATAGTGTGAAATATCTCATTGGAAAAACAACTTACCTGGAAAATAAATCCGGGAGAGGTAATTTAAGAATTGCTGGACTACCAAAAAGCCATAATCAAAAAAAGAACCTAGACATCATCTTTCAAGAAATTATCAAGGAAAATTACCCTGATAAAGGGAAAATAGAAATTGAAAGAATTTATGATTGCCTCCTGAAAGAGATTCCAAAAGGAAAACTCCTAGGAATATTGTAGTCAAATTCCAAAGTTCCCAGGTCAAGGAGAAAATATTGCAAGCAACCAGAAAGAAACAATTCAAGTATTGTGAAAACACAATCAAGATAACACAAAATTTAGCAGCTTATACATTAAGGGATCTGAGGGCTTGGAATATGATATTGCAGAGGTTAAAGGAGTTAGGATGAAAACCAGGAATCATCTACCCAGCAAAATGGAGTGTAATCCTTCAGGGGAGAAATAGACTCAATGAAATAGAGGACTTTCAAGCATTCTTGATGAAAAGATCAGAGTTGAACAGAAAATTTGACTTTCAAATACAAGAATCAAGAGAAGCATGAAAAGGTAAACAGAAAAGAGAAATCATAAGGGACTTATTAAAATTGAACTGTTTACGTTTCTACATGGAAAAATGATATTTGTAACTCATAAGACCTTTCTCAGTATTAGGATATTTGGAGGGAATATGTGTGTGTGTGTGTGTGTGTGTGTGTGTGTGTGAGAGAGAGAGAGAGAGAGAGAGAGAGAGAGAGAGAGAGAGAAAGAGAGAGAGGACACAGTGAAATTAAGGGGTGAAAGAGGAATGTATTGGTAGAAGGAGAAAGGGAGAGATAGAATGGGGGTGAATTATCTCACATAAAAGAGGCAAGAAAAAGCTTTTACAATGGAGGGGAAGAGGGGATTGGTGAGAGGGAATAAATGAACCTTATTCTTATTGGATTTGGCTTAAGGAGGGAATAATATACACACACAATTGGGTATAGAAATCTATCTTACCCTACAGGAAAGCAAGAAGGAAGGGGATAAGAGAAGGGGGGAGGGTGATAGAAGGGAGGGCATATTGGGGGAGGGGGTAATAAGAAGCAAAAAACTTTCTGAGGAGGGACAGGGTCAAAGGAGAGAATAGAATAAATGGGGGGGAGGCTAGGATGGCGGGAAATATAGTTAGTCTTTCACAATATTATTGTTATGGAAGTGTTTTGCATGACTACACATGTATAACCTATATCAAATTGCTTGTCTTCTCAAATGGGGGTGAGTGTGGAGGGAGGGAGAGAATGTGGAACTCAAAGTTTTAAAAAGGAATGTTAAAAATAGTTTTTACATGCAATTGGGAAATAAGATGTACAGGCAGTGGGGTATAGAAATCTATTTTGCCCTACAAGAAAATAGAGGGGAAGGGCATAAGAGAAGGTGGTGTGTGATAAAAGGGAGGGCAGATTAGGGGTAGGGGTAATCAGAATGCACACCATCTTGTGGTGGGGGAGGGGACAGATGGGGAGGAAATTTGGAACTCAAAATCTTGTAGAAGTGAATGCTGAAAACTAAAAATAAATTAATAGGAAAAAAGCATAGTCACCCTTTTAATTTTTAATACTAGTGATTTGGGTTTTTTTCTCTTATTTAAAATCATATTAACCAATGGTTTATCTTTTTTTGTTTGTTTTTTTTTAATAACACCAACTCCTACTTTCATTTATTAATGCAATGGTTTTCTTACACTTAATTTTATTAATTTCACTTTAACTCCTTTCTTTGTCTATACCTAGACAAAGAAATTAATCCCATTGAGATCTTCTCACAATCTTTTTCTGTATAAAAGTATCAGTCTCATCCTCATCAAATTCAAAGATTTACTAAGAATCTTGTCACTTAGCTGATGTTATAATAAAAGCTCATTACTCTGACTGAAAGAAGGCTTGAGTGGTTGAATTCTTTCAAGGCAGACTCCCTGTACCTTTCCATTTGGGGCTTCCCAGCACCCCAAACCACAAGAAGGTGATATCAATTTATTAGAATATATTTCCACATTATCTTACAGAGAACATCATGCATCTTATCACCCTTGACATCTGATACTAATCACATGTAAAACCCAGTATAAAGTTATCCAGTATGGAGTAATTACATTGGATTGAAGAAGTCATCATCATAATAAGTTAGCATTTATATTGGGCTCCCTATAAGCTAAGCACTATGCTAACCAAGCACTTTACCATTATTATACAATTTGATCCTCCCAGCAACCTGTTGGGTGCTATTATGGTCCCCTTACAGATTAGTAAACTGAGGTAAACAGACATGAGGTAACTTGCTTAAGATTACACAGCTAATATATTGCTTAATGCCAAACGTAGTTTATACTAGGTTCTGGTTTATCACATTCATACTGTGAGGGATAATTTGCAATGAAGTTTCCCCATTCTGAAGAATCAAATCTAGAGTGGCTTCAGTATTCACTAGGCCTAAGTTTAGAGGTCACCTGACCTTCCAGGAATCTGGGGCTCAGAGCAATGGAGCCCCTCCCCAGTGCCACCTCAGCACAAGATATGCCAAATAAGAAAAAAAACTGCTTTCCTAGCCTTGCATTGGACACTCACATGTTTCCGGGTCCTTTGTCTCAGAGAGAGATTCCCACACTTAGGTTGTGGGCCAGCCTCCCTACCAATGACAGCAGAGGCTAGCTGGGGGGTTGGGTTTCTGCATTAGAAGGTTATATAACCATGGGCTTGCTTCTACCTGTTGCTCTCTCCCTGGCAGACAGCATTTGAATGACAGGGGCAGAGTCCTTTCTCATGAGAAAGAATAAAGACCTTTTCTGACCTCAGATTCAGACTCCGAACTCTTTCATCTCACACAATACTGATAGGAGAATCCATTTAGGCCACACTATGATTTAGTTTCAGGACAGATTTTGACCAAATCAAATCTGGATTTTATAACCACTAATTTTTGTTGTTGTTCAGTTGTTTCAGTCAGACTGACCCCTTCTGGGGTTTTCTTGGTATATACTGGAGTGATTTACCATGTTCTTCTTGAGCTCATTTTTACAGATGAGGAAACTGAGACAAACAGGATTAAGTGACTTCAAATTTGGACTCAGGTCTTCATAACTCCAGGTGCAGTGCTCTATCCACTGTGCCACCTAACTGCCATAACCCTTAATAGTAATACTTAAAATCTCAAAATTTCTGGCAGTACTTCAAAATTGAGAGCCAATTATTATCAACTAGCTCATTTTCAAACACACATTGATGGAGTCCTAATAGATCTGCTCCTAGTCCCAATATTCTAACTTCATTATAGGCCCCACTCTATCTACCTAGCCCTCTACTGCCTCCCCCTCTGCTCCCCCAGCAAATGTCCTAACTTCTTCATATATGCCTCACTGGTCACTGGAACAACAGGTGTGTCCACGGACTCTTAGTTCCCACAGAAACAGCAGGCGTGTCCATCTGATGAGATCCCAGCCCCCAGACCCATTCCCATAGAAACAGGTGTGCTCTTATACTCAATCACAATCACATCATCCAGTTAGCCCAAGACAGGACCACAATACCTCACTACCCATGTTGACCAGACAAGGACCACAGCAGCTAGCCAATCAGAAGACAGTACTACCAGGACGTGGAACAGGATGCTTGACCACCAAACCGCAGATGGGGTCCACCCTAAGTAGACACCTGCACAGTAATAGTAAAGAACTGATCTAGAGTGAACTTATGATGTAGAGAGGCTTATTATAATATCATTACCATATATACATACCCCCCCAACAGTATGCATTATGGATAACCACACCCGCAGTTCCCCTGAGGCTAGAACCCTTCCTCCATTACCTGATCTCTTAACAAACTCCTCCTGCCTTTTTTTTTTTGCTTTTGGGAGGGGGAAGGGTGGGGCAATTGGGGTTAAGTGACTTAGCCATGGTCACATAGCTAGTGTTCCGTGTCTGAGGCTGGATTTGAACTCAGGTCCTCCAGGGCTGGTGCTCTATTCACTGTGCCACATAGCCACTCCCTCCTGTCTTTTTAATATTAATCACATTCCTATATTCTGTGTAAATGTTGATTATATAATCAGCATCATATTTTCTATAAAACTGTGCCTTGCTTTATTGAAGTTGCTAAATTCCTCTAAGGGAGTTGGCCATTCGCCATAGAGAGAAACCTTAAAACTATAAATCTTTCCAATTTATTGGAAATAAATTGACAGATAAAATCTGGCTTAGAGTCCACCTGAGTCTTCGTAATTCCCTAGAGATGTCCCACATCTCTACTCGAACCTCATCAATATGGTGACATTCCAAGCTCCCTAAAAACTTCTATTTCCTTTTAAGTCACAGAAAGAGCTAGGTCGATTCTTTGTATTCTTAGCCTAGTCCCCACTCTCACACTTGTCCCTGGAGCTTTTCATTTTCTTAACCCTGAGCAAGAAGTAGGGAGAGGCTCCACTAGACCCAGACAAGATCCAGAAACCAAGTGAGTAAAGAGCAGAGGCAGTTACAGGACAAAAGCTGGACATTTAGGCGAGTTTCTCCTGAATGTAGGTGCAAGGTGAAGTTACAAAGGTAAAGAGTTTGGACTTAGAAGGTGGCAGAGTGTTAAGACCTATGCCAGCTTTACTAGGTCTTTTTTTTTCCTTTTAAATTTATTTATTTTTAGTTTACAGCCTTCAGTCCCACAAGTTTTTGAGTTCCAAATTTTCTCCCCCTCCCTCTCTTCTGCTCTCCCCCTTCAAGATGGCATGTGATCTGATATAGGTTCTACATATACCTTCACATTAAACATATTTTCACAATATTGACTAAGTCTTTAAAATAGAATGAAAATAAATTTTTAGTTTTACAGATTTAAGGATCTTTATTATCCTGGTTACTCTAGAAGAATCGTAGCCTTGGGAGAATTGTAGCTTCTCAATGTTCCTTAGTGTCCCCAGGATCAATTATGTTTCAGAAGTGGCCTGACCAGCGTTCAAGAAATCTTGGTTCTGGCTTCCCACGGTCTATTAGGCAAACAGGAAATCAGGCAAAGATAGTTTATTAGGACACCTAGGTGCAATCAATTGGTGTTTGGCCTACACAGATTCCAAACCTCCCACAGCTTTTATAGACTGGAGTAAACCACTTGGATAAGAAATGTTGATTCATACACTGTTGTGGGTCAGTGGCTAGAGAACTGTGCCTAGAGTCAGGAAAATCTGAGTTCAAATTTGACCTTAGACACATAAGAACTGTGTGACTGTGGGCAAGTCACTTCATCCCTATTTGCTTCGGCCCTTCATCTGTAAAATGGGGACACCCTGGCGAAGGAAATGGAAAACCACTCCAGTGTCTTTGCTAAGAAAACTCCAGGGACTAGTTCACTGAGTCACGAAGAGTCAGTTACACACGACTGAAGGACACCGCCACTAATTAGGAGGAAATAGGTTTTATGCCACGTCGGCTTTTCCACTCATCCAAGAAGCCTTGCACAAGAGTATTTCCAGAATGTCTCTTCCTGCAGGCTGGTTATGCACACACCCAAGAGCAAGCAAGGTTTAAGCACAGAGCCCCTCAGGGCTGACTTTGCACACCACCATACAGCAGGATGACCAATGAATGGGTCAACGAGTATTTAATTGACCACCTGCTGTAAGGTTCCAGGTTGATGACCGAGTTTGGAACCAGAACGACTTGTGTTGCTGAGTTCAAATATGACTCAACTGCTGTGTGAGCTGTTTTTGCAGATGAGGAAACTGAGGCTCAATGAGCCCAACGCTCACTAGTGTAACCTTGGGCAAGTCACTTAATGATGTCTGCCTTAGTTCCTCAACTGTAAAATGATCTGGAGAAAGAAAGCAAATCACTCCAGCATTTCAGCCCCAAAACCCCAAAATGGGGTCACGGAGAGTCGGACACGGCTGAAACCCAGGACACCAAATGCTAGACGCCGCATGGGCGTGGGGGAGGGGATGAGATGGGATTCAGTGAGGTTACTCTGGAGCAGGGAGGCCGCGGCGAGACGCCCGGGGCAGGAGGAAAGGGGGGACGGTGCTGAGGATCAGGACCAAACTGGGGGCTCTGACAGCGAAGGACTGTGGGGACGCAGAGGGAGACGCTGGGTTTGTTTATCTGAGCCGACACGGAGTCCAAAGACGTGGAGATCTGGGGTTTGGGGCGTCTGGACGAGGGAGAATGAGGGCAGTGCGCACAGTGATACTCTCTGAAACTGGCGAGGGGGTGGAACCCCGCCCAAAATGGGGAGATTCATCGTTCTGGGGTGCTCGGGAAAGCCATCGATTCCTCGTGCCTGTGACATAACTTAGCTATCAGATGTACGGTCACCTACGTCTTATTGCGTTTTCATTTGCGAAATATCTCCCGATTACACGTTAATGAGGTTTCCCCCCCCCCCACTGGGGCTGTCTGACGCCCCCCCAGGACCAAGCGGAGTACACCGGCGTCCTGGGGAAGGACGGCCGGGCTGGGGGGCGGGGACGAGTAAGGGCCGACTCCTTTTACTGCACCCCCCCAAAAGGCTGGCCAAGGGGGACTGCGAGTGAGGGAGGCTGGCACGGGCAGGGGGCACCCCACCACCCAAGGGGGTCCGGGTGGGGGCCTCCGGGGCGGCCCCGCCGGCGCAAAGGCCGCTGCGCACACTAACCCTTCAAACCAACTCACTAACTTCGGCCTGAGAGGGTACGAAGGGTCCCGGAGGGACTGGGGGAGGGGGGGGGGTGTTCGGGTCCGAGGCCCGCCCAGACTCGTCACAACCTCAGCTTCCCTCACGGCCCTGCTCCCAGGGGGATCGGAAGCGCTTTGTAAACTTCCGTGCGGCCCAACAGCACCCAGCGCAGTCTAAGGCCGGCCTCCAGGAAGTTAGCGGAAACGCCCACGCCTAGCCCGAGCCCGAACAAGCCTAACTCGGGCGTCCCAACTCTTCCACGTGACGGCCTGGAGCGGGCGAAACCAACGGTTGAAGTTACGGGGGGGAGGCCCCGAGGGGTGAGACAGCGCCCCCGCGGCGGGTGGGCCGCACAGTCCACAGCCAGGTGGGTCCCTGCCTCGGCTTCGGCTGCTCCTTTCCCGGCCCCGGGAGCTTCCCCTGGAGCAGCCAGCACATCTTTGCTTTCCGCCCCCCTTTCGGAGGCGGTGGAGCCGGCGGGTCACGTGACGGGACGGGGCTCGTGACCGCGGCATCTCCGAGTGTTGCTCCCGGCTCCTTCTGTCCGTTCCTCCGCCCGCCCCTCACTGTCAGTCCGCCGCCCGCCTCGTGAAGATGATGTGCGGAGGGCTTTCGGCCGCCCAGCCGGCCACCGCCGAGACGCAGCAGATCGCGGACAAGGTGAGAGCTGCGGCCGGAGCCTGGGGGGCCTGGCGGCCGGGGACGGGGGTGTGGCCGCCGCCCTGCCTGCCGAGGGTGAGCAAGACTCCCCCGAGGTCCTTCGTCCTCTTGAGTCCGAGGGACCCGAAGGAGCGCAACCGTGCCTTTATTAAGCGCCTGCTGTGGGCGCACCGGGAATGCCCGGATGGAAAAAAAAACTGCCTGCTCCCGAGCCGCTCCCCGGCTGGGTTCCGAGCTGGGAGTGACCCCACCCCGTATGGGCGCCCCGCGGCCCGGGGTGTCCCGCCCTGATGGCTTCCGGACCGTCCCAGCCCTGGGAGACTTTTTGTACTGGGGGGGGCGGGAGGCTCTTGTCCAGACTGAGGTGACCCACGCCGTGCTCAGTGAGGGTCAAAGGGGTAACGCCTAGAAATCCGGGATGCTGCCGGCGGGATTACGGGGCTGTGCTGAGTTCTGGGGAGAAAATGGGCATTTAACAAACGCAGTTCGCGCCTCCGGGTTCCTGTGAGTTCGGCTGAGGCTGGGATGGGCCGCACGGGCCCCTCGAAGGGGTCGCGGCGAAGTTGCATTGACCGCCCGGCCTGACCCCCCCCCCCCGGCCCTGTTTGTGAACCGGCAGTTTCCGGGCTATTTTTTGACTTTTATGGGAAGTGTGATGATGACTGGGTCTTGTGATGATGAGATGACCGAGAACAGCCGCGGCCTCGGCACAGTGACCCTTACTCAGTTCCCCTGCCCCCCCCCCACTGGGAGAGAACATTGGGCGCCCTTTTACTGACGCCCCGGGTTTTCACCGCACGCGTTCTCTGCCTCTGCTCTCTTGTGGCAGAGAAGAACCATGGAACAGAAGCACGGGGACCGCCCTGACAACGGGCACCCCCTGGCCCCTGCCCTGAGGAGCGCGCTGCTCCCCGGACCCTCTTTTCTTTGGCTTCTCTGTCGCCTTGACTTCAGCTTCTCTGCAAAGGCCTTTCATTCAGCCGTCTTGTGCGGTGTGCTGCCGGCTGCGTTCGCTCCCCTCTGCATCTGCATCGGCTCACAGGGGTTTTGGGGGCTTCTCGGATTTTCTGGCCTTCCGTGCTCCGCAGTCACGGACCGTCACTGACGCTGATGGGCTTGCGCTTGGTTTCTGACTCTGTGCTGCTGTGAGTGTGGTCAACCGGACTGACCCGAGAGTGGCCCGAGCTGGACAGAGCAGGCTCGGGCCGGGAGAGTCTGGAATCCAAAAAGGACTGATGTGCGGGGCTGGGGGCCGAACCTGGATTTGTTTCCTTGTTGATAGACACTGTAGCAATAATGGTGAGGCGCAGCGGCAACAATGTGGCCAGCATTCTCCTAGTCTTGGCTCAGAGCACAGAGGATTGTTGTTAGGCCAAGCTCAGGGCACAGCGTGCTTGCTGGACCTGCACTCTGGAAACGAGCTGGCTCCCAATAGTGTCTCGACAGCATTTTGGCCTTTCTTGGGACCTTGTTTCTGACTTTGACTTCCTTGGAATGTATCCTGGGTCGGAGGAAGTTTTGTCCCTTTTCTTGCACAATTACAGATTAGTACCCAAAATAGATGGGCCACTTCACGTCCATCAGTGTGCCTCTCTAAACAAGACCATTAGATATTTTAAAATGTCCATTAAATATTCGATAATTTTTAATTTGTGTGGTGTGAGTGAAACCCCAGAGCTGTTTTGATTTGTGTTTCTCTTGCTAGAACAAACATGGTGTCAAACTCAAATAGAAACAGGGCCACTAAAGGGTGCATATTGTTTTATTTTTTTGGAGGGGGGAAAGCAAGGCAGTTGGGGTTAAGTGACTTGCCCAAGGTCACTCAGTAAGTTTCCAGTGTCTGAGGCCAGATTTAAACTCAGGTCCTCCAGGTCCTCCTGAATCAAGGGCCAGTGCTCTGTTCACTTAGCCACCTTGCTGCCTACATATTATATTTTTGAAGAATTTGTGAACTACTACTTACATTTTAGTACTTAGTATTACCCACTGCAATACCCCTGATATAGTGAATCGGCCTCCAAGCCTTATTTTGAATATATTTTGTTCATATGCTTTGACCACTTATGTATTGAGGAATGACTCTTAGTGTAATACATTTTCATCCATTTTCTGTTTCTTTTGGGTAGCAGACCATTATTGGTGTTCATTGTAAAAAGCTTTTTAAATTGTATATACTTAAAGTTGTCAGTTTTCTCTTTTAGGATCTCTGTCCCTTGTTTGCTTAGGAATTTTCTCCCACCAATCACAATTATAAAAGTTCTCTGCTGTTTCCTAGAGTTAATTGTTTTATTTTTAAGATACATGACTGCTCCGCCTACACTTAAAGGTTAAGATGATCACTGTATTGGCCCCAGAGCTCATCATCAAAATCTGTACATTTATCACTTGGATTCAGTTGTGTTTTTCCTTCTGTTCTAATTATTCAGATACATCTTTTGGTTTGTTCTTTATTCCTCAGGTAAAAGCACAGCTTGAAGAGAAGGAAAATAGGAAGTTTCCAGTCTTTAAGACTTTGGAATTTAAACGTCAGTTGGTTGCTGGAGTAAACCACTTTATTAAGGTATAGTGGGTCTCCTTCATGAATACTTTTCAGTTAATTGTGAAGAATGCTTACTAGTAAACTGAGGGGCCGGCAGGCGGGACAGTGGGTTTTGTTTCTTTAACTAGATGAAATACTCTGTAAATACTACACACCCAAATTAGTTACAAAGCAACAAAAGCACTGGGACATAATCTCAGCCTACTCAAAACCCTGAGGGGTGGAGAGGAATTTTGAGTCAGAGTGTGAAGATCAGTGTGCCATCTCCTCCGTCATTGGCCTCTATACAAGTCCCATTTAGTCTGAATAGAACAAAACAGATTGTTTAGCCTATGACTGTTACTTGTTTTATCTTTGTTTCTTAGGTTCACGTTGGTGAAGAGGAATGTATTCATTT
>CM053580.1:215605892-215636459 GCA_028627135.1 Pseudochirops cupreus
CCTGGCCTAACAGGTAGCTGGCTTCTTTTCTTTGAGTCTTGGAAAGCTATCTGCCGTCACCAGAAATGTCAGAGAAGGAAGATTTGCCTTTCTTTCTAGGGCAGAAACAAAGGAAAGGGTAAGGGGCAGTTACTGGAGAAGTACGGAGCTGCCACCCCAGTGCTTTGGCTTTGGTGAAGTCCAAGAGAAGTCATGGAAGGAAGAAATATATATATTAGAATTTTCTAAAAAACAATGTATTCAAGGACCTTAAATTTTTCAGGTCAAGAAACAGTGGGCAGTCAACTTCACTGGCACTGCAAATGACTAAGTGACTAATATAGATGCTACCTTTCTTTCCTCCAGGAGTTCCCATCTCCCCGGACTCGCCCTCCAGAGTCCAGTCTGGATGCTGAGGACTGTGAAAGAGGCAGCCTTGTGGTATTGCCCAGGGCAGTATACACAGTGGGTGAATTGGGGGGGAGGCCTCCCTGCCTTCTCCAAACAAGGAAATAAAATCCAAACACAGGCACCACATATTTTCAGGACAAAAGCTCTGCTGATACTTGACACTATTTTGTGAGAGAAAAAAAGATCAAGTTTAAGTCACACCTCTCAGGCAGACACGAATTACACTTTTTACAGGAAGGGAAACAAAGACATGGATACATTGTGCGTCACTGGGCGATGTCATCACATTCTCTATAACACGGTGGCTTCCACTATTATCTCTGGGTTCTCTATGTCCTTTTTGCTTTGCACCATTCTCAGCTCCAGTTGGGCCGGACTGGGCTTCTTCCCTTTTCCAGCTTGCGCTGAAAGAATAAATCAGAACGTCAACTGAAAGGAGATGACGCAGTGAAGAAAACAGCTTCTTACTGCTTCCTAAGGAAGGAAGGAAAGCTCTGCCTTAGTGAGATGGGGATGAGTGCCAACAGTCAGCTTACTATTAGACTAAGGCTAAGGTGGAAGAAGGGGCAACTATTTTATGTGGAAGACAGTTTCCCTTTAAAAGGGCTAGGAAAACACTCCTAGGATTTGATTAGCAAGGGAAATTAAAGTTTGAACACTGGTTTGGCTTCCTTGTTCTCCTGAGGCATAAGAAGCCCAGGCAATATGGAAATGGTAGTCCGGAGGTTTCAGCAGAATTTCTAATATATTTCAGGTGAAATAATCAGATCAATTATCTTTTTCCAACTGATCCTACTTAGAGTTAACTGATTTTGTCCTGTAACTGCCTAAGTCATGGTTCTTTGCTTAGTTCAAAAATTCAGCTGCCCTGTAATGAGGTAAGTTTAGAAATCCAGTTCTCTTGTTAATCTCTGTCCTTCTCTTGTGTTACCCTGGAACGAGGCAGGTGGACATCAGGGAGGCTGGTCTAACATCCTCACACCGCCAAGCTATCCTTCAAGGATGTCTGGTCTGTTATGCAAAGAAGTCTAGACTCAAACAATAAACGCTTCTTAGCCACAGGAGGGAAGAAGGGGATTGTTGCTAGGCCTTATTCCCAATTTCCATCCAATCATATGTTCTTCTGTTTATGATGCTAGCTTTCCTATTCTCTGCACTCCCCAAAATGTAACAGAGAGCTGTCCCCCTCATCTGAGGTCTTAGCTCTGCTGGGGAGGCGAGACCCTATTTACTGGTAAATCTGCACTTTACTAATGAATTGGTCATGCTCAGAATACTGTGCATCAGTCTACCTTAATTTTAACTGTTACACAGGGATGATTTCCTGACTAAATGGTGCCAGTTTCTGTGGTGAACATGGGGACCTTGGGGAGTTACACATTACTTGAATTTATTTACCAATGTGTTTTTATTGCATTTTATGATCTCTAGCTGCCTCCTCATCTTCTAATCCAGACCCTTAATCTCTGGACTGGCCCTGAGCCATGATATCTGGCACGGCTGGCAGGGATTGTTTGCAAAGATTACAAAGTTAAATTAATTGCTAAAGTAGGGAAGGGTGGTGTGGAAGAAAGAGAGCTTCAGTGATTGCACAGCCAGATACAAAACCCAAGGACCTTGTGTTATTAAGGGTAGGGGAGAAGCCTTGTTACTGGGATAAAGAAGAAGCTCTCATTTATTTCACTGATTTAGTATGATGAATGCTTAAAGAGCTTGATGAGGAACATAGGAAAATGGAAAATTTAAGTGTCTTTGGGTCTTATTAACAGATCTAGATTACCAGTAAGGATAATGAAGAAAAATGGCCCTTGAATATTCAGTCTAACAGGCAGAAGTCAATGAGCTTTTGATTTTTAAGAATCTGTCTTCAAAAAGAGAGAAGCAGCTTATTGGTCTAATAATATTGCAGCTGAAAAGACAATGGCTACAGATGGTGAGCCATTTCTGACTTAGAGGTTTACTTTCAAAATATATTAAACCCTAGCATGATTATGACTGTAAGAAGAAAATAAAAATAGGAGTGAATAATAAAAATTGGGAACTGGAGTCTATATCGTGGTAGCCAGAGCCTGAGAACGTATAACTCCATAGAGAAGGAAAACTACCTTGAATAAAAGGAAACTTTTTAGGAGAAGAAGCTCCAACTATCCCATGGGAGAATTTGGATCCAACCCTAGGCCATGCCTGGCATTATGCCTTCCTTGTTCTATTTCTATAATACCTCGCCTGCCCTGGGGTTGGTGAGGGGATCCATTTGACTTTGTCTTGCTGCCACCCAGAACAACTGGCCTCTTGTGAGTAAACTCCCCGAATTAGCCTAATTAGTCCTAATAAAACCTATTAATAAATAAGCTGGCATGGGCACTTCTTTCTTTGGTATCTCAATATGTTCTTGGGAGGCTATGCTACTCTACAATTGGCATAATTAGGGCAGAAAAGATCTGCCCCCTCATAGAGACATAAGTAAGAAAGTGTTGGGTTTGTCCCATTCCTTACAGTATTCCAAAGGGAGTGACTTTCTTAAGAGGGAAGTCAAAAGGATGGACAGACTTTTACCACCTTAGAATTTAGCAGTCTGAGGAGAAATGTTAGCAGCAAGGTAATGGCTCATTAGAATACTGAATAATGAGGGTGTGATCTAATTGGGGGGATGAAGTTTTTGTCATCTTCAGACTTGTGTCAGCTTGAAGAGTGTGATAGGGAGCCATTCTAAATCCCCGCTCCCACCCAGAGAGTACCTTCAAAGGTACTGATGCATCCCACCAACCGGGCTTAGTTCAGGGCACTGAGACCTCAGACCGCTGATGGCAATTCTGTGTGGCCTGAGGGGCGATGGTGGATTGTGATGGGTAACGATTAAGATGAGGGAGCTTCACTCAGATGAAGCCATTTACAACATCCCCAATGCCTGTCCTTGTGGAATAACCTTCTTTTAGCCATGACTATGTGAATCTCCCTTAACTGCTGAACGCTGGTAGCTCATTTTGTTCCAATATCGAACTTAAACAACTAGGAGACTGGCCGGAGTCAGGCCCAGGGCAGAGCAGATGAATTACTGAGGATTTGTTGTGCCAAAGAAAGTCAGTTAAACCACCCCTTCTCTGCTTTTTTTTTTTTAGGTGGCTAAAATGAGAAGTTTTGTATCCTTGGCTTGACAAAAATGTGTTTGCTGTGCAGTAGGTCTCCATGGGGAATAGCAAAGAGATGGCTTGGTGCACTGGATTCCGGTCCCCACTTCAAGGGCACTCTCTCCCCTCACTATGGTCAGCCCATCTTAATGGTGTCACACTCTGGGGATAGACCTCTTTTATTATCACCACATAAGCCTGGGAAAACATACTTGGAAAAGCGGGAAATTGGGTAGCAATTTGGGCGATTGTGCATTGCTGTCCACAAAACTGGGCATGATGGCAGGAAGCAATGTGCTTATTGCCTCATTAGGTGAGCAGAAGTGACAATATCACTAAGGCAAGAATCTTTGGGTGTGGCTCTTCAACAAGGGAAGGACATTTCAGTCTCTCCAGGTGTTAGTAAAACTGTTTCACAACACCCAAGATTATGGGAGTAAGTGTCCTTCTGAGCCATTCAAATTTTCTGTGTCCTGATTATTGGTACTGTTGTGCTACGTCCTGTCATAAGAGTTTTTCATTTGGGGGGGGGGGACCGATATGGTCATTTTTGTGTTTAAGGAAAATCACACAACCAGATGCGATTTTCCTTGTGGTATATGGAATTGTGCTCCCAACTATGCCAACCAAGGTAAGAAACCAGACAGAGATAAAGGGAATTTTTCGAACAGCCAGCTGTGACTGTAAATGCCAGGTGATCCCTATCAGGAACTTCACAGCTCCATCTGATGTGGTTTTCCTTCTTCAGTTACTTATGATGAATCTCATTTCCTCTTCATTAGCCTGCTATAAACTTTACAAGGTTATCCTCGACATGGAAATCTTTACTGTCCTTGTTTGGGGGCAAGGACAAATGTAAATCCTAGCTGTATCTTTTTTTTCCTCTGAGGTAACTTGAAACTATATAAGCCCTAGGGAAAACTCTGTCTAATACTCAAGAATTAATTAAGAACTCTGAGTCTGTGCTCTAAGCATAACAAAATCTGGCTTTCAAATGTCTCTACACTTCGATAAGTATGATTGGCAGCAATATCTATCAGTGAATCATTTAATATTTCCCTAATAGTCCTCTTCAGGTGCGAGCTAAGGTTCTTCTGAGGCTAGTCTGTTCTACCTGCCTGAGTTACTGTGACTTGGGAGGGAAGAAGTGCCAATAGTCAGGTTACTACTACACTGGGAGACCCTCACCAGGGCCTCAGGGGCAGCCTAGTTTCCACTGAGGGTTTTGGTGGGCAAGGCCATTAAGGGAAAGAATGACATGTCCAGCTGGAGTTGAATGGAAGACCTTGTGTTTGGGTCTCAGTTGTGTTGCCCCATCAGGGACAGTGTATTGAAGGCATGGGGGGAATTACTTATACAGTAATTATATTATATAAGTTCCTTATACAGGAACTTACGGTAGCTCCTATGCTAGTAGATAAGACTAAATGGAAGCCCTGGAGCCGCTTGAATTCCATGAAGTCAATATTAATCAATTTTTTAAAAATGAAAATTGTTAGTCTAGAAGAGACTACCTTTGGCGCTTTCAATAGTCCGCTGAAGAACATGGTGCATGGCTGACACTGTTTTTTCACATGCCACCTGTAAGAAAGGGAGAGAAAACAACAGATACCCCACTCCTTCTGTGACCCACAAAGAGTTTATATAATATTTAAAGATTAATATGGAACGTTTTGTTAATGTGAATTTAATTTTCCTTTCATCAGACACCAAGGAGATGGTAGCTGGGTCCAACAAAGTGTATAAAATGACATTTCTCTCATACTGTAAGGATGAAGGATAAAATCAAGGACAGTCTGTCTAAAAACAAGAGGCCATAAGTTACTTATCCCTACATTTTCAATAAAAGGTTTTGCTTCACCTGCAAAAAATTACTTCCTTAGAACTTCCTTTCTACACGTTCCTGTCAAATTGGGAGCCCCTCTCAAATTCTAAGTGGAGAGATGTCAAATGCTTCTGCTACAAAGGGGCAAAACCACTGGAAGTAAGAGCTGACGTTTCTCTAATCCAGAGAGACTCTAAGGGGAAAAAGCCCTGGTGGGCTGGGTCCCACCGCAGGCTCCTCTTTAACATCCTTTCTCTTCCCTGTCAGCCAGCCTCAAACTCAGCTTACTGGAACATTTTTTTAAAAAAAGTTTTTTTCACTAAACATGAACAAAGAAAAAAAAATCTATATTTCCCCATACACAAAAGAACACAAAGATATTTTGTTTTTTTGCTGTTTTTTTTTGGAGAGGGGAGGGCAGGGCAGTTGGGCCACACGGCTAGTAAGTGTTAAGTATCTGAGGCCGCATTTGAACTCAGGTCCTTCTGATTCCAAAGCCAGTGCTCTTGCCCCCAAAAAGATAATTTTAAAAATATAGGCATATGAACCCCAAATACTTATCACACACTCTTCTTTTTGAAGAAAGGTACATAAATTCAATGCCATTTTCAAAGCTTTGTTGCTTCTCTTCTGAGCATTCCTTTACCCAGAATTTAAATTCCCCCCAAATAACATGTTCATATTCAAAACAAAACACAAAAAATAGGGTTGTACTGAGAATCTTCGTTTTATATCATTTGCTTAAAAAAAAAGCCCTTTAAATTTCACCTTACTTTCACAGTTGTCCTATTCACCTGTGATTGCCCTCTATCATTTTCTGTACATTTAATATCGTTTCAGTGGCCCTCGTTTTATGGTATTACTGTTTATTCTTCTCACCTCCCCTCCCGTTAAAAACAACTGAAAGAAAAAATCCTCATAAAAAGAAGCACAGGCAAGGAAAGCAAATCTGCACCCTCACCATCCCCAAGATGTGCTTCCCCTTCTGAAGCGGGCCTCAGCCTCCCCTTCTGAAGTCAGTACCTCCCCTTCTGAAGCAGGCATAGCACTTCTCTGGCAGGAGGAAGGGAGCCCGCTTCATCACAAGTGCTCTGCAGGCTAACGTGTGGCTTGCACCTCTGCTGATCAGACTTGTTAAGTCTTTCGAAGTTGCTCCTCTTTATCACTGGTGTACAACATTTAGTGCTTATACTCACTTCCCTTTGCAGCCTTTATTAAGCTCCTGTTACATGCTGGAGATTGTGCCGGGGACGAGGGATGGCGAAAACGAACCAAGCCCTGCCTTTAGGGACCTTCTGTTGTACTGGGGAAAGACGTGTATGTGTCAGGAAGTCCACTAGAGACAAGAGTGCCTGTGCCAGGCACCTGCTACATGCTTAACAAATATGATCGGACCTGACCATCTTGGCATCCTGTGAGGCAGGTGGCATTATTTTCAACATCTGAAATGGAAGTGTTAGTCTTGGAACACGGGACTACCCTTCATCAGAGCCTGGAGGAAAGGAAGAGAAAATAGACGATGCCCAAGGGTTCTGAGAAACAGAGCTGTGGAGCAGAGGGAGCCATTCACAGAAAATGGCACCTATGCTCTCAGTAAAGTACAAGGCAAGGTGATCGCCTGAAGGCGACAGGGTGAGGGCCCGGGTGCCTGGAGGAGGGAAGAGGAGGAGTCACTGTGGGAAACACAACAGAATGAAATGATGGATTTATGGGAGCGAGGAGAAAACTCGTGTAGTTCAGCTAGTCAGCCCAACTGCACAGCTGCCCCCCCACTGCCAAGCGTCATGGAGCAGACGTCAGTCTGTCATGACCTCCTGGGCAGGAAGGGAAGCTCTCTGGTTGGATCCCATCAGCAGCTTGTCCCTGTTCTCATGTTTCAGCACATCTGAGCACTGGTTAAATCTTCTGTAGAGGGTTATGGAAGGATCTGAACCAGAACTGTACAAGATAAGAAGGCAGGGGTAAGTTTTAATCTGGACTGACCATCAAATCTATTTAAGCACTGTTGATGTAAACTTCCAAGCAAATCGCACGGGCAAAGCTGCAAATGCTTTGTGTAGAACCAACAGTTCTGGCCGACATTTTCATGCCATCTACTGGATTATTCTTGGGATTTTATTCCTTTTTTTTTTATTTTGCAAAAGACTGCTTTCAAACAGCCTTTTTTTCCTTCCACCTTTCTTTTCTTTTGAAGAAGACTGTCACATAATTGCTGTAATTTTCATTTAGAACTCTGACTGGTATTCAGAGCCACAAAAGCAGTTCTAGGTTGCCTAGGATACAGTGAGATCCTATGTCGTGTTTCCAGTGGCTCCTACACTAAGATTATATACTGGGCTGGGTTTTTTTAAACCCACGGGAGAATGATTCTAGAACTGGAAAGATCTACAGTTTCCCTGGTGTGGGTTCCCAGTTGCCTGTATCTCCTAACAGGAGTACTAATGAGTTACTTAAAATGTCTGTTTACATTATATATTCTTTAGCTTCATTCATCCAACTGGACAAGGCAGGGGAGGGGAAACAAGGAAATTCAGTAAATTAGCCAAGAAGCATTTAAGTGCTGACTACCAGCTCAGTGTTGTACTACTCACGGGGGATACAGGGATGACAATGAAACAATTCCTCTCCTCAGGGGTTCTAACGGGGGCAAGACACAATATTGTACAAAGATAACATTTACAAAATAGATCCAAGATAATTTTGTAGAGGGACAGAGGCACCTGTAGCTGTGAGGATAAGGAAAGGTCTAAAGGGCTGGCTCTGGAGCTGACAGTTTGAAGGGGACAGGACTCAGAGGGGCAGAGGTGTGGGGGACAACAAGGGCCCTCATTTTATGGCATTACCAGGACAAACTGTACAGAAACTGGAGGAGCAGAAAAGGAAGTGGATTAAGGCAGAACAGCATGGAAAGGTAGGCTGGAGCTAGGTTGTGAAGGGTTTTAAAGGACAAACACAGAAGTTTGCATTTGACCCCAGAGGGAACAGGAAACCGCTGAAGTCTATGGGTTACGGGAATGACAAAGTATGAAATGTCTTTAGGAGCAGCAATGGCAGCAGTGTGGGGACAGACTGAAGATTGGAGGGACCTGATGCAGAAAAACCAATGAGGAGGTGAAAAATGATGATGATTTAAACTAAGATGGCAGTCCTGACAGTCAGAGAGGAACGGACAAACAGGAAGAGCAGAAGGCAGCTACATTCAAGAGTCGGCAACTGAATGGACAGGTGAGGTGAGGGGAGAGGGAGGAGCTGAAGATGTCTCCCAGGTTGTGAATCCAGGTGTCTTCAAAAGAAACAAGGAAGTCTGTAAGAAAGGTGAGTCTGTGGGGACAGAAGAGGGGTATGAGGATGAGTTCTGTTTGGGACATGTTCTCTGAGGGACATTCATTTCAAATGTCAAGCAGTGAGGTGCTGATGAAGAGCTGGAGGTCTGCGTGGAGAAGTGCACCTACGTGAGTTAATGAGGCCTCAAGGCAGAGAAAGTGTAGAGAGCAGCAGAGGCTTGTCGTATACTCACAGTAGGGCATGTGATACAGATGATAATACGGCAAAGGAAGCAGAGAAGAAAAGGACAGGTGGAGAGCAACAGAAAAGAATAAAATTCCAGAGAGAAGCCCAGCCCCCGCCCCTGCAGCTAGAAGGGGCGGAGGTGTGGCAGCCCAGCAGGGGCCTCCACATGGCTGCCCCCAGAGCTCCTGGCCTACAGATTATAGGGGGGCCAGAGGGTAATCACTCTTGCTTTAACCTGCCTGGATCTGGATCGTGGTCTTGGGTAGTGGTCCTGGGGGGGTGTGACCAGTGAGCCAGAGTTTGTGGGGGCAGGAGAGACAGTGTCCTCCTAATAGCTCTGGCAGCTGCAAAAACCCCAGCAATTTGGGACAAAGCTCTCCCCTCTGGAAGCAGAATTCTACTGTGGCAAAGAGCTCAAAAGTCAAGTAATTGAGTGGCAACATAAGCAAGCAAAGGAAGCAAAACAAGCACAGCCATCAAACCTTAGATTCCTTTTTGGGGGACAAAAAGGATCAAAGCATGGAATGGGAGGAAGACAACGAAGTCAGAACTCCTACACCAAAAGCTTCCAAGAAAAATATGAACTGCTCACAGACCATGGAGGAGCTCAAGAAGGATTTTGAAAATCAAGTAAGAGAAGTGGAGGAAAAACTGGGAAGAGAAATGAGAACGATGCAAGAAAATCATGAAAAGAGAGTCAAGAATCTGACTAAAGAAAATAACACCTTAAAAAACAGACTAACTCAAATGGCAAAAGAGACCCAAAAAGCCAGTGAGGAGAAGAATGCCTTCAAAAGTCGAATTTGCCAGATGGAAAAAGTATCTCAAAAGCTTTCCGAAGAGAATAATTCCTTCAGAATTAAACTGGAGCAAATGGAAGCAAATGACTTTATGGGAAATCAAGATACTATTAAACAGAGCAAAACAAATGAAAAAATAGAAGGCAATGTGAAATATCTCCTTAGAAAAACCACTGACCTGGAAAATAGATCCAGGAGAGATAATTTAAAAATTATTGGACTACCTGAAAGCCATGATCAAAAAAAGAACCTAGAAATCATCCTTTAAGAAATTCTCAAGGAAAATTGCCCTGATATTTTAGAACCAAAGGGCAAAACAGAATTTGAAAGAATTCACCAATCACCTCTTGAAAAAGATCCCAAGAAGAAAACTCCTATGAATATTATAGCCAGGTTCCGGAGTTCCCTGATCAAGGAGAAAATATTACGAACAGCCAAGAAGAAACAATTAGAATATCGTGGAAACACAATCAGGATAACACAGGATCTGGCAGCTTCTACATTAAGGGATTGAAGGGCTTGGATTATGATATTCTGGAGGTCAAAGGAACCAGGATTAAAACCAAGAATCACCCACCCAGCAACACTGAGTATAATGTTTCAGGGGAAAATATGGTCATTCAATGAAATAGAGGACTTTCAAGCATTCTTGCTGAAAAAACCAGAACTGAATAGAAAATTTGACATTCAAATACAAGAAGCAAGAAAAGTATGAGAAGGTAAACGGGGAAAAGAAATCATAAGGAACTTACCAAAATGGAACTATTTACATGCCTACGCAGAAAAATGATAATTGTAACTTATGAAACTTTTCTTGGTAGGAGGATAGTTCAAGGGAATATAAATGTATATGTATGTATATATACACATATGTCTATATATGAGGATATATATGTGTATGAATACATATGAGTAGTGTATATATTTGTACAGGTATACATAGAGAGAGGGCACAGGATTAACTGAATAGGAAGGGATGACATTTAAAAGGTGAAATTGAGAGGTGAGAGAGGAATATAATGAGAGGAGATGGGGAGAGACAGAATGGAATAAATTATCACACATAGAAGAGGTGAGGGAAAACTGTCACAATGGAGGGGAAGAACAGGAAGGCAAAAGGGAATAGGTCAATCTTACTCTCACTGAATTTGGCTTAGGGACGGAATGACATACACACTAAATAGGGTATCTCGCCCTACAGGAGAGTAGGGGGGAAGGAGATGAGAGGGGGGGGCATGATGGAGGGGAGGACAGGGTCGGGGGGGAGGGTAGTTAGAACCAAAGTAGAGAAACAAAGTCGAGAACAGAACAAGTTAGGGGCAGGATAGGATGGAGGGGAATATAGTCAGTCCTTCACAATATATCCACTATGGAAATGTTTTGTGTTATTACACATGCACAACCTATACTGAATTGCTTATCTTCCCAGTAAGGCTGGGTGATGAGGGAGGGAGGGAGGGAAAGAATCTGGAATTCAAAGCTGTAAAATCAAATGTTTAAAAAAAAATTATTATTTTTTACATGCAATTAGGAAATAAGATACATAGGCTATAAACTAAAATAAACAAATCAATTAATTAAAAAAAAGATATACAGGCACTGGGGCATGGAGATCCATCTTGCCCTACTGGAAAGTCGGAGGTGGGAAGGGGGAGGATATAGGAGAAGGCAGACTGGGGGAGGGATTATACAGTGGGATTGCTGTTTTGGGGTGGTGCATAGCAGAAAGATGGGGAGAAAATCTGGGAACTCAAAATCTTGTGGAAATGAATGATATAAACTAAAAATAAACATAAAATTTAATGTAAAAAAAAATCCAGAGAGGAGAGATTATGCAGGAGGAGAAGATGGTAAAAAGCCTCAAAAATTGCTGAAGGCAAAAAGGGTAAGAACTGAGAAGAGGCCTTTGGATTTCTGCAAGCAGACATCCTTGGTAACTTTGGATAGAATGGTTTCATTTAAGTGATGAAGTCTGAAGCCAGAATACAAAGGGTTCAAAAATGAGTGAGAGGATAAGAAGTAGATCAAGGAATACCCCGAAGAAATGAGTCTGGGTGCTAAAAGGACCATACTAGTGGTCAAAAGGAAATGGAGGTTGGACACAGTGAGTTTGAGATGCCTAGACACCCCTATGGGGATATCTAAGAGGCCACAGATGATGTGGACCTAGACTTAAACAAACTGGAGCTGTATATATGTAGAAAAGGGAGCCAACTGCACATACTGAGATGACACCGGGGGTAGTGGGTGGTTGTTGATCTGGCAAAGAAGACTGAGTTAGGGCCAAGAAGGAAGAACTGGGAAAGTATAGGTCAGGGAAGTGAAGAGATGAGAGCACTAGGCAGCTAGGTGATGTAGCGAATAGAGCACTGGTCCTGGAGTCAGAAGGATCTGAGTTCAAATCTGACCTCAAACACTTAATACTTACTAGCCTTGTGACCTTGGGCAAGTCACTTAGGCCCAATTGTCCTGCCTTTCCCCCTCCAAAGAGAAAAAAAGAAAAAAGAGATGAGAGCACTGGTAGATGGTGTTATGAGCTACAGATGAGTTCAGATGCACGAGAATGGAAGCAAATTTATTGTCATTTCATGGCTAAAAGAATAAACCAATTTTCTCTTAAGCTCACCTTGAAATTATTTGGGTGCTTGTGTGTCCAAGCCAGGAGCATGGCAGCAAACAAGTCTCCTGTTCCCACAAAGCCAGCATCCACTTTCTGAATCTCCATTTTGATTCTTTCTGTCATTTTTGTGCCGTCTGGTTTTTCTGTAAAAAGGAACAAATGAGAATAGGATGGAGCACTTTCATGAAAAAAAATTCTCAAGTAATTAGACATAAGAGGATAATTAAGTAATGCACGGCATGCATTAACAGCGCCCTCATTCAACAGATTCTGAATGTATCAAATGTACTAAAGCAAAAGGACTCAGAATGTTGGCCCACCACTTTTCGAAAGGCGGGCTGGGGTGGGATTCTCGATCTAGTTCATAGAACAAGGAGTGGGGACCCCATTCAGGTCATACTGTAACTTACTTCAGGAATCAATGGACCCTCCCAGGCAGGGACAGTTCCTTTGCTAACCCATCTTTAATTTAAAGTCCTGTTCCTACTTATTACCCATAGGTTCATCAGTAAGTTATGAATCTCACTAAGGTTCAGCCTCCTCATCAATAAAAGGATAGAGTTGGCTTAGATGATCTCTATAGTCCTTTCCAGCTGTGAATCCTGTTATCTGACTCTATGGGAAAGAATGGTTCCCCTCATACCTGTAACTTCTCTTGGTAATTTTGGAAATTTGTTCAAATCCTCCTTGAGCCTATTTTCAGCCTATACTTGCTCTTGGAATAATAAGTTCCAAAAAATTAATACTTTCTGTATAAAATGCTCTATACTTTTTAACCTGTCTTAAAATTCTTCTTGGCATTTGACGATCACCATAGCCATACCCCTAATCATTATATAGAATAATAGAGAATACAGAATAATAATTCCCTCAACTGTTTTCCTTTTCAAACTAAAGCCTAAAGTTTATAAATCAATCTTCAAATACTATAAGTCCATTCATCCCCTTTATAATTTTGGTTTTCCTTATTTCCAACACTCCTTCTTCAAGATACTCAGGATTTTGTTGGCCTTTTTGGCCACAACTGTATCTTACATCTTGAATAAAAGAAAGAAGGAAGCAAGCTTTAGAGAGTGCCTACTATGTGCCAGTTCCTGTGCTAAGTACTTTCCAAATCTGTAGCATTTACACTTCTGAAATGATTAAACCTTAAAACTGCCCTCAGACTTTTGGGACAGCTTGTGCAGCTGGGATCATGCTTTCTTTAACTGTTCATTTTAGACATGTCCTCATTGACATTCTCTCATAGTGAGCAGACTAGAAGAGCGATATGAGGTTAGAGAGTGGGTTAAGAACGAGGTTAGAGAGTGGGTTAAGAACATGACTTACTTTTCCTCTGGCTTCCCAGAACAATCAGGTAGTTGTTGCCAGAAGAAGCTGGTAAGTCGGAACTGGTAATAACTACAGTCGTTGGTCCCATAGAATGAAGTATATCCATTACCTACCCAAGAATGGAGAAATGGGATCTTAGTGACAATCAGAATCACCTTATTTTGACCAATTGAACTAAACATTATTCCAGAGTTCTCTGCCACAATGTAACAACATCCTGATCACCTTCTTTCACATCCAAAATAAACTAGATTTGCAAATTACATTTCATCATGATGAAGTCACCTTAAGACAGGAACTATAATTTTAAATTAATTTTTTTAATTGATATCTTCAAAATTTTCCAATATAGTCTCCCCCCAGCCAGAGTCATTCCTTTTTTTCAAGGGGGGGGAGGGTTGATAAGAGGAACAAAAGGTAGTTCTGTAAAACAAACCAACGTATCAGCTAGATCCAAAATTTTATGCAATGATCCATTTCCTGAGTCTCCTACCTTTTTAAAGGCAAATACATGTATTCTCATCTCTTTTTCAAAGCCGAGTCTGGATGACTGGGTCAATCGGGCAGTTTCCATTTTTTGCTCTTCTTTCCATTTATACTGCTGCCATGACTGGTTCTGCCTGCCTCACTCTGCATCAGTCCAGATGATTTACCACGCTTTGTATTACTGTTCACATAGATCACTTCTTAGTGCAATAACATTCCTTTACACTCATGCTTGTTCAGCCATTTTCTCTAATTCAGCGGCTCTCAACCTGTGGGTCATGACCCTTTGGGAGTCATAGAGGTCGCCTAAGACCATCAGAAAACACATATTTCCAATGGTCTTGGGAACCAAGACACAGCTCCTCTCTCCGTCTCCAGGTGGGTCTGCCCACATGCAGATACGCCCACATACCAGTATTAAAGGGTCCTGGCACTGATCTAACTGATGGGCATCTACTCTGTTTCTATGCTTCCACAAGGAGGGCTGCTATCAATATTTTGGAGCATATGGATATTTCTGTCTTTGACTTTCTTAGGGGTACATGCCTAGCACTGTGAGCTGTGGAACAAAGGATAGAGATATTTTAGTCGCTTTCTCAGCATAACTTCAAATTCATTTTTCTTGTCCCCACTCCACCCTACCTCAGACCACACACATAATCTCTGGTACAGCTCGGGACAAAGAAAAAGGCAAGTTAGTTACTATCCAAAGAATAATGATGCATTTAGCTTTCACCAAAAGAAAAGCAAAAAACAGAAACGATCCATTTGAAACGTCTAACTCGATCCTTTTTCAGGAATGTCAATACCATGGTGGGCAAAAGGAAGCATTTTTGTCTTTCACTAAAAGATTTCCACACGTTAGCCAATCTAATAAGGAGGGAAGTGGGACGGGTTTCCAGATGGGCAACAAGATCACTGAGCTTTCTGGCCCCATCCAAATGATACTGAACTTGCTGTCTGCTTCCCCACCCCATCTGCCTCGACTCCACACCAACGAAACCCTGATATGGATTTGTCTGCCAATCCCTGCGACCAACACTGGGCGCTCCTGTTCCATAATTAACAACCTACTTTTCTTTTTATTATCATTTTTCTTCTTGTACCACCCATCTTCCCGGCTCCTTCCCAGGAACGCTGTCAGCTTCCCAACTGCACTGCCTGTCCACCTGAGGCATACAGTGCTGCGCCTGGAGTCAGGAAGATGAGTTCAGATCTAATCTCAGATACTTTTCTGGTTATGTGAACCTGGGCAAGCCAATTAACTCCTGTCTGCCTCAGTTTTCTCTCTAGCACTTATCACACAGGGTGGTTGTGGGGATGAAAGAGATAATACTTGTGAAAAGCATTTGTCACAGTGCCTGGCACACAGTACACAAGGTGCTATATATAAGGGTTTGTCCTCTTCGCTGCCTGTCTCCCAGGGCCAGAATGTTCTCCCTCCACCTCCTAGAGTTCCCAGCTGCTTCTAAGACTCAACTAAGCTGGCTTCCACACCAGCCTTAGGAGTAATACAGAGCCTTCATTTTACACACACACCCTTGTTTTTCACTCCAAATGTGTCTATAATGTATATAACTAACTAAAGCAGCACTTCTGGAAAGTCATGCATATCCACAGCCAAGAACTTTTTATCCTATTTGTAAACTTCCATCAATAAACAAAAGAATACAGGGGAAAACATCATATTTTCTACTATCTACATGTAACACTCAAGATAACTACTGAAAGTCTGATTTAATAAGGTTTTATTTTTCAATACTTTGCCTTGCACATACTACACTGGTCGTTCCATATTTCTGTATTACAGGTTGCTTTTCATAGCTGGAGCCCAAAACCGATGCAAGTAAGATTTCCTTCGCCTCTCATCCCACGAGAGAGTTCCAATCTCCAGGGTTTTTATTAGACTGTGGGGAAGATCTTATCTCCATATTCATGTTTTCCATTTCCCCAGCTGACTGAATGGCTGGCTGATGTGTTAACCGGGAGGAAGGGTTACCTATCTCGCGGGTTACGGATGCACAAAGGCCGCTGATTCTTGGGGACTACGAGGGCAGTGCTAGAACCTCTGCCATACAAAGTTACTCCATTCCCAATCCTTTCAGCTGCTCTGAATCTTTCAAAGTGTTTTACATTGCTTTGGATCAATCCAACTTTAAAAAGAAAGAAAAAAGGAAAGGAGTTACATGTACAGAAAATTTACAGCAGCTCTTTTTGTGGTGACAAAGAGCTGGAAATTAAGGGAATTTGCCTGTCAATTGGGAAAAGGCTGAACAAGCTGTGGTATATGCTTGTGACAGAATACTATAAGAAAAGATTAGCAGGATGCTTCCAGCAAAACCTGGAAAGGCTTAGATGAACCGGTACAAAGTGAAGCGAGCAGAACCAGGAGAACATGGTACACAGTAACAGGAATACCGTATGATGATCAGCTGTGAAAGACTTAGCAATTCTCAGCAATTCCAAAGGACTCATGATGAAAAATGCTACTGACCTCCAGAGAAAGAACTGAGAGACTCTGAATGCAGACTGAAGCACACTTTTTTTTTACTTTCTTCCTTCTTTCTTTCTTTTTTTGGTCTGTGTTTTCTTGTGCTACATCACTAATATGGAAATGTTTGGCATGACTGCACACATATTATATCAAATTGTTTGCCTTCTTAAGGAAGGGAGAAGAGAAGGGAGGAAGGGAAAGAATTTGGAACTCAAAATTTTAAAAAACAAATGTTAAAAATAATTTTAAAATATAACTGGAAAAAAATTTAAAAAATATAAAATATAAAAAAATAAATATATAAATATAAAAAAATAAAACATAAAAACACACAAAAACCCCAAACTGGCTTCAGGAATATCCCTTTTGATTTCACATAAAAAGCCCTCTGATTTACCAAATCACCCCCCACTCTGGAGCTTCGTGTTCTTCCCCACGCACGACGGCGCTGTCTGTAGGAACGCTGCCGTGAAATGAGCCTCCCGTGAGCCAGTTTTTCCCCAGATCACCGTTTCCCCTTTTTGGCAACGCAGACGTCAAGCAGGAGTCCTGGAGAAGCACTGACGGGGCCTTGGTCGCAGGGCAGCCTGTGAGCACTGACCAACTTACGCCAATACCCCTCAGACTGGATTTCTAAATAAATTCTAGGAGTGCTTCTCCTTTTCTGTGCCCGTTCTAATAAGCCCACTCCTGTTATCATGTGCTCCAGGAAAGGCCCAGGAGGGCCAGAATCTGCTTCTACAGGAGCCAGTTTCACCACAATGAGTGAGGCCCCCTTTACCGCTGGCACACCAGCCACACCACACTTATCCAACGACATGCTTAAATTCACTTGCTTTAACTCTTGTGCCTATAGAGGTCACCATCTGCCACACGGGAGACATGGGCTTCAGAGGGATCCACGGGACCCAGCGTATTTTGTCTTTCTACAGCACATGAAGACAAACTGATCTCTAACGGAGCCACACAGTTACAAAGACTAGGGCATTGGTTATGATGGTAACAAGTTACCAGCTCCATTCTCTCTCTCTTTCCTCTTTGTTTCTCAGAAGCGTGGCCTAGTGGAAAAAGTGTAAGACTTGGAGTCAAGACTCCTGAGTTCAAATCTCTCAGAACAGCTGTGTGGTCATGGACAAAATTACTTCACTTCTCAGTCTCAGCTTCCCCATATGCAGAACAGAGAATGTGAACTCGCTATTATATACATCATATATGTCCAGAGAGATGCTCCACGAAGGTGACGTAACAGACACACAGGAGGGTTTGGCGTCAGGAAGACCTGAATCTATCTAGCTGTGTAGCCAGAGGCACTCGGTGTCCTCATCTCTAAATGGGAGAAAAGACCAGCACGAACCTCACAGGATTATTGTGAGGTTCAAATGAGATATGTGAAGCGCACGGTGCTTTACAAACCCATGTACCCTACGTACATGCTAGCTGCTGGTACTGCTATGTTAGAAACATTCTCGAAAACCTTATACAAATAAAACCAACTTGAGGTCACACAAATTTCAACAAGGACTCCAATATTTTAACTGGGCACCTAGGTCTTTACAGCACGGGTCAGAACTGAACAGGTCTCCCAGCTGGTCTAAGATTTGTCCAGAGATATCTGGCAAAGCCAAGAGAGATCATAAAGTGGGATCTAGTCCTTCATGTTGTCCCATCATAGTTAACAGAGGTTGAGGTGTTCGCACAGGCTAGAGGCACTGCTGACATTTCCTTCTACATACCCATATTTTTTCAGCTAACTTGCTCTAGTCCTGTTTGAAAAATGCAGGGAGAAAAAGCGAACATTTATATCTAGTGACTTATGAAGGGGACACTTCATCAGCTTTTAGCAGATGGCAGGGAGGTGGCAGAGGTATAAGACCAAAGGGTCAGAGATGGAGATCTGTAATCAATTCTCTCATTCTACAGATGATAGAACTGGGTAAAGTGAAATCTCTCTTTATCTTGGGTAGCAATCTCATAAGATCTAGGGGACCTTTTACAATGCATTATATGAAAATAAATAACAAATGAAATATGCCATGGGCAGAATGTCTCTCCGTATCATTGTTTGAGATTCACTTGCTTTGAAAAGAATTTCCTCTCCCCTTCTCACCTCACCAATGAAAGACAGTTTTAAATGTAAAAGTTGTTGAAATCATTACAATTGAGACAGGATATAACAAAGTTGATTCTTAAATTATTTTGAGGTAGTGTGCAGTTAAAATGCATTATAAATTCAAAGGTAGCGTGCTTACGTCCAATGCTTCTTCTTGTGTAGAAATCTTTTTTCCAGTGAGTAACCTAAAGGATAAATAAAAAGAACAGGGGAAGGGAACGGGGAAGAAAAACTAATAAGGTTTATCAAGTTTTTAGTTCTGTGGGTCAGGTTTTCAGAGACATGTTTCATGTATGCCTTAAGCCCTGATCTACAATAATGACTGTCAATCTAAAAAACACAAAGGCAGTACAACAGAACAAAGAAATGCATAAGAATATAATGTTCTCTGTTCCATTCTGTCAGGAAGAATTTACCTTTGAAAATATTACAAGTTTTTAAACTAAAGAGTTTACATAGTCTGTTCAAAAGTGTGATTAAGGTTTATGTACAGCAAAGCATAGATTATTATATAACCTTAATCACACTTTTGAACAGAATATGTTAATGAAAAATCTTTTTTTTCCCCTTATCTCAAATTAATTCTGTATTGCCAAACAAATGTTAGGGGGGAAAACATTTTACAATCATGGCTTGTCATTGCTAAAAACATTTATCCCCAAACAGAATGAGACTCCCTTTACTTAAGTTGATCTTGGAGAGCTGGTACTTGCCTACTTGCTTGCTAGGGCAGGCCTCATTTGTTGGCATAGCCTTAGAAAAGTCAGAGTCACCTATACCATAGTGAGGCAGCCATTGACATATTAATATGTTGGCAATTGTTCTAAAAAATCAAAGCAGTTAAAAAAGTCAGCATGAGCTAAAATCTTTTCTCCAATATGGGCACCCCAAAGAGTCGCTCTCTTCAGCCATCCAGATCCACTTTACTGGAATCTGAAATTTCTGGTTAAGTTTTTCTAAGGTGTACTACACACACACATACACAAACATGTCTTTTGGAGTAGACATGAGTTTTCAGGTCCTTAGGTTGCTGGAACATAATTTCCCAAACAGCTATCATGATGTTAGGACATCCCGTTTCATCTACTACTCAAACTTCTACATAGAGTAGGATGGCTAAAAAAAATATATGTATATATAGATATAGATATATTTGTCTTTGCTTCCCAAAGACTATACATGTCAAGGGAGCCCTCAAAGAAATGAAAACACCTGCTTTCCTTCACACACACAGGTAAAAAATTCAATCAAAATAATTTTGATTAAACTGTTACTGTTAAAAACTATAGTTTTGTCAATTTAGCTAAATCCTGCTTGTGACTGGCAAGTATATTGCTTACCTGCTAAAATGAACTAACCCTTTCAGATACCTAGGACCTTGGCTCAATGTACTGGGGCAGAAAATGTTCTAAAACAGTACTTTAGTGACCTGAAAGAACTCATATCTCTGGCATCAAGCCCATCAGAGGGAAGATTCCTACATGATCTCAGTGCTACCCTCAGTAAACTTACATTTAGAACTGTGTATTTAACAAGAAGTCTTTAAAAGAAAAAAAGTTGATTTACTCAGCCTCAAACTGATTTGGAGTTATTATATCTGCTACAGGCACGACTTTTTCCTTGTAAACTGGAAGGAGATCTGCTGGAACATACTAAAAAAAAAAGAGGGAAAATGAAACATTAAGTAAGAAGTAATAACTGAGAAACTAGGAGGTATTCAGGACAGTGCTTAGCACATTGAGCACAAAGCAGTACAACATACAGCATCATCCTCGAAACCTTTATATCCTCTAACTGAACAGAGGGCACACACATGGAAAGATATCCAATAAATGATGGCAGTGTATGCTGAGAGCCAAGTGAGTGGTCCAGATGTTAAGTGCAACAGGAGTCAAGAGAGGGAGAGAGCCCCTGTGGGCTTCGAAGGAGGCCTTTCCTCTGGACTTCAAGAATGGCAGACACAGGGGAGGGGCATTCCAGAACAAGGGAACTGCATGTTATAAGGGATAGTGAGCACATTAATCCTTTTCAAATCAGAGTTCTTATAAGGAAATCATACAAAGAAGGGAAAATCATAGGATGAAATAAAAGAAATGGGAGAGGCTACATGGAAACATATCAAACTTTCCAGTTTTAATTACAAAATACACAGTTTAGAGAAAATTTGCTTCCTTTTAATTTTGGCTGAAGTGATTAAAATGTACCCCCTGGTTTATTAGAATATTCTTTTCTTGTCCAATTAGTAATTCAATCTGACAATTTTCATTAGGTTTCATACCTCATCAAACAAAACCAAACCAGACTGAAACATACATATGGTATGTATGACCGGATAGAAAATGGATGAACTTTACAATATACTTCAGATCGCCAAGTAAGTTTTTAGATGGCTGTTCATTAGCCTACATTTCCTAGAGTTGATTAACTATAAGGCTACTTCTCTGGAGTACAGGTAGTGAAACAGGTCTGACCCCCAGCCCATCTTCCCTAAGGGAGCTGGTCGTGCAACATTTACCAGACACTCACACTATGAATAGATAAAGGTAACTTCTGGACACACTAATCGTAACATGGTGACCGAACATAATCTAAGTCCTGCATAATCACTTTACTGGGTTTATGTCTGATACCTTTACTTACACTGATTTAAGAATTTTTTAACCGATAAACACAAGTCAGAATAACGGCTCTGAAGACTGATCCCACCTATGAATAGTCCCGACTACTTAGAAACTAAATAAAAGCATCTTTGAAAATGATGCTTCACCACTGACTTCATATGTTTCAGTTAGGCATTATAGGAGATGTTTACTGGCTGACCTTTTTTTTTAATGATGGCAGAAATGAAAAACAAGGGAATAGCAAATTAGAGCCATGAAGTTAGAGAAATTAAAATGAAAAGACAAACCATAAAACTATTAAACTGAAAACAAAGAAACAGAAGAATAGATTGATATGGCAGAAATGTGGTCTTCCAACAGAAGACAAGATCGTATGGGTGATGGAAAGACTTGCATGAACTGATGCTGAGTGAAGTGAGCAGAACCAGGAGAACACTGTACACAGTAACAGCAACATTGTGCTATGACTGACTTTGATAGACTTAGCCCTTCTGAGCAACACAATGATCTAAGACAACTCCAAAAGACTCATGATGGAAAATGCTGCTCACATCCAGAGAGAGAGCTATGGGGTCTGAATATAGATCAAGGCAGATTCTTTTCACTTTTTTGTGTGCTTTCTTTCTCAGGGTTTTTCCCTTTTGTTCTAACTCTTCTTTCACAGCATGACCAATGTGGAAATAGGTCTAATATAATCATATATGTAAAGGCTATATCAGATTGCATGCTATTTGGTAGAGGAGGAAAAATTTAGAATTCAAAATCTTATAAAAGCAAATGCTGAAAACTAAAAATAAATAATTTTTAAAAAGACCACATGGATGAGGCAAATCTGTGAATTGCTTCTTATGTCACTTTGTGGCAATTAATGTCTAAGCTAGGGAAGAAGATGGAAAATTTAACGATCCCAACTTTGTTCTCAACATTGGTGGACCACTCAAAAGAAGATGCTGCAGTCAAGGATCCAGGTAATTAGCAGAGCATAAAATTCTGAGAAAGAGTATAAAGTTAAGGAGGAGTAGAGAAGTGGATGCCTTTCCTAATAGTACATACCAATAGTTCCAACCACATGCTCTCTAACCCTCCTGGAGTTACATGTCCTCCATGTCTAACCCTCCCGGGGTTAGAGACCCAGGACTCTTTTCAGGGTTAAGGGGAAAGCAGCCAGAAACTAACAGGCTCTGTTTTTCAGAGAATATCCAATTTCTCACTGAGCTTAAAGGGCAAGAAAAGGGGGGAATGGGTCAGAAGTATGCTTTTCAATGCTTTTGCAAGCAAAAATGGAACAAATCAAGCCAAATATATCTTAACTGTATTTGCTAACAAAATAGAAAGTGAATGAAAAACATAAGATTTTAAGAGTCATGAGAGCAGGGTAACAAATACTGGCTCCACTATTAGGTGACATGGCCAAGTTATTTCACCTTGCTGGCCCCCGTTTTTTCTCTTGTAACGTGATAGGGCTAAAGGTATGATTTCCAGGGTCTAAATGCCATAATCCCATGATCCTAAATCAACAAGAAGAGGTTACATGGTGACCTGAGTAGGAATGTGGTTACTGTAAGCTTTCAGCAGGGCAGCAACAAAATCATCTGTCTAGCTCCCCACAGGAGACAGAGAAAGGCAGGAAAGGAGGAGCAAAGGAGTAAGGGATTGGAGATTTAGAGTTGGAAGGGGCCTCAGAAATCACTGAGCCCAAGTCCTTTCTTTTACAGATGATGAAACTGGGATGACAGAAGACTGTTCCCTGGGCAATGGTCTCAGAAGATCTAAGGGACCTTTTATAATGCGTTATATAAATACAAATAATGACATGAAATACGGCAAAATACTCCTCTCCATGTTATTGTTTGAAGTTCACATCGCTGCAGGAGTCTGTTGGTAATTTGTCTTTAGGAGTCTGATGATAGGGGCTGGCCCCAACTAATTTACACAAGTACATAATTATATATATTTAATGTGCTAATACATTTGGATTTTGTAGACAGTAACAAATCAGAAAGTCTGCCTATCATGATGCTGAACAAAACCAATAAAAGTTTTCTTTCAAGAAAGATAATTTAGCATTGTATATAATACTCTGCACGTGACTTTTGGTAAGAAGATTCTAGATGACAGAGTGTGAGTGAGGGAGAGGGAGAGGGAAAGAAACAGAGAGGAGGAAAGGAAGAGGAAGAAGAGGAGAAGAGACAGAACGAACAGTAACAACACACTTTTAATTACTGGGCTAACAAAAACAGCTGCTTCTATCACCAAAATTCAAATCAGCAAAGCCTGAAACTCTGGTTCCCCACATTCTTTGTTCACCCCATCTAAAAGGTGTGAAGTATGAGGTGAGGAGAAGCAACCATAGTTTGGGGACTCCTACTTTAGAATGTGATGTAATTTTGCTTGGATGTAAGTAAGGTTTGGGCAATATCAGCAAGTCAGAATATCAACAATGACATAACCAAGGAGGAAGCAGGAAGAGCATTAGGAGTCACCACAAAAATCGACAAGACTGAATAAAGCCCTGCAGAAAAAGAACAGGAAGTGAGACAATACTCCACTGGTGAGTAGGGAGAGGTGACACACAACTTCTCTCTCTTTGGTTCAGAAATCACTTTACAAGGTGATGAGAATTATGAAAGAAATATAATGTGGAAAACTGCAGATACTGGAAACCTGTCTAAGAGAGGAGAAATGGGCCAGAGTACGGTCATCAGAGAGGAAAAAGAAACTGGATACTTTAGGCTTTTGCTCTAAAAAAGCTAGAGGAATCAGGGTATGGTTGTAATGAGAGGGATCAGGGAGAAGGCCACTTAGGGCTTCAGCAAGTTAGTTCAAGGAAAACGAAGGAAAGGTAGAGTGACAACATTTTGTAAGCCCAAAATTGGGACACATGGCCTGATTAAGGAGCATCCTGTTACATGTACACAGATTTCCTTTTCTTCGAGGCGGTGGCATTGTCCCAGAAAATCCAGGATGCATAGTCGGTGTAGGTACTGGGAATCCCAGGGACCGCCAGGCTATTCAGTTCACTGGTAATAGAAATTACACAATCAGCATGAGCCCACTGTGACAGGATCCTTGGGAAATGATGCAGTATAGACAGGAGACTAGGGAAAAGAAAAAGACACACTAACTGAAACAATGGCTTCCCATTTGTTTTCTCCTGCAATGATATCCTCTGCTGGGAAGACTCTGCACACACCTAATGTCTTAGCTGGCTACACCGAAGCTGCCTTTGAATAGGAGCAACTGCTCTTGCCGAATCCTTCGTGAGTTCAAAATCTGACGTGTTTTAAGATCAGTACTTATGTGTAACAGACAAATCTTGTTTACTTTGTGAATACTGTGCTTACACACAGTATACACTGAGTAAGTAAAATTTAAATTAAGCAAAATTATTTATTTATAAATTTTTATCTGCATTCCTTTTGAGGCATAGAACTCGTCAGAAAGATTTGGGTTCAAATCTAATGGCAGACACCTGCTAGTTGTGTGACCCTGGGCAAGTCACTTAACTCTATTTGGTTCAGTTTTCTCATCTGGAAAATGGCAAACCACTCTGGTATCTTTGCCAAGAAAACCCCAAATGGGGTCACAAGGCGTCGGACACAACTGAAATGACTGAACAAACAGCTCCCCAAATTGCCAGTGCCGGGGCTCACCCTTTATAGTGTCACACAATCTTATGTAGATTAGGACTGGGCGAGTTCTGTAGCAATTTACAGGGATTTCTCCAGATACGTCCCAGCTTTTATGTGCTCCTTAAGCACAATTATTTCAAGTTCCCCAGTTGTGTTTCATGGCGGACAGAGTGTTAACAGTGATGGAGTCAGGAAAACCTCGGTTCACATCCCACTTCTGGTGCTTTCTGGTCACGTGACTACAGGCAAATAACTCTAAGTCTCAATTTCCTCTTTTGTACACTGAGGATAAAATCTACCTCCACCTCACAGAATGCCTGCTGAGGTTCAAATTCCACACTGCATTTAAGCTGGCCTCAAGTAGCATGGCATACAAATGCCACGTTATTATTGCCAAATACTGAACAACATACAGGCACCCTTTCACTTATTTTTAGACGTGAATCAGCCTCACCATTCAAGCAGTAAGGGAATTACTAACCATGGAGCCTTCTCCATTCCACTTGTCACCCATCACCGGATCACACACTACAAAACAAAAAAATACTTTAGGAAAAGACCCTTTTCATGTCATGACAAAAAGAAATGTAACATATTCTTCAATGTTATAAAAAAACTTAATTATTAAAAACAAGTCAAAAGGTACAAGAAAATATGATAAATCATCTTGCTTCTTTTCCACCATTCATTTTGTTATAGGCTTTCTGCATTTCCCCGTCCAAAGCTGTCTGTTAATTTCCTTTTTAATTTATAATGTTTCATTTCCTTTTTTTTTTTTTTTGGTCTTTTTGGAGGAGGGAGAGCAGGACAATCGGGGTCAAGTGACTTGCCCAAGGGCACATGGCTAGTAAGCGTTAAGTGTTTGAGGCCGAATTTGAACTCAGGTCCTCCTGACTCCAGGGCTGGTGCTCTGCTCACTGCACCACCTAGCCTTTCTACAGAGACTACATGGATGTACAAAATAAGCACAGAAGTCATAAAGATTCTAGGTTTAAGAGCAGCCTCTGACACATACAAGCTGTGTGAGTCTTGGCAAGTCACGTAGTGTCTCTGTGATTTTCTGTGTTGGCAGAGAGACTCTCTTCACCCTGGAGCTCCTGGCACCCATGACATGACAGCTCCAGGCCCTGTTCCTGCTTCTGCATTTTCTTTGGGAGCAAAAATATTATTATGATGAAAATAACAGTGACCCTTTTAAAATTTTATTAAGTGAACCCAAGATTCACAGCTCATAGACAGCATTTAAATGTTTATAAAGAACTTCCTTCAGAGCAGCATTATGAGGTAGTATTACAGATGAGAAGAGAGGATCAGGAAAGGAAAAAGATTTTCAAGTTGAGTGCTGAAGAACTGGGTTTGGATCCAGGCGTGAACTCAGAGGGTTTTTTTTCTTTTTTATTAGAATTAACAATTATCCACACATAAAAGCATTTCAATATAGCCCCCATAAAAGGATTGTGCAAGGTGGCCCAAAAATCTAGTGCAGTTTTCAAAGTTTAAACAAAATAGCAGTTTTAAGGTTTAATAATGTCAGAAGTATAAATACTAGAAACTTATAAAAAAAATCTGAAATGTTATTTGAAATTTTAAAATACTGATGATTCAACTTAAGCTTATCTTGTGTTATCTACTGCTCTTGACAATTTTCAAACTTTATAAAAACTTTTATCAACTGCTGATCAGTGAATCAATGGAATGCATTTGTAATCACAGCCTTAGGATCACCCAAAGAACAATACATACGTGATGGATTTGATATGGCCCCAAGAGAAAAAAAGTCTAATAGAGGTAGATCAGGAGACCAAAGCAGCCAAGCAAGAAGACTTCCTCCATTTATCCACTGGTTAGAAAGTGTATTCCAGAATGTTACACAAATAACACATAATGACAGTATGGCCCATCTTATTAAGATTAAAAATGTTAGTACTCCAAATTCACAAGACTAAATCTGTAAAAAAATTTAAATAATTAAACTTTGAAATAATGTTTTTGTAGGTTTGTAGCATTTGTGCTTCTGAAATTTTTAAAGGTCAAAACTGTACCAAGACTTTCGGGACATATGGTAAATGAAACTAAAACTGTTGTGTATAGCTTATTTTGAAAAAGAAGTGAAGATAAAATTTTATAAGGTTACTATTTGACCAATTTTTGTCTCCTAAAATTATTTTTTATTTCTCTTGGGTATTTAAAATGTTTCGTTGACATTCATTTTTTTCTTTTAATTTTTTTTTGTGTTTCCATCACTACCCATTAACTCTTCCCACTCTCAGCCTACAACGGAACTCTAACAAATAAGTATTGTCAAGGAAAACACATCAATATATTAGCTGTGTCAATTCAGGACTTTTTCCTACCACACCTAAGAAATGTCTCTCATGATGCCTTCTTTTTCCTCTCTGCTCTCTATGATCCTCTCTTCCTATCTGATTCTGAGTCGTGAATTAAAACTTCAAGTTCTACCTGTCTTTAAGCTCTTTTGGCTATTTTGGTGTTTTGGTTTTTTTCTTCTATTCCTCGGGACTCATTTTTTGACTCTTCCCTCCTTACTAGTACTTAGTAGAGCCCATGCCTGGGCTGAATAGCCCTCCTCAGTTCCAGGATACAGATTCATCAGCCTAGGTCCCTGACTTGTATAATCTCTTGGATACAACTGGTTCCAGCTCATCGTTGGTCACTTTTCCCTCAGGGATGAAGGAGCCACCTGAATGGGTTTTTTTCTCTGTGTTCTTTTCCTTTTGTGGCTTGGCAAAGTGGGGACTCGTGGTGGACTGTGTAGGAGTGTTTGGGCAGAACAGCTGAAGCTACCTACAGCTGCCCACACAAGGTCTCCACTTAAGATGATGCTTGCCGTCCTGGGCACGTGGCGATAACTGGGAATAGCACTCAGTATTCCAAGCATTAAAGTGTTCCTGTTAACACCATGCTCTGGGGAGCACCCAATACCTTGTACGCCCTATGACAAGGCAGCCAACTTGCCTCATTTTCTATCATTTGAAAAATTTTAATCATTTAAAACACTCTGCACACCTATACTCTTATTCTCTTAAGATTAATTTGAAAACCCCACTGAAAGAAAAGCATCGGTTTGTCGTCTAACGTGGTCTTGCCTGGAGTCTGGCAACAGAAATAAGAAAAACAACCTCCTACCATACACCAAGTTGGAGTTCTGCTGCTTCAGCTCGCGGATTATGTCTACCACCATTGCAAGGAATGATTTATCTCTTGTGTAACCTTTGGGAAGAAAAACAACAAAGTGCATATGAACTAGTTTGACTAAAAGAGAAAGCTCCTCATGATCTTGATGGAGGACGGATGGAAGCTGCTATGAATGGGACCTTTTTGAGCTGAAGTATTCTATGATTATTCAGCTGAGCCAAGAGGAAGCAAGAACCGATAGAGCCAATGCACTGAAAAAGCCAAAACCTACCATGGAAGGAATGTTGAAAAGTAAACAGTGCTCTTGAATGGTAGATTCCTAGCACGTTCCTATTAACAATTTTCTTGTTAGTCAGTGTTAAAAAAACACAAAAAAAATTTTTCTAGCCTCAATCCAGACTAATGCATAAGCAGGGAGCCAAATTCTCAAAGGTACTTGTGATATGACTAGAGCAGTATAAGGCACTGCTTAATCCAAAATGTTTTTGGATTTTGCTGTTTGAGAGGTCTCCATATTTAAGAAAATCTCCCATTTTAAAATTGGAATGTCCTACATTCCCATTTTGGACGTTTAAACTACCATTAATGAAGGATGAATTCTACTGGTCAAAATTATGATATCTAAGGATCATCCTGTGAAGAAAATAGTGAAATCTTAGAATAAAATAGTACCAAAATATTAGAACAGCATCCTAATACCACTGAACTTTACTAGATATAATATCATCATACTGAAAACAAGATCATTAGAGTACAGGAACTTGTTCATTCCCCCCAAATTTATATAGGATGAGAATCGGGCTAAAGTAAGAGGAGTCACAGATAGGAGAAGGAAAAGGAAGTACAGTACAAATCAGTAGAATTAGGAGAGCTGAGCTCTCTGAGGTTACATGGCACACCATGGTAGATAAGCCACCGCACATCACTGCGTCACAGATATCCCCGCAATGTGTACATACATACGAGTTGTTTTTAGCTTTAAGTACTGAATGAATAGAATGTAACTTAATACAACTAACTCATTAGCATCTGAACTAATGAAAGAGAGAGAGGAGACCACAGACTCATAGAAAATCCCCCAATCTCATTTTAGCCACTAATTTCAAATTCTTTTACCAACCTTTAGGAAAGAAAACCCCCCACCAGCACTCCTGTTAATAAAATGGATGGTTTTCTTCTTCTCTCCCTCCATTGCTTAAATACTAAAACCCAAATGACATTCTTCACACAGATGAAATAAAAAACAGGGCTGGTAACATACACGGCCTGCATGTGAGTCCGTATATAAGCTCCAATGAGTAAGAATCATAATACACTGATGTATGTCTCCTGAAACAGACGGGAAGCTTCTTCAGGAGTGCCAGAGTTGTATGCTTCTGTGTCCACTACAACACCAGCAGTGGTCCTTATCCACCATTTCTCCTTACTTCTGATTTAATTTAAATGAAGGTAACAATGAAATACTCCAAAGATCGGCAGCAGAAGCAAAGGGGGAAAGCAGGCATAATATTATAAAAGCTATTGTTAGAGAAATCAGACAATGAATAATAAGAATAAAAGCTGTTTTATTCCATTAAGTGGTAAGGTGGAAAATACCATCCAGTGCTATTGTAATTCCTGCCCAACAAATTAAACAGCTGTAAAATAAAATAATAAACACTCCTGAGGCTTCTTACTGACTTTAACAAGAAAGAATTTACAGATGTATTTTTTGTGAGAAGGCAGTCCTCACTGGGACTATTTTCTCTGAAAAATCACTCCTGTGCTTTGTAATAAATGTTAATATTCTGCTTGGCCAAAAACCCATTGTCAAGTGTGGTTTTAGAGGTCATGCTATAAATATATGGTATCTGTATTATAGTATTAGGACAATTCTTGGAGCCTAGGGGAATGCAATCATATCAAAAAAGGCTTGCTGCCGAAGAAGCCCTTTGGATAATTTTTTTAAAGTACTTGAACAAATTCTTCAGTGGAAAAGATTAGGTACGCAAGACACAGTAATAAATGACCAAGGTAATCTACTGCTTGATAAACCCAACAACCCCAACTTTTGGGACAAGAACTCAGTATATGACAAAAACTGGTAGGAAAACTAGAAAACAGTATGGCAGAAACTAGGTATGGACCAACATCTCACACCGCATACAGAGTCAAAATAGGTACATGATTTAAACTTAAAGGGTGATATCATAAGCAAATCAGGAGAGCAAGAAACAGTTTACCTGTCAGATCTATATATAAGGGAAGAATTTATTATCAAACAAGAGAGAAAGCATTACTAGACGTAAAACTGGTGTTTTTGATTAGATTAAACTAAAAAGGTTTTGCACAAATAAAACCAATGCAACCAAGAAGATTAGAAGGAAAACAGAAAAACTGGGAAACAATTTTTACAGCAAGTGTCTCTGATAAAGGTCTTATTTCTCAACTGTATAGAAAACTGAGTCAAATTTGTAAGAATAC
>CM053580.1:215636959-215651328 GCA_028627135.1 Pseudochirops cupreus
AAAAAAAAAAGAAAAAAATAAGATCTTCATTTCAACTGATCTGTTGGTAATGGACATAACATGGTTCTGGTAGATTAATCAGGGATCTGGAGAGAATGTGACTAAGCACCCAAAGGCTCACCCATTTAGGGTTAGGACCAGTGGAATTACGCCAACGAACCCTTCCATATACAATGGTTGGCAGGATATGTCAGCAAACATCAGAGACATCATAGGACTTCTCTTTTCATGAGCAATCAACTAAAACTGATGAGGGCCATGATGCCAAGCTATAACAGGGTCACACTAGCCCTTCAGGATAATCCAGCCACTTCTCTCCAAGAGGACGCCTCACAACGATCATAGCACCCACCTATCTTAGGGGATCTTCAGTCTACTCTTCTTAAGAAGTTAATTTATTTATTTTTAGTTTTCAACATTCACTTCCATAAGTTTTTAAATTTTCTCCCTCTCCCTTCTCTCCTCCCTCCCCAAGACAGCATGCATTCTGATAAAGGCTTTACATATAGTCTTATTAAACATTCCCATGTTCACATTAGTCATGTTGTATAGAAGAATTATACTGAATGGGACAAACCATGATCCAGCCTACTTTCAACCAGCCAACTGAGCCTCTCTGGAACTGCCCAATTCAGAGCCAAAAGTTTGCTCCTATTAAAGAAAAACTTAGCTGATACGCCCTCGTTACAAAGTACGGTGTTCTACCGTATCTACACCCGAGTGATGCCGTCTTAGGAAGGAGGTCTTGGAATATGGTTTTCCAACAGGCAAAAGATAACAGGCTTACAACCAAGAATAATTTACCCTACAAAGCCAACTATATCCTACAGGGGAGAAAGCAACCTTTAATGGAATAGAGGACTTTCATATATTCTTTATGAAAAGACCAGAACTTTGAAAAATAAATACAAGAATCCAGAGAAACCCAGAAAGGTAAATTTATTTGTGCGACTGGAAAAAGCTGTATGTTGATGTCTTACTAACATTCTAAAAAGGGAGAAGAAACAAGAAACAACCTTCAGAAACTTAATGTCTTCAGAGAGTATTGAGGAAGGTAAATGAAAAAGACAGGCAGTGAGGTTTGATTGCTTATAATCTGGGCTTTTAAGATGCAAAAAAGAGAGGGTAAAAGGAGGACTAGTTAGTGTAGAAAGAAAGGAGGATTAACTTGCCATTTATCATAAATGGAGTATGTAAAAAAGATATACAAACATGGAGGAAGGAGTTAGGAGGCGAGGACCAGCTGAATCTCACTCATCTCAAAGTCAAAGACTGGGATAACACACACACACACACACGCGCGCGCGCACGCGCGTCTCTCACATGCCCAGGGCAACAATCATCATGTGGAAAAGAACCTTCCTGATACTGAAGGGGGATTAAACAAAGGGCAAGGGGGTGCACACAGCAGGGACAAGAGCCAGAATCTAAGGGGGTACCTTAGGTCACCTTAGACAATGGGGGAACAGCTGGACAACGTGTGGCCCACGAATGTAATGGGATATGACTGTGTCACAAGCAATGGCAAAAGATGATTTTAGAGAATCTTAAATAAAATTAACTGACATCTAATGAAGTTAGGAGAACCCGGAGAATAATTTATACAAGGACAACTATGCCATCAAGACAAACCACTTTGAAACATTTCATTCTGAAAGATCCCTGTGATGAAACGCGATCCTCACGTTGCCTGACAGACAGCTGACACACACTGAGCACAGGTGGACACTTTAGACAGGGTCATTCTGTAGACTCATTTTGCTTGACTTTACTTTTCTCCCCCATTTATTTTTGCAGAGACAGTAACAGGAGGGACACTGTGCCACTGCTTTTAAATGCACAGAGAAGTTGTGGCTGGTGGACAGTGTGAGCTTGAAAACAGAGCAGACACTTCCAGCCTGGGAAAGACAGGGAGAGACAGTCTTCAAAACAAAGACATTGTGGAGAACGGTACAGACCAAAGGCTGGCTCTGGCAGCATGTGCCGAACTTGGGTGATCTTTGCCCACCAGGAAGCGTAAAAACGACACAGTTACAAGGTGAACACTGCCCAGTGAGCTGCTTTCTCTCTTAGCCTGACACTCTGCTAAGGCTGAAGCAGCCCTTGAGGGACAGAGAAGGGTAAATATATTTCCTTACCTGTGAGGACATAGTCATACTGATTGACGTCGTTCAGCTTAAGGCCTTCATACAGCTCATGAAGTTCATTTGAATTTAACACCTGACCTTTCCAGTATGGATAACCTAGAAGAAAAAGGAAAGTCCTGGAGCCTTTACTGACAGTTATATTAAGACAATACTTGTTCCTCTAAAGCGTCATTCTGGTTACAAATCACCACTTTTCATTATACTTCGAAAATCTGATTTCTTTATTATAAACTGAAACTACACACAAAATTCATAATGCACGCATGAGTTAAGCTGATTCAGATACCATTTTCCTGGGCAGTGTCTCTAAGTGAAATCCTAAAATGACAAAATTGGTTACTTTAGCTTGGGTTTTGGTTTTTATTTTTTGCTTTTTGGAGGGCGGAAGGCAGGGCAATTGGGGTTAAGTGATTTGCCCAAAGTCGCACGGCTAGTAAGTATTAAGTGTCTGAGGCCAGATTTGAACTCAGGTCCTCCTGACTCCAGGGCCTGTGCTCTATTCACTGCGCTGCCCAGCCATCCCCTAACTTGGGGTTTGTCTAAGGCAATTCTTTTTTAGACCATTTTCATCTCCATGTGAGTAAATTTCAGATAATTTTCCTCAGAGCAGGTCTGGATAAGGAGAAGATGGAAACACCTGAAGGCAAAAATGGAAGGTAGTAGGGACTCTTTTTAGAAATTTCAGAGATAAGAGGGAAGAGCTATTTACAAGCAGTTATTACCTCACTGGATGCTGGAGGAAGCTACCAAGGAAAGTACAGAAAACATCAAGTCCAACATGCCTTAATTCAGCGGTTCTCAACCTGTGGGTCACAACCCCTTTGGGGGTCAAACAGGTCGCCTAAGACCATCAGGTAACACATATTTCCCATGGCCTTAGGAAGCGAGACACCACTCCTCTCTCCGCTCTTCTCTCCCAGGCTCTTCTCTCCCAGACACCACTCCTCTCTCCATCTCCAGGCAGGTCCGCCCACATGCAGGTCCACCCACATAAAAGTAATGGGTCGAGGCATTAGGAAGGTTGAGAACCACTGCCTTAGTTGCTGTTGACTGCATTCTACAGAAGTCTGCCTGCCAGCATAATAAATAAGAATGAAAGTAAACTGGTCCAGCATATTCAGTATAAAAGACGCCACTCTTGGCTTTTAAGTTCCATTTTACAAAGGCTGACAGGGAGCTAATGGAGCTTGATGTGAAGAGAGCTCTGATGGTGATGGGGGCAAGACAGATCACAAGTAGCAACCCAAAGGTCTGGGAATGGAAGCAGTCTCCAACCCAGAAATTTTGTTGCATCCCAAAAGATATCAGAGACAGAGAGACAGGAGAATGAGAGAAGTAAGAAGTAGATACAAGATCTTTCACAGGGGACAAGACGGCCTCAGGCTTATACTTTTACTGCTGCCTCCACTGAAGGGGCAAATGCTGGGTGGGCTTTCACCTGGGGTAGCTGCCAGAGAAGTTCAAAGAGAAATCTGATAAGTCACTTCAGCAATAATTGCGCCTGAGGACATGGCTTAATGAAGCCAATGCTGGGATAGTCTTCTCAGTAGTAAAGACTTATTGTTACAGATTCAGCTACAGACAGGGGCTGCCCTTTGTCTCTTTTTCTGTGGCTGAGATGGGGAACTATTTCTACCAGAAAACAAAACATTCCTTTGCAGCAAGTTCCCCTCGGGATCTTCAAGGGAGAAAGAAAAAGAGAATTGTTTTCATAGGCGAGACTTGTTCTACTCCACTGCACTCCCTCCCACAGCTCACCATGTGCCCTCTAAACAGCCAGCCTCAGGGGAACCAAATCCTATCTTCCAAGTGCAGTCACCACAACGAAAATATCTCCAGAAATTAGCTATAGGTGTCCCAGCCAGGGGAAATGCTATGGGTATGGGCTGGTAAAATGGGGAAATCTGAGAAAGAAATCAGGAGAGTTGCAGCTATGCCTTGGGCAGATACCCGTCAGTATGAATGGGCACTCTGGGAGACTCTGGGAAGCGCAAAGCCCACTACCTGGCTATCAGAAGGTGAAGACACCAGGCGGATATCAGAAAGCGCCTGATAACTAGGCCCCGGAGTACAGAGAAATTCAGAACTCAATCTTTCAGCCCCACCTAACCCTACCCCATCTGGACCATTCCAAAATGGTTACAGAAGGCATGCCAAAGATGGAAGAGATATGTATCATCGGTGTCTGTGCAAGTCTCTTTGGCGGCCTCTATGTGGATTAATGTGGGCAGGGCTGCGTGGAAAGCCTTGAAATTGCAAGGCCGATGATAGCTGGCAGCATAATTATAGTGCACTATAGGGACCTATAGTCTTCATTTTACTATGGCTGATCTGACTTCGTCAATGTTATAGGACAAGTAGCCTGGGCCCAGGATGAGTAGTATAAGGCTAACGACCTCAACAATCCATTTTTTCCAATTTTCCTTTGTCTATGACAAGTTGGGAGAAGTTTACTTTTGCTTGGGAATGAGTTCAGTAAACTTTCACTGTCCTTTCCCAGGATCACCTGAACTCTCCCTCCTGTTGCCACATTATAATGGACCTAGAAACCTAAAATAGTCATCTCTTCCTGGAGGCAATGATGTACACCACTATAAAGACAAAATTTATTTCTTTCTGGAGGGAGGAATGCAGGGCAGTTGGGGTTAAGTGATTTGCCAAAGGTCACACAGCCACTAGGTGTTAAGTATCTGAGGACAGATTTGAACTCAGGTCCTCCTGACTCTGGGGCCGGTGCTCTATTCACTACACCACCTAGCCACCCCTTATAATGACAAAATTTTGACCAAGCCAAGTGAGCCACGGTGTTGACATCTTTAAATCAGACGGTAGCCCTGATGAGGCACAGGGAGTAAGAAATCACCTAGGAAAATCCAGGGTCCAGTACAATTAGTCAAATTTGGGTGAATTCAGTAAGTGGGGAAATTCTAGGAATAGCCTGGAATAAGTTAGATACTGATAATCTCAGAAGAAAACCCAAAGACATGGAAGTTTCCGAGAACCGTCTTTCCCCACCTGAGTAACCTAGTTTCCATTCACCAAATCACCCACAAGCACACCTCTTAGAAATGGGGTCCAGAACACGCTGCAGTCGGGGATGATGTTTGAAAGCAGGCTGTCCAGCAATCTCTCCCCTTAGGCCCTTACAGGGCTCAGGCTTCTGACAGGAGCATCTGGCAGGTAGAGATACTTCTAGAGATACCTGTTTCCCACAGGGGAGCCTCACTATTATCTCTTTTAAAAACCAGTGGTTCACCTGTTTCTCAGCCCCAGCTGCCATCTAACAGATAATGTGGGGCCATAGTCATCCTTTTTCTCCAGAGCTGCCTCTTAGGAGTTAGGTGATGCCAGAAGGTAACTTGAACAAGACGGGCAGGCCACAGGAGGCTTCTACTGCTAAATGCAGAATCACGCTTGCCTGGGTCTCAGCAGGATTAGTGCCTTTCAGTGCATGGACCTGCCGCTGAGATCTGAGGTTTAGGCCTTTCAAGTGGAGGGGGGTGGGAGGAAGGGGGAAGGTAAGAAGCCTGGTGTTTTTTCCACTTTTGCTTGGAACTTTGTTCCTTTTCTCTTTGCCTTTATTGGTGACTCCTTCAGCGAGAAGGGAGAGTGAGCCATAATTTCTTTCTTCTTCTTTTTCCGCTAGTACTGTCTATGCCAGGAGCACTGGCTAATAAAGGCCCTAAAAGCATTTATATGGTAGAAGGTCTTCCAGAAGATTCTTAAGATTTTGCCATTGTGGGATGGTAAGTAATAGAACCAGAATCTCCCAGGGTTCCCTGCTATTCTCCCACATAGATAAAGCTAGTTTTTTCACAGAAAGTCAACAAAGCTGGATCAGGATTGGCCCTGGGAATGGGCCAAGGTTCAAGCTGCTCCCTCTTGGACATAACTTTTCCTGGTAGCATCTGGCCATGTAGTTGTGGGCTTCCTGGTCATCTAACATAAAAAGGCTCATCTCCATGGGTGGGGTCCTTCAGACTTGGTGAATGCCCTGTGACACTGGAGTGTCTACATCCAACCCTGCTGACTCTATGGAGAAAAGCTAAGTTCTGGAGCATACTCATTGTATACTTTTCTATGCCAGGGCTAAGTAAATTTCATTTTCTTAACTGCGAAATGCCTGTGAGTACCTCATTTTGTTCCAATATTAAGCCTGAACTGACAGAATGACAACCTAAGCTAGGTGTGCCCTTAACCAGTGGTGAGGGAACCATGAGAGTACAGTGTCACACAAAACAATGGATATTGTTTCAGTTAATACTGAAATAAAAGAAGATCCCCTGGTCTTCTGAAGGGAGGGTCTAACTGGAGGGACATTCGGTGCTTATGGAAAGATCATTTAATGTAAGAAAATTACAAAATACCCTCACTTAACTTATATATTTAACGTAATGCTAATCAAAAGGCCAAGGGGTTTATAAAATCACATGAAATTTATAGGGAAAAAACAAAGAGGAAAGAATGTAAAGGGCTGGTGAAGTCTTGTCACAGCAGGCTTTAAATCGCAGTGTGAACTGCGTGATTGCCCAAACCATCTAGCACTGAGTAAAAAATTCCAGAGAAAGCACTGGGGTACTCGGCAGAAGACATGAGAGATACAACCACATACATATAAAAGATTAGGGGAAGGCATAAGAATTGGGCCTATGATTTCACAGAAGTCCTTCCAAATGAGGACTCTCCAGGTCCCCACCAGGAAAGGTGCTTTCTGCAGACTGAACATAGCCAGTGTATGTCCGTGGTAAGACTTGAACCCAGTACTTTCCGGTTCTAAGGTCAGCCTTTTACTCAACAAGCCACAACGCTGCTACAAAAGATTAGTGTTTCCCAAAACGATAGAAAATAAATGGAGGAAATGTGTCATGCTGATTCTGAAGTCAGAGGATCTGGGTTCAAATCCTGCTTCTCATGCTTATTCCCTCATCCCACCTATCCAATCAGTTGCCAGATAATGCCATTTCTCCCTGTGTAGTAACTGTCGCCTCATACTACTTCTCTCTGCTCAACCATTTCTCATCAGGTTCTCATCACTTCTCCCCTGGAATACTTGTACTGGACACGCCCCAAGTCTGGGACGCCTCCTTCTCTGTCCCTCCAAGAGTCCCTCAAGAAGCACCTTCCACATGAAGCCTCTCCTGATTGCCCAGGGCACTGCCAGGGCCCTCCCTCCCAAGCTACCTCACACTGAGCGGCTTCATATATGTATGTATGTGTATGTATGCGTGTGTATGTATGTGTGCATGCATGCATGTAGGAATGTATGCATGTGTGTATGTGTGTATGCATGTGTATGCATGCATGTGTATGCATGCATGTGTGTATGCATGTGTATGTATGCATGCATGTGTATGTGTGTATGCGTGTATGTGTGTGTATGTATATATGTATGTGTGTGTACTTACAAATGTCTTTGCTGTCTCTCCCATGAGAACAGAAGTTTTCTGAGAGCAGAGATCTGAAACATGGTTTGTATTTGTGTCTGTGATGCCGAGCACAGTGACCAGCACACAGTAAATGCTGTAAAAAATACCCATATACATTTGTTGATTTACTGGCTAATCTCGATGGTCCCTTCCATTTACAAAATGTGTTAACTCTAGGTGAAATTCCAAAAGTCAAGGAAGAGCAAAAAGAAAATCAATTTAAAAAATTATTAAACACAGCAAGTTTTCCCTTCATTTATTTTCTGATTCTAGCTATAAAATAACCAGCTGCATAATAACAAGGATCTCTGCACAGGCAGCTCTATTCATAAAGTCAGTCATTATCACGCACCGTTTCCTCAATCTTCCAATAAAAAGCATCGCACCAAGATTTCCGTATGTGGCCCTCCACCAGGCTGAAGAAAACCTCGTTTATCCTGACTCCACGGGAGCTCATCTCTCTCTGGTTTCAGGAACAGCCTGTCCTTTTCTGTGTCACTCTGCTCTTAGTTCAAAGTGATGACTACACATGAATTTGGATTCACAAAATACTTGACAATATCTTCCAATTTTACATATTTGTTGTGTTAAAAATATACAAATTACTGCCTGCTTTAGTTCATCCATAATCAAGTCAGATGGAGCAGAAATCTCAACACATATTGTTTCAACTTGAAGACAAACGGTGTCACCAGGAATGATGATGATGGGCCCTCCCACAATCAAAATCTGAAATCTGGTTCTTCAGGGATAGTCCCTTCAAAGCAATCTGAGAGCTTTTAAATATTGGTGATTCTGACATCATCATTATTCTTCCTTCCATACAACAAAACGATACCATTTAAATGAAAATAAAAACAACAGACTTTAGAAGAGTGGCAATGCAGCACGGTGGGCAGAGAGATGGCTGTGATTTCAAGAAGACCCGAGTTCATCTCTGACCTGTGACACTTTGCCAGTGTGACTCTAGCCAAGTCACTTAACTTCTCAATCCCTCTGGTACTTGCCACTTAACAAAAGTTACTACAGATGTAACCCAAGTGGGATGTTTTTTGAAGCCTATTTCCAAATAAAATAAATTACCTGTATGATTTGAAAACTGGACGGAATTCACTGTGTCAATTTCAAATCCCAAAACCTGCAACAGAAACAGAACAAAATTTAGAGCCCTAAAATGAGACGTGCCTAAAAATGAAGGAAATGATAAAAATCAGGATACACTTCACTGACTATACACCCACCTCCAAGTTTAGGATTTTGTTTTAATATACACAAACCCCATAAACAGATGCCATGGAAATCTGCTTTAGAATTTATAACCAGATGACATAAAAGACCCAAACAGAAACATAGTCTTCAGATAGGGCCCAACTGCTGCCATGATACATAGAGGCAAGACCCAAATTAATACTTAGATTTTCAGTGTCCTTTATGGCTAGTTAAAAGGCTCTCCTTTAGCAATGATGTTTGTGAGAATGCTATACATTCCAAAGTGGACAGGATCTAATGAGCCATAATCTCAGAAAATAGCACATGAAAACGGCTTACATAAGAACTCAGATGAAAAATGAATAAACTGACTGATGCCTACTTTATACAGCATGTTCCTGAAAAGAACAATAAGCAACTGATCAATCAAAAATTACTATTCAGTGCACACAAATATGAAAGAGAGGGAGGGAGAGACACTGAGAGACAGAGAGAGAGAGGGAGAGAGAGAAGGGGGGAGGGAGAGAGAGAGAGAGACAGAGAAAGAAGGAGATAGAGGAGAGAGGGAGAGAGACAGAGAGAGAGAGAGAGAGAGAGAAACTACAAAATAAATACAAGATAGCTATGGAGTTAAGACACTAGCGATTGAGGGAACAACAAATGCTTTGGGCAGAAGCTAGTGTTTGAGCGGCTTCTTAAAGGAAAAGGGGGTATCTATTAGGCTGAGATAAACAGAGATTACATTTCAGGAATAGGGATGGCCTCTGCAAAGATAAGGAGATGGAGGACTCCTGAGCAACAGAGATGGTCAATTTTGGTTGCATCATAGAGTACAGAAAATACTAAGCTAGAAAGGTAGATTGGGACCAGGTTATGAATGGCTTTAAATGACAAAAAGAAGAGTTTATACATACAGATCCTAGGGGACAAAGAGAGTTCACTGAGCAGGAGTGACACGGTCAGGTTTGTATTTTAGGAAAATTACTTTGACAGCAGTGAGTAGAATGGGGGGAAAGATGAAACAGGTGCCACACTTTCAGAGGTTCTTGCAACGGTCTAGGCTCAGGAGGTGAAGGGTGATGAGGGCCAAAACTAGGTGGAAGTGGCTATTTTAGGAGAAAAGAAGTCAGATGCTAAAGATACTATAGAATTGAATGAAATGAAAAGTTTGAGAGATAAGAGTTTCTGGGTAATTAATAATTACCCCTGATAGGTGAAAATCAACCCCAACTGGTAAACAATTAATGAGGGGTTGACATATTAACCAGGAGATAGGCTAAAAGCCTTCAGGTCCTCCTGCTAAGGAGGAGGCATAAGGAGACTCAGCCGCCTCCAACAATCTGGACAAAGGAATCCATTTCTACCCAGACTACTCTGGTTGGTTTTCTCCTTCATAAACCGGGTTATTTCCTAAGGGCAAGAATTCACCTAGATTAGATTCTATTTACACTCTAACAGAAGTAAGTTCTTCTAGTTGGGTGGGGTCTGCCCCCAAGACCAAAGAGCCTATATACCCAGATGATTTGGACAATCTCATCAATCAGTAACATCCTTCTGAATGAATGGGCATAGCCTCAGTCAAAGGAGACCAGTTCGGTTAAAGACTTTAGCTTGAAAAGGCCAGGTCTCCCACTGTATCCTGGGCCATTTCCAGTTGTCCTGATGTATATCTGGTCACTGAACTCAGATAGTTCCAGAGGAGAAAGTGAGGCTAGTGACTTGGCACAGCCGTCCCTCACTTAAATCCAATTTACCTGCATGTCATGGCATCACCTCCCGGCTCTCATGGTCTTCTTTGAGAACAAAGGACACACAGCAACATCAGAGACTGACTGACTGACTTAGCCTATGGGGGCTGGTCCCTAATGAGGAAATAAATTTGGTGAGTTCCCCTTTTGGCAAGGTGGACCTCTGATCCGGTCTTGATTTTTCCTACTTTCAAAATCTGAACTTCACAGTTAACCGTTTCAATTGAAGACAGTTATCTGCCCCTGAATTCCCTTGGCCCCTTGTCCTGTCACTCATGCTTTTCCCAACCCCAATTCTAGATTATTTTCTCCATCCCCACTAATTGTTCAAAACAAACATGGCAGCTTTCAAGGGATTTGTATTTGGGCCTACATTGTAACATTTTTATCAGTGACTCAAATAAAGGCATACATAGTAAACTCACCCAATTTGCAGATGATATAAAGCTGGGAGGGATAGCTAACATCCTGGATGACGGTCAGATTCCAAAATAATCTTGCTAGGCTGGAGCACTGGGCTTAATCTAACTAAGATAAAATTCAGTTTTCTATAGAATTCTGATTTCTGCACACTGCTGACAAAAACGTGAAATGTTACACAGAGGTACAAAAAAATCAGCTTCACAAATATGAGATGGACATAGGGTGGTGGTGTATAGACAGCAGTTCTAAAAAAAGATGTGGGGGTCTTAGTGGCCTACAAGTTCAATACGAATTGGTAGTGTGATATGGCAACCAAAAAAGCTAACACAATCTTGACTGGGTATCTACTTTCCTCAGTGACAATCATGGATACAGGGTATTAATATTAAAGATGATATCATAAAAAATTAGAAGAGAAACAGGCGGGAGATGTACTCTTAAACAAGGGATAGAGACAATTATAAAAAAAACCCCTGATAACTTTTACAAAATGAAATTGAAAAGCTTTTGCACAAACAAAATTAAGGTATACTGGATAAAATGGAAACGTCAAATGAGAAAAAAATCCTGGAAATTTCAGAGATAAGGCTTTGGCATACAAGATACAGAAACAACACCACACATATCTTGCCCAAAGACTGAGCAAACCTCAAAAAAAAAAAGAATGTCAAGCTATTAACAAGGAATACAAAAGAACGTTCCAAATAAATCCCTAATAATAAGAGGAATGCAAATAAAACCAAGTCCAAGGCTTCACTTCACCCTAGTAAAGCAGCAAAAGTGACCCAACTGGCAACAGTTCATGCTGGAGGGGCTGTGGGAAGACAAGCACAGGAGTTCACCGTGGGTAGAACAATTTTGGAAAGCGTCTGGAATTCCAAATTCCAAATAAAATAACTAACATTTCCACACACCTTGACCCAGAGTTGGGATTTCTAGACATACATGTTAAGCAGTAAATTGACAAGAACATCCCCAAATGCCAAAACATTTACAGCAACTTTTTGTGACAGCAAAGAACTGGGAACAAGTAGAATCACTGAAGTTGCGATACCTGAGAGAAATGGACTATGACGGTGCTGTACGAAACAAAAGCTATTCAGGAAGGTTTCTATGACTTGGCGCAGAGTGAGTGAGCACCAAGACAACCACAAAGACAATGAAAGAACAACCAGTTCTGCAGAGGGAGAAATCCAGACCCAGGAGGTTAAACGGTTTGTCCTGAGTTCACAGCAGCAGTAAATCTGCAGAGGCGTCATTTGAATTCGCAACTTCCCATTCCAGAATGAGTGTTCTTTCTATGACACTCTGCAGAACTCAGAGGCACCTCCTTCCCCTGTGTAAGGAGTTTTTTCATGAAACTGTTCTTAGGACTTGACACGCACGACCTCCTCGCAGCATCCTCTAGACTTCTGGACAGCCTTCCTGGTCACCTAAAGGCATAAAAAGGCCCACCCACATATCCTTGAGCTCTTCACACTTGGCAAAGGTACCAAGACCACGGTCACCACACCCTACCCTGCTAACCAGATGCATTTTCATATGAGGGAAGCAAAGGTGTGGGGTGCAGGGGGAGTTCTAAGTGCTAGAATATCCTCCTTGAATAAACTTTTTATTCTATGGCTAAGTAAACCATTTTTTGTTAATTTTTGAATGGTTATGAAATCCTCATTTCATTATAAAATCAAATATGAACCAGGTGCTGCTCTGAGACAGGCCTACTTTTAACAAGTTATCATCTTCCCCACTCATTCCTTCTTTCTAACTTAGTTATGTCTGTTGAAAGTACCTTTCATTCTCACGGGTTCAGAACCTAGACCTAGTCCTCAACTCTTCTTTCTTAATCTTTATATCCAGATCCTGTATTTCACAGCATAACTGTCACAGATTTTATGACACACATTTTGCAAAAAAGTGGAGTGTGACTATTGTGTGAAATCTTAATTTTTTTTAAAACTGTGCTGGTATTAGGTTGCATGGAATATTTGTGAATAAACCTTAAAATTAAACACTGACAACGCAGGTGCACTGAGAACCCTAGGCTCCCTGCTCACAACACACAAGCAGAAATAAATGCATATCCATTTGCCACAAGTGAATACACTGCAGCTTTGTTTACCTTTTAAGCTACATGATGAACAGAATTATACTATGTGGTGATTACATGATGAAAGGCTATAAATCAATTTTGGGGCTGGGAAAAAACCAAAAACAAAAAAACCAGGGTGCAACAATTGCTTGGTAAAATACAGTAGCTGCCAATTCTTGTCAATCTTAGCTACATATCTTTCCCATTCTATTCCTTCTGTCCACTCCAATGGATACCACCCTAATTTAGGCGCACACACACACACACACACACACACACACACACACACACACACACACACACACACACAGATTACCATATGCCTGACACTGTGCTAAGAGATAAATAAATAAAGCAAAACAGTCCTTGCCCTCAAGGAGCTCACAGTCTAACGGGGAAAGGCAACCAATAAAGGGAAGCTGGAAGGGGAGGGGTATACACTCAGTAGCACGTGTAGGAATGACCAGCAAGTGGCCTGGATTCCAGGCAAGTTAGGGTGAAAGCTCATTTATCAGACCCCACTTTGGCAGAGGCCAAAAGTCACCGTAAGGAGGAGGTAGGAACAACAGCCAAAACAAAGGCAGCATAAACAGGAATTGAAGTCAAACTTACTGACCTTGAGTTTGACGAATATATATATATATGTTTGAAAATAGGGATATATCAAGGAAATTAATGAAAAAAAATGCAAGAGATGGTGGCCTAGTCGTACCAGATCTCAAATTATATCATAAAGTGGCAATCATCAAAACTATCTGGTACCGGATAACAAATAGATGGTAGATCAGTGGAACAGATTAGGTACACAAGACATAGTAGCAAATGACCATAGTAATTTAGCGTCTGATAAACCCAAAGACACCAGCTTCTGGGACAAGATCTCATTATTTGTCAAAAACTACTTCGGAAGGAAAAACTGGGAAGAAAAATGAGAATGATGCAAGAAAATCATGAAAAGCAAGTCAACAGACTGCTAAAGGAAACCCCCAAAAGTACTGAAGAAAATAACACCTTAAAAAACAGATTAACTCAAATGGCAAAAGAGGCCCAAAAAAGCCAATGAGAAGAATACCTTAAAAAGCTGAATTTGCCAGATTGAAGAGGAATTTCAAAAACTCACTGAAGAGAATAATTCCTTCAAAATTAGATTGGAGCAACTGGAAGCTAATGACTTTATGAGAAATCAAGATACTATAAAACAGATTCAAACAAATGAAAGAATAGAAGGCAATGTGAAATATCTCACTGGAAAAACCACTGACCTAGAAAACAGATCCAGGAGAGATAATTTTAAAATTACTGGACTACCTGAAAGCCATGATCAAAA
>CM053580.1:215651428-215670702 GCA_028627135.1 Pseudochirops cupreus
TATTCTGTAACCAGAGGGCAAAATAGAAATGGAAAGGATTCACGAATCGCCTCTTGAAAAAGATCCCAAAAAGAAAACTCCTAGGAATAATATAGCCAAATTCCAGAGTTCCCAGGTCAAGGAAAAAATACTGCAAGCAGTCAGGAAGAAACAATTTAAATATTGTGGAAACACAATCAGGATAACACAGGATCTAGCAGCTTCTACATTAAGGGTTTGAAGGGCTGAGAATATGATATTCTGGAGGTTAAAGGAGCTAGGACTAAAACCAAGAATCACCTATCCAGAAAAACTTGAGTATAGTGCTTCAGGAAGAAATATGGTCATTCAATGAAAAAGAGGATTTTCAAGCATTTTTGATGAAAAAACCAGAGCTGAACAGAAAACTTGACTTTCAAATATAAAAAGCATGAGAAGGTAAACAGGAAAAAGAAATCATGAGGAACTTATTAAAGTTGAACTATTTACATTCCTACATGGAAAAACAATAACTGTTAACTCATAATACATTTCTCAGTATGAGGATAGTTGAAGGGAATATATATGTATACATATGTATGTATAGGAGAGTATATGTGTATATAAATATATATGTGAGTGTGTGCATATGTATGTAAATGTATACATAGACAGCGGGCACAGGATGAATTGAATATGAAGGGATGATATCAAAAAAAATAAAAAATTAAGAGGTGAGAGGAATTTATTGGGAGAAAGAGAAAGGGAAAAAGAGATTAGGGTAAATTATCTCATAAAAAGAGGCAAGAGAAAACTGTTACAATGGAGGGGAAGAGCAGGAAGGCAAAAGGGAATGGGACAACCTTACTCCCATTGAATTTGGCTTAAGGAGGGAATTAATAATTAATATCTTACTGTACAGTAAAATAGGGGGGAAGGGGATAAGAGGGGGTTGATAGAAGGGAGGGCAGATTGGGGGGAGGGTAGTTAGAAGCAAACACTTTTGAAAAGGGACAGGGTCGAAGGAGAAAACAGAATAAGTGGGGAATAGGTTGGTCATTGGTTTCAATTTTTATTATTAGCTAGGCTAATTAATAATTATGCAGTTCATACAAGAAATTATCTGGAAACTGTCTCTCAGGGGTTTTGTTTGCTACAATATAAAACAATATAAAATAAACCATCTAATGCCTATAACAGTAATACTGGAAAATGGAGAAAAAAATACGGAGAAAATGCAAAAAATGACTGCCATATAAGTTCCCATTTCTAGCAGTGGTATGGGGGTGTCATGCTGACATACTGTTCCGAGGCCAGAAAAGTACAAAACAAAAATGTCTAATATTATGCCTCGGTAGATGCCTTGGGGCTAGGAGAAAATTACCTCACTGTTAACACCCTTCTAAAACTGCTCGACCTTTTCAGGAGTTCAGTCTCAACAGAAGTAAGAGGGATTACAAATTGATAATTAGTTATTAATACTGGTATAATATTAATTTCCCTCAATATCATTTCAATTTTCCTCTGATGCCAAGTTGCACATTGTTTCTAGTTCAACTTTTCTGCTATTTTAGCAAAAAATATTGGTTGTTGAATTGTATAATTTTGATAAGCAATTTAAAGCCTTTGCTTTCTTGTCGTTGAAATTTTACATGTAGCCCAGTTTTTAAAAATCTTGTTTCTATTTCAGGTTTCCTCGTATTTTTGTTCTGTATTAATTTTTCTAGTTCCCATGGATACTTTTCTCTATTGTACTAAATCTACTGCATTCCTATGCTGAATTTACATATGAAAGACTCTTACTGAATAATGGTAATCACAGAATTAAGAATGATTCATTGCCACTGATGGTGTGTACTTGGGATGCTATTACTGTCGCACTGCTCCTTCCATTTTTATTGGTTATGTCACTTGCTCACACTTTTGCTTTACTGGATCCCTGAGATATAATATTTTCACATCTATATTGTCGTTTGTTTACTTCCATTATGGATCAATGTAGAACTAACCAGACAGGCTACAAGCTGTTCAAAAAGTTTGCCTTGTTATCTTGACCCCAAAATAGAAGGGTTTCATGATTTTAGGAATGAACAGAGAATAAAAATAAAGATGTTTTTAAAAATGTCAAAAAAAATTATAAGTCTTTCCAATAAGATCTAGAGTAAAGCAAGGATGGTCGTTTTCACTACTGCTATCTGAACAGTACTAAAAATACACTATAGCCATGAATCAAGAAAAAGAAATTAAGGGAATAAATATAGACAAAGAAAAAAATTATGATTTTTTTACAAATGATATGAAGAAACTTTACAAATTAATGGAAACAATAATAGCAAAGTTGAACATAAAATGAATCCACATAAATCATAATAAGCATTACCCTATGTAACCAACCAAACCCAAAAGGAAAAGACAGGGAGAGAAATTCCATTTAAAATAACTACAGAATGTATAAAATATTTGGGAGTCTACCTGTCAAGACAAACATAGTAAATACAGGACCACTTTATACTTAAGGAGACACACCTAAATAATTGTAAAAACCATTTGTTCTTGGGTAGGAGGAGAAATTAACAAAATGACAACACCATCTAAAGTACTTTGTTTATATTCATTGCCATACTAAACAAACTACCCAAGGATTACTTTATAGAGCTAGAAAATCTAAAAGCAAAATTGTCCTGGAAGAACAAAAAAGTCAAGAATCTCTAAGGGAAATGATGAAAAAAAAATGAGATCCCGGTCAGGGAATCACAAAATGTTGAGGTTTAGAATTTAGGGGTACTGGAGACCCCAAAATACTAACATGCCAAGTCTTCCTGAAGGAATTCGACTCGTCTTCTCTCAGCCAAAGTAAAGCAAAGTTTATTAAAGGTTCACCATGATGGGTAGCTTCTTAAGAAGCCTGGTATCTATGATGACTGCTGCACTGAACAACAGAATAATCTGACACAGTGAGTCTGAACTAGATAATTCTTGGCCCCTTCATGGAGGTAAGATGGAGCTTATATACAGAAAGATTGTGGAAGCATTTAGGGGAGGTCTAGAGGAGGACTTTGGAAATGAGGTCTGACTCCAGTAATGAGATTAAGGGTAGCTGGAGGCTACCAGGAAATGGCAGATAATGGGGGGCTAGGCTAGTTTAAGGGTAACAGATTTGGGTATAGATATTTTGGGAGGATCAAGGGTGGGAAGTAGCTGGACAATGGAGAGCTAGGCTAGTAACAGAGATTTGGGTCTAGAGATAATGAAAGGCTTATAGCCCTGGGCAAATTCCTCAAGTGGGAAGATTCAAGGAGAGTTCAAGAGGGTAAGAGCTCACCTTTTGACCAAAACTTGTGGGAAAACTGAAAAGCTGCTTCGACAGAAATGAGGTAATAGACCAACACCACCTCACATCGTACACTAAGATAAATTCCAATGACACAAAATTACCTTGCAGATCTATGTACAGGGGAAGAGTTGATGATCAAATTACTGAAGCAAAGAGGAGAAAATGTACAATTTTGATCATACAAAATTCAAATTTTTGCAAAAAACAGCTAACATGTAGATAAAGTTAGAAGCAAAGGAGGTAACTGGGAAGAAAAATATTTGTTTCTCCAATAAAGTTTTCATTACGGATTGATTCTAATTTGTCCGAGTCAAAGCTAAGTGGTGAACAGGCAATTTCCAGAGGAAAACTTGAACTGGTTCATCAAAGGGTCAAGATGGGAAAGGGAGGAGAGTCTAGTTAGTGCCGAGGTGATTTAGCAGGATGAGGGGATGAGGTAATACATCTGGAAATTATGTTAAGTCATTTTTCAACTGTGTCTGATTCTCCATGACTGAATTCGGGGTCTTCTTGGCAGAGACACCCGACTGGTTTGCCATTTCCTTCTCCAGCTCGTTCTAATGATGAGGAAACTGAGGCAAGCGGGGTTAAGTGACTTGCCAGAGTCTCACGTTACTAAGTGTCTGAGGCTTCCTGACTCCATGTCTGGTGCTCTATCCACTGCACCACCTAGCAGCCTATAAGTGGTTTGTGGAAATCTTCCTCTCTCAGGTAGAAGGTTTAGATTTAGAAGGGAAGTGAGTAAGTATTTTACGTAGCATCTCCTGTGTGCTGCTGTCACACACTTACTGTCTCATCTGAGCCTCACAACTTTGGGAGAGAGATGCTGTGATTGTCACATTTCAGAGCTGAAGAATCTGAGCTCATCGGGTTCAGTGACTGCCCAGATTCATACAGCTATAAATGTCTAAGACTAGACTGGAACTCAGTTCTTCCTGACTTCAGGCTCAGCTCCCATTGGGTTGCTATTCTGGCTTCCCATTATTCCCTCTCATGTTTCTTAGTGAACCATTTCAATTTTATCCCTGGAGTTTCTTGATCTATTGCCACACAGGTGCCAAACCCTAAGCCTAGATGACTCCCACTACCCACATCTTCCACTTCTGTTCACATACTACTGAACTAAGCTGGAAGTCACTGAGTCATGCTGACTGGGTCCACTACAAATCAATGTTTTCTAATAGCAATGGGTGCCTACTGCTACAAAGAATTTTTTTTTTACTCTTCCCTACTTGATTTTCTATCCCATTCAACAAAATGTTCCAAACTTTCTTTCCCACAGCATTTTGTCAAAGAGGGTGTTGTACTCCATGGGCAGCATCCCACCCTCAAGGGAAGGGACGTGTCTTCTTAGAGACAACTGGCACCCATTCATCTGAATGTGGAGGACACAAAGATAAAGATAAAGAAGTGGCATTGCATTCAAGAAGGAGACCCATCTTCTTGAGGGCAGGGCCTGGGTTTTGGCCTTAATTTGTATCCTCATAGTGCATGGGACCTAGTATGTGCTTGTAAGATGAAAGGTGACTTGACAGTTTAGGATACAGGTAACTTTTAGGATTATATATAACTGATGTACAATGATGCTTTCCTGATCAACAGACATTTCCAGGAATAAGGCACAGCAGAAAGACAGGGAGGAAGGATGGACAAAATCTATAAAGGCAATAACACTGAAAATGGTTCACAGAGGGACTTCAAACCCGGTGCTTCAGAGATTCAATAAGGGAGGAAAAAAAGGATTACCTTGCTGTAGTAAAGGCTCAATTGAGATTGAGTGATTCAGTCTCATCATTCACAACAGTGTTCATATCTACTTCCATCTCTCCTCAGATAAAAATAATTTTCAAATTAAATTAAATCAGATAATTTTCAAGCCCTTAGCTTTTTTTAATTCATGTTCCATACAGCTGCCAAAGTTACGTTCCTATCCCGATCAAAAAACTTTAATGCTTCCCTACTGCCTTGGGATAAAATGCAAACTTCTCAGAGTGGTTGGTGTTTAGAAGTCTTCCAAACCTGGTCCCAACCCACTTTTCTAGATGTATTTCCTAATCCTCCCCCTTATGTAGTCTTTGTTCCAGGCTGGCCTACATTCTCCTGCCTCCTAGCGTTTATACAGCCTGTCTCACCAGAACCCTTAATCCTCTTCAACTGATAAACAAGCAACTTACTTAAGCACTGTGGTGTGTCAGATGCTGTGGATACAAAAACAAAGATGAAAGTCTTGGCCCTTCCATTTTATCACAGGAGAAAACATTTATACAGACACGCATATAGAAAATGAACATAAGCCATTTCAAGTGGGGAAGCACTAGCAGTTGCTAGGGAGGATGGTGATATCAGATAAAAGTTGTGCCTTGAGCAGTTTTGAAGGAAACATGGGATTCAAGGAGGCAGGAGCACATTCCTAGCAACAGATGACCAGCACAAAGGTACCAGAGACCAAGAATGGAGGTCCATGTGTGAGAAGCAGCAAGAAGTCAGAGAGTGATACATAACAAGGCAGAAAAGGTAAGTCAGGTCCAAGTTGTGAAGGGCTTTTATGTACAAAAATTTTACAGGAGCTCTTTGTGTGGTGCTGAAAAAACAAGATGGAAAATTAAAATTATGGCCACCCTTTGAGGAGTGTGGCTGAATAAGCTGTGATATATAAAAGTGATGGATTTCTTAGGTTTTAATCACTTGTCCTTTGTCTCTTCCAAAACTGATTGAGGTCCAGTTCTATAAACAAGAAAACCCCTAAAAGTCTACAGTCACCAGCTACATGTAACTGTCCCTACCAGCACGGCCAGAGTAAGAGGAACTAAGAGACCTAATTTGTATGGGGAATATACGTAGAAACAAAACCAAATTCTTGAAATGAATGCTAGAGCAGATGTAAATATCAACTTTGAAAGTATTTTTCTTTTAAAAATATTCGTGCTTGTTTTTTATTGTTCCATTACAGTTATTTCCATGGCCTGCTTACTTGGCAAGCCATCTCTTGTAACAAAGGTTAAAAAAATAAGCAGGAAAAAGCAATTCAGCAAAACAACATATTAACCATGTCTGCCAGTCACCAAGTATTTATCATGCAACTATTATAAACAGGGACTGTGCTAAGCGCTCAGGACACAAAGAAAGGCAAAAACAAAAGTCCTTGCTCTCAAGGAGCGCACACTCTAACTGGGGAAACAGCCCAACAATTAGTTATGTATAAAACATAAGAATAAATTAGAGATGATCAACAGACGTAAGGCACTAAAATTAAGGGGAGATTAGGAAAGGCTTCTCATGGGAGGTCAGATTTGATCTGGGACTGGAAAGAAGCCAGGGAGGGTCAGGGGGCAAAAGTGAGAAGGGAAAAAAAATCCTAGCCATAGGAGTGAAAATGCCCAGAACTTCTAAAGAATGTCTCGTGCTAGGAACAGCAAGGAGGCCGGTGTCACTGGATCATAGAGAACATCCAGAGAAGTAAGATATAAGAAGACTGGAAAGGCAGGGTGAACCAGGTTAGGAAAGACTCTGAAAGTCAGGTTTTCTTTTTGATTCTAGAGGTGATAGGGAGACACTGATGTTTACTGACTAGGGTCAGTATGTTATGGTCAGAGCTTCACTTCAGGAAAATCAATTTGATATCCGAGTGGAAGACAGACTGGAATGTTGAAAGACAAGGCAAAGAAATCAACCAAACAATGCTGTAATAGAATAAATGTGAGAGGATGAGGACCTAGACCATGGTCAAAGGAAAGAAGGGGCAAATAAGAAACTTGTTACAAAGGTAGAAATGACAGGCAGGACTCGGGAACAGAATGGTTATATGTAGAGACAATAAGGAGTCAAAGATGACACTTAGGTTTTGAGCCTGGGTAACCAGGCAGAAAGTGATGCTTCTCAGTAAGGCAGTTCAGAAGAAGGAAACCAAGTCTTGGAGTGAGAGATAAGGAGTTCAGTTTCAGGCAAGTTTAAGGTGGAGAAATGAGAGACCAGGAGACAAGTTGGGGCTGGATAAGTAGATGTGAGAATCATTTGCATAGCTATGATAATTGAATCCATGAGAATTGATAAATTCACCAAGCAAAATACTAAGTATAGTCTAGGGAGAAGAGAAGAGGGCCCAGCATGGAGCACGGTGGGACAGTCGTGGTTAGTGAGCACGACCAGAGTCTGAGAAGACCAGGATAGACAGAGCAATGTCATGGAAATCTGAAGAAAACAGTGCATCAAGAAAAGGGTGAACTACAGTGTCAAAAGATGCAGAGAGAAAAAGAAGGAGGATTGAGAAAAGGGAAGTAGATTTGACAATTAAGAGATCATTAGTAACGTTAGATTGAATCATTTCAGTTGAATAATGAGGAAAGAAGTCAGACTGCAGAAAGGTAAGAAGAGAGTGAGGGGAAGTGGAGGTACCGATTATAGAGGACCTTGACCTTCTCAAGGAATCTGACCATAAAAGAGAGGGTTAATCAACAGTAACATTTATATAGTGCTGCTATATGTCAGACACTGTGCTAAGTGTGATAGAAATATCACATTCAATCTTCCCAACAATCCTGGGAGGTCACACATATTAATGTCTGAGGCTGGATTTGAACTTGGGTTCTGACTCCAGGCCTACTTGTGTCACCTACCTAGAAGAATTACTCGTAGGGAAAGAGAGCACAAGGGGTTTTGGAGGCCAGAGGAAACAGGCATGTTTGTGGGCAGCAAGGAAGATCCAAAGTATGTCACCTCTGCAATGAAGGGAGAGAGGTACACTTTCTCAATTAATTGTCTTCAAGGGGGTCAAGACTGGTCATCACAATCAGAGTATTCAGTTTCATCTCACTGCTTTTCCCATTTACACTGAAATAGTCATATCTATTGTTTTCTTGGGTTTGCTTTCTCCAGGCAGTTCAAATCCCGTGTATTTTTCATTTCTTGTGGCACAATGATACTCCATGGTATCCATGTACTACACTTTGTTTAGCCACTTCCCAGCTGATCAGCCTCTACTCTGTACTGACATCCCTATCTTTCTATAACTCCTCTATCATTAGCTATTCCCAATTTCCTGGCTATGAAGTGAGATCTGAGTTGTTTCGATTTGCATTTCTCCTCTTGTTAGTAATTTGAGCAGTCTTAAATACAGTTGTCGGCTGTTTGGACAACTGTTTTTCATATCCTTTGATCTTCATGGTCATTGGGGGATGGCTGTTGGACTTGTATTTTTATATTAAATTCCTAGACACGTTCTTCTATAAGACCTATAATCAAATTATTTTTGTGCATTCTGTCTTCAAGGCCTCTCTCACCTTCCTCACTCCCATCTTCAACTTCTCTCTTTCTACTTGTCCATCCAACATGGCCAAGTCTCTCCCAACTTAGCCATTCACTCAAGTGATTGTTCAAGATCTCTTCTTCCTTTCTTAATCAAATAACCACAATCTTCAGCCTACCTACTCTGGCTTCTGACCTCATCACTCAATTGACACTGCTTTCTCAAAGGTACAATCTCTTACCTACCTAACAAATTAGATGATCTTTGCTCAATCCTCATTCCTGTGAACCTATTTGTTATACCTGATACTGCTGACCACCTTCTCCTCCTAGATGCCATCTAATTGCTTTGCCTATCCAACATTTGAAACTGAATATCCAAGCGACACCTCAAACTTAGCATTTCCGAAACTGAACTCACTTCACTCACCACCACCCTTATTCCAAACTTCTCTATGCCCAAGGTACCATGACCTTTCCAGGCTGCAAGATTTATAGCATTCACATTATCCTATACTTTTCACTCTTTCTCATACCAAATAACCAACCAATTGCCAAATTTCTACCTTTGTATTTTCTGCATCTGATCCCTTCTCTCTTTTTTTTTTGTTTTTGCTTTTTAGAGGGCGATTGGGGTTAAGTGACTTGCCCAAAATCACACAGCTAGTAAGTGTGTCAAGTGTCTGAGGCCAGATTTGAACCCAGGTCCTCTTGACTCCAGGGCCGGTGCTCTACTCACTGCGCCTCCTAGCTGCCCCCCATCTGATCCCTTCTCATTCCTCATAAAAAAAGCTATTGTCCTAGTTCAGTTTCTCATAACTTCTAACCAAGAGTAATGCAACAGCTGCTCAAGCTACTGGAGTTTCAATTAATTGGCTTCCCTGTATCAATTCTCTCACCATTCTAGGCCAGTCTATATACACCCTTGCCACAGCAATCTCCTTAAGAGTAGATGGGACTGTGTCATTCTCTATTCAATAAATTTTCAAGATCAAACAGAATGTCCTCTGTTTAGTTTTGAAAGCATTTACAACCTGGCCCCAACTTACCCTTCCAAATAAATTTAATTTTCTTTCAATTAAAAAAATTACTCTCCGTTCTACCTCCTTTCCCACTGGAGAAAAAAGAAAAAGAAAATGAACCCCTGTTTTGAGTATATGGACTCAAGCAAAATAAACTCCTGAACTGACCAAGTCCCACAACACACATCTAAACTTACCCTCTGGGTCAGTCAGCTCTGTCAGGAGGTGAGCAGCACGCTCACTTCCTTGTGACCACTTTGGAATTGTCCCGTTATTACACTGATCAGAATACTTAAATCTTTCAACGTTCTTTACAATTTTGCTCTTACATAGACTTTTTTCCCTGCTTCTCCTCCCTTCATTCTGCATCAGTTTATACAAGTCATCCGAGGTTTTTCTGAAACTGCCCTTTCACCGTTCTTTATGACATAAGAGTCTTCCATGACATTTATACACCATAATTTGTTCAGCTCTTCCCCAACGATGGCGGAACCCTTGGTTTCCAGTTCTTTGAGACCACAGAAAGAGCTACTATCGACGTTTTTGTACATATAGGGTCCTTTCCCTCTTTCTTATCTCTCTGGGGTACAGGCCAAGCAGTAAGCATGCCAGTTAAATAACATTTTGGATATAAAAATAATAAAAGCATTTACTCACTAAATATTAAAATCCCATTTTTTACTGGAAACCTTCTTCAATCCTGCTAAATTCTACTTACTCCCTGCCTTCTAGTGATCACATCTGATTTATCTTGTACACAGCCTTGCTATCTATACATTTATTTGCATGCTGTCTCCCATTATACAGTAAGCTCCTTTGGGGTCCAGGACTGTCTTTGGCTTCTTTTTGTAACCCCAGGACTCAGCACAGTGCCTGGAACATAAGTCCTTAATAAACGTGTCTGACTCATTAAATGACATATAGCACCTTCTATGTTCTAGGCACTGGGTTCTACAAAGATGATTTCATCTGATCCTCATAACAACCACGGGGTAGATGCTGTTATCACCTTCATTTTATATGTGAGGAACCTAAGGCAAAGAAAGACTGAATTATTTACCCAAGGTCTCATAGCTAGTGAATGTCTGAAGCCGTGCAGTGAGAGATAATGAGGTCAGCTTCAGGCCCAGTACTCTACCACCACACCACCTATCTGCATTAAATGTGTGTGTGTGAGTGTCTACACATATAATATATCTATACCCATACAGATATACACCCATCCATACATACATAGTATGCATGCATATTCATACAGTTCAAAATTGCTTTTCACAATGACTAGAACACACACAGCTTCAATAATAATACATTAATATGCCTCTTTTCCCACTGAACCTCCAACATTTGTCATTATCCATTTTGTCATCTTTGCCAACTTGATCTGTGTAATGGTGGAATATCAAAGATGCTTTAATTGTCACTTCTCTACTATGGGATATTAATAAACAATTCAAGCTCCAAAAACAAGGCATTAATGTATCCCTTTTCAGACAATACCTCAAACATGTGTCATTTTCCTTTTATATCATCTGAATATTGTTATTTGTTCTAGTTCTATAAAATAATTTTTTGGTAGTTTATCTGGCACTGAATAAGTAAAGCAATTTAGGTTGAATTGCTGTTTTTATTATGTTGGTTCAATCTACCCATTAGCAATTAATATTTCTCCAGCTGTTTAGATCTGACATTGTGTGAAGTGTTTTGTAATTGTTTTCATACCATTCTTGGTTTTGTCTTGGCAGGTAAGACTCATTTCAGTCTACTCATACTATCTACAGAAATTTTAAATGGTAATTCTCTTTCTGTCTCTTGCTACTGGACTTTGTTGGTAATATATAGAAATACTGATGATTTATTTGGGCTTATTTTATGTCCTGCAACTCTGTTGAAATTGTTAATTATTTCAACTAGTTTTTAGTTAATTCTCTAGGATTCTCTAAGTATACTATCATATCACTGACACAGTGTGATAATTTTGTTTCCTCATTGCCTATTGTAATTCCTTCAATTTCTTTTTCTTGTCTTATTGCTATAGCTAGCAGTTCTAAAACAATACTGAATAAGAGTGGTGATGATGGGCATCCTTGCTTCACCCCTGATCTTACTGGAAAGGCTTCTAGTTTATCACTGTTACAGATAATGCTTTAAATAGATAATACTTATAATTTTAAGGAAAGCTCCATTTAATCTATGTTTTCCAGTGTTTTTAACAGAACAAGTGTTGTAATTTACAAAAAAGCTTTTTCTGTATCGCATGAGATCATCATAAGATTTTGTTGGTTTTGTTATTGATATGGTCAATTATGAAAATAGTTTTCCTAATACTGAACCAGTCCTGTATTCCTGGTATAAATCCTACCTGGTCATCATGTACAATCTTTGTGATAAATTGCTACAATCTCCTGGCTAGTATTTTATTTAATATTTTTGTACAAATATTCATTAGGGAAACTGATCTATAATTTTCTTTCTCTGTTTTTGCTCTTCCTGGTTTAGGTATTAGCACCATACTTGTGTTGTAGAAGGAATATGGTAGGACTCCTTTGCCTATTTTTCAAAATAGCTTGTATACTATTGGAATTAATGTTCTTTAAATGTTTGGTAGAATTTACTTGTGAATCTAACTGGTCCTGGGGATTTTTTCTTAGGAGCTCAATGATAGCTTATTCAATTTCTTTTTCTAAGGTGGGATAATTTAAGTATTCTATTTCTTCTCCTGTTAATTTGGGCAATTCATATTTTATAAACAATCATCCATTTCACTTAGATTGTCAGATTTAGTAGCATGTAATTAGACAAAATATTTCCTAATAATTGCTTTAATGTCATCTTCATTTGCCCATTTCATTTCTGATACTGATAATCTGGTTTTCCTTTTAAAAATCAAATTGGTCAACAGTTTTTCTATTTTATTTTTCATAAAACCAGCTCCTGGTTTTATTTATTAATTCAATGGTTTTCTGACTTTCAATTTTATAAATCACTCCTTTGATTTTCAGGATTTCCAATTTGGTGCTTAATTGGAGATTTTTAATTTGTTCTTTTTGTAGTTTTTTCAGTTGTATGCCCAATTTATTGTTCTGCTCTCCATTTTATTGATGTTAACATTGAGAGATATAAATTTTCTCTTAAGAAGTACACTGCTGCATTCCATAAATTTTAGTATATCATCTCATCATTGTCATTCTCTTTAATGAAATTGATTGTTTCTATGATTTGTTCTTTGACTCACTCATTCTTTAGGTTTAGGTTACTTTCCAATTAATTTAGAATCTGTTTTCCTCAACCTCTTATGGAATGTGATTTTTTTTTTCATTGCTTTGTGGTCTGAAAAGGATGCATCTGATATTTCTGCTTTCCTGTATTTGATTGTGAAGTTTTTATGCCCTAATACAAGATCAACTTTTGTGTGGGTACTATGTACTGTTGAGAAAAAGATATATTTCTTTCTATTCCCATTCAGTTTCCTCCACAGGTTTATCATATCTAGCTTTCCTAAAATTCTATTCATCCCCTTAACTTCTTTCTTGTTTATTTTTTGGTTAGATTTATCTAGTTCTGAAAGGGAAAAGTTATGGTCCTCTACTAGTATAGTTTTATTTTCTCCTATAACTCATTTAACTTTTCCTTTAAGAATTTGGATTGGTTTGGATTGGATTGGATTCCTTTAAGAAATTGGATGCTACATATATAACCTATATCAAGTTGCTTACTCTTTTAGGAAGAGGGAGGGGAAAAAGGAGGGAGAAAAATTTAGAACTCAAAATTTTGTTTTAAAAAAATGCTAAAATTGTCTTTACATAAAATTGGGAGAAAAATAAAATGCTATCAAAGAAAAAATTTAAGAAATAATTAGGATGCTATACTGTTTGTGTATGTTTAATATTGCTATTGCTTCATTGTCTGTGTCTATTATCTTTTAGCAAAATCTGTTTCTCTCTTTTAATTAGATCTATTTTTGCTTTTGCTTTGTCTGAGATCATGATTGTATGAAGGGAATTATGATTTTCATATTAATTGCTATGATATGTGTAACAAATATACTAATAATTTAAATTTTTCAGAACTGCCTCTTCTGGCTTGTGAGTCAAAAGCTCACAACACAGCTTGAAATGATCAATCAAACTTTGACAATGCTCTCACGATGATTGCATTCTTGTGCCTGTGTACCTTATGTGAAGCAAATAAAAGACTGCAGAACATGTTCCTGTCACAGAACTCTGGTCCTGTGACTCACTAAGTAACAGCCCCAAGGACCTGAAGTAACACTCTTTGCACAGAACTCCTGAACACCTGTCTTGTGGGCTTATCATGGGAAACCACTCGGAACCTGGCAAGTGATTGTTTGTAATCTACCTTCTCCCTACTTCCTCACTTGTGATTTATACATACATATATATATATATATATATATATATATATATATAAAAACTCTGCCTTCGCTACAGCCAGGTAGAATTCTGATCAGGAGAATTCCTGATTTGCAAATGCTTCTCATAATGACACTAATTAAACCTCTACCTGACTACTGGCACTTTGTCTCTGGCTTGCTGTTTCATCATTCCTGACCCAGAGACAGGGTCAGTAAAAATCCTGTTAACAACTGCTACTCTTCCTTTTTTTCCCTTCAGCTGAAGAAAATAGATTCTGTTCCAGCCTCTTATTTTAACTTTGTGCATGTGCTCCTCTCTACTTCAAGTGTGTTTCTTGTAAACAACGTATTATTGGATTCTGGTTTTTAATACATTCTGCTATCCACTTCTGTTTCCTGGGTGAGCTCACCCCATTCATATTCACAATCATGATTATTGTGTATTTTCCACCATTTATCCTTTTCTCTCCTTTCACCCTGTCCCTCCTCAAAAGTGTTTTGCTTCTGATCACTGTCTCCCCCAACCTGCGCTCTCTGTTATCAGTCCCCCACCTCTTCTACTTCTCTGTAGGGTAAGATGAATTTCTCCCTGAGTGTGTGTATTCTCCCCTCTTAGAGCCAATTCCAATGAGAGTATGGTTCAAGCATTGCCCATCCACCCCCATTTCCCTTCTACTGTAAAAGCTCTTTCTTTCTCATCCTTTTTATGTGAACTAATTTACCCCATTCAGCTTCTCCCTTCCCCTTTTCTTAGTCCATCCTTCTTTCTCACCCTTAATTTTTTTTAAATCATCCTATCATAGTCAAGGAGTCTTTGTATACTCCTCATCCTTCTAACTGCCCTGATAATAATAAAGTTCTTAGGAGTTACAAGCATCACCTTCCCATATAGGAATGTAAACATATTGAATCCCTTGTAATTTCTTTCCTGTTTATACCTTTTTTTGAGTTGTATCTGAAAGTCAAATTTTCTATTCAGTTCTAGCCTTTTAATCAGGAATGCTTGAAAGTCTCATTAAATATCTTTTCTTTTTCCCCCTGAAGGATTATACTCATTTTTGCTGGGTATGTTATCCTTGAATATCACATTCCCAGTCCTCTGATCCTTTAACATAGAAGCTGCTAAATCTTGTGTTATACTGATTGTTGTCCATAACATTTGAATTGTTTCTCTCTGGCTGTTTGCAATGTTTTCTCCTTGACCTGGGAGCTCTAAAATACAACGATAATATTCCTGGGAGTTTTCAAAAGAAGGGATCGGTGAATTCTTTCAGTTTCTATTTTACCCTTTTTCTAGGCTACCAGGGCAGTTTTGCCCACTAGCTTCTTGAAGTACTTGTGTTTAGGCTCTTTCTTTTTTCGTGACTTTCGGGTAGTTTAATAATTCTTAAATTATCTCTCCTGGATCTATTTTCCAGGTTGGTTGTTTTGGTTAATATTTTCTTCTTTTTTTTTTTATCATTTTGATTTTGTTTGCTTCTGTATGTCTCATGTAGGCATTACCTCCCATTTGCCCAATTCTAATTTTTAAGGTATTATTTTCTTCAAGGTAGTATGGTCCAAGGAGAGGTATGGTCACTGCTCTCCTATCCTGTGCTGTGGTCTACCTGTAACCAGCCACAATCATCCTTTTCTACCCTGGAACTGTGACCAGGGCCTCTCTACCCCTCTAGTCGCAAGGGCTAGTGTGCTAGTGTTCCTCCTTGTCCTGGGACTGACTCAGAACTGCCTATGAACAATGCACCCAGAGCCAGCAAAGAGTCCCCTGTAATCTCAACGGGTTATCTAACTCCCTTACTGTCTGTGGCTTAGAGTTCTGGAAGCCTCCGTCGCCAGGGTCTGCTGCTGGTTTGCGAGGTACCGAGCCTGCACTGCACTCTCATCCTGATGAGACAGACCTTTCCTGCTGACCTTCTAAGCGGTATTAAACTGGAAAGTTGTTTTACCCTGACCTTCTGCTGATCCTGCCACTCCAGAATTTGTTTTAAGTTGTTTGGAGGGGAATTTGGGGGAGCTCAGATGAAAAATCTCTCTTTACTCTGCCATCTTGGCTCTGCCCCTACAGGATTTTTTCTGAGGGCTAATGATAATTTGGTTTATCTTCCTTAGGAAACTGCCTGTTCTGGGTAGCAGTTATTATTTTAGATAAGACTACATTAAATATAGACATGACAAAAAAGAAATAAGAATGGAAATTACACTGTACTTAAAGGTACAAATACCAAAACAAATATATGACCATCAAGAAGTGTAGTGTTATTCACAAGAACCCCAAAATCTGAAACAGTTTTAGAAAGAAATTTAGAGGTTGTTTGGTACAGCAGAGCGAGCAGGAAAGGTGGTGTGGCTCCCTCTCCTCCAGGTTCTGGAGGTTTGGAAGGGCGCCTGCACCACGCAGCTGAAATTTTTAGTATAGATGACTTTTGGTGGGGAAACTTCCTCTACAGAGATGGATCAGTTATGTCTCCGTAATTTAACATCTTCCACAATGACGAACTCTCAACAGCCCATCTTGCCCTGTGATTCTGAGCCACCTTTCCTTACTACTGTTCAAATCCCACTCTCCGTTCACTACCAACCATTCCATTATTCCCATTCTCATCCTTCTCAACCCAACCTCCCAACTACTCTAAATCTTCCCACTCCTTCCACTGTTCTTTCTAGACATTCTGCTCAAGAGATAACAAAACTAGTTTTCATTTTAACCCTTTTCCTTCTTTGCTTTCTTCATCTTTGTTAACCCACTGAGGCTTGGGCTCAATCCTAAACCAAGCATCCTTGCCATGCTTCATTCATACTCCCAATTCATTGGTCAAGCTGGGGGGAATATCAATCCTCTCTGCTCCATATCACCACTTCCAGGCTTTCCCATTACCACCATCACTCAGCAATCTCTCCTCCTCTGAGGATCATTTAATCCTTAATTACCATCCAATTGAGATTCTGGTAACTCTTGTCAGTCAGGCACACTTTTCTTCCTCCCTCAAAGAGTTCAGTGCCTACCTAACACTCTTCCTTTCTCCCATCCAAACTGCTATAAGCATTTGTCCTCATACAAGGGAACTTAAATATATATAGATGTAGATAGAGAGATAGAGAGATAGATAGGTAGATATAGATACTCTCCCAATCACCTAACTTCCCAACTTCTCAGCTTACTCATTTCCCCACAACCTGTTCCTTCACATTAATTCAGCCATCTTGCCATTGCCACAAGTGTTCCAATTCTATGCTCATGAACTCTGAAATTGCTTTATCTGGTAATTTTTATTATTCCATTTTTTCCTCTGCCTTGCATTCCCTAAGGCAGGAGCCAGAGCTGGGGTAACTGCTGGAGGAGCTATCCCAGAATCAGAACCCAACCAAGGATGGCTGCAGTGGTGTAGGTGACGCCAAGGTTAAACAAATTGAGAAGAGTAGTCTAGAACTGCTTGGCAGAGATTACTGTGATCCAGGATGTGAATGGAGAAATTTAGTCACTAATACACTGTGTTCTTGGAGTATGGGAACTCTGAGAAGAATAAAGACACATTTGAAAGTGCCATGCAAGTGAGCAAACTGGCCTGGGGCTGAGGGACCTTCATCTACCCAGACATCCTCTAGAAGGGGAAGCATATTTGCACATCGGCAACGCTGGTTGGATGGGGTAATTGTATGGAAGCACTGGGTACAACTAGATCTTCTCAAGGGGCTCAGAAGTTGCTTAAGCAGACTCAGAGGATATTATAGAGGATGGCTACATACTTCAAAGTGCTGCCAATCAACTTTTTCATAAGGTTAGAGGATAGGACATCAAACTGCTTCAGAATTTATCAGTCAGATAAATCTGTGACTTGATGGGGGAGAACCAGACAGGTTAAGTTTGGCCTAAATATAACTTCCGAGAAAGTGGACAAGGCCCAGTGATATGCTGACTTTATATTTCTCTCCAGCCTATATCCAGGCTGTGAGTTTTTCAAGAAGTTTAAGTATGTATAAGGGTCAGGATTATAAAGCTGAAAGCCTTATTTTTAACTGGAAAAAGGATTATATTCATGCACATTCAGTATCTCTGTCACTCGTCTGAGTGGTTTTCTGAACACTGACTGAACTAAGTGCCAGAACTAGGACCTGGTACAACAAATGCAGGATTACTTGAAATTGCTGCTTTATATTGTCAACAGTGAGAATGGCAGCAGCTTGTTGGTGCACTACATTTCAGGCTGAGATCAGACACCTCTCTTGATCTCCTTCCTATACCTTTCCTTGTGGGCAGATGGGCTGAACCATACAACCCTGAAGCCTGCCGAGATCCTCTATTTGACTGTCGTCTAAGGCTAGTTTCTCTTTGGACATGGTAAATCAACTCAACAAAGGAGAGCTTTTCTTCTACTGCTTCAGTTTTCTGAAGCATATCACCTTTAAGAAGTTCTCTGCTCTGAAATCACAGAGAAGGAAGAGTCTTCCAGACAGGGACATGGCCTCACTGTAGATAACCTCTGTATCCTGAAAAGAAGGGACAGGGTAGCACAAGCAGCCTAAGTAGTGACTTCTCCCTCATCCACAGGAGTTGCCCTGGAGCAACTGGGAGCTTCCCCTATAAGTATGGGGACCCAAGCATGATAGCAGCACAGACACCGGCAACTTGGAGGAAGAGTCATATGTCTTCTCTGCAGATCATGCCCTGGAGCTGTCCCAGTGATCAAATCAATCCCCTTCCTATCAAAAAACTGTGGAAGCCAAGTTTTCCAGTTTCTCATTCTCATTCTGACAACTTTTTCCAAACAGGAAGCAGTCCCCTGGAGGTCCCCAAAACCAGATCTGAGGATCACTCTTTGTCTAGATCTTTCATCTCTAAAGGCTCTGGCAACTGGCAGATGGTAACAGGCTGTGGCAGTTCAGTAGTGGGCAGTCCTGACCACAGACTCCTCTCTCCCTTTCAGCTTCTCAGATGAGTTCCCTAATTGCTGTTTACAGTATTGATCAAACAGAAATCCAAGCTGGAAGAAGTCCATTCAACTCAAGTCTATGACACTCAGTCCCTCAGGAGCCATTGGGGGTCTCCTTGAACAGTTTGCAGGGTAAGTAGGACTCAATATCCAGTAGCATTCTGTGAACCCTGCAGGTTCATAAAATCTCCTGTTCCACCCCATCCCTGTCCCCAGCTAAGCCACTAGTGGAATCAAAGCCATGACAGTGCTAAGATAGTGGGATTTCTACCAGACCTCTTATGGAGTCTTGACATCACTTGGCAGCCTGTTATGGGAATCTGAAGATCTTCCCTGCCCCTAGGCCCTTTGCTAAAGTGTCTACGTGACTGAGGACCCTTGGATATTTGAAAGTATACTCTGTTCCCTAATAGGCT
>CM053580.1:215671202-215688098 GCA_028627135.1 Pseudochirops cupreus
AGCATGGAATGGGAGGAAGACAACACAGTCAGAACTCCTGCACCAAAAGCTTCCAAGAAAAATGTGGACTGGTTACAAGCCATAGAGGAGCTTAAGAAGGATTTTGAAAACCAAATAAGAGAAATGGAGGAAAAACTGGGGAGAAAAATGAGAATGATGCAAGAAAATCATGATAAGAGAGTCAACAACCTGACTGAAGAAAATAACACCTTAAAAAATAGACTAACTCAAACGGCAAAAGAGGCCCAAAAAGCCAATGAGGAGAAGAATGCCTTCAAAAGTCAAATTTGCCAGATGGAAAAAGAATCTCAAAAGCTCATCGAAGAGAATAATTCCTTTGGAATTAGAGTGCAGCAAATGGAAGCAAATGACTTTATGAGAAATCAGGATATTATTAAACAGATTCAAACAAATGAAAAAACAGAAGGCAAAGAGATAATTTAAAAATTATTGGACTACCTGAAAGCCATGATCAAACAAAGAACCTAGAAATCATCCTTCAAGAAATTCTCAAGGAAAATTGCCCTGATATTTTAGAACCAGAGGGTAAAATAGAACTTGAAAGAATTCACCGATCACCTCTTGAAAAAGATCCCAAAAAGAAAACTCCTAGGAACGTTATACCCAGGTCCCGGAGTTCCCAGATCAAGGAGCAAATATTACAAGCTGCCAAGAAAAACAATTTGAATGCTGTGGAAACACAATCAGAATAACCCAGGATCTGGCAGCCTCTACATTAGGGGATAGAAGGGCCCAGAATATGATATTCTGGAGATAAAAGGAGCTAGGATTAAAACCAAGAATCAGCTACCCAGCAAAACTGAGTATAATGTTTCAGGGGAAAATATGGTCATTCAATGAGGTGGAGGACTTTCAAGCCTTCTTGAGAAAAAAACCAGAACTGAATAGAAAATTTGATATTCAAATACAAGAAGCATGAGAAGCATGAGAAGGTAAACATGGAAAAGAAATCATAAGGAACCTATCAAAGTTGAACTACTTACATGCCAACATGGAAAAGTGAGAATTGTAACTTGTGAAACTTTTCTCAGTATAAGGATACCTGAAGGGAATATAAATGTATATATAGGTATACATACACATATGTCTATATAAGAGAGTATATACATAGGAATACATATGTGAGTGTGTGTATATATGTGTATATAGACAGAGGGCACAGGATCAACTGAATAGGAAGGGATGATATTTTAAAAGGTGAAATTGAGAGGTGGGAGAGGAATAGTGTGTAAACGGGCGTAGACATATGTGTATATACTGTGAGGAATGAATAAAACTTTTGTTATCCACAGAAATTATGCAATACCTGACTAAAGAAATCTAGGGACCATTCACACCAGAAAGTCTTCTGACGCAGCAAACGGAGGAAAATGAACTGATGGTAGAAGAATGCAGTGGGATGTTAATCAGACATCTTCCCTCATCAGGCTAGTTAGCAGCATGCGAGCATTTCTCAGCCTATGACATCTGAACAGGGACACTACCATCGCAGGCTGTCTAGACAACTAGACCATCTCCTAGCAGAAGAGGGAACCTGAGAGACACAGCAGAGGACTTTGGCCATAGAGGGAATTACTGCAAAGCCAGGATCCAGCTGGTTTTATCTTCTTGTGAGGTTAGGAGTCGCATAAGTAGAGTGAAAGTTAAGTCACGCTTAATAAGCTTATGAACACTGACTTCTCCTCCTCCAGGAGGGCTAAAGGCTCCTTTTAATGGTCAGACCATTCAGGTAGGGGGGTGCACCAGAAAGCTGTGCACCTTGGATTACTCCTGCAATGGGGAGACAGGGGAGGGACAGTGAGGTTGGGTTGGGCTTTTAAGGTTTACTTTTGGGTTTTTTGTCTTTCTGGAGGGGGAGGGCAGGGCAGTAGGGGTTAAGTGACTTGCCCAAGGTCACAGGGCTAGAGTTCCATGTCTGAGGCTGGATTTGAACTCAGGACCTCCTGACTCCAGGGCCGGTGCTCTATTCACTGTGTCACCCAGCTGCTCTTTTAAGGCTCACTTTTGTGAATGGAGAGTGTGTCTATTTTAGGAGACCCCCACAACTGCAGGCCTGGGCAATAAGTTTATCCTGATCTTCACCCCTCCCCAGCCTGAATGAGTCATTTCTCATATACACATATGTATGTGTGTGTCTGTGTGTATTACATACACACATATATGTACATATAAAGAGAGCCTCTAAGGGTCAAGCCTTGCCTTGCTATGTATGCCCCAACACCCTGCACACACACATAAATGATGTGTACTTATAATGTAGACATGCATGTCCATATGCATGTATATGTGTCGAGCCTCGCCTCAACCTCTTATAGCACGTGTACCTGCAATGTAGGCACGCGTGCATATATTTCACACACATCCGTGTGTATGTACATGTCTACATGTACACACAGAGACACACACATGTAGGCATGCATATATATACACATAAACATATATAAAGTGAGTCTTCGAAGCGTCGAGCCTCGCCCGCTGCAGCGCCCCCCCCCAAGCCTTGACCACCTAACAGCTCATCAACGATCCCGGATCCCGACGCCGAGTGTAGACAAAAGCGTTAGTTACATAAACCCCTCCCGAGAGGGTCGGGGGTCCCGATCGCGTCCCCAGCCTCGCCCCCCAGAAGCCTCGCGACCCTTCTCCCACACCCGGGAATGGTCCCCGCGGCTCCCCGGAGGAGCGCGCTCCCCGCGCCCCTCCCCCGGCCCCCGCGCCCCCCACCCCTGCCTTACTTGCAGCGGAAAAGTGGCGGCCCGGTTGCCCACATAGCCCCGGACGACGTGACTCTGAATGGACAGGACCCTGCACTCCTCCTCCATGCCGCTCTCCTTGGCCGGGCGGCGGGAGCCGGCTGAACGACGAGGGGGAGAACGCGGGCAGAGCCGCGGCGGGCTGGGACGCCGAGCGCTCTGCGGACTGGACGGAGGCGAGCCCCGCCAGCTTCTGACCGCGCTGGAAAGGCACCGAGCACCGAGCGAGGCAGCTGCGACCGAGAGGCGGGGTCCTGGAGGGAGGGGGGCGGGGGGACGGGGGGCGGGGCGCGCTGGCCGGAAGTGAGGCGCGAGGCCGAGCCGGCGAGCCGAGAATGCGAGGCCGCCGGGCCCGGGACGACAGGCGTGACGTAGATCAGAGCCAAGGTCAAAGGGTCGCGCCGCCTCCCGCCTCTTGGGCTCGGCCTGCGCACGCTCGGAGGGCCTCGGGCAGGAGCCGGGCCTCGGGCAGGAGCCGGGCTCCGGCGATCGGCGCGGACACCTAAGTGCTGCTTCTTACGTCGTTCGCTCGGAGGCAGCCGGCGGGAGGGAGCCGCAATTGGGGAGGCAGCCGCGGGGGCGGGAGCGGGGCGCCGCGTCGCGCAGCCGCGCTACGCAGCGGGTCACCTCCGGGTGTTCTCTTCCCGCACAGCAGTCAGCCCCCCTTCACGTTTGCGTCCAGAAAACGCGAAACCGCTCCCCTTCTCACTCACTAAGCCTGCGTTTTCACACCGTTAAATGGGAGCCGGCTTTTGGATGAGGGGATCCGAGGACAAGTGGGGGGGGCTCTCCCTGAAACGGCCGGTTACCTCCCCCCGACACCTCCCCCCCCCTCCGGCTCTGCAGATGCTCATCAGCGCCCCACGCGCTTGTGAATGAGCAACGCGGAGCGCAGCGTGGCTTTACACGGGTCATCTGAGCGCTGTGCCGGTGGCGATCGGGAGCCACGGAATGCCGTCTAGCCTTGTCCGTCCCCCTCCGCGGACAGTCAGGCTGCTCTGCCAGCTTCATTTATTACTTCCCATGTACTACGGCAGACGTTGTGACCCCGCCTCAGTCCTAGGAAACCGGCTACTCTACAAGATATGTAACAGAGATCTACGTGTCTGTAACAAGGAAAAACAAGCCCACCAGATTTCAGAGAATATGGAACATTGTCTGTTGCTAACGTTGTCGAAGCCCAGCCCTACCTGTCTGCATCCCCTGCTTTCAGACGTGCTGAAACATGTTGTGCATGCATGCATCGTGTGCGTGTGTATTTGTGTACGTAGGTATGTGTCCTTGCGTGCATGCACGCCTGTGGTGTAGGTTGTTCGACTTAAGCTTGTAAACCTGTCCATCTCCTTTGCTTTTCTTTGTCCTTGGGTTTCACCTTGACCTTGGTTTTCACTTGATTCCCAGAAGAACCCGTTGCTAGGCTGCGCCATCTGGGAGCTGACTCCTTAAGTCTGTCACATTATCCAGATTTCGTGGCTCCCGATTTATCTCACCCACGTAACACACAAACAAATGTTAGCAAACATTTATTATATTTTAGGTGACACTAGACAAAAAGCAGCAGAAGAATGAGGGAAAAAGAGTCACCGTGGGTGTATGCTGACTGGGTAGAGCCAGCTGCCACAGGAAGGAGCATTTCCCTGGACTGACTGCTCACAGGAAATGAGGAAAACACAACTCTAGAGGAGTATTGAAATAAAGGGGAGCTAGCTGCCTTTTCCCCAGCTAAGAGCCACGATAGAAGGGATTTAGGGAAACAAGGGTCAGGGTCGTTATAGCCAATCTAGTCCACTAGGGTCAGCGCTCACTGGTCACCTTTGTCTTAGGGACAAAGTTAATTGGGGTGACCTCTGCTGCCCTAGCAACAGCTACTATTGAAGTCTTTGAAGAAGAGAGCAAAGAAGCACAAATCCCATGCAAAATGCTTAATTTTACAAAGTCAACATTGCTCTCACTATGGAGACATATGTCCTTCTGATGGGCTACAGGCTCTGGGAAACCCCTCAAACTCTGATTGAATCTTCCCGTTTGATGAGGCATTTGCCTGAGGCCATAAGCCTTTCAGGATAGCTCGGCAAAAATCTCTTACTTTTTACTAGACAGCTCTCCATTGTCCAGCTACTTCCCACCCTTGATCCTCTCAAAATATCTATAACCCCCATCTGTTACCCTGAAACTAGCCTAGCCCTCCATTGTCTGTCATCTCCAGGCAGCCTCCAGCTATTTCCCACCTTTAATCTCTCATTACTGGAGTCTGACTTCATTTGACTCCTCCTGAAGACCCTCCCCAAACTCCTCCTCTAGATCCCCTCTAAATTCTCCCACAATCTTTTCGTATATAAACTCCATCTTGCCTCCATGAAGGGGCCAAGAATTATCTAGCTCAGACTCACTGTGTCAGATTATTCTGACCCACTCGTCCAATACAAGCTTCACAGACACCTAGGCTCCTTAAAGAGTCTACCCATTATGGCGAACCTTTAATAAACTTTGCTTTATTTTGGCTGAGAAAAGATTTGAATTGAATTTATACTGCAGGACCTGGTATATTGATATTCTGGGGTCTCAAGCACCCTTAAGCCCTAAACCTCAACACTTCTACCCCTTGGTTGCAATTTCCTCCTTCTTTTGGGACTCTACTAGAGATCTCTGTAAACAATGCCAGCAGCCTTCATGACCTCATGGCCAATTAAATCCTAGGAAAATCTGAATCTCTATGATCACACTAATGAAGAGCTGGATTCTGACACAAGGTCACACCAAATTCCAAGAAATACGCCATTTGGGTTGTCATGAATTTGATTTGGGTAGCAATGGATTTATCATTCACAGTAGGAGTTATGACACCACCAGGTTTAAAGCCTTTAAATTCAAATCAGTGAAAAATAAGTACTAAGTTGAGAAGAGACCCTTAAGTGAATGAATATCTATATAAGCTGATCCATAATATCTGTCCAATAGATTGCCAAGGAAGAAAACCATTAAGATGCACCAGATAGATTTAAGGAATCACAGACTCTTGGAGTGAGAAGGAATTTCATAGGTAATCTAATCCAACCTCCATCTAAAAAGTGATTCTCTATCTCACTTAAAGACCTTCAGGAAGGAGGAAACCACTGTCTCCCAAGGCAGCTCATTCCATTTTTGGATAACTCTTAATTACTAGGATAACACCCTGTTATAGTAACTAGTTCATTTAGAGCCTATGGGCAATATAATACCTCATAAATTCCATATTGGTCCCTCTTCTGAAGGTTTAGGGAGTTTATTTATTTTGTTGTTCTTCTTTTCTTCTCTTATTTTTAATTTAGTATTTTATTTTTCCCCAAATACATGTAAAAACAATTTTTAACATTTGTTTTTAAAGCTCTGAATTCTAAATTTTCTTCCTCCCTCCCTATTCCCTCATTGAGAAGGGAAGCAATTCAATATAGGTTATACATGTGTAGTCATGCAAAACACATTTCCATATTAGTCACATTGTGAAAGAAAACAGACCTTCCCCCACAAAAAAACTCACAAAAAATAAAGTTTAAAAAGTATGCTCCAATTTGTATTCAGACACCATCAGTTCTTTCTCTGGATATGGATAGCATTCCTCATTTTTCAGAGTCCTTCAGAGTTGTCTTGGGACATTATATTGCTGAGAATAGCTAAGTCGCTCACAGCTGATCATCTTACAATATTGCTATTACTTTGTAAACAGTGCATTTCACTTTGCATCAGTTCGTGTAAGTCCTTCAAGGTTTCTCTGAGACTATTCCTCTTATTACTTTCCATAGCATAACAGTATTCTATTACAATTACATATTACAATTTGTTCAGCCATTTCCCAGTTGATAGGCATCCCCTCAATTTCCAATTCTTTGTCACCAGAAAAGAGCTGCTATAAATATTTTTGTCCACATAGGTCCTTTTCCTTTTTGTTTTTTATCTCTTTTGGGATACAGACCTAGTAGTGGTATTACTAGGTCAAAGGTTTTATAGCGCTTTGGGCATAACTCTGGGCTGCTCTATGGAATGGTTGAGTCAGTTCACAATGCCACCAACACTGCATTAATGTCTTGTTTGTTCCACATCTTCTCCAACATCCATCATTTTTCTTCCCTGTTCCACTAGACAATATCATAGGTATGAGGTAGCACCTCAGAATTGTTTCAATCTGCATTTCCCACAATCAACAGTGAGTTGGGACATCCATTCATATGGCTGTAGATAGCTTTGACTACTTCATTTGAAAACTGTTCATATCTTTTGGTCATTTATCAATTGGAGAATGGCTTTTGTTTTTATAAATTTGACACAGTTCTCTATATGTTTGAGAAATGAGGCCTTTATCAGAGAAACTTGCTTCAAAATTTTTTTTCACAATTACTAACTGTATTTCCCTCCAACCTATTTTCCCCGCCTGTTTATTCTGTTCTCTTTCTCCTTTCACCCTGTCCCTTCAAAAATGTTTTGCTTCTGACTACCACCTCCCCTAATCTGCCCTCCCTTCTATCACCCCATCCCCTTCTCTTATCCCTTTCTTCTCCTACTTCCCTGTAGGGTGAGATAGATTTCTATACCCAAATGAGTGTGTATGTTATTCCTTCTTTGAGTTAATTCTGACAAGAGTAAGATTCATCACTCCCTCTCACCTCCCCCCTTTCCCCTCCACTCTAAAAGTTTTTTCTTGCTTCTTTTATGTCAGATAATTTACCTCATTCTGCCTCTTCCTTTCCCTTTCTCCCAGTGCATTCCTCTCTTATCCCTTAATTTTATTTTTTTTAGATATCATCCCTTCATATTCAACTCACACCTATGACCTCTGTCTACACCAGTGGTTCTCAACCTGTGGGTCACAACCCCTTTGGGGGTCGAACAACCCTTTCACAAGGGTCACCTAAAACCATTGGAAAACACATATTTGCGATGGTCTTAGGAACCGAAACACTGCTCCTCTATTTGTCTCTAGGCGAGTACCCCCACATGCAAATATACCCACATATGAGTATTAAAGGGTTGCGGCATTAGGAAGGTTGAGAACCACTGGTCTATACATACTCCTAACTGCCCTTATAATGAGAAAGTTCTTGTGAGTTACAAGTATATCTCCCCATTGTAGGAATGTAAACAGACTAACCTTATTAAGTCCCTTGTGATTTCCTTTTCCTGTGTTCCTTTTTATGCTTCTTTTGAGCCTTGAATTTGAAAGTCAAAGTTTGTATTCAGTTCTGGTCTTTTCACCAAGGATGATTGAAAGTCTTCTATTTCATTGAATTTCCATTTTTCCCTTCCCGAAAGATGATACTCAATTTTACTGAGTAGGTGATTCTTGGTTGTAATCCTAGCTCCTTTGCTATCCAAAATGTCATCAATATAATGATTCAAATGTTCATTAAGCACCTGCTATGTGCAAAGGACCCCTAGATCCTGGGATACAACAATGAAATATGATGCAAACTCTGCCCCCAGTTAGTTTGCCATCTTAGAATTTTTGTTGCTGTTGTTGTTTCTTGGGAGGGTTAAGGTTGAGGCGTGTGTTTCCATGGTATGGGGGAGCTCCTGGTGTGGAAAACTTCTTCTATTAGTATAGATCATCAGCTTCATCTACCATTGGTAGACGGTTTTATTGAGGTCATGAGAGGTTGAGATGCTTGTCTGTAGTCATGCAGCTAGGTCATAGGTATAGTCATTAGATTGATTGGAATAGATGGAATAACCCAAAGGGAAAGTGTAGAGAGAAAAGAAGGACCGAGTTTGGTTACACACACTTTGAGGATGATCCAGCAGAGGAGACTGAGAAGGCTTGGTATAATGTTGTTAAGGAGATAAGATCTTCCCTGCCCATTAATAGGCCTTACATGGAGTTCATCAGGGAAGCTTGCTTTCACACTTTTTGCTAATTTCTTCTTTTTTTTTTTGCTTTTTGGAGGGGGTAAGGGAGGGCAATTGGGGTTACGTGACTTGCCAAAGGTCACATGGCTGGTTTTTGCATTAAGTGTCTGAGGCCATATTTGAAGTCAGGTCTTCCTGACTTCAGGACCAGTGCTCTATTTACTGCACCACATAGCTGCCCCTGCTAATTTCTAATTAGGCACTGAATCAGGAGAGTCGTGATGCCTTCTGACTCTGAAAGTGTATATATGAGTTGGTCTTTTGCTTTGGGGACTCGCTTATAAGAGGGATCTTATGATTCCCTGGTCAAGATTCTGAGTGGCTGTATGTTCAGAGCTCCCCACCTGCTCAGATGTGAAGACTCTTTATCTAGTGATCTATGTAAAGTGTATAGTTGATTCAGGCAGTCGGAGCCCTGTCTGTTGGTCTTTATTTCTCTGCTTGTATTTTTTCTGTATTTTCTCTGAAGTTTAAGGTGCTGACTTTTCCCCTGAACTAGTGAATGTAATTCAAAGAGATTGCTGACCCCTTATACAGCTTTCTTTCTTTACAAAAAAGATCTAAGAACATGTGCTAGCAGCCATCCTGGATATGCCAGTGTGGTTGCCGCTATACTTGGTCAGACAGGTAGAATGAGAATCAGAGAGTGCAAGGGAATGAAGGGGAAGTGAGGAGAATATATCCAGGAAGATAGTATGGTAAAGAGTGCCCAAAAGTTTTAGGGAGGTCAAGCTTGATGAAGACTGAGAAAAGAGTATCAGATGTGGCAGTTGAGATGATTGATAACCTTGAAGCAAACAGTTTCTCCTAAGTGGTAGGAGGCAGAAGTCAGATTGCAAGGGGACTGACAAGATTTTTGGAGTTGAGAAAGTAGAGGTAGTAAATGCTAGTGACCTTTAAGAGTTTGATTATACAAGAAAGAAGAAATACAGTATGATGGATTGATGGCTTGTTAGAGCCAACTAAAGGTTTTATAAGGCTGTGGGGAACCTGGTCATGTTTGTAGCGATTGAGAAAGGAGACAGTAGATCAGGCCTGCACCACCTGTGGCCTGCCAAAGGATTTTGAGCAACCAGAGGAAAACATCCTGTACATTTTTTGTAGGCCACCCTAAATCCTCTGGCATGTTCACAGGCTACAGGTTGTGCAGGCCTACAGTAGATCATAAAAGGGTAAAAGATGACAGAAAGACAGTGGGATGATAAAGTCATTTACTTTTGGGGTGGGGGATAAAATCAAGACATACAAGAGGGGTCGACATTGTCGAAATGAAAGGTCACCTTTTCTTCAAAGACTGGAAAAAAAAGAGACTAGGCGCAATGTAAAGGGGCTTTGAGACATAGCATAGAGGAGAAGAAAGGACTTACTGTGACTGGTTTCAGTTTGTTTATTCATTCACTCATCTATTAGGCAAGGAGGTGAAGGCAGGAGGATATGTTGGAAGATTGAGGAGGGAAAGTTTTGAAGTAGCCATCATTTCAAGGAGTATCTTAACAGTCAATCACACACAAAAAAGTAAGAAGATTACTTGTAGCAGTGGGCTCCACGTGAGATTAGATCACTTAAATTTCGTCATGGACCATGGTTACATGTGTTTGTGTGACTTCCTCCAGGGGTACAGCAGCGTGAGAGTAGGAACAAAGAAGGTAGAAGGTGGGAGCAAAACAGGATTGTGGTTTAACAAGGAAAGACCAGCTGTGAGACAAGTGGTTCAGTCCTTTGTTTGAGGTTATGTTTGACTCCTCGTTTCCCTGTTTGAGGTTTTCTTGGCAAAGATACCAGAGTAGTTTGTCATTTCCTTCTCCAGCGCATTTGACAGAGAGGGAAACTGAGACAAACAGGGTGAAATGACTTGTCCAGGTCACACAGTAAGTGTTTGAGGTCAGATTTGAACTTGTGTCCTCCTGACTCCATGCCTGACTCTATCCACTGCAAAACCTAGCTTTCTGTGGGACAGAATCTTGGAAGAGTTCAACAGGAATTTCATGATGAGGGACTGGAGATGAGAAGAGAGGCTAGGGTTGGATATATAGATTTGGGAGTCACCTGCTTAGAGATCATAATCGAACCCATGGGATCTAACAAGATCACCAAGACAGAATGTGTAGAGGAAAAAATGAAGAAGGCTGAGGCTAAAACCTTGGGATGCACCTGCAATTAGGAGGTGGTGACGTGGATGATAGTCTAGCAAAGAAAACTGAGAAAAAATGGCCTGATGGAGAGAAGGAGAATCAAAGGAAAGCAGAGGCATGAAAACAAAGTGAGGAGAGTACATATAGGAAGAAAGGGTGGTCAACAGCATCAGATGCTGCTGAGAGGTCAAAAAGAATAATGACTGAGAAAATGTCATTGGATCTGGCAAAATAGTAATAGTAGTAATAAGTGGCATTTACATAGCATCATTTATATAGTGCTAAAGGCTTTACTCATTTGATCTTCACAAGAGCCTTGGGAGATAGGTACTATTATTATCTCCATTTTACAGTTGAGGAAATTGAAGCAAATGTAGTTTAAGTGACTCACCCAAGGTCACACCATGTCTGAAGCTGGATTTGGATTTCTGGATCTATGTCCAGCACTTTATCCATTGCTCTACCTAAGATCTCTAAGTTCTTGGAGAAACCTAAAGTTTTGAATTTCATACCAGCTTTGAAGGTAGGATAATGTCCCAGGACACCAGGAGGGACATTATTCTAATGGGAGGCAGAGCTTTGTAGTGCCACTTGAATCAAACTCTGTTAATTAAGGTGATCCTCTCTATAGCAGCTGCTGTCCCACTGCCCTGGTGTCCTGGTGCACTGGAGGGTCAAGTCTGGCACGAGAGCAAATATTCAGGCACACTAAATGCAAACCAATTCAAGACACTTTGGTGGACAATGCAGGGCAGAAAAACAGAGAATGGTAAATGAGATAAGTATTAAGGAAATTTAGGGAACTCACAGTTAAACAGAGGCATGGATGGGATACACCTGGACCTGTGATTTCCCTGGTATTAGGAGCCTCCAATGGAGAAACTCCCTCCGTCAATGCTGACAGGTATCTTCTCTACAACTGATAGTCTTAGAGTCTCTTGGGGAACTGAGAGATTTCAGTGATTTGCTCAGGATCATAGAGCCACTATCCATCCCTTCCCAGTGCTAGTGCCTTCCTTCTAAGATTACCTCCCATTTGAATTGTATAATCTTGCATATAATTTCTTTTGCTTGTCTTTCCCTTTAGAATGCGAGGTCCTTGTGGTCAGGGTCTTTGTGTAGTTTTGGCTTTTTTTGTATCTGCAGTACTTAAAACACGGTGCTGGGCACAGAGTATGTGCCTAAAAAATGCTTGTCATCATTGTCATTATCGTCCTTCTCCTTTTTCTTTTCCCTCTCCTCTTCCTCCTCCTCCTCGCCTCTCATCTCTTCCTTCACTAATCTGTTCACACGGCTGCCAAAGAGATATTCCTAAGGCATGAGTATGATGATGTCACTCTCCTGCTCAAAAGCCCGAGTGGCATGCCTCTATTTTCTGTAGGATTAAATACAAACTCCACTATTTGACATTTAAAATCCTTTGTAATCTATCTCTAGCCTACCTTTCTGGACTTATTGCCCATTAATCACTTTCACACAGAGCTGCTATGTGACACAGTAGATAGAATACTGGGCTTAGAGTCAGGAAGATGAGTCCTGAGTTCAAGTGTGATCTCAGACATTTTATTATCTGTGTGACCCTGGGAAAGTCACTTCACCCTGTTTACCTCAGTTTCCTCATCTATAAAATGTCCTAGAGAAGGAAATGGCCAACCACTCCAGCATCTTTGCCAAGAAAACCCCAAATGAAATTGTGAAGTCAGACATGACTGAAAAACTGCTGAACAACAATTTCTTCACATACTCTGTGATCCAGCCAGACTGACTTGCTTGCTTCTTTCAGACATGCTGCTTCATCTCTCTTCACAACTATAAACGTCCTTTTTGTTGCACTTAAGCATTTTTTTCAAGCCTTTTCTCATTCTGGGCTTTAGTCTGTATGACACAGTTTTACATTTTTGTTCTCCTTTCATGTTTGTCTTCATGTTATATTCCCTGCCTGCAAAAGTTAGATTCCCTGCTGCTGAGAGTCTTCCTGTGGAAGAGCCAACAGAGAGAAGAAAAGAGATCAAAGAAGAATCCGGCAAGTGAACCTGGCATTTTCCCCCACTGGTTTTCTCAGTAATTTCTGCTGACTGACATTACTACTTCTGTTGTGGGCAAACTGGGGCCATTGGCTGGAATTGGCTGGTAACTGATTGTCTTCATCTAGAACTATAGGAACCTGGAAAGAAGGAATATAGGAGATGAGAAATTTGACAGGTCAGGGGAGCCTGGGCTCTAGAACCTGTGGTCATAGAGCCCTCAGCTTAATAACAAAGAGGCACTGAGTAGGAGAATCATGAAAGACTTCCTATTGGAGGTGGAATATGAGCTGAACCCTCAAGGATATAAGAAATTATGAGAGATAGAGATAGGAGTGAGTGCATTCTAGGACAATACATGCAAAGAATTTTGAATTCTATCAATAGCAAGTGTTCATAGTACATGAATGGGGTCCAATGTCAAATAATACTGGAAGGATACATTTGGAGCCAGATTCCCATTGGTAGGGCAGCTCCAAACCCACCTTAGAAATTCAGGGTACCACTAATGCATTGTTGGTGGAGCTGTGAACTGATTCAACCATTCTGGAGAGCAATCTGGAACTATGCCCAAAAGGCTATAAATAATTGCATACCCTTTGACCCAGTAAAACCACTTCTGGGGTTGTATCCCAAAGAGATCATAGAAGTGGGAGGAAGACCCATATGTATAAAAATATTTATTGCAGCTCTCTTTGTGGTAGCAAAAAATTGGAAATTAAGGGGATGCCCATCAATTGGGGAATGGCTAAACAAGTTGTGGTATATGAATGTAATGGAATACTACTGTGCTATAAGAAATGGGGAGCAGACAGACTTCATATTTACCTGGAGAGGCTTATACAAACTGATGCTTAGTGAAAAGAGTATAACCAGGAGAAATTTGTACACAATGACAGACACAACATATGTGTGACAACCAACTTTGATAAACAGGACTCTTCTCAGAAATGCACAGTTATAAGACAACCCTACAAGTCTCAGGATGGAAGGAGATGTCTACATTCAGAGAAGGATCTAGAAAGAACAGTTTAAATGCAGACTGAAGCAAGCTACATGCTCTCTTTCTTTTCCATGTTTGATTTTGTTTCCTCTTTCCCATTGTTCATTCCATTGGTTACAATCCTTCTATACAACCAGACTAATGTCCAGTGTGAAAGTATTTGCAGATCCTATATTTGATTGCATGCCTCCATGGGGGGCGGGGGAGAGAGGGACGGGAGAAAATTTGAAACTCAAGGGATTGTGGAACTGAATCTTGTAAACTAAAAGTAAGTAAACAAATCAATTTTTAAAAAAAGAAAGAAATTCAAGGTCCAAGATACCTTAAGATTGCAGAGTAGACAAGCATATTATAAACTAGGTCAAGTTTAAGGGTAGACATGGAAGAGAACCTTTAGCAGTTTATCAAGTAGAAATAAGAAAGCAATTGAATCAGGATTAGCTTTGAGCTCACATCTTAATAAATCGCTCACAGTGTTACCCCAGGTTGTGTAAGTGAGAGGGTAAGAACTGATCTAAAGTTCATCATTAGTAGAGCTGCAGGGAAATGTGAATGGACTTACCCTACTAAGTAACTTTAAATGTACATGTTTTCCTTGTTATGTTTAATACACTTTTCAGCCACTAATTGATGTTTATCCCTGAGAGTAAATTCGTTTTTTATTCTCACTTACCTAGCAAGCACTCTGGTTCTTTACATGCTAAATGCTTTACACCTGTTTCTGTCCAAGTACTTTGGGATCTTTCTGTTTCACAGTATCATTGGAGGTGATCAATGTAACCTCTGTTTCCCTCTTTTTTCTATATGGTAATATTGTGCCATGTGGTATAAGGCAATGGTGTCAAACCCAAATAGAAATAGATCCCTACTGGGGGGGCATATTGACTCAGATAATCACAAAATAACCTTATCTATGTTGTGTTGTGTTTTTTATTTATATTGCTAAACATTTCCCATTTATATTTTAACCTAGTGTGTGGGATACAGGGACCCCAAAAATCCCCTACCCAAGAAAAATCAAAAGTCAGAGGCATCTTGAGGAAGGAACAGGAAGTGTGATTCTCTTTCCCCACAGGAGGAGGGCAGTCCTCTCCATGGCGGGGACAAGGAGAGGAGAGGTATTACAAAAGACAGAACAAGAATTTATACCCTAACGCAGTCAAGCCCCCCCCTCCTCCTGGCTATCCCTTCTCCCATTGGCTAGGAGGCAGGTTCTCAGTCTTGGCTTGAAATCTAACCCCATGGTGGATAACAAAGAAGCGCACCACCATCTCCTATTGGCAGGGACGTGGGACAGGAAGCCAAGGCATCATCCATGGCTTTATTTGGTAAATGCCAAAGCAAGGGAGGGGACAAGGTCACAAGCAAGGGTGGAGGTCTAAAACTCCTGAAAAAGGGCCTAATGCTGATGACAACAATGGAATGGGGGAAGGGGTGTAGGTTGTGTGAACCCAGGACTCAGGTCTGTCCAGTCTTACAAAAGTCTGTCTCTGGTTTCCAGATAGTTTCTCTCCCTTCTCATTCACAGAGGGTGCATAGAGTGTACCCCACTCACTGGTTTGCAGCCTACTCAGACAAAGAGTTTGACAGGTCTGGTATAATGGACCTCATCCCCCAGAAAAGCTGGGTTGAAGTCCTGACTAAGACATATAGTAGCTGTGATCTTAGACAATGTATTTAGCTTCTTAGGGCTTAGAGAATTCTCTAAGCCTCTAAGTTACAAAGAAGGTAGCAACAACCTGCATTAGTAGAGGAAGTTCCTCACCAGGAACTCCTTACATCAAATGAAATCACAGGTCCCATCTCTATCTAAAATGTCCAGAACTCAAAACTCAAGAGGATGCATAGCCCAAGGTATAATCATGCCCCCTTTTCCTCTACCCAGCCCTTTGGTGTTGGCAGTGAAGCAAACAAACAAATCATTGAATGGGAAAATATGCTAGTCTCTAACCATCACCATCACCACTACCCACCTCCCCTCCGTATCACAAAATCATAACTCAGAGATCACTGTCCATCTGATAGTTTACTCTGATTGTAAATCAAATATAAGGGATGGAAAAAAATTGGCTTTGCAGATGTAGACTTAATAAATCAAAGTATATGTCACCATAGCCATGATAATCAGTGTTCTTACTTCAGGACTTTATCTGGCCCAGTATTGTGCAATGCTAAGAAGGTTTTATAACTATCTCTCTACCTATGACCCTTTCCCACCCTTTTCAAGTGTATGCATCTTCTCTCTTCTTTTTACCAGTACTTTTATGTCCTATGATGGTACAGGGTGTATCAGCAAACACCCTGGCATACCCAGGATGGCTGCTAGCACAGGTTCTTAGATCTGCTTTTCTAAAGGAAAGCAACTCAAAAAAGGGTTAACAATCTTAATTTAATCAATCAAACATATATCATTTACCTAGTCTGGGGGAAAAAGTCAGCACCCTGAACTTCAGATGATACAAACAGAAGTTACAAGCAGACAAAGAAACAGATCACCAGACAGGGCTTCCAGCTGTCTGACCATTACATCCATACCTAGTCAGTTACCAGAGAGGGAAGGACCAACATCTGGGTTTTTCAAAGCCAGGGGGCTCAATGGCTTCCCAGAGTCTCTTCCGGCCAAATCACACAATTCTTTCCAAAGTGAGCACTACCTCAAGATGAAGGATGCAGATTTATATGTACTTGTGTTGATACCTATTCAGGTATACTAATGGCTTGTCCTTATAAGAATGCAACCCAGAAAAACACCTGTAAAACTCTAGATCTCATAAGTCTGTATTATGGAACCCCGATGCAGATTCAAAGTGACAATGGGTCACATTTCAAAGGTAATGAAATGAAGAGGTATTGTATACTAAACAATATAGAATGGATACATCATATTCCATATTATCCACAAACATCTGGGTTAATTGAAAGAATGAATGGATTGTTGAAAGAACAGTTAAGGAAGTTAAGTTCCAATAATTCGTATCAACATTGTAAGGATAATTTGTTCATGGCTTTACATAATTTGAATAATAGACCATTGAGGGGAAGTATACCTCTAGCCAGAATGATGACCCCAAATCTGCAAATTAGAAAAC
>CM053580.1:215688598-215733576 GCA_028627135.1 Pseudochirops cupreus
CATAATCAAATGTTATGAATGTGTATCTATCTATCTATCTATCTATCTATGCAATTATTATTATTATTATTGACTACATCCAACTGGAACTTGAGATACACAGGCACTGCAGTTGGGAGATCCATCCTGCCCTACTGAAAAGTGACATAGGAAAGAATAGACTGGGGGAGGGGGGACGCACCGGGATGGCTGTTTTGGGGCAGTGGGTGGGGGAGGGACGGGGAGAAAATATGTAACTCAAAATCTTGTGGAAATGAATGATGCAAACTATAATAAAATTTTTTAAAAAACAGCAAACACATAAGATCCCAAATATTGAGTATTGGACTTTGAGGCCAGACATCCCAGCAAACACCTGTCCTACCCGGGAACACCTGGTTGATTGGGGTATGATCTACATTGTCTAGAGGACTTTTGGTTGGACAGGAAAGAAATAACAAAAATCTCCACTGAAACATGCATAAGAATCCCAGTAAAATCCAAAAGCTAGGCAAGGTCAGTTACTGGATTATCTGTAAATCACTGAGATTGAAAGTGATAATCATTAAATATCATATTTTAGCCAAAGTCTGAATTAATCAGGCAAACTGCTTTTTCTTGTCTTCTGTGTCAGCAAGACACCAGAAACCAGATGAGCTAGAGGTGAGATCCCCCTTATCTTGGGGGAAAAATGGACATCCTGAGACCATAAAATGTCAATAGACTCTGGTCCATTAGTTGTCAATTTGCATTTATAACCAAGGAACTCTTTCTCACATATAGATGGTAACAAATGGAAGTCATCAAGTTTTGTGGCATGGTCACCCTGAATTGGGATGGTTCTAAAATGTACAAAAAGTCTTCTGATTCCTCTGCTCATCAGTCAGGACTCAGCTCCTGGCTCCTTGTACAAGTATTGCTGGCCTTAAGGAATGACAAATAAATGTTGTAATTTTATGTTACTATTTGTCTCCTTTAACCAAACCTTTTCTAGTGGCTGACAAAAGGGTCAAGGTGACCCGGTTTCCAGACCAGAGAATTTAGAACTGGGCAATCTGCTGGAGATTAGGAAACAAAAATGCAGAGATTGTGAGGAAATTGTGACTTTGACTCAACTTTCTTTCTGGATTTTAGGCTTTTAAAAAAATTTTTTTAGAGGTTTGGGGGTTTTCCCCTCTCCACCCTTGCTGACTCAGTCGATCTCCGTTAATAGACAAATGGCCAAATAAGATCTCTTTGAAAGGGGAAATATTTTTGATATATATGTGACATGCACACAAAATGAAAAATAATTACATGAACTTGCCATGTTAAAAGTATTAACCTATTTGGGAAAAAACCTGTCTTTTTTTTTAAGTGGATATTCCATGTTTGTAGGGTTGTAGAGGGGTACCCATATTAGCTGTTGCTCTGTAGTTCACGCCTTCTGTGTCCTTTGCATCCCCTCATCACCTTAATCCCAGGAATATTCTATCCAGATTAAATGTAAAAATTGTCCTGTATTAAATCTCACCAGCTTTTCCTTTCCACTGATAAAATAACAAAGTGGGAAGAGAAGAGGTTAAGAATAAGCATTTACACAGACCTACTATGCGCCAGAGATGTGCTGAGCACTTTACCAGTACTATCCCATTGGGTCCTCGCAACAGCCCTGTGAGGGAGGTGCTGTCATTGCTCCCACTTTACAGTTGAGGAAACTGAGGCAAACAGAGTTATTTAAGTGGCTTGCCCAGAGCCGCACGGCTAGTAAGGGTCTGAGGCTGATTTTAATCTCAGGGTTTCCTGATTCCAGGCTCCATAATGAGCTGGTAAAAGAGTCACTTGTGGAGTTTTCAAGGCAGTTTAGCCCAGATGAACTACATTCTTTGGCAATACCATAGCCCACAACCAGTATGGCATGATTTAGATACTGACTACTGCATTACGGATTAAAATAAACACCAGTCTCATAGAACACGAAGGATGGAAGTCCTGCATCAACAGCAACAGAGATGGGACCCATGGCTGCCACAGCCTCTGTGAGAGCATTATGCTGCCCAGATGGGATGTCCACATAGCCAGTGACATTAGCACCAGAGCTTTCTGGCTCATACCGGCAGTAGTCTTCCTTTGTATGGATAGGATTCCTCTGTATCAAGGCTCCATTTTCCTTCACATCTTCAAAGGCAAGATCCATTAAATCACCTTCACAGCCATTGTTGATGTCATGCAAAGAGCAACCCATCAAATTGTGTTCACTAAGTGAAACAAGTTTGCCCATCTTATGCAACCACTGGCCTTCCAGGGAACCCGTTGCACTAAATGCCCAGCAAGAGCCACACAGACCCTGCTGCTTAACAGGAGTCACATAGCCCTTTTCTCTCCAGTCTACAGATTCAGGGATCTCTTCACGAAGCAGAGTTCCTTTGGTCTTGCTTTGAAATCTGTTTTGTCTAAAGCCATTCATCACTTGCCTGAACTCCTCAATGGTCATACCACCAAACTTGTTCATTTCCATCCGGAAGCTATGTTTGCCGGCACTGTACTCCATTTGCCAGCACTGTACTCCAGACTGTGCGTTTCAATCATTCTCAAACTCTTCTCCTATGTTGCTCTCCTCCAGTTATCCTCATTCTCTCCACAGGTCCTTCTGTGCTGTGACTTCCATTGTTCCCGTTTGGCATCTAAAGTTGGGTCAAGTTGTGGAGCAGCAGCTGCTATCCCCAAGCACAGGGAAGCTAAACACAGGTAAAAATTCATGTTTCAAACCTGAGCGTCCCAGAAACTTGGGGACCTGGGGAGAGCTGAACCTCTAATGAAACTTGAAGATCCTGGTGGGATATTTCCTAGCCCTGGGTCCAGAGGCTCCTCTTTTATGCCAATGTCCCAATAGGACTTTCCTTAATGTAGTAAATAATATCTATCTAAATGCAAGAGGAAAAATTATATATAGTGAAGACTGCCTTTCCGGTGTCTTTAAATTCCTTAGATCTTTCCAGGGCATCTAGATGCCTTTCCAATAAGATCAAAGGCAAAGTGTTGATGTCCATTATCACCAATTCTTTTGAAAAGTTACAGAAATGCTAACTGAAATTATGTATAATAAAGAACTTCCAGGGCCTTTCCAATCATGGTAAAGCAAGCATATCCATTGTCACCACCATTATTTAACATAGTCCTAGAAATGCTAGCTATAGCAATAAGACAAGGAAAAAATTGAAGAAATCTGTAAAGACAAAGACAAATAGGAAATAAAATTATCTCTTTAGATAGTAAAATTATATGTATATATAATGTATACAATATAAATATGCTCAGTATGTCACATGGCACATAGCATACATCATTGCATTCAGTAGCATCCCCCATAACACTTGTTTACACAATCAGGGGGTCCCAGGCTAGGGTTTTCCCTGGCATGACATATCCTTTCTGCCCTACAGCTCTATTTGCTTCTACAGTTCAGAAACTCCTTCAGCAAGTCTGCCATCAAGGTCTTCGCTCCGCTCTCAGATGTCTTCTCTTTGTTCTCAGAGGTCTCCTCTTCACTCTCAGAGGTCTCCTCTCCCCAGCTCTTTTAGGTTTCCTTTCAGCTCAGTGCTCATAGATCTTTCTTCTCTTCTTTGTCTCTTCATTTTCTTCTTCTGCTCTCTCAAGGCTGGCTTCCTCAATGTCTGTTCTCTCACACACCACCAGCTCTCTTTATATAGAGTTCTAGTCAGCATCTGATTGCCTAGACCTCACATGCCAGTCTCTGAATGGCTAGAACTCAATACCCATATCTGATTGGCTGAAACTCAATGTACATACAAGTCTCTGATTGGCTAGAATTCAATCCAGCAAAAAAAAACCCACTTTGCTTGCCCTTACAGGTATAAATAGACAGTTTTCAAAGAAAGAAATCCAAGATATCAACAACCATATGAAAAAAATGCTACGAATCCTTAATAATTGTTGTTTTGTTGTTCAGTGATTTTCAGTTGTGTCTGACTCTTCAGGACCCTCTTGGGGGTTTTCTTGGCAAAGATACTGGAGTGCTTTGCCACTTACTTCTCCAGCTCATTTTACAGATGAGAAAATTGAGGCAAACAGGGTTAGTCACTTGCCCAGGTTACACAGCTGGCAGTTAAGTGTCTGAGGCCGGATTTGAACTCAGATTTTCCTGACTGCAGGCCAGATACTCTATCTACTGTGTCACCTTGCTGCCCTAGTTGTAATGACTAATTAGAGAAATGGAAATTAAGACAACCTTGACTTTCCACCTCAGACCCATCAGACTGGCAAAGGCAAACTAAAGTGAAAATCTCCAGTTGTTGAAGGTCTTTGGGAAAACCAGCACATTAATATGTCATTGTATTGTTGTATTTGTGAACTGTCCAGTCGTCCTGGAAAGCAATTTGAAGTTTTGCAGAAAAAAAATCACTGCGTATGCCTTCTGACCCAGCCATGCTGCGACTAGGCACGAAGAAATAAAAAAGAGAGAACAAAATGACCTTTATGCACAACAATGTTTGAACAACTCTTTACATAGGAATAAAAAGCTGGGAACTAAGGGATACCTTCATTTGGGGAACTGCAAATGAAATTCTGGTGTATGAATATAGTAGAATATTATTGCATTATAAGAAATGATCAAAGAGAAGACTATTATCAGCTAATGCAGAGTGAATTGAGTAGCACTAGGATAACAATTTAAACAATAACAACTTTGTAGAGAAAAATAACTTTAAAAGACTTAAAAAACTCATCAATTAAATGACCAACAGAGACTCTAGACGACCCATAAAGGAGCATGTTGCCTACCTCCTGACAGAGATCATGGATTAAAGACACAGGAGGTATACATTTTTGGATGTGTCCCATGTAGAAATTTATTTTGCTTAATTGTACCTATTTTTTCAAATTAAGTTTCATCTTTTTTCAGTTTACAAACATTGATTTTCTCTCTTCATCTACCTCCCCCTTACTGGGGAAAAAACCCCACATAAAGAAGCAAAGACAGACCCTACCCTCAAAGAGCTTACAATCTGATGGAGGAGACGACATTCACACAAATCTATACAAAACAATCAGCTGTGTACAGGATCAATAGGAAATGATGAAGACAGAGAGAGCCTTGGAATTAAGAGGAGTTCTTACAGAAGGTAGAATTTTAGTTAGGACTTAAAGGATGCCAGAGAGACCAGCAGTTGTAGCAGAGCGGGGAGAATGTTCCATGCATGGGGAACGGTCAGAGAAGATGCCATAGTCAAGAGACGGGGCGCCTTATTGGAAAAATGGCCGAGAGGCCGGTAAAAGTACTTACTGGGGAGTAAGTTACAAGGAGACTGGAAAGGTAGGAGGGCCTGGACTATAAAGGGCTTAGAGGCAGCAAGAAGCCAGTTGAGTTTATTGAGGAGGAAGGCGACATGATCAGACATGTGTTTTAGGAAAATCTAAACTTTCGTGGAGAACGGACAGTGGATCAGAATGGTGACTGGAAACTTGGAACAGACAGGCCCACCAGCAGGCTGGAACATAGTGAAGGTGGGAGGGGATGAGGGTCTGCAGTAAAGTAGTGGCAGTTTTATAGAAGAAAAGGGGGGTGCAGTTGAGAAACATTGCAGCGGTGAAATCGACAGGCCTTGGCAATAGCTTGGATATAGGAGGTGAGAGATAGTGAGGAAACCAGGATGACTCCTAGTGATGGAATCCTAATAAAGCTGCCTCCAGACCCAATGTAACTTCATTTTAGGCCCCACTTGAACAGCAGGCCTGCTGCACCTACCTAGCCCCTGCCAATATCCTGACTTCTTCATATATACCTCCCTGCTCACTAGAACAATAAGTATGTCCATGAACTCATAGTTCTCACAGAACAGCAGATATGTCCATATGATGGGATCCCAGCCCCCAGGCCCATATTTCCTCATATTTCCCACAGAAACAGCAGGCGTGTCTGTTCACCCAACCACAACCACATCCATCTAGTCCCAGACAGAACAACAATAGTCAGGCAATCAGAAAGCAGCACCACCAGGATGCCCAGGCGGGATGTTAACCCCAAAACAATAGAAGGGACTTTCCCTATGTAGGCACCTGTGCAGTAAATAGTAAAGAACTGACCTAGCGTGAGCTTATCATGTAGAGAGGCTTATTGTAACATCATTATCATACATACCCCCCTAAATGGGTTTTTCTGAATGCATCATGGGTAATTGCATGCCCAGTTCCACTGTGGCTGGGACCCCTCTCTTATTACCTAATACCTTCACAAACCCCTCTTGCCTTTTTAATGTTAATCATGTTCCTATATTCTATGTACATTTTGATTGTGTAATCAGCATCTTTACCCGATAAAAATCCCTCTCACTTTATCTGAAATTGCTGGTTCCCCTTGGAACTCAGCTCACTTCATGAGAGGCATCACTCTCAATAAATGCCTATACTTGGATTAGAGGTGATCTGACTCTGAATTCTTTGAGATAGTTCCATCACTACATATCATGGAACCCAAAAGTTTTTGGTGTCCCAGAGTTTAAACTGAAACAGTTTTTGGCATGGGCAGAGCCCCAACTGCAACACTAGGCTGTGAACCTGAGTAACTCAGGCTCTCTGTAGGAATAGGGAAGGTAGGAGGCAAGGAGAGAGTTTAGGGCAGCGGTTCTCAACCTGTGGGTTATGTTCAATTTAACTACATCCTGCATATCAGATATTTACATTATGAGTCATAACAGTAGCAAAATTACAGTTATGAAGTAGCAATGAAAATAATTTTATGGTTGGGGGTCACCACAACATGAGGAATTGTATTAAAGGGGAGCAGCATTAGGAAGGTTGAGAACCACTGGTTTAGGGGGAAAGATGCTGAGTTTTGCTTTGGATACTCTGAGGATCTCTTCCATTGCAGCTGGGAGGGCTTCATCGTTGTTGTTGTTGTTCAGTAAGAGAATAGGTTGGAGAGATATACACAATTAATGATAGTAAATGTGAATATGAATGGAATGAACTCACCCATAAAATAGAAGACAATAGCAGAATACGTTAGGAAGGAGAATGCAACATTGTATAGTTTATAAGAAACACACTTGAAATATAAAGATTCACAAAGTTAAAGTAAAGGGGTAGAACTAAATTTATTATTTCAGTTGTGTGCAGTTTTTGTGACTCCATTTGGGGTTTTCTTGGCAAAGATACTGAAACAGTTTGCCATTTCCTTTTCCAGCTCATTTCATAGATGAGGAAACTGAAGCAAACAGGTTAAGTGACTTGCTCAAGGTCACACAGCTAGTAAGTGTCTGAGGATGGATTTGAACTCAAGGTCTTCCTGACTTCAGGTCTGGCTCTCTACTGGACTACCTAGTGACTCACCAGTTCTTTAGGATTACGTTATTTATCTTTCAATTAATTTTTGGTTCCTTTTATTCTTATCCTTTATTGATTATACTTTTGGTTATACTTTAGTCAGTAAAGGATTTAACATTTATTCTTCTGTGCATTTGTTTTAGAAATTTTTAATGCCCTAATACATGGTCAGTTTTTATAAAGGACTGAGAATATGCATATTCCTTTTTTTCCCGTCCATTAAGCATCAGAATTCTATCATATCCATCTTTCCTAAAATTCTGTTTAGGACCTTAACTTCTTCCTAGATTTTTCTAGTTTGAAAGGGGTATGTTGAGGTTTCAAATCATTATATTTTGATTGTCTTTTTATCCCTGTAACTCATTTAACTTTTCCTTTGCATATTTAGATTTTATGTCATTTGGTGTATGTCAACTAAGTATTAATATTAGGTCATTGTCTATGGTACCTTTAAACACAATTTGTTTTTCTCTCTCTTAATCAAGTTTTTTTGATGTTGCTTTGTCTGAGATCATAATTGCTACTCCTGTTCCCTCCTCCCTCCCCCCCCCCCAGGTTCAATTGAAGCTTAATAGATTCTGTTCTACCCCTTATTTTATCTCTTTGTGAATCTTTATGTTTCAGGTGTGTTTCTTATAAATAGTATAATGTCTCATTCTCCTTTCTAAGGTATTCTGTTTTATGGATGAGTTCATTCCATTCACATTAACAGCTATGATCATTGTGTATCGCTCTCCAACCTATTCTCTTATACTTGTTCCTTTCTTACACTCTTTCCTTTTTTCCTCTCTTGGGCTTTTTCTTCTCTGCCCCCTGTCCTCTCTTTACAAAGTGAGAGTCATTTGCTTAGCACTAGTGCTCTAAGTCTGATGTAATCTGCTTCCTCACAATTACTTCCCTTCTTTTTAAATTAATTTTTTTTTTACTTCTCCTCTTTCACCTTACTTAGACACCAATTCTTAACCTTTTCTTAACCTTTCTTTTTTCCGTTAAAATCAACTGTCATGAAACCACCGCGAGGTTGGAGTTTGTTTTGCTTATTACTAATGCTTCCTCAATCTATCCTCTCTTTCATTCTCCCCCCTCCCAGTTCCTTCTTTTTTCATGGTTGAGTTGATTGTATTTCTGCTTCAAACTGTGTGTGTGTGTGTGTGTGTGTGTGTGTGTGTGTGTGTGTGTGTGGCCTGCTCCCCTCACTCCTTCCTTCTCCTTGTTTATTCATTTTTGCATACCTCAATTATGTGAGATAGTAAGTTCTTCCCTTTAATTTCCTAGTATACTTATTTTACCTTCTCTTTTTTCTTTTTTTAAATTTTGATTTATTTTTTAGTTTTCAACACTCATTTCCATATGATTTTGAGTTACAATTTTTTCTCTCGCCTTCTTTCCCCTACCCTCACCCCAAAATAGCAAGCCTACTGAATACCCCTTCCCACAATCTGTCCTCTTATATCCCCCCTAACTTTCTAGTAGGGCACGATGGATTTCTAAACCCCGGTACCTGTATATCTTATTTCCCAGTTGCATGTAAAAAATCAGTTTTTTAAACATTTGTTTTTAAAACTTTGAGTTCCAGATTCATTTCCCCTGCTCCCTCCTCACCCACCCCATTGGGAAGATAAGCAATTCAATATAGATTGTACATGTCTAGTTACTCAAATCATTTCCATAGTAGTCATATTGTGAAAGACTTACTATATTTCCCTCCATCCTATCCTGCCCCCACTTATTCTACTTTCTCCTTTGACCCTGTCCCTTTTCAAAAATGTTTGCTTCTAACTACCCTCTCCCCCAATCTGCCCTCCTGTCTATCCTCCCCACTCTTATCCTCTACCCTCCTATTTTCCTGTAGGGCAAGATACCCAATTGAGTATATATGTTATTCCCTGGTTAGGCCAAATTCAACGAGGATCAGGTTGTCCCATTCCCTTTCACCTTCCTGTTCTTCCCCTCCATTGTAACAGTTTTCTCTTGGCTCTTTTATATGAGATAATTTACCCTAATCTCTCTCTCCCTTTCTTCTCCAAATAAATTCCTCTCTCACCTCTTAATTTTATTTTTTGGATATCATCCCTTCATATTCAACTCATTCTGTGCCCTCTGTCTATGTATACATGAACATACAAATGCCCACACTCACATATATATTTATATACACATACATTCTCCTATACATATGAATATATATGTATACATATATATACATATATGTATTCCTTTCAGCTATCCTCATACTGAGAAAAGTCTTATGAGTTACAATTATCATTTTTCCATGTGGGAATGTAAAAAGTTCAACTTTAATAAGTTCCTTATACTTTTTTTTTCCTGGTTGCCTTTTCATGCTTCTCTTGCTTCTTATATTTGAAAGTCAAATTTTCTGTTCAGCTCTGGTTTTTTCATCAAGAATGCTTGAAAGTCATCTATTTCATTGAATGACCATATTTTTCCCTGTAGCGTTATACTTAGTTTTGCTGGGTAGCTGATTCTTGGTTTTAGTCTTAGCTCCCTTTGACCTCCAGAATATCATATTCCAAGTGCTTTGTTTCCTTAATGTAGAAGCTGCTAGGTCTTGTGTTATCCTGATTGTGTTTCCACAATACTCAAATTGTTTCTTCCTGACGGCTTGCAGTATTTTCTCCTTGACCTGGGAACTCTGGAATTTGGCTATAATATTCCTAGGAGTTTTCTTTTTGGGATCTTTTTCAAGAGCAGATATGTGAATTCTTTCAATTTCTAGTTTGCCCTCTGGTTCTAGACTTTCAGGGCAATTTTGCTTGATAATTTCTTGAAAGATGGTGTCTAGACTCTTTTTTTGATCACGGCTTTCAGGTAGACCAATGATTTTTTTTCTTTTTGGAGAGCAATTGGGGTTAAGTGACTTGCCCAAGGTCACACGGCTAGTTTTTTATGTTTAGTGTCTGATGCCAGATTGGAACTCAGGTCTTCCTGACTCCAGGGCTGGTGCTCTATTCACTGTGCCACCTAGCTGCCCCTTCTAATAATTTTTTAATGATTTCTCCTGGATCTATTTTCCAGGTCCATGGTTTTTCCAATGAGATATTTCACATTGCCTTTTATTTTTTCATTTGTTTGGATCTGTTTTATAGTATCTTGATTTCTCATAGCTTTTGATTGCGCCAGTCTGATTTTGGAGTTATTCTCTTCAGTGAGTTTTTCAAATTCCTTTTCCATCTGGCAAATGCAGCTTTTTAAGGCATTCTTCTCTTCATTGGCTTTTTGGGCCTCTTTTGCCATTTGGGTTAGTCTGTTTTTTAAGGTGTTATTTTCTTCTGTGTATTTTTGGGTCTCCTTTAGCAGGCTGTTGACTCTGTTTTCCTGATTTTCTTGCATCATTTGCATTTCTCTTCCCAATTTTTCCTCCACTTCTCTTACTTGATTCTCAAAATCCTTCTTGAGCTCCTCCATGGCCTGTAATCAGGTCATATTTTTCTTGGAGGCTTTTGATGCAGGAGTTCTGACTTCACTGTCTTCCTCCTGCTCCATGCCTTGATCCTTTTTGTCCCAAAAAAGGATTCTATCATCTGTTGGTGCTTCCGTTCCTTGCTCATATTGGCAGCCAATTCCTAGACTTTTGAGCTCTTTGCTATGGTAGAACTCTGCTTCCAGAATGAATAGAGCTGTGTCCCAAATTGCTGGGGTTTTTGCAGCTGCTGGAGCTATTAGATGGGTGCCCTCTCTACAGCCCCCACACACTCTGGCTCACTGGTCACACACCCCAGGACCACCACTCAATCCAAACCAGTCAAAGTATGAGCAATTAACTCTCTGAATGGTCGCTTGGTCCCTCTACAATCTGCAGGCCAGGACATCTGAAGCAGCCATGCTGCGCAGCCACCATGCCTCTACCACTTCCCCCTCCAGGGCCAGACCACACTACCCCTGTTCCAAAAATGTTCCACACTGACCTTTTACTTTGTCTTTGGCATTTGTGGATTGAGAAGTCTGGAAACTGCTATGGCTTCTGGTGATTTACTCTCGTTAGGTCTGCTCCAGCTGCAACTGGTCGGGGACGCCCTGGGGCTAAAACCATGGCTTAGGCAGGACAGCTCCTGGCTCCCAGCACGTGATGAACCCTCCCTTTTGGCTTGCCAGACTTCCTTCAGCAGGAGATTTGTTTCTCTCTGTCATTTTGTGAGTTCTGTAGCTCTAAAGTTTGTTTAGTCATTTTTTTACATGTATTGGAGGAGGTGGAAGCTGAAGCCATGCGGAAGTGCTGTTTCTTTTTTTTTTTTCTTTTTTCTTTTGGAGGGGAGAAGGCAGGGCAATTGGGGTTAAGTGACTTGCCCAAGGTCACAAAGCTAGTAAGTGTTAAGTGTCAGAGGTCAGATTTGAACTCAGGTCCTTCTGACTCCAGGGGAGGTGCTCTACTTACTGCGCCACCTAGCTGCCCCGGAAGTGCTGTTTCTACTCTGCCATCTTGGCTCTGCCCCCTCTCCCTTCTCTTTTTTCATTGTTTTAAGATAAACATGTAACAAAAACCACTCCTAGGACCTCATTCTTATTTAACTTTTTTTGAGTTTTGATGACTTTAGAGTTCTGAGGGGAAATTTGTTTCTTTTTTTTCTTACTAAAAAGGAAATTTTCATCCTTGTATATGTAAGTCCCTTTCAATTGCCCAAATATGTTTACTTTTTAATATTTGTTTTGATTTTGAAATTTGCATTTCCAAATTTCTACTTAGCTTCTCTTTTTCATGGGGAATACTTGTAAGACCTCTACTTCACCAATGATTCTTTTTTTTTTCACCACAGAAAGATTATACTCAGTTTTGCGGGGCAAGTTATTTTTGGTTGTAAGCTTATAGCTTTTGCCTTTTCCTAACTCTCTTATAGTCTGGATTCTGATCTCATTATTCAGTTGAAACTTTCTCCAAAGTTACTATGATCTTTTAATTGCCAAATCCAAGGCATTTTCTCAGTCTTCATCCTTCTTGACCTCGCTATAGTCTTCGATACTGTCAATCACCCACTTTTCCTCAGTACTTTCTCCTTTTCAGATTTTTAGCTTAGTTCACCTCCTACCTTTCTAACCACTCTTTCTCAGTCTCCCTCACTGTATCTTCATCCAGGTCATTCCCATTAACTGTGGGTATGCCACAGGGCTCTGTCCTGGGACCTCCTCTTTTCTTTTCTCTATAGTGATTTACTGGTGATCTTATCATCTCTCATGGACTCAATTGCCATCTTTATGCTGATGGTTATCAAATCTGTTCATCTAGCCTAACCTTTCGCTGATCTCTAGTCTCATGTCTCCAATTGCCTATTAGACATCTGGAACTGGATGTCTTATAGACCTTTAAAGGTCAGCATGTTCAAAACTGAACTCATTGTCCTTTTCCCCAAAACCCACCCTTATTTCTAACTTCATATTTACTGTCCAGGTTACCACCGTCCTCCCAGTCACTCAGGTTTGCAAATTAGGTACCCTTTTCAGTGCCTCACTCTGTCTCACAGCATATATTGAATCTGTTGTCAAAGTCTGTCAGTTTTTACCTCCTTAGCATCTTTTCACATTCCTCCTTCTTTCTTCAGACACTATCGACACCCTAGTGCAGGTCCTCATCACCTCACTATTGGACTATTACAGTAGCCCATTGGCTGGTCTGCCAACTACACGTCTCTCATTATTCTAATCTGCCCTCCACTTAGCTGTCAAAGTAATCTTTCTGAAGTGCAGGTCTGACCAAGTCACCTCCTCCTCAGTAAACTCCAGTCACTCCCAGTTGACTCCGATGTCAAATATAAGATCCTGTTTGACTTTTAAAACCCTTCATAATGTTCCCCTACTGCTGTTCTGTGGGCCATCTCCAGTCACCCTGATCTATATCTCACTCCTGGGCCCACATGGCTCCAGAGGAGAAAGTGAGGCTGTGACTCTGCACAACCCTCTGTCACTTAAATCCAATTCACTTGCAAGTTATGGTATCGCCTCCCTGATGTCATGGTCCAATTTGAGAACTAAGGACAAACACCACCACCAACTCCCCCTTGAGTCTTCTCAAACCTTGCTCCTTTCCATGTCATTGGCAATCCGGTGACATTGTCTTCATTACCATTTCTCAAACAAGATACTCCACCTCCCAACTCCAGGCATTGTTTTCTCTGGCTGTCCCCTATGTATGGAATGTTCTCCCCTCTCATTTCTGCTTCCTGGCTTCCCTGGATTCTTTCAAGTTTCAGCTAAAATCATACCTTCTGCAGGAAGCCTTTCCCAACCTCCTTTCATTCTAGGGCCTTTATGACTCTGTTCACCATTTCCAAATCATCCTATGTATATATAGTTTATGTATGTAATCACATGGCTTTGTGTGTAGTGGTTTGCACACTGTCTTCCCCATTCAACTGGGAGCTCTTTGATACGAGAGCCTGTCTTTTGCCTCTCTTTGTATCCCCAGTGCATAGCACAGTTCCTGGCAGAGTAGGTGCTTAATAAATGGTTTTTTGACTGACTCCTGTGTTCCAAGCTCTCCTTCTTTTTAAGCAGCAGCTGCCAAATCTTGAGCCATTCTGAACATGGCTCCTTTCTTTTGGGCTATTTGCATTCATTGGTCTGGGTAACACAGATTTTGGCTATGTTAAGAGTTTTCTTTTTAGTATTTCTTTCAGGAGATCATGGTAGATTCTTTTCATATTCACTTTATTCTCTGGTTCTAAAGCAGTTTTCATTCAAAGTTTCTTAAAATGTTTGATCTGTATTTTTTTTTAATTGTGGTTTTCAGATAGTCTAAGCCAGTGGTGTCACACTCAAATGGAGATGGGGTGAGCACTGGCCCTGAAGTCAGGAGGGACCTGAATTCAAATCCAGCTTCAGACACTAGCTGTGCAACCCTGGGCAAGTCACTTAACCCTGATTGCTTCCTCCCCCTCAAAAAAATCAAATAGAATTGGGGGCCACTAACCTATACAAAAGGTTCCCTGTGGACTGCATGTTGACTGAGCTCTAAAATGCAATATTATCTATGTTTTATTGTGTTTTTATTCATTTTCCTAGTTGCATTTTAATCTGGTTGAAGCCATATTTAGGAGTATTGTGGGCTGCATTGCCCTGCAGGCAGCATGTTTGACATTTCTGGTCTAAGCATTATTAGATTTTTTTCTTCTTGGCTTTTTCCCCCCAGGTTGGTTGTTTTTGACATGATTCTGACTTATTTATTTCTTGTCTCATTGAATCGATTTCTGTTTGGTCTACTCTAGTTTTCGTGGAGTTGACCACTTGGGAATAGTTTTGCAACTCCCATGTCTAGGCTCTTAATTTTTCTTCTAAGTTTTCCCTTTTGATCTCTTATTACCTTCCCAATTCCTTCTCCAGGACTCACTTATGATATTTTTAAACTCTTGCTTCATGCAGAAATTCTGGTTGACTTTGTAGCTATGTTTCTTCTTGACCCTGTGAAGGTGTTACTCTCTTCTTCTGGCTTTCTGTATTGGGCATCCCTGGCTCTCTTGCAGCTCTTCTCTTTTTTTCTTTCTCTTTCCTTTCTTTAAAACAAATTATTTACTTTTAGTTGATAGCATTTGGTTCCACAATCCCTTGAGTTTCTTCTTTTTCTTCCAGCCTTATTTCCAGAATTGGGACTTTGGGTTAGGGCCCAGCTAGGGTAGGTGTCAGCCAATGTACATTAACTTAGCCATCTTGGCCACAAGTCTTCTAGTCAACTGTGAAAGATATATTGGTGGGGGGAGGAGAGACTTATGGTTTTAGTGGATGCAAATACAAAGAATACTGTGCATCTCAGGGGAACTTCCCCTCAAAGTTATGTAGTAGATGCTTTCAGGAACCAGTTAACATACAATTTTAGTCACTGAGCATTGGTTACTAGAGGCCCAGAATTGAGAGGCCACTGTAAACCATAAACTGTTTTTTATTATATTTTCTCCCCACTTTAGGCATTCCCTTCCTTCTTGCCATGTGTTTCCCTATGATGCTTCTCTGTAATTCTCCTTTAAATAATGAAGTTATTGGTATGTTATCAGGAAGCAGAGGAAGCAATCTAACAGGCAGCCTTGGGTTTGTGGATCCTGGTGAGCAAGAAGTAATGGCAACCTGCAATCTGAGAGGAAGCCCTGGTGAGCCAAGGGGGAGCCTAAGCCTGCTGGAAGTAGGTTACCCTCTGGTACAACTGCTTATTTCTGGTCCTATCACCCTTCCGGGCGAGAACCATCAATAGTTCCCTATTATTAAGTTAAAATTCCTTTTTCTTCAACCTCATCTCATAAATGTTCCGTTCTGTGTACTCTATACTCCAACAAACTCCCCCACATTTCTTCACGTTACTTTACTCAAGCTGTTCCCTATTCTCTAAAGCCCACTTCAAATCCTACCTCCTTTGGGATGCATTCCCAGATCTAACTAGTGTAGTGATTTCCCCCCACCCAGACCTCACACAATTTTCTCTTTCACTTGTAGATTGCTTTGTATTAGTTATCTCTGTTTCCCTGGGTTTAGCTTAGTATCAGTCACATAATAAACACTTAAAAATGAATTTTTGTTATTTAGAATTCCTTGGGGAAACATTGCCCAAAGTGGGAGCTGCAACTCTCTAGGGGGATGTGAATTCCAACTTGACAAACATTTTAAGCACCTGCTATTACATGGTCCTAATGATGTTGGGGTTAGGGAGGGGGAAACATACATAGACAAAAACCAAAGTCCATTCTCTAAAGGATCTTACATTTTCAGAGAGGGGTCAGACAACTAACAGCTGTAGATGGGGAGCCACAGCAAGTGGCTCCTAAGTTGAGCCTTGTAGGGAGTTAAGGATACTAGAGTGTGTGAGGGAAGGAGAGGGTTAATTGTAATAGGAGGGACAATTGTACAAAGGCAAGGAGACAACAGATGGAATATTAAATTTGGGGAACATCTAGGAGTACAGTTTGGCTGAAAGAGATGTGAATATTTGACTCATTTGACAGGTAGAGCAGAGCAGGGGTATCAACCTCAAATAGAAAAGGAGGCCATTAAACTGCATGCTGGGAACAGCTAGGTAGCAAAATGGATAGAGTGCCAGACCTTCCCAAGTTCAAATCTGGCCTCAAAACACTTACTGTGTGATCCTGGGCAAGTCACTTAACCATTTGTCTCCCTTTCCTCCAGTGAAAAATGAGCTGAAGAAGAAAATGGGAAATCACTTCCAGTGTCTCTGCCAAGAAGACCCTAAACGGGCTTACAAAGTGTGAGACACGACTGAAAATGACTGAACAACAAAGTACATAATGGACCTCCTATTGACTTTAGTTTTAAAATGTAGTATTGTTTATGTTTTATTGTATTTTATTTTGTTAAATGTTTCCCAATTATGTTTTCATCTGGTCGTTGGCCTATGGGCATAGCACGTTTGACACCTCTGGGTTAGAGACCCTTGATGGGGCAGAGAACAAAATCCAGGACTGAAATAATTTAGAAAGAAGTATAAAATGTTTCCCAATTATGTTTTCATCTGGTCGTTGGCCTATGGGCATAGCACGTTTGACACCTCTGGGTTAGAGACCCTTGATGGGGCAGAGAACAAAATCCAGGACTGAAATAATTTAGAAAGAAGTATATTAAGTCATCTGGCAGAGGGCAGAGTCAAAAAGGTGTGACCCAGAGCCTGACACCCCTGCCCCTCACCATCCTTAAGTTACATGTCATATAGGATTCAAAGGAACAAAGAAATGACAGCTGACTGGCCCGCACAGGCTTTTTCCAGAAGACACGTGGGTTGCTTGAGGTATATAGTGGGATGACACTCCTCACATTCCTTGCATCAATCTTCAGGTATGTGTTTAGCTTTATGAAATGATATACATGGAAGAATATATTGTACTGGAATCAGATCATACTGGTTCTTGTGGAGAAAATATCCTATTTACTAATACTGTTTGAACCTAACATTATGTGTCTAGGAAATTATCTAACCCAAAGCTTAAGGTACAGCTCAGGTTGACTACTCCTGGGGAGTCATATGACTGCAGGGAATGCTTAGAGTCCACTCAAGGCTCAGGTTAATTTGAATGTTTATACTTACTGCTGAAATATATCTCTGGCTTCCTAACTGCCTACATGTGACCCAAGCAATTGTCCTTTTACTGTCGTCTGAACTCCATAAAATGTAACCTCACAAAGACTCAATTCCCCTTTTTAGGTTTTTTTCCTTCCCCAGTGACACAATAAAATTCTTCCTAAAATGATTTCAGGTTTGGGGATTTGTTCTCTACTGAAATTTACCACCATTCTGGAGAGTCATTAAATTTAAGTGTGAGCATGAACGCATCGGAAATCAGCAAATGCTACGAATCTGGGCTTGATTCCCTAGACTGAAGTGGTAGAGAAAATGTTAATTGGGAAGATTAAATTTAAAAGTCTGTCCTGAACACGTTGTTTTTCAGTGAGCCAGTTATTAAATATTTACCAGAGTACCCAATTGTGTGAAACAGAAGGTAGTTCATATTGTCAAATACAGAAAGGGATTACAACTGTTCTCCTAAATAATGTTTTTGATATCGAGTATATATTTAAACAAAGTAAAACTTCTTTAATATCCACTGTAATTGGTTTTTATAGATGGAAAAATCTTATCTCTAAAGACAAAACGCATCAGATTAAAGACTAAGTTTTATTGGATTGGGCTGTGTGACTTTTTTAGTTGAAATACCACACTGACAAACACTGTTAATACAAACTTACAGTAAAGAAACATGGTCCTTGCTAGCATACTAAAAATACAGAGAAACACACACAATTAAAATTAAATCCAATTTTATCCTTTTTCAACACTTAAAACCAACCTCTTGCAGATTTCCTGTTAACACTTCCCTTTGTGCTTTCAGGCCAGTTAGAAATTACAAATGATTATAAATCTTAGGAAGAGTCTGATACAAAATTGTACAAAATTGACCAGACCTGTGAAAAATAACTACCCTTTACAAAAACCTGTAATTCAAGGTTACCAACATTAGTCATTTCCTGTTTTTGGCCTTTTGAAGTATTCTTGGCAATTTTCTCTATAAAAATAACATATACTCAAACAGAAAGCTATGATTTTCAAAATACACTTTTTCTTTAGGTTTTACATTTCTTGAGCGTACGAGGGGAATTCAAATAAACACTACTTGTCTCCTTCTTTTGCTGTTCACGCTTAACAAAACAAAACCAAAAATTCAAAGCCAAAATCCTAGAATAAACTTTTTCAATTTACTCACAACACAAAACAAATTCAGAAACAGTTGAAGATACAGTAAACTAAAGGTATTCAGTGTTACCCCTTGGAAATATCCATATATGACAAAAAACAATTTCTATTTGATACAGGCATATTTACAGGTTATTACAATAATAGCACATTCCAGATAGAGGACACTATTGAGGCCTTTGATTCTGTGAAGAAAAGCAGAATCCCTAGTCTCTGTAAAGCCAATGCCTTTCGAACTTAGATTTTCTTGCTTTTTAAAAAAATTTTTTATTTTGGGGTTAAAAAGAGCACATTTGATGGTAGGATTCAGGATCTCAGTGCTTAATAAAAATGAGATTTTTTAAAAAAAGACAATTTGATTAAGATTTTAAAAATTACTTTAAAAAAAAGGAAAGTTAAAACGAATTTTGTTTGCGAACATCCACAAATCCAATCTTTCCAATACATACCGGCTATTTTCTTGAATACAACAACCAAATGCATACAGAATATATGTTAAAAAAAACATGCATTTTTATACAACAAAAACTATTCATCTATATGTAGTAACATGAGAGAATTGTTACCACAAGAAACAAGATTAAGAGCACAATATCAACGAGTTCTTTCTTCCTTGGCTTAATTCTGGTAAATCTATGCAATCAGGCAAAGCAAAAATCATCAAAGTTTAAAAAAAATGTTACTGAACCACACTGTCACTTCTGTCAGTTAACTTATAGATATGGACAAGGTGGTTCAGTTATACTTTTTGTGATCAGTTTCTTCACTGATTATGTGAATTAACAAAAAAGGAAAGTCATATAACTGTAGATTTATGGAATTTTTGTCATTCTCAAAAGCTGTTCCAGTCACAGTTGGTATAATATCAAGCACCCTTTGTGACGCAACCATGGCATAGGCAGTGAAGTCAGGGAAAAAAGCCTGGTGGTTAACATGGAAATTCAAAATTCTTGGGCCTCTTATATGGAAGTTTCTGTTTCTGTGATCCATGGAGTCATCTGAAAAAGCCCTGACAATGAAGCAGAATGAAAAATACACATTCGATGTTTCAATGTCTGCTGCTGCCTGACAAGCATGATGTATATTTTGCAGAAGAAACAGAGAAGGGCCCTTAATGATTCTTTTCTTCTCCCTTGCTCCCTAACCCAACTATGTGGATTTGAAGAAGAGGTGTTCTTAATCTGTATCTTATTACGTGTTCACTTGCAAGGTAGAGATATATTTTCCTTCATAAAAACTGAATTTTCAACAGAACACAATCTTGCTTACAAAACGCAATCTGGACAAATGAAAATCCTGGTGGCTGACTTTGAAACGGGGGAAATTTTAGAATCTTAAATGTTGAAATTCCAGGAGAAAAAAAGAGGCCAAATAAAACAACAGATAATTACAAACAATTTGGGGTCATATCTTAAATACAGTAAAATCAATATCCCTGACCACAATCTTCACAGGCTCCTTGTTTGTGCATCTGGGAAAGAAACTGGGATTCTAAGAGAGGGTGACACTGCCTCATTGCAATATAAAAAAGCCCCTTCAAGGGTCTGAGCCCTTAGCTCAAATACTCAATTAATAAAACACATGCACCAGAACAAAGAATGAAACCAGATCTCCATGTAGGAATCCAGAAGACAGCAGCCAATGAGTGCTTCCCCGAAGCTCAGCAGTGGGGTCGTTCCGAGGCCTGGCTGTGGCACCTGCCTAGCGGGTAGGAGGGCAGTGCAGCGCTAGCAGACGACAGAAATGATGTTCTGTCTGTTAAACTGGCTGATCACACAAACTGTGGCAGCGCTAATCCGCCAAACTGAAAGAAATTATGTTCCACCAGCCAGACCAAACACCTAAAGGTTACACGAGGATAACGACACCACGTGGCACTTTTTCCCTCAAAGCCAATCACGCAGAGCTCGTTCGGATTACAAATAACCAGGAAACAATCAGCTACCACAACATGTACAACAACGGCGGCAAAGCTCCACACAAAGCAGCAACTGGCCGGTAGGTTTTGTTCTAGACTCTTAAAAAAAAGACACAGAACAGGAAAAGTCTGAATAGTTCTTGATGAAGACACTACAGAGGGGGAAATTCCCAAGGATTCAAGCAAAGACCAATTATCATCCAAATGCAAGAATATATTATACAAAGCATCTCCATGGCCTTAGACTGGAGGGATGCACAGATCACAATCAGAACCTTTTATATACAATTTATAGGAATTTATAAAATAATAATAATGATAAAAAGGCCAAAAATTTCCAAAGTTATAATTTACAGAATATTCTGTACAAAAAGCAGTCCTGAAAGAGAAAAGAATCTCGCTATGCTCAGAAGAAGTCCATAGCAGTCGGTCTTCTCTTTGGAGGTGCGATAAGCAATTTCTTAGTCACAAGGGGAGTTTCCGGGGGTGAACTTGTAGGTGTCTTCAGCACTCCGTGGAGAGGCTTCTGTTCAGGATTAAAAGCTACTCGAGAGGGTCCTGTTGGACTTACCAAGATACTCTTGTCAGTCTTCTTGAATTCTGTCAGAAACAAAATGGAGCCAGATCTTGTCAAATATTTGAGAAAAGAACGAAGCTGTACCAAACTGATTCACTAAAGCAGTGTCTTTAAAATGCTCCCTGTTCCACACCTCCCTCCCTGGAAGAATCTGGATTTGAGACTGTTAGAGAGATGAGACTGTTAAAAGAAGTCAGGAAAATACCCCCTCAATTGTCTTAAGACTATCATGTGTCATTCGGGTTTTCTTCTAGTTTTATAATAGCAACATAAATTTCTTTGGGGAAAAAAAAACCCAACCCAAACAGGTGATATTCTCCTGCAGCTTTTTTATTCACTGCTTGGCCCAGCTTTATTTAAAGGCCTGAAATTAGCCCTGCTGGCAAAGGATGGGTTCTTAAACAAATACACTACCAGTATTTCTTTTTCCAAAAGACTGTCTTGACACTGCCCCCCACCCTCTGCTCCCAAATTCAAGCCTTTAGACTTTTTTCTGATTATTGTCTTAGTCACAACAGGGGCAGTGATTCAATTACTTGCTAGTATCCGAGTCCCACTGCTTACGTGACCACTTGAGAATAATATAAAAGCTGGTGGGAAAAATCTGTTTTGTGAATGGAAATGAAGAGAAAAACTGGAAACATCCAAGAATCTTCCTTTATTGCTTCACAACCGTACAGCCACTGAGTGGGGACAATCCACTGGAATGCTTACCTCTGTTGGAGGAACCGGATACAAAGAGGACTCTCCCGATCCACAGTGAATTTTATGTACATTTTAATAAGGTGCTTGGGGGGCAGATATTCAACTCTTGAAAAGCGAATCCAAGTCCAATCTAAACATGTCTGCACAGACTTGCAATGTTTCCCCTCATCCCCGATATACACTCCCTCTCTCACCTGCAGTCATGTTCTTGTTCAACCCAAAAGTGACCTTTTTGGATCTGGATGATGGTTGCTTGTTCAGCTGTAGAAGAGAGAAAAAAAACCAACAAGACAGGAATGTTTAAATCAGTTTTATATCATATTTCTGATGTTTTAAATTTTTCCATCAGAAGATTATCAAGTGAATGAGTACCAGAAATATTAGACATGGAAGACCTTCTTTCTCATTTAACTTAAAGAACTTCCTTTCTCTTTGCCCAATGCAATTTACCAGGGAGTAATCAAGTTCTTATCTCACTAGCAAAGATCACAGATACAAACTCTTTCAGTAAGTGCTGAGTACAAGTATCACCATTAACAAAACTGGTTTTTTGGGGAAAGATTTAATCACTCCTATTCAAGTGGAAGAGTGTAGGAATTTTAACTTGGAGATGATCATGACCTCATGGAATTAATTCACCTTGTTGGATACGATCCATGTGAGCCACTGTTCTCCTGTAGACACTGTCAAATATCATTTCTTTTTATAAATTATTGTGGAACACTGGACAGGATGGCTGCGGTGGACCAGGGTTTGACTTCGGCTATTTTGCTGTTTAGTCATTTCAGTCGCCAGCTCTTCATGACCCCATCTGAGGTTTTCTGCCGTTTCTTTCTTGAGCTTATTTTATAGAAGAGGAAACTGAGGCACACGGGGTAAGATGACTTGCTCACATTCACACAGCTAGTACGTATCTGAGGCTCGATTTGAACTCAGGTCCTCCTGACTCCAGGCCTGTTGTCCCATTCACTTCACCACCTGGCTGCCTCACTACTATATTATGCCTGTGGACCATATAACTGGCCCAAGGCCTAAGAAACGACAAAGATGACGGGAGAGGTCACCAAGGGGGATAAAAGGACCAGCTACGTGTCCCTCCTTGACTTCTCAGCTCTATGATGTTATCTTCACCTGGAGACAAGTGAGATAAGGAAGCCACACCCTCTATGTAAGTGTGTACCTGTCACACAAAGACACCTTGTACCGCGCTTCTGGAAAACTATGTCCTATGCCTTAGTAACCTCTTAATTGCATACTCAGGCTTCAAGTGCTCCACGGCCCCCAGTCAGAACCCTGCCCAGGCTGGGCTGGAGGCCGTGCAACGAGTGACAGTTCAGAAAAAGCAATTAAAAGACTAAATGATAGTGTATAAAATGAGGTTAAACATCAGGATACACCTGGTATTTGGTTGTGTAGAAATAACAGGTGCTTTGATGGGATAAATCTTACTGGTGTGGCCAGTAAAGATGACCCATGGAGCCAAGGGTTATGATGCTCCACTGGATTTGTAAGTTAGGGCTGAGGGAAATGGGGAAATTCAAGGAGCTATTTCTTATAGTAAGAGAGTAGCAAGGAAAGGAACAAGACCAACTTTGTCAGGAGTCAAAGGCAGAGAGAATGAAGATTCACTTTTTTTTTTGGAGGGAGAAAGGTGGGCAATTGGGGTTAAGTGACTTGCCCAAGGTTACACAGCTAGTTTTGTTTTAAGTGTCCGAGGTGGGATTTGAACTCAGAAAGTCCTGGCTGATGCTCTATTCACTGCACCACCTAGGAAGATTCACCTTTTGCCTCCTTTTCCTTTTTGACCCCTTTCTCTCCCACCTCCATAACAGATAGGGGAACCAGAAGAACTGGATAATGACAGCTGATAAACAGCACTGATGAATGGTTGAATAACAGAAGCAAAGAACCCTGGAATCTCAAGTTTGGCAAGCAGGGTTCAGCGGGACTCCTATAAAAGCCCCAGGCCGGAAAGAGACCTGCCCACTTATCACCATCACCATCAAGTTAATTCCTAGGTTGGGACGCTATCAATCAGCTCTCAGAGCTGGTGTGATATTCTGTCGAGGAAGTGAGTCAATCATATACCAAATCCCAATGCAGCCAAAGGAGAAGTTATGGGATGTTTATACAAATCAGATGAATCCAACTGAGAGTGAGTTTAAGCCTCTGGAAGTACTGATGAATTTATTGCAGTTATAACTAAAGACCATCCTGTTCCAGTATCCTGAGGTGTCAGTATGGAAAAAAATGGCTGGAAAAGGGGAACTTTCCCCTGGAAACCAAATCAGTGCAGCAGACTGACCCCTTCACGGGGCTGCTGTCTTTCACACAACTATTAAGTACTGTCTGAGGCCACATTTGAACCTCAGGTCCTCCTGACTCCAGGGCTGGTGCTCTATTCACTGTGCCTCCTGGCCACCCCAGGGGCTGCTGTCTTGCTTGAACCAACTGATGAGTTAGACCTAGGAGAATTTCCAAACAGGAGCAAACACCTGTGACTATACTCTCTTCTATACAGCACCCCCCCCCCAAAAAAACCCCACTAGAATCTTGGGAATATCTTTTTTCTGAAGACCTCACTGGGTGTTACTAATGGCCATTCTAGTACCTAGAAAATCTCCTGCTCATGAACCTGGATGCAATCAAACTTAACTACTGAACATCAGGCATGAGTGGTAGAAGTGACACTAATGAGACCTAGGTCAAATCTCAAATGAAAAAAGGGTCCAGTTCCAACAAGAACTACAAAGTTAGGCTATTAAAACAATGGATGCTTAAGGAGGAAAAAGGTAGCAAGACAAAGAGCACTTTTGTGTGGAAGTTTCCAGAGGTCACAGCAGAGATCTAGGCGCTGAAAGCTACCACCCTCCTCACCCCAAAAGATGCCCTCGCATACAGATCTATGAGGGGAGTATGGCCAATAGAAAGGGGCCAACATCCACACATTTGGCTGGTTTTACCTCATTAGGGGATCTGGAGCATCAGGATTTGAGAGGTTGGAGCAAACATGGAACAAAGGGAGGACTGAACTGTGGCAGAAAAGGGAGAATGAGCAGTCCTTGGCTCTAAGGAAAATCCCAGGGAGGAAAATGCAGGGTGAAAGGATATAGGTTCCTTCCAAAGGCTTCTTTCCAAGTTTCCTTATGTCACTATCTTGTCAGATGCAGAGTATGAATTGGGGCTGACACTTCTCATTGGCTGCTGTATATCGGCCACACTAAGGCCATCACCTCTATGCATTACTTGAATACTTGTACTTCCTGTTGGGTCGACCTTTCCTACTTCCCATATGATGCTTCACAGAAGCTGCCTACTGAGGACAGGCAGCACTGATGGGCAAAGGAAACTCATTCCATCAGCCATTATGTCCAAGGACCCAAAAGTCTCTTGGTGACTTGTCAGTTTAAAAAAATATGCTTGTTTTTCCTCTCTTCAGAAAAACCCTGAAGTTTAGATATTTAGGAATGACCATCAATAATTCTTAGCTTTCCTTCTGGGAATCTCTATTTTTGTGGACTCCTATATGCCTCTCTTTTATGCAGGAGTGTGCTAGCAACGTTTAACAACTGGCCTGGGGGAGGGGGGAGGAAGAGGACTCCACATGCAACATACTTTGAAGTTTAATCCGCATTACCAACATTTCCCCAATCCCTTTCTTAAGACCAGAAAATCAACAAAATAATAAATCCAACCCTGATCCATGGCATTTGCAGATTTCCTCGGTATAAAAGCTGGGAAAATGTAACCACTGGCTCTCCTATGAGCTGGTTCAAATTGGCCCCAGAGCACTCCTACCTGTTCATCCCCTGTTTTTAGATCTCGGGACAAAGACCAAGTCTCCGAGTGACTCAGACTACATAGTGACTATAAGGGAAAGCAAGTGCATCTTCACGTCTTAATGCTTTGCACTGATCCATTCAAGCTGTCTAATGAGGATACAGACTGCCCACACCTCCCAACACTTTCATTTGTTTCAGAGGTTTCTTTGGCTGGGCCTGAGGAAACCAGAGAGAAATGAGAGGTAGCCCTACCAGTCGTTGGTAAAAAGCTCTTAGATTCCCAGATAATCAATTCATGCTTTAACGCTTTTCACTAGCTACCATTTTCCGGCTCTTCCCCTTCAAGGCTGCCCTTGAAATATATGTATAGGGGGCTGGGGGGTGGTGAGGAGAAAGGAGGGGAAGAATCAAGTTAATACAATGAATAAACAGGCTTCCCTGATCCCCCGTTGTCCTTAATTTTATTAAGGAATAAAACCAGAAAGCCCTTAATTGCAATCCTTTATAACATCTTCAAATATCAAAATGCAGAGATAAGAAACTGACCCTTCAGTATGGTCTTTACATAGAAGCACATGAGTGTCCATGTCTATATACATACACACACACACTGATAAACAGATCTAAGCATATGCATGTGTATGTAGGTGTATGGGCACACATATATGTGGGCATGCACACACATATACACGCATGCACATACATACTTATACATACATATATCTCTATATTTAACTGAAGCCATCTTTGCAGTGGGAGAGGAAGCGGGAAAAGAGCAAGGTAAGACGTGCTCAGCAGAGAACAAAAGAAAAGAAGATGGACAGCTCTGAACACAACGTGTAACATTTATCATACAGACCTGCTTGAAATAAAAATCTGTGGCTGTACATTCTGAAGGCTCTCCTAAGCTCTGTGGCGCACACGGCAATGCCTTTCCTGCCCTCTTCTTATTTTGCATTTAAGTTTATGTTTCTTTCTCTTTTCTTATTGTAAAAACTAAACTGATCCTTGCCACTAAACGAGACTATATAGGATAAGCTGATAGTAAAGGTCGTAAGGTCTGACCTCCCTTGGAGGTCAATAAACTCAGGGGTCAGGAAAGATTAGTGCTGTTCATACAGGATAATGGCAGTTCGGACCAGTCAAACTGTTGTCTTTGGAAGTCACACCTTTCCTTCTTGTGAATGACTGACAAATACCAAGAAGGACAACTAAAGACCTATTTAATGAAACACAGTGCTTCCATTCAGTTCTAAGGCCTTGTGGCTAGGTCACAAAGGGTTCCCATTTGGTTTTGGCAAGGATTACATTCCACAGAAGCCAACGTTTTAGAAACTTTACATCTTGTTTCCTTGGTTATCTTACGCTAAGCAGAACTCTTCTCAACTCTAAACACAGGGGATGGATATGTGGGGCTATGTTCTACATGTCTGGCAGAGTGCTGCTTTTCTTTCTTCAACACTTGTGCCTGTAACCCTCTATCAGTTTAGTGCCCAGTTGTGGCCTTTCAAGTTAAGAAGGACTTTGAAGTGAACAAGAGCGGAGTTGTTACTGACCTTCTAACACGTTGAGGTTGCTCACCCTACCTATGGTACCACCATTCTCTAGTTGCCACAATGAAGTATTAGAATTTCATCCCTTACAACTTGACTAATGTTTAGTGTGAAGGTATTTGTAGAACCTATATCTCCGGTTATAACCTCTGCAACTAGATCTACTCTCCTCCCTTCTCCATCTTGACCTGTTGGTGAACCAGCAGGTCTCTTCTACTCTGTCCTCTTCTCTCAAGTCTCTTAACCTAACAGACACCGCCCAGTCAAGCTTCGGCTTTGGATCACTCCCACTATCCACTTGTCTTTCCTTCTACTCAAAGCTAGTGAATGAAGCTAGGGAAAATCAATGAAACGATGTTGACTGGGTTCACTACAACTTTACATTACATAATCCGCTCTCACCGTGACAAGGCAAAACATCTACACTACACCTTCCATTCACCACAGTATCTTCTCCAAACTTTCTGATCCCTCTCCAAATTGCCTATGCCTTGCCCTGCCCTTGCTCTCACAACTGAGAACCCTGCCTCATGTGGGATGGAACATACTTTAAACACGGAAACAAAATAAATATGGGACAGAAAACAAATCAATTCACTAAAAGCTCCCCTTTCCCCTTCATCATTTCAACAATAGCTTATATTGACTAATATATATATGTGTGTGTATATACGTATGTATGTATGTGTGTACGTGTCTATTATCTTTATCTCTTATGATATGTCAAGCACTGTCCTAAGTGCTTCACAATCACTCTCATTTAATCCTCACAACCACTTTGGGAGGTAGCTGTATTATCCCCAGTTTTACAGATGGGGAGACTGAGACAAACAGAAGTATCCAAGGTCAGACTTGAGCTTAGGTTTTCCTTACTTCCTGACTGGGACTCTAGCTACTACACCACATCACTGTTCCTATCACTCGGAAGCCTTCCACTACCACCTTCTAACCCCAACATTAACGGGTGGTCCCTTCTCCTTGTCAAAGGCAACCCCTCTGCATGCCCCAGTGATCCCATTCCATCCTCTCTTCTCCATGAGACCATCACTTCTAATATCATCACTATCTTTCTGTCTACTGGCTGGTTTCCTATTGTCTAAAAACAAGCCCGTGCCTTCCTCAGCCTCAAAAAATCTTTCTGTATCTCGTTTCTCCTCTGTGCCTAAACTCCTTGAGACAGGCACCTGTAATTGTCATCCCTACTTCCTTTCCTCCTAACTCTCTGCAGGATGTCTTCTAACCTCATCATTCAAATGAACTGCTCTGTCCAAAGTTCGCAATCTCTTAACAGCCCGATTCAACGGCCTTTTCTCAGTCCTCACTCTTCCTGACATCTCTGCAGCCTCTGACATCGCAGAGCACCCTCTTCTCTTCTCTGTACCTTTCCAGGACACTATTTTTTCCTGGTTCTCCTGTGTGACCACTTCTTGGTCTCTTGCCAAATCTTCAGTGACATAATGCCCACTAACCATAGGTGTTCCCCAAGTCACTGTCCTGGGCTCTTTTCTCTACTCTATAATCTATACTTTGCTTGGTGATTCCATTAGTTCTCACTGTAACAGCAGTAAGATCTGAAGTTCCTCTTGTATTGCTATGCTAAGAGGTACTTAACACCTAGTTCAGATTAAGCCTGTTAAAGAAACAGAAGGTATGAATTCCTGCCTCCTGTTGCTGATGTAACAGGAAGGGGCTGAACAAGGAGGGGCAATGCTGTATGTAAGGAAAAACCCAGAGAGGGAGTCCCAGATCTTCTTGGAGCAAGCTCCGTGGAGGCAGAAGCTGCTGCCGCTGGGGAGGCTGAAGAGGAAAGGCTCCCCCAGGCTGAAGAGAATGATTTTGATTTTGAAAACCTGGATGAAGTGATTTTGAATCTGGGAACCAGTTGAAACTTCTGCTAAGTCCAAGGGCCAGCCAGAACTGACAAAAGACTGAGGAAGCATGACTGTGATGCTGATACTTTGGATGAACCCGTCTGTGGCTTTATTAAGCCTTGTCTTCCCAGGAACAGAGACTGTGAAGGATCTGAGATGGACTGGACACTGTGAGCTCCAATGTGGAGCAGGAACCACACAGAGAGCTGGACAAGGACCTGGGAGCTGTATGCCTTTGAACCCAGGTGACAGTTTGGTGAATCCAGGTAGGATCTGGGACCATGGAAGGGGATACAGGGAATCTGAGAAACCACCCTGAGGCAAGCTGAAAGAAGGCTTTATTTGGTTGGATACTGTGTACTGACTAAGAAATTGTAAATTTACTAGTGACCTAGGGGTAGAGGGTCTGTGTATTTTCTGATGATTAAATAGTGAATGATGAAGGACGACTGATTGACTAAATGACTGTACTTAGTGATTGATGACTGAATAAGTAATTGATTTGTAACCTAGTATGCCCCATGAGTGGACAACTCTGACTACTGTACAATTACTTTGTGTCCCTTAAGGAGGCGAACCTCCCTAAGGATGACTGAATGATTAAGATGATTGAATGACTGAGTTACTAAATGATTATGCTTTGTTCAAAATTTTGTGACCACTGTAGCGGAAACTATGTGGCCATTTTCTATGGTAGGTTGTTGTGAAAGCAATACTTTGATTTTTTGTGATAAGCTGTAACACTGTGAACGCTATACTTTGATTTTCTGTGAATGTTTTGCCTTGATTTGTTATTGAATAGAGTGCTCACTATACTGTGTAATCAGAACCTTAAAAGCTGTTCACAGCAGCATTCTTCTGAAAAGCTGCTTGTTTGTGGCATTACACTCATGGATTCAATTATTATTTCCATGCAGATGATCCCCAGGACTTACTTATCCAGCCCCAATCTTTTTCTTTTGATTTCCAGTCTAACATCCATTGGACATTTGGAATTAGATACCCTATACACATCTTAAACTCAGTACTTCCAAAACTGAAGTTATTATCTCCTTCCCCCAACCGTCCTGTCTTCTTAATTTCCCCACTCCTGTGGGGGGAACCACCATTCTTCACATCATCCAGGCTTGACTCCTCACTCTTCTCATCCTTGTCCAAATCTAAGAGGCTACCAAGGTCTTTTTTTTTTTTTTACCTTTATCACATCTATCAAATATACCTCCTTCATCCCCACCTCTAACACTGTCATTACTCTTACGTAAGCCCTCATTACCTCACTGATCTTTCTAAAATTGTAGGTCTGACCATGTCACATTCTTATATTCAATAAATGAACCCTCTCCCTTCCAAGTTTCAACTGGATTCCCACATTCTACAAGAAGTCCTTCCCACGCTTTCTTAACCTTAGTATCTTCCTTCCAAGATAATTTCCAGTTTGTCCCATATTTATTTTATTTCTATGTTTAAGGTATATTCCGTCCCACATTAGGCTCTGAGCTCCTTGAGAGCAGGAACAGGTTGTTGTTGTCTCCACTTTTCTTCCTATTTTCAGTACTTAGTACAGTGCTTGTCACACAGTTAGTATTTAATAAATGCCCACTGATTTGATCTCATTGCAAAGCTAAGTATAATCCTTTTGGGGAAAAATGGATCTTTAATGGAGTAAAGAACTTTGAAGCATCTCTGATGAAAGGCCCAGCTGAGTAAGAACTCTGAAATATGAAAACAAGAGTCCAGAGAAACCTAGAAAAGTAAATTTATTTGAGCAACTTGAAGTTGTATGGTATAGTGCTAACATATTAATGGGAGCGAAGAAACAAGTATTCCTTTAGAACCTAAATATCTTCAAAGAGGATTGAGAGAGTTAAATAAGAAAAACGGGGGCCTCTGTTCTTAGGAATTAAAGAGGTAAAATAGAAGTGAGAATAAGAGAAATGCACTAGTTAGTGTAGAAAGCAAGAAGGGGATAGAGTTTGTCATTTCTGGAGTGTATGAGAAGAGTTTTCAAAACCATGGAAGGGGTGTGGGAAAAGGGGATCAGAAAAACATCAAACTCAACAGGGGAATAGGTGGGAAAGGGGGTGAGTAGGTAGGGGTGTGATAAAGAGGGAATGTAATATTGGACAGGGTAGAGTTGCAAAAAAACAAACTTCCCCAAAGGGGGAAAGAAAGATGGAAAAGAAGCTAATTAAAGAACTCAAATCTAAGGAGGTGGTGCCTTAGGCTACTAGCTTCGTAGACAACTGGAGAATGGCTAAACAAACTGTTGTGTATGCATATAGTGGAGTCTTAATGTGCCATAAGAAATGATCAAAGAAGAAGTCGGAGAATTTTAGGTAGTCTGAACAGATGCAGAGTGATGTGAGCAGAACAGGGAAAACAATTTACATAAAAGACAGTAATACTGTAAACACAAACAAAATAAAACAAAAACAAAACACAACACATTATAACACCTTTGAAAGAACTGGTCAATGCAACGTCTCTTTAGGGCCTATCATGAATAATACCCACCTTGGGACAGACGTGATAATTTTGGATGTGACTAGTATATGGAATAGTTTTTCACCAAGGTTTAATACAAAATTCCTCCTGCTCCCCACTTCTTTAAGTTTTTTATTTTGGCTAAGGAGTAGTTGCCAATCGTGATGGGAAAAAAAGAGGCCATTAGATCATTTTAAAAAATGCATAGCAGAGAACTCAAGTTCAGAAAGAAGCACAGATAAGCAGGGCAGTTTTGAAAGTAAGGTGCAGAATATACTTTTTAAAAAGGCAAGAGGTATAAAATGGAGATACAAAATGCCATATAGAATCCACTTTTTATGTTCTGTCATATGTGCAGAAATGATCTCCTTTAGATGTTTACAAGGTTAGAATTTCGGAAAATTAACAAAAAAAGGAGAGAAATAAAAAACAAATTTACCCGTGTGTGCACTCATGCTGGAAAAAGGTACTTTATAATAAAGGGTTCTAAATTTTAGATAAGAAGGACTATTTGGAGTATAGCATTACTCAACAGAAGTGTCCACAAGTAAAAAAAAAAGTTACTAGGGGCAGCTAGGTGGCGTAGTGAATAGAGCACCACTCCTGAGTCAGGAGGAGCCTGAGTTCAAATCCAGACCGAGACACTTAACACTTACTAGCCCTGTGACCTTGGGCAAGTCACTTAACCCCAATTGCCCTGCCTTCCCCCCTCCAAAAAGCAAAAAATAAGTAAATAAAATAAGTTACTAAATTCCCTAGGTTGCCATAATTCTAGCCAAATAAAATCTCTTGTGTTTAGGTTAGAATTGTACTGATTTCCTAGTGGGATGTTCCTGTTTTCACTGGCATCAGCCCACTGGCCCTCGGCTGGTTTGCTTCATCTTCACCCTTAGATACACTTGCATGACTATGGATCATAATTTATCAAACCTGCCCCAAGGTCAGACTCTCAAGATATTCAAAGAGTAACCTGAATTTTTTATGGTCCAGAACCCACTTTATCCCACTGATATCCTTAATCCTTGGAATAACCTGAGTTACTGTAGATAAGCAACCAATCCTGTCCCCAAGAAAGGCCTAGGTCAAACTCAATCCCAAGATTTTTGGTGTGAGATAGATTGGTTTTGGCAAAGCGAAATATAAATGTCTGGACTTAATGCGGTAGGCCTCCTGCTGGTCATTAGCAAAGCATCCATGACCAGCTATGGATATGAAACCATGAATATATATGGATGGGACATATGGGGTATGCTGTGGGAACAGCTATGGGAAACACCTTAAGGTACAGTTTGGAATAAAGGAAGGAAATACATACATATCCTTAAATATATATAAAAAATATAAAATACATATTTAAAGAAATTCTACCATACCTGAATGGTGGGGCTGGGGGAAGAGATATTAATGCTGCTTTTGGATTTTCTAAAGAACAAGGGCTTAGGTAAGGCTGTATTTTCAAATTTTACAAAGTCATTTTCAGTCTTAAGCTTCTTTTTCTTCAGTGGGCTGAAAGTCGCACCGCTTCCCTACCAGGACAGAGAGAGAAAACAAAACAAATCATGACTATGACAAAGTAGTTCAGTCAAATCTATGTATCTATCAGACAGAAAGCGCCAAATCAGGATCCCAGTACAGACATCCAGCTGAACAGAGGGAGAATTCCAAGAACAAGGATACTTATCATTAGAACTCAACCGTTCCAGCTGGGCTCTACTAACCCTTTGGTCTCCCTTTTCATGTTTGTTTTTTAAAGATTCACTGCTTTATTAGAACCCAAATTTCATATGCAAAAATTGTGTACTCTACTGGCATTCTATTCATCCACAGAGCTGAGGTCATGTAGATAGAACAGTGAAGAACCATCAAGATATTACTGATAAGGAGAAGGAATTCCTTTAGGCAGTTTCTGGTGAGCTGCTCCAGCAGATCTAATGTTGAGTGGGTAGAAGGGCCGCCATTCTCTAGATACAACCCAATACCATGGAGATATAATACTTCTGAGAAAAGTGTGTCCTTCCCTTTACCTACAAATAATTTAGCTACCTCCGTACAAGAAAAAAGCCTCCCTAGACCCTGGCAGCGCTTTTCCCTACCTGTAACGACCAAACTTCTTGAAGATGCTGTGTTTACTGCTTCTAGACCATTAACTCTTTATGGTCTAGAAAGTGGTCGAATCACAATCCACAGTTTAAAGAGCGCTTGAGGGGTTGAGAGTGGAAAAAGCTTAACAAGCCCTGGTCTAGATTAGGCTCTCCTCACAACTCTACTGAAAGGACTTTAAGCTAAGGGCTAAATCCAATGACTTTTCCTCAGTTACTCATTCTATCGGACTTGCAGTATTAAGACACCATTAGACCTCTGTGCTTTTCAAAACTTGCCTGTCTTTGCCTACTCAGCACTACAGTACCTTGGGGTTCTCCTACTTCTTTCTTGGCTCTAACACTGACTGATGGGAGAGAGGAGGGAGAAAAGGAAATGGCGGTGGTATTGAGTAGCTATGGACACGGGAAAGGAGAAAAGGGGAAAATGGGAAGGGAAAGGGAAAAGGAGGGACTGATTTAATCTGAGTTCAAATCTTGCCTCTAACACTTAAGCGACATTGAACACATTATATAACCTCTATGTGCTTCAGAGACTTGGTGCACTGTCACTCTGCATGGAGAAGTTTATAGGTCGTCTGGTAAGGTACTTTTATATGTATGTGGTCTTTTTTTGACTAGCCCTATGATTTCATCAATCAGTCAACAAGTATTTATTAAGTACCTCTATCATTCTATGTACTGTGCTAGGTGCTGGGCATACAAATACAGGGTGTCCCATGGAGAGGGGGAGCGGCAAGAAGAGAACGACCAGGGCAAAGCCACTGATATGGGAGACAGAGTACTTGTGTGAGTAACAGAAAAAAGGCCAGTTTTTCAGGATCACAGAGGGTGGGAGGCAAGAGCAGAATGCAAAGAATCTGAAAGGATAGTTTGAGACTGGGCAGTGAAGGGAAACAAAAGAGCTGCTGTTTCATCCTTGAGGGAACAGGAAGTCATTGGAGCTTACTGAATACGGAGCACATCACCTCGATGCTTAAGGAAATCATTTTGGCAGCTTTGTGGTGGGTAGAATGGAGAGGGCAGAAAGCAGATTTCTTCAGAGAGGAACCTTCCCGGCCAATACAGAGCAAGCCCTTCTCTGCGGCCCTGAAGGGTGAAAAGCCTGATTACGAAGTTCGTGTTCTACCCACTAGGCAGAGCTAACTCTCTAAGAGACGTGAGGTACCTATATATGTCTACATCAATGCCTCGTGACTTCACTTGTATTTCACAGGGTGTACTCTCCATGGAGGTGATCCTAACTTCTCGGACTTGGTAGATCTTTGAGAGCTGCTGTGGTCGAAAGCGTTATCACTCTGTGCTAGAGTAGGAGGGTGACAAACAAGCCATCCTTTGGATTCTAATCTGAGGATTTCAAATCAATTTAATCAGTACTGTGCCAGGTACCGGGGACACCCCAAGTAGATTCCACACAGATGCTGATCTCAAGGAGTTTGCATATTAATAGTGGTATACAAAAAATTATGATGCAACTGAAAAATATAGGAGATACTTCTAAGCTGACCACTGGTTATGGCGACATTTCATTTATCGACCATAAAACAATCCAATATCTCTCAATGACAATCCAGTCACTCCAGTGAACTATAGTAGCCAACTCACCATACTTTGCATGTAACTAGGTTTCGGCCCGATGCTAAACCATCTTTCATATCACCACAGAGGCTGAAAAAGCACAACCACCTTGAAACTGTGTGCTAAAAAAATGTGTTGGTCTATCAAGAGCGATAAATGAGTAAAAATGGCCAAGTGGATGGCACAAATATTGCAATATTACAAACACGGCAATAATATTTAAAGAACGAAGACTGAGGCCTTGTTTTTAGTTCACATTTGATTTCTGTATATAGAATGCCAGGACCATTAAAAAAAGATGGCAATAAAGCCACCCACCCATCCACACATTAAGTCTTTACTTTCCCATGTGAGAAAAGACTCATGACTGATTGAGTTAATGACAAAAAGTTAATGAGTTAATCTCTTTTAATTCGGCCACACGTCTGTTATTACTAAGACTGATCTACAAACTCTGATCTTGTCCCATTACTTCTTCACCCCCAAGGTCTGTGGTGTCTAAGGACTGTACCATGACAGCAAATACTCCAGAGAAAGCAAGCAAGCTACTCTAGAGGGGTAACTGGGACTCCTGTAGGAACCAAATGCGACCCCCAAGAACATGCTTTTCTTACCGTAGACTGGATTTTCTTCAGTTCAGCCTCCAGGGCTCCATTAGTTTCCACCAAGTTTAATACCTCCTTTATTTTCTTCCTCTTTTTCAGAAATGCAACCTTCTGATTGGGCAGGCCAACTGGCTCAAGACTGTCCAGCTTCCCCTTTTTTTTCTTTAGCCTGACACTCTGGGTCAGGAGGGATGGGCAATCTCCTTCTCCAGCTGGACTCTCTAGCAAGCTTTCCCTCTCTGACCGAATTGCCACCAATGGGGATAAGCCATTGCTATTGACGGTCAGAGCCCCAAGTTTCCGCTTCTTTTTCACTATTTTGACCCCCCCTGCTGGTGGGCTGCTGGCAACAGGTTCCTGGGCGGCAGTACTACTGGGGCCATTCTGAACAGCAGTCTCAAGAGGTGGCATCCCCATCTCTGCCAGTTCTTCCAGGACCCTTAAACTCTTCTTTCTTGGCCGTTTCCTTTTGTTTTGTGTGTTGGTAGTCAGGGGCTGCTCCGTGCCGCTTTCCTCAGCTACACCAAAGGATGCATCTGTTTCACTCTCAGGGGTACTTTTTTTGGGGTCTTTTTTCTTGCACGGCTCTAGTTCACTGTTCCCGTTGGGTTCCGGGGGAATGAAAGCATCACCTGAACCTGAGTTTTCAGGGTGGGAATTATTTTTCTTTTTCTTTCTCCGCTTTCTCTTCTGAAGGTTACACTCACTTTCTTCCTCAGCTACATTGAATTTCTTTGGTTTGCACTGTCCTGCAATCAAATCAAAACCAGTAGAGAGTCATCTCAGTAGACAGAGGAGACCCCAGATAGTACAGATTCTGAGGAAGATACAGAGGAAGTTTTTTCCTCTTTCTTGATACTACACTGTAATTCTGCGGTGTGGCTGGCATCTATGTTGTGAAAGAAACTCAGAAAAACATTTGTGTTGGTATTCATATCACAAATGAAAACTGGGAATGTCTTTTTCTAGTCTGCCTCAGGAACAGCTGATGGTCATCTTTCTTTGGAAAACCATAAAAAAAATGCAACTATTTTTACAAATAGGTTTTCTCTGGGTGATTTTAAACCCAGAATTTTCTTAAATTGATAAAACTGGTAGACTCCATTAAAAAAAATTATAAGCTACCAAATACTTTCCCCTTTTTTCTAGAGATGAATAAATAAAAAGTACCAGCAGTTTCCATCAATACTTGTAGTAAAACTTGAAATAATTTCCTTTTTTCCCTTCAAATTTCTTGTAACTGAAAAATTTTACATTCACTATGATAAATCACAGTAGATCAGATAGAAATGGGCATGATGGGCCTGGGCATGCTGCAGTGAAATTCAGGCGCTAGACTTGGGGCCATAAGACGTGAGTTTAAATCTCTGCTTGGGCATTTCTCCGTCTGACTGTGAGCAAGTCACCTCATCTCTCTGGGTCTCAGATTTCAGATCCCTAGAATGAGGTTAGACAGATGATTTCTAATTTCTCTTCCACCTCTACAATCCTGGGCGCACGCTCCTACTTTCTGCACTTCCGTTTTTGTTTTCCAGCTTTACAACTTACCTTTTTCTTTTTCTAATTTTGCTTTCTCTGGGAGTTTGTTTCTTTTTTTCTTACGCCTTCCCCGACTAAGGGTGTGGTCATCTTCATCTGCAGAAATGTCTTCAGGGAAACTGATCTGAGGGCAAATGCCTGCCAGACACAAAGTCATATACATCACTAGTGCTATTTCCCAAAGCACAGAGCGCTATATAAACCTTTCTTTCATTCATGCCTTTCAGACATTCGATTCCACCCTACTTTTCTCCAGAGAGCCAGTATTCCCCTCACTTAAAAAGCAACATATCAGGAAGAAAACAATTTCATGGGCTTGTGAAGCAGTGAGGATTAATAATCTTAGGCAAACGTTATTCCTGAAGTAACCAGCTCAGTCCTCAAAACTGAGAGAGATCCTGCGTGAGGCTGAACAGGTAACACCGGTATGTATACTCGTCAAACCTCTTACCAGACATGGTGAAATTTTAGGACTGGCACATAGCAAACGTGATGGTTTTGGGGATGCAGTTGTTTTATTCCTTGAATTTCTGAGATCATAACCTTCCCCCCTCCCTTCCTCATCTACCCTTTCCAGGGGAATAATGAATACTTTACAAATCTCTAGAAGAAACTTTGAAAGGTAATCCCTTTCTCCAAAGGACAGGACCAAACCTAAACCACCATAACTCAATAAAATTGACTTTTTTCTTAATCAGATTCCCCAAAAAAGCAGGCTCTAAATATTCTATGGTATTTCTTAAAAATCAGGTCTCTGTTCTTGGAACTTGGTTCCTGACAGTGGTAAAATGCTAGAAATTACTATGACATAAGGCATATGATTAGGATTTGTCCTAAAAGCCACATTACAAGAAGTAGCAATTCAGGTTTTTAAAAAGAAACTGATTACTTGTGGAAGAACATGGCACATGTTTAGTTCAAGTCTCACCTTCAGATAAATCTTGAAATCTAGGAGAGGAGGAAAAAAATTTAAGATGAGTTCAATGTTGTATGTAAAGAAAAAAAGATTCCATTTTAGCAACACAGTTATTTCCACAATTACCAAATTCCAATTTCATCTCATTTTTTTTAAGCAGTGGGGAGGGTTTGAAAGGAGATGAAAAGAGGAGTTGAAAAAAATGACTTTCTTTCTTTGGCACCAATATTTTCATCTTTTATTATAAAAGAGTATAAATAGTGGGTGGCTCCAAAGACGTTCTGCAACAAAGATCTACTCACTCAAAAAAAAAAATCTACTAAAGAATTCCCGATTCCTTTCTCATCTGTTGGTCATAAAGAGCCTAACAGCGTTATTTCAGAACTATCATTATACTGCTAAATAAAGTAAAATTCACAGCGCAGAGAAGACCAGACAGGAATCATTCTGTACTGTGTTAATGAAGTCAGGGGGTCCTGCTAGTCACGAAATCCCAACAGCAGCAAGTTTCCCCATTATGATCAAAGAGGACGTACTTTTTGACGAGTTTTGAGAGACATCTCCTGTTGAAGGGCGGCGTGTTTTTTCTGCTGGTCACTTCTAGGAGTCGGTCAGCAACAGCTTTATAGTCAAACTGTTTGAAAGGAAGATTAAGCATAAAAATAAAAACGCCCCATATCTGAATGCTGTACTTATGCTGTACTACTGCACTATAAGAAAGGATGAGCTGCTTGATTTTAGACAAACATGGAAAATACTTGGACCTCTGATGAAGATGCTGGCCTAGAGACAGAACTAAGAGAAGCATGTACAGGATGGCTTTACACACATGCATATATGTGTATATATAAATACCTATGTATATTCGCATTTAACTGCAGTCTTCTCTAGGGCGGGACAGTGAGGGAGGGAGAAAAAAAAAGCACAGAGCCAAGAACAAAAGAAAGCTTAGAAGGAAGCCCAGAAGAGCTGGGTAGCTTTGAAAACAACGCAGAGTATTTATTACGTTTGTTTCTTCCAAAAAAAGTGAACAGGCTGAAACGGAAGCAATGGGAAGGACCTTAGATGAATAAAAACGTGAGCTGAAGGATTCCCAAGCCTCAGCTCCCCCTTTATCAGTCAGTAATGATGGCTACTAATTTCTCTGGAGCTCAGAATCCTCACTCGATTTCATGAGCATTTATGAAGCAGACAAAGAACAAGGGATACAAAAGCTGAAGAACATCACTTGTTGCCCTCGAAATGCTCACAAATTCCTGAAGGGATTAATATGGATGCAGGAAAATTAATATATTTGCACACTCTGGAAGCTGGATTATTTAATCCCTAGGATTACTTCCAGTTCTGAAATTTCACACGTGCCAGAAAAACTTTTAAAGTAAACTAAACATTGGGGGAAACTGGCCCTTTTCTTTTTCCAGATGCAATCCACAAATGCAGAATTTTAATTTAGGAATATTTGAAAATTGATCGTAATAGTTAATTACATCACTAACATTTTTAAACTGAATGTTTAGTACTGTTTACTAGAACATAATAATTAAACAATCTATTTCAATTTTTGTAATTGTACGGCATCATTAAATAAGCTCTTTTCACAAATGAATATCATAGAGAAATTTAAATAGGAAAACAGACTTCTGGTCAAGATGAGTACCTAGAAATTGGGCACAAACCAGTATTTTAAACCATGTACCAAGATAAGATCAAAATGCATATATTACCTAGACATAAAGGGAAATACCACAAGAAAATTAGAACGTGGAACTATTTGACTCGTGGAGAGGAGAACAATTTATGAATAAACAAGAGACAGAAAGCATCGTGATGTGTAGAAAGGATAATTTCAATTATATTAAATTAAAAAGTTCATGTACTAATAAAACTAATGTACCAAGATTACAAAGAAAGCAGAAAATTGGGAAAGAAAGCTTCATAGACAATCTGCCAGATAAAGATCTAAATTCTCAAATACATAAAGAACTTTATCAAATTTATAAGAATACAAGTCATTCCCCAACTGATAAATGGTCAAAGGATATGAACAGGCAGTTTTCCACGGGAGAAATCAAAACTATAGTCATACAAAAAAAATGCTACAAATCATTGTCAACGAGAGAAATACTAATTAATACAACTATGGGACATCTTACACCTACCTGATTGGCTGAAATGACAGATGCCCTTCGACTGGGGAATTACTAAACAAGTTGTGATATATAATTATGCTGTACTACTGCACTATAAGAAAGGATGAGCTGCTTGGTTTTAGACAAACATGGAAAAGACTTGGACCTCTGATGAAGATGCTGACCACCTCCAGAGACAGAACTAAGAGAAGCATGTACAGGATGGATTTACACACACGCATATATGTGTATATATAAATACCTATGTATATTCGCATTTAACTGCAGTCTTCTCTAGGGCAGGACAGTGAGGGAGGGAGAAAAAAAAAGCACAGAGCCAAGAACAAAAGAAAGCTTAGAAGGAAGCCCAGAAGAGCTGGGTAGCTTTGAAAACAACGCAGAGTATTTATTACGTTTGTTTCTTCCAAAAAAGTGAACGGGCCAAAACAGAAATTCGCGGTTTTATATTGAATCTTCTCATTTATGCTTTGCTGTGCACATGGAAATGCTTTTTTTGCCTTGTTTTGCAATGGATGAAATGGATGAAAAAGACTGCCTGAACACAGGCTCACCTCCCAGCTCCGATATATCTATTGCAGTAAGAACACAAAATTTGCAACAGATCAAATAATGACAAAAAAATACAATGAAAAACTACAGTAAGAGATACTTCCACTCAAAACTAGAAAAAAAACCCAGCGGCAAGAAAGAGGTGCCAAGAGCACAGGCCAATGAAGCAGCAGTCTCCTCCAGGAGCAGAAAAGGACTAGGGACACGGACCCTGAAAAGCCATGGCTCCAGAGAGCGCCCTCCGGCAGCTGGAAACCATGGATGCCACAGAACAGTAGCGAACAGTGGAGTGAGTGGGGCAGTGCCAGGAGCCCAGAGATGCTCAGGGCCCCAACACTCTGTCCCGAGGTGCCAAAGAACTGGAGTTCTTGTCCTGGGGCCCATGAAAGTAATTTTGAAAAATATTTTGATAACAAATAATCCGATATCAACTTATAATTGGTTTCTGTTGCAATCTCATGTGTTTTATGTTAAGCATTTAAAACAATTCTTCTGAGAAAGGGCTAACCGGCTTTACAAGACTGTCCACGGTAATGATGATGACAGTATTTATGTTCACTTGGAACTCTTTATAAAGGTCCTTATAGATATGATTTCTTTTGTATTCTTACAACCCACCTGGAAGGCATGTGTTATTATTATTGTCCTTACATTAGAGATGAGAACATGGAGATGGCAGACAAGAGGGTAAGGTAACTCGCCCATAGTCACACAGCTATCAAGTATCTGAAACTGGATTTGAACTCGGGTCTTCCTCACTGTGGGTCTGGGTCCGGTGCTCTATCTGCAGCACCACTTACGCTCCTCGTAACACAAAAAGGGTTAAGAACCCCTATCGGTGGTTGTTCAACCATTTCAGTCACTTCCAATTCTTTGTAACCCCGTTTTGGGTTTTCTTGGCAAAGCACTCCTTGTCCAGATTATTTTATGGATGAGGAAACTAAGGCAAACGGGGTTAAGTGACTCGCCCAAGATCAGAGTTATTAGTAAGTGTCCGAAGCCAGATTTGAACTCAGGAAGATGTTTCTTCTTGACTCCAGGCCTGGAGATCTATCTTCTGCACTAATCCCTTATCTAACAGGACCCTTAAGGTTTAGCATGTTGAACTTCAAAGAGTCAGAAGTCAAAGCAGGAATAAATTAATGGCCAGCATTATATAGCACTCTGCAAATACTGTCTCAGAGGATCCTCACAACAATCCTGGGAGCTAGGAGATACCCCTCATTTTACGGAAGGGAAACTAAGGCAGGAGCTAAGTGACTTTCCCAGGGTGCCAACTACTGAGAGAAGGAGGGTAGATCTGAACTCATGTCTTCCCGAGGTCGCGTGTGCTCTTCACTATGCCATCTAACTGCCTCAGACAGATCAAGAAGGGCTGACCACCAACCCAAAAGGGCAGAAGAAGTGGGAGCCTGGACGTGGCAAGTCCCAATTCAGGAAATAAGGCCAGAAAGATGCATGAACCAAAGAGGACTTCATCCAGAAAAATGAAGAAATACTGCAAATCTAAAAATCCCCCTAGATAAAGAGAGAGCAACTCTGCAGCAACTGCAAGAAGAAATTTAAAGGAAAAAACGAGTTTTCTATAAGGACTCCATGCATGCCCAGAAGAAATGAAGCAAGAGGTTAAATAATAACTCTGCAGGAAAGAACTGGAAGAAAAATAAAGAGCTTAGAAAAGAAGATGTGTGATCCTTGCCCAAGAAATGGACTCCCTGAAAAGAACAAAAAAGCAGAAACCACTGACTCCATGAAACATGAAGGAATATTAGGAACCCCAGCCCCTCAAAATGGATAAAAATGGAATGAAACATAAAGTATCTGATTATAAAAAACGACCTGGAGAAAAGGTCAAGGAAGAGAGAAAAGAAAACAAAGCAAGAATCATCTGACTACCTGAAAGCCGTGACCAAAAAGGGGCCTGGATATCTTATTAAAAAAAAATCATAAATGAAAGGTACCCAAATCTGTGAGAACCAGGAGGCAAAGTGAAGACACAGAGAACACACCAACGAATTCCTTCATAAAAGGAATTCCAAATAGAAATTCCCCAAAATACTGGTGCTAAACTCAAAACTCCCATGTCAGACATGTCAAAGAAAAAATACAAGTGTCTACAAAGAAATGAAATCAAATGTCAGGGAACCAAAGTTAGGACCACATAGGACTTGGCAGCTCCTACCAAAAGATGAGAGGAGAACTTAGTATACAATATTCCAAAAGGCAAAAGACAGAAGCTTAAAACCAAGAATAATTTAACCTGGAACGGAACTTTACCTCACCTCAGCTACGAATCCTTCATCTTGCCGTGACCCACGTGTGTTCAACTTCTGTCCGTGAATTTTTAAATTACATTATCTGATCGTAATCTTGACAGATTTAAGAATCTGATTAATGTCAACCCTATGTCTTAAGAGAGACATTGCTGGACGTGGCTATGTATGGCCTTGGCTTTTGGTTTGGTCTTTGGCTTTTTTTTAAACTATGTATATTACGGAATTTTTTCCCCTTCTCTGTTTATAATCGGGATGTGGTTTAGTGGCTAACAATCCAGCTAACTTTTAAGGATACCAAAGGGCTTTAAAAATATTCTCATCTGATGCTCCTGGTGTGGGTACTATTACTATCCTCATTTCAGAGATGAGGAAACTAAGGCAGACAGAATCTAAGTGATTAGTCCAGGGTCACACCAGCATATGAAGCTGAATCTGAACTGACTCCAGATATTGTTCTCTGTCCACTGAGCCACCTAGCTGACAACTGACTGGTTAGCAAGTGATACCAAAGGGAAAAAAAGCCACTGAGACATTTTTTCAAATGCACAGAATAGAATAGAACTTTTAGAAGGAAGCAGAGACAAATAGGGCTGTTGTGAAAGCAATGTCTATAATTTATTACATACTTTAACAAAAAGAATATGAAAAAAGGTTTTTGCTGTTAAAAATTATTTAACTTTTTAAAAAAAAGTTTAAAAAATAGAATTAAAAAACTTAAGAGAGAGAACATAGCAACCCACATTATTAACCTTACTGCTTAATTGTATTTGGCTCTGAATCAAATCAGACTTTTAACTAATTAATGGTAAATCTATATACTACCGAAAGTGAAAAAAGCCACCAACCTGGAGAAGCGGACTTGTGTCTTCAGAGGCCCCATCGTCATCCTTCTCTTCCTCAACATTCCACTCATGTCTTGCTGACAATTTGCCTGCTGCTGGCAAAACAAACCCAAGATGTTTTACAAAAGGCTTAAAAGAGCAAGTACTTGAGAATCACGATTTGTGGGGGAACCTAATAATTCAAGCAGAAAATTGACAGCTTTTAAAGACTGTTCCTAACTTCCCAAAGATTGAAATTTCTCCAATTGTGAACTAGGTCAGTGGGGCTTGCGAGGTTGTGGGAGAAAAGCGGTCCAGCCAAACTGCCTCCAGGGCTGAGAACGGAGAAAGGCGGAGGTCCCGCACCCGCCTCCACATTGCGGCTTCAGCGTTCTCGGCCTGCAGACTGCAGGGGGACCAAGCGATCGTTCAGAGGCCAAATGCTCTCGCGTTGAGAGGCCTGGATCCGGATCGCAGTCTTGGGCTTTGGTCTTGGGGTTCTTTTTCCTTCAGTGAGCCGGAAGTGGGGGAAGGACCCAGTAACTTCCTGAGAGCTCCGGCAGCTGGGAGGACCCCAGCGATTTGGGACAGAGTTTTCCTCTCTGGAAGCAGAGCTCCACAGAGATTAAAAAAAAAACCACGGACTGACCAACCATGAATAAGAATAAGCATAAGAAGCAAAGTAAGAACAGTAACCAAACCCTAGATTCCTTCTTTGGGGAAAAGAAGGACCAAGGCAGAGAGAGGGAGGAGGACACGCAGCCAGGGCTCCCTCACCAGGGACTTCCAATAAACACGAAGATTGCCTTAAAGCTAGAGATCAGCTGAAGAAGGATTTTGAAAACCAAATGAGAGAAGTGGAAGAAAAATTGGGAAGAGAAATAAGAATGTTGCAAGAAAATCATGAAAAGAGAGTCAGCAATCTGACTGAAGAAATCAACACCCTAAAAAATAGATTAACTCAAATGACAAAAGAGACCCAAAAAGCCAATGAGGAGAAGAATGCCTTAAAAAGTCGCCTTTGCCAGATGGAGAAAGAATCTCAAAAGCACTCTGAAGAGA
>CM053580.1:215734076-215748755 GCA_028627135.1 Pseudochirops cupreus
ATAGGGCAAGGGAATACAAATGTATATATACACATACATACACATATATTTATATAAGAGGGTTTACATATGCAAACAAGCACATATCTGAATATATATATAAATGAATCCATAGAGGGCATAAGATCAATTGAATAGGAAGGGATAATATTCCAAATGGTGAAATTGTGAGGAGAGAGAGGATTAGATTGAGAGGAGACAGGGAGAGTCAGAATGGGGTTGAGCATCTCATGGAAGAGGCAAGAGATAATTGTTACAATAGAGGGGGAGAACAGTAAGGCAAAAGGGAAAGAGTCAACCTTACTCTCACGGAATTTGGCTTAGGGAAAGAATGACATAAACTCTAAACTGGGCATCTTACCACATAGAAGAATAGGGGGAAGGGGGATGAGAGGTGGGGTGATAGATGGGAGGGCAGGGTGGGAGACAGGGTGGAGAGTGGTTTCATCCGCTGATCAAAGTTCACACTTCTGTAGAGGGACAGGGACAGGGTAGAGAGCGGTTGGGGGGGCAGGATAGGAAGAAGGGACATTTAATCAGACTCTCACAGTGTGCTCACTATGGAGAGGTTCTGCATAATTTCACATGTTCAGCCTATATTTGATTGCTTGTCCTCCCAGTGGGGGTGGGTGACGAGGAAGGAAGGGAAAGAATCTAGAATCTAAAGTTATATAATCAAATGTTAAAAATATGTATGTGTATATATATACACAATTATTATTAACTACATCCAACTGGAACTTGAGATACACAGGCACTGTGGTTGGGAGATCCATCCTGCCCTACCGAAAAGTCAGAGGGGTGAGGGGGGAAGACATAGGAGAGAATAGATTGGGGGAGGGAGGATATACTGGGATGGCTGCTTTGGGGCGGTGGGTAGGGGAAAGATGGGGAGAAAATATGTAACTCAAAATTTCGTGAAAATGAATGATGTAAACTAAAATAAAATTAAAAAATTTAATTGAAAAAAAAAGAAATTTCTCCAATTGTTCAGCCACTACGGCTAAAGGTTGAGTTAGAGATATCACATCCAATTCTTCATCTTCTTTATTCTGCCTGACTTCCTACATAAGCAGTGAAAACACACCATCACAAATTTCACCTTTTAGAAACATTTCCATACTGCACATAGATCAAGGAAGAAAGAAAACAAACACTGGTTCAGTGCTAAGTTACAGGCACTGTCTTTGGTTTTTTGAGGATACAAACATAAGCTAAAAGACAATCTCCACCCCCCAAAGAGCTTACATTCTCATGCGAGAAGACAGCCCACAAAAGGGAGCAAGAAGGGGCTGGGTGAGGGGGACAAAGAAAGCGAGCAGGGCCCAGAGGAGAAGAAAGTGCTGCTTCCTCCACCAAATGCAGGCTTCCAGAATCACTCACCACTATGGTGAGTGGGAAGGGACTGGGGGGGGGAGACGGGGAAGGAGGGAGGCTGTTCTAGGTGTGAAGGCCCCACATCAGTGTAGAGACACTGAGGTCAATACCAGGATGAAGCAGCAATAGAGGGAATAGGGTTCTGAATTCCAGATAAAGTCTGGTTTCTTCCTCTCTCTCACATTCATCCTGCTAAGAATGCATCTGTGGTCTTCAGTTATAGCCAAGTAGAACCCCCCAGCAAAAATGTTAAAAGTTTAAAGATGAAGCAATGATCAACAAAACCAAAGGGAAAAGTTGGAAAACTACAAGGCAGGTAAAAAAGCTTTTATATTACATTTCAGACATTTTTTAAAATTCAGTTTTCTTTTCTTTTCATGTATGAATTCTGTTTCCTCCCATCCTTCCCTCTCCCACCGACAAAAAACAAACAAACAAAAAACCTGGAGCAAACATGCACACTCAAGAAAACAAATTCCTGGATTAGCCAAGTCCACAAAACCCCCGTGTTTCAATCTGCATTCTGAGTCCATTACCTGTGGAGGTGAACAGCACGTATCAGCATACGTTCTCCGAAACTGTGGTTGTCATTTCATCGACCAAAGTTCCCAAGTCTTTCCAAACTGTTTGTCTTTCCAATACTGTTTCTCTTGGTTCTGTTTACGTCACTTTGCCAAACAAGTATTCCCAGGCTTCTTTGACCATGTCGTCAATGCTTCATTACATTCACATACAATAATTTAATTGATGGACTCTCAGACTTTCCTCACCCCCTCAGTTTTCATTTCTTTGTCACCATGAAAAAAAGCTGCTACAAATTTTTTGTCCATCTCTTTAGGGTATAGACCTAGTAGTAGTATTACTGGCTCAAAAGGTATGCACAGCCTAACTATGGCAGAGGTCTGCTCGCTGTTCTCCTGGCCTCAGGTCTCTCCTTACTCTCATCCATCTTCCATTAAATGTAAAAAGTGATCTTCCTAAAGCACAGGTCTAACCACATCCCGTAGCTTCCTGTTAGCTCTAGGATCAATCGTAAAGTCTGTCACAATCAGTCCCTTCCTGCCTTTTCAGTCTTTTCATACTTTATTCTCTCGCACATGCTCTATATCTAGTGATGCTGGCTTTCTTGTGACTCTTCACTCAAGACACTTCATCTCTTGACCCCATGCTATTTTGTTGGCTGTCCCTAATGCTGGAATACACTCCTTCCTTACCTGGGCTTCGTGTCTTTCTCAGACTCGGCTCAAACCCTTCCTTCTACAAGAGACCCCTTCACTGCTTCTGCATTCCCTCTAAAGTTACCTTTCATTTATACCATATATGCCTTGTATGCAGAATGTTATTGCATGTTGTCTCTGCCAATCAGACAAACTTCTTGAGAACAGGGACTGTGCTATCAATTATATTGGCGGAGTAATGCAAAATATATTTCCATATTAGCCATGTAGCAAAAAAAAGAAAAAAGGAAAAATAAAGGGAAAAAATTATGCTTCAATCTGCACTCTGACCCTATCAGTTCCTTCTCTGGAGGCGGACAGCATTTTCCATTGCAAGTCTTTGGAATTTTCTTGGATCACTGCTTTGGTCAGAACAGCCAAGTCACTAAGTTGATCACTGTATAAAATGGCTGTTCTCCTGGTTCTGCTCACCTCTCTCTCTATCAGTTCATTATGAGTATCCCCATGTTTTTCTGAAACCATTCTGCTCATCCTTTCTTATAGCACAACAATATTCCAACAAAATCTCATACCACAATCAGTTTAGCCATTCCCCAATTGACGGGCATTTCTTCCATTTCCAATTCTTTGCCACCACAAAAAGAGCTGCTATAAATATTTTGTACACAGAGGTCCTTTCCCTTTGTCCTTGATTTCTTTGGGACAGAGATCTAGCAGAGGCATTGCTGGGTATGTAGAGTTTTACAGCCCTCTGGGCACAGTTCCAAATTTCTCTCCAGAATGGTTGGACTAGTTCACAACTTCACCAACAGTGCATGAGTGTCCCAATTTTTCCACATTTCCTCCAACATTTTTCATTTTCCCTTTCTGCCACATCAGCTGATCTGATGAGTATGAGGTAATAGTACTTCACAGTTGTTTTACTTTGCATTTCTCTAATTGATAGCAATTTAGAGAATTTTTTTCATGACTATAGATAACTGTGATTTCTTCTGAAAAAAATTGCTTCTTCATATCCTTTGACTATTTATCAATTGGGAAATTAATTATAATTTTTGAAACACAAACATAGGAGACAAAAGAAACCTAGTACTTTTAAGGAAGCTGAGTGGGTTAAATGATGAACAAGTTGTAATGAGAATGGGAATCTGACGATCTTCCCTGCCCCTTAACAGACCTAGGGGGGAGTTGGAAGACCTCCCCTGCTTTGAAAGTAAACTCTGCCCCCCAATAGACTGAATGTGGTCACATGGAGCCTGTGGGCGGAGGAGTTTGCTGAAGGGAAGCAGGGCCCACAGGAAGTAGGTGTTCAGAGCTAGCCAGACAGTAGGGGATAGAGGTGCTCAGGCACGGAGTCAGATAGGCTCCTGAGCAAATACTGATCTTGTATTGGTTTGTGGGAAGGCTGAAGGATGCTGTGGCTCTCCTCAGCATTACTATGGCTTCTGAGTATCGTTGGTGCTATGATGGAATCGGCTTACTGGTTTTGGGATTGAGTTTTCTGGTGTCTGAATAAATGCTTCAGTTCTGTTCTCTACCTGGAGAGTCTGGCATATTTTGCAGTCAAACGTCACGTAATACTTATAGTCACGGTCTTTATCGTAATTGTGGGCGCTATAAATATTGCATTGGTGCTACACAAGTACTTACATTCTAAAAGGGCAGAAGAGACAGGTCTCCCTTTAGAATCCTACTTCTTCAAGATTCACAGTGAGTAAAAAAAGACAAATGCCAGGCTTGGATGTGGTTTTATTGGTTTTAATGAGAAGAAATAAAAATAAAAGGAAATAAAAGAAAGGAGAGAAAGGAACACATTAAGGCAAAATGAGGAAGATGGGAAAGAATTTACTATTTCTCACAATTGGGTCCAAGATAAAAATATATAAACATGGAGAAAGGAGTAGGCATCCATCCACAGACCTCACTCTTATTTAAAGTGGATAAAGATGGTTGAACACACACACACACACACACACACACACACGGAGCACACTGTAAAAATAAAAGCAAAACAAATGGGGATAGAGAAAGGAGAGGGGAGGTCATGAAAGTATGGGCAGAGAAGTGAGATAAGACTATAATTACAGACTACTAATGTTGATCTCATTTCTTATCTTTCTCTTCATTTTTTGGGGGCAGGAGAGGAGGAGTATAGGGGAGGACAGGCCAAAGAGGGGAAAATTATAGAAAGCATATGATGGAAGAATATAATTATGAATGTGAATGGGATGAACTCACCCACAAAATGGAGGGCAGCATAATGGGTTAGAAAAAGGAATCCAATAATATGTAGAAACATTTGAAACAAAAATTCACGCAGAATTAAAATGACTACACAAAAAGAAAAACAAAAACACCAAGCTGTTTATATAGTTTGACCTAGAGATACTACTGTTATACATCCCCTAAGAGATAAAATAAGAGAAAGAATCTATATGTATACATGTATCAACAGCAGCACTTTTTATGGTAGCTAGCAAGGGGCATATCCATCAATTGAAGAAAGGATAAATTATGTTTTAAGAAAATAATGGATTACTGTGCTGTAAGAATGATGAAAGAGATGGATTCAGAAAAACCTGGGAAAATCTAAACGAACTGATGAAGAGAAAAATGAGCAGTTTAAACAATTTAAACAATGACTACAATAACTTCAAAAGATTTCATGATAAATGCAATGACCAATCATGACTTTGGAAGATTAATTATTGAGCACACTACCTACCTCTTGTTATAGTTCACAGCTGTAGAATGAGAAATATATTTTCAGGCACAAAGTACAATTCATATTTGTTTAACTACATTTATAAGGGAGGCCTTACGTTGGGGTGTGGGACAAAACTAGTAATGATAACTCAAATCCCCCCCAAAAGAAAACTGCAATGAAAAAGAGCATCTATGGATCATTAAGCAATGCTAAAGAGAGAAAGAAGGTCAGAAGGGGATACAGACAAGAAAAAAGTGTTGGAACTTGTGTGTTAAATTTAATATACAATTTTTTAAAACCATATAATAGCTCACAATTTTATATATTCTTTTTTGCATATTAAAATGTTTGTGTCTATAATTTTTGTCAAGTTTATCAAATTCATAAAAATAAATTTAAAAAAAGAATAAGTCTGAGGAAAGGGGAAAACTCATACTTCCGTAAATTTAAGGAGAAAGAAAATCCCAATCAATGACCATTATTAGCATTTGCTCCCTAATTAGGCAACCCAGGCAGATTTGAACATCATTAGAAGAGAAAACGGGGATTCAATGGATTCTCATTATAAGTAAAAAGTTCAAACTGATGCCAAAAATGGTTAAATTGGCAAGGTATTCAAAATTCAAATAGCTTATTTTGCTTGAGATATTGCATTTCTTGGTAATTACATAATACCTTTCATATAGCAGCCCTGACAGCCCTCTCCCCAACTCCAAATCATCTTTCAGTATTTTATAGCTCAGAGGCACAAAAGACAGAAGGGAGGCTTATATATATATATATTAGACTAATCATAGTAACACTTTATGTGGCAGAAGAAAACTCGAACCAAAGCAGGCATTCACCAACTGGGGGAAAGCTTTAAAGTTAGTGTGAACGTAATTATCACTGCACTGCAAAGAACAACACGTATGAGAAATTCAGAGAAATCTGGAAAGATATGGATGAACTGCTGCAAGGGTAACAGAAATATCAGAATAATTTTTGAAATGTAAAAGAAAACAGTGTGAAAAGACAAGAAAATTCCAATTAATGTAATGATTAATCTTGATCTCAAAAAGTGTCAAAGGCCAAAGCGAATTCAGTAAAGATGAGGACTGAGAAAGGGCCATGAGATGTGGTAATTAAGAGATCACCGGTAACCCTGGAGAGAGAAGTTTTAGTCAAATGATGAGGCCAAATGCCAGAGAGTGAAGAAGAAAGTTAAGAGGAAGGAAATTTCTGAAATGCTTGCTGTCCATTTGCAAAGCTTGCTGGTTAATGCAGCGCACCACTCACCCATACAACTAACTACATGTCACAGTCATGTGGACAGGCATTCTTCATCCATTTCCCTTCCTCCTTGCGGGACCGTCAGGCTGATTTCTTCTGAGTGGTCATATATCCTGACTGACCAATTAGTACTTGGGGATTAATTAAGGAATCATAACATCATTCCCAAAGAGGAGCATTTGGAGAATCTTTATCTATGGAAATTCTTCTTCTTTGTGGACTCTAGAGAATATTCTCCATGACAGTGACAGAAACCCTCAGAGAGCATCTATCTCCCTGTTTTACGACTGAGAGTTATAATTAATGATGAGGTTTATAATTAGAGGGCTGCTGAATAAAATTATCTTTATGGTCACAGCTACCATCTCACATGATCTTAATATATACATAATAATAACAGAGCTAACATTTACACAGAACTTACTATTTGCCAGGCCCTGCGCTAAGTGCTTTACAATGATGTCATTCGATCCTCACAACAAACCTGGGCGGGAGGTGCTATTATCATCCCTGCTTTGCACGTGAGGAACCTGAGGCAAACAGATTAAGGTCACACAGCTGGTAAGGGTCTGAGGCCAGATGTGACTTTAGGTCAGATCTTCCAGACTCCGAGTCCAGTATCTTACATTCCTGATGCAGTTCAGCTACTTCTACCACTCACTGGACAAGAATTTTACCAATAGTTAAAGTAATGTCTACACTTAGTTTAAAAATTTTGCTTCTTAGCACCTAATACTTTCTTATTCTACTATCATTAATAGAACAAGGGAGCCACACAGAATTGGAAGCCCTTTTGTATTTGCCTTTGCTCCCTAGTCGTGATGCACAAACATTTTAACACCCAATAGCCAGCCCACTTATGGAAGAGCTTCTCCACTGTCGAGCAGAGTTGGGTAGCAGAGAGGGTTCATCACTGGGATAAGAACCCAAAGCTTTTCTAGTCTGACAGAATGTGCTCAGTTGTCACAGCCTTTAGAATCCAGGGTGACCCTCAGAGCACAACGAAGCATCAGAGTATGGCTTATGTGGAATAGATTTCACTAGGGTTCTATTATTTCTCACTCTAAACTTGGCAGGAAGTCAACATAAACAATTTTTCAACCACATCGGTTGTCCCTTCCTGCGACCACTCTAAACACCCCTTCTCCCACCCTCAAGAGAGCTTTTTGGAAGAAGACTGTTTCCAGTAGTTTTTAGTTTATATAATCTCTTTCATATTCTACTTGGACATGATGGCACTTAAACCAACGTCATACACCTATCATACTGAAATTTACTCTCAAGAAACACCTAAAGACCTGCAGGAAGATTATCTAAAGACAATGAAGTCTGCATTACTTGCAGGTCCCATTACTAAAAAACTTCATAAAGGTCACTCAGTTCTTCACCTAAGTTGGTCATAAAAATAGGAATACTGCGACTTAAGAGTGTCGGTATGAATAATGAAAATCTAGCGTCAGCAACAACGAGGGATGTGCAGAGAACATTAAAATTCACTGTGTCTCCAGTAAATGTATAAAAGGCAGTTTAGGTTGATACTGAATGAGTTTCCACCTTAGCGGCTCAGAGTCAAGAAGATCTGTGTTTGAGATCCTGCCTGACGTTAGCTATGGGGAAGTCACAATCTGAGAATTGGTTTTCTCATCTGTAAAATGGGGATAATAATAGCACCTCCCTCACAGTATTTTGAAGACTAAATGGTTAATGTAGGTAAAATGCTTTTGAACCCTTAAAGTACTCAAGTTAGCTTTTATGATGCAAATGAAAATTCACGACATTCCTTACCTGGCTTCTTTTGAATGGCGGCTTTTTTAGATGTCAACTCATTCTCAGATTCTTCTTCCTCAGACAGCTCACTGTCACCATTAGTTTTCTGTTCCTCCATTAAATCTTCAGGGGCAAAGGGGGACTGATCTACAATAACTTCAAAGATTCCTCTAGCTATCGTCTGTACCAAGTTATGGCTGAGGACAAAAGCATATGGAAGAGTGAGATTAAAATGGATGAGAACCTGTTGTGCAAAGATGCATAAAGGAATGAGAATGATTAAATGTCTGATTTTGACTTGTGTTTAAGGTTAGTCCGTTGGTTAACAAGCATCTGAACGACCAGGTACAAGAAACATCCACTTAGACATTAACCACCCATAGTGATAAAAGCACCAAGTGACCAGTACAGTGTAACAGAACACGGACAGCGGCACTGACTGCTTGAGTGATCAGAAACAGGGCTAAACTAGCAGCTACACTGGCAGTAAAAACTGCAGTGTCTGACGAGCTAGCATTTCAGATGTGACTGTGATCTCTTCCTTCAGTTAACAGCTATTCCCTACACCTAACACAGCACTCCCTTCATAACGAGCTTGTGAAGGAGGGAATACATCATTCTCATTTTGCAGGTGAGGAAACAAATACTCAGAAAGGTGAAATGATAGTGCCAGAGTTGTAAGACTATTAAGTGTTTATAGCTGGGCCTGCAGGGCCGAGGGCAGGCTCTTAGCGCTTCATTACTCATAAAGTCTCATAAACAAAACAGGAACATGTGGGATGTGGCCTGACTGGCTATATGATGGTCTTCCATCCCCCCCACCAAGACAAGTAGAATTTGAAGAAAAGTTACACACAAGGAAGCAAACCTAAGTTTTACTTCTTACTTACTCCTTAGTTTTAGCTGCAATCTTGCAGAATGGATCAATGAACCTGAGATTCTGATCTGCCACAAGCTGTGATTTAAAAGTATGAGGAAATAAGAGAAAATGAGAACAAAGAAAATAGCTTCTGCCTCCTTTTCAAACATGCTGCAGACATTAAGTTTTTCTGGGGACACTTTGAGGGAACCATGTTTTAAAAAGCTATTTCTGCATTAACAGGATAACTCCTTTATTATTCTTCCATGTATCCTCAGAGCTACCTTGTTCATGTAATTACCATGCCATGGCTCCAATATTCTTTTTTTTTTTAATTTGATTTGTTTATTTACAAGATTCAGTTCCACAATCCCGAGTTTCAAATTCTCTTCCCTCCCTCCTCCCCGTGCCCTCACCCGACCATGGTGGCATGCAATCAAGTATAGGATCTACAGATACTTTCACAATGGACATTAGTCTGGTTGCATAGAAAGGTTGTAACCAATGAGTGAACAATGGGAAAAAAGAAACAAAACCAAACATGGAAAAGAACGATAGCATGTAGATTGTTTCAGTCTCCATTTAAACTCTGTTCTTTCTAGATCTTTCTCTGAATGTAGACATCTCCTTCCATCCTGAGACTTGTACAGTTGTCTTACAACTGTGCGTTGCTGAGAAGAGTCCAGTTTATCAAGGCTGGTCGTCACACAAACGATGTGTCTGATCGTGTACAGATTTCTCCTGGTTCTGCTCTTCTCACTCAGCATCAATCTGTATAAGCCTCTCCAGGTGAGTATGAAGACCGTCTCCTCCCCATTTTTTACAGCACAATAGTACTCCATTACATTCATATACCATAGCTTGTTTAGCCATTCCCCAATGGATGGGCATCCCCTTAATTTCCAGTTTTTTGCATGGCTCCAATATTTAAAGCCATGAGCTAGAGAAATTCTGACCTATGAAGTCCATGATTTTCTCCTAGCTAGCAAGTTTCCAAATCCAAGTATCTGGATTATCAATGTTATGTCATGAATGGAGAGTATAAGAAACTTGGTTAATTCTACACCAGAAAAATAATTCCTTTCTTAAAGGCCAGTATCCTATCAATACAGAGAAATGTAAATTTAAAAAGATTCCCAGTTAGTTCAGTTCCCTGAGTGGCTAATGGAGCTGCCTGATCAGCAACACAAACCAAAAGCGAGATGCTGGCCTTACCTCTTTCGCTCCCACTTTCGCCAGTTCATCAAGGTAGATGTCAATGAAGTGAAATTTCACTCCATTGGGAGAATTACTTTCAGGGTGCAGAATTTCCTTCATCAAGACATCCAGAAAAAGCTTGATCCGGCTAGTGAAAAAAACCCAACATCATTATTTCTCAACTATTATATGTGTTATAGTTAAAAGGTGCAAATAGTTGTCAAACAGCTCCGAGTGTCAGTATTTTCTTTTCAGTAACAACTCATTTCAATCAATTAGCACGTATTTAGTCAGTACTTGTACTTACTTGGCACTATGCTAATATGCTAACACACACAGATATATATAAGGTATAATAAAGGGAGTCTGGAAGGCGGGGCATCAGTAACTGGAGAGACTAAGAAAGGCTTCAGGCAGAAGATGGTAGTGATGTGACTGAGACGCATTTTACAGAAACAAGGGCAATCTGGGAACGTGTGTATTCCAGATGTGAAGGACGCAAGTACAAAGAAATGGACTGTCCTGTGTGAGGTACAGAGAGGCACGTCTGGCTGGAAGGAAGGGGAGTAATGGCCAACAAGGCTGGAAACACTGCCTGAGGCCAAGGAGCACAGAGCTTTACCTAAATGTCCATTTTCTTTTCAAATTTTTCTTCCCTCCTCTACAACTTTCATTTGGTTATTAAAATATTTTTTACTTTCTTCTTTAACTCTTCTAGGAATGCTTGTAGGACTTGTATTCAAGCTGCATTTTTCTGTGAGGCTTTGTTTACCGATTTTTGTAGACTCCTTCCCCAGTGTCTTTCTACCCAAGCTGCACTGGGCTAGAAAAATGACTCACTGTGACTTCCCAACTTTCCCAATTAGAATTCAATCTTGTGCATTTTCTAGATCTCTTTTGAAGAAGTTGGGGTGTAGGGGTTGGGCTAGGCAAAATGCTTCCCCTTTCTCTCTGACATCTTGGGTCCACTTGCTGTACAGGATTTGGTTTTGGGAGGGAGGGGGCATTCAGAGTTGAGTGACTTGCCCAAGTTCACACAGCTAGTGAGTTAGGTCTGAGGCTGGATTTGAACTCAAGTCCTTCTGACTCCAGGGCCAGTTCTCTATCTACTGTGCCACCTAGCTGCCCCTAGTATAGGGTTTTAATGGCCAAATGGCATATTTTATACATCTATTCTAGAAACAACAAGAAGCCACTGGAGTTGGTTTAGTAGGGGACTCATATAGTCAAATCTATACCTAAGAAAAATCACTTTGTAAACAGCATATAGTATGGCCTGGAGAGGTGAGATAAGTGAGGCAGGGAGATCACTGCAGTAGTCCAAGCAAGAAGTGACGAGGACCTGAAATAAGGTGGTAACTGCTGTGAGTCAAAAGGGGGTCAGGCCAGATGCCACAGATGCTGTAGAAATAGAAGTGCTTAGGATATGGCAAATGACTGGATACGTGGGGCTGCCAGTGGGAGGCAAATGAGGAGCTGAGGAATAATGCCAAAGTTCCAAAGTTGAGAGACTAGGAGGACGGTGCAGTGCCTTGGATAGAAATAGGGAATTCAAATAGGGGAGTCTGAGGAGAAAGATGAGTTCAGTTCTGGACACGTTGAGTCTAAGATCCCTCAAGGCCATTCCATTTGATTAAGTGGGATGCGGGAGCAAAGCTCAGAGTATAGACTGACCTTGACACACATACACAGACTCGGAAGTTTACAGAACACTTTCTCCTTTACTTTTTTTTTAAACTGAAGCACAGAAAAGCCAAGTGACTTGCCTTAGCTCTGGAGTCACACAGCTAACGCCTGAGATGTTAACTCAGGCCTCCCGAGTCTTAGCTGATGGCTGCTTCCATGATGCCACACTACCTTTTTTGTAAACAGAGAAATCTTAACAGTGCATGGATGCTCCTGGTGCCCACAAAGTTCACCTCACTGGGAGTCTCCAAGCGAAGGCTGGACTGACTACTAGTCTGAAATGGGGGACTGGTATCCTTTTTTGGAGATGACATTTTGTATACATTTGTGTTGGAGATTTCTTCCAAATCTGTAACTTACTTATCTGTTGCACTGAGGCTTTTTTTTGGGGGGGTTGTGTGGTGTGGTGTGGTTGGCTCTGGTTTTTCTTTTAATTTCCCTCTGAAGGTTTCTTTCCACTCCTCTTTCCTTTGCTGTGTTCTTTTAATCTTTAATCTGGCATACTGGTTGTTTTATCAAGTGGCATAGGAGTGCTGGTCCAGGCAGATGTCCCAAGTGATCCAGCAGAACCACCACAGCACTGGCCTCCTGCCTCCTGTAAAGACTCCCTGCACAAACAGTTCTTGTAGTTAGTGTATAGGCTGAGTAGTGGCAAGAGGGCTCCAACAGCAGAGGACGTCAAGAGTAAATGAAGGGCATTTGTTGGCTTAAGGCTGGATTTAGGATTGGGAAAATAAACTGTACCTCCATGAGCTGTTCATAATCCAAGTGTTCTTCATTCAAATGCCTTTGTCTAAGTTCATAATGCAAGTGTTCTTAATTTGGGAGCTATATGAATACTGATGGATTATATCTGGGCTCCAAAACACAAAGAAAAAAATGGATTTTATCTCATGACACTGACAGTCCCCAAAGGACTGCCAACTCCAGAGGCGGAGGATCTGGGTTATGCTCCCAGCTCTGCTGCCCATCACTCAGGTGAATTCGAGCAACTTGCTTAACTCGTTGGAGCCTCAGCTTTCTATTGGTAAAATCTGACCCAAGACCCTCTCTAGCTATAAATATATGATGCTATAATAAATGCAAAATAACTGAAATGCAATAAAAATCTGGAGAATCTGAACAAAGAAAAAACTGAATTAAAAATACAAGACTCTTCTCCCTGTCTTCCCCAGTCCATCAGGCATTTGTGCTTATCCTGTCCCCTCTGGACATTCTTCTTCCTGGAAGATTTGTTCTTCATGTTCATCCTGAAAGGGCCAGCCCACCTCCCACCTACTATGTGAGATCTTCTCTGCCAGACCACACCAATCCCTGCCCTAACTCCTAATTCCTACTATTCCCCATACTGCACCACCAGAACCTTATTAAATATTCTTATTGTTTCAATGTGCTGCACAAGTTAGAACATCCTGTTAGTACGTACTACTATTTTGTAATTAATTTTTGTGTGTGTGTATGCACGTGTGTGTGTAGATATATTTTTAAAATACTTTTTGAGGCAATCAAGGTTAAGTGACTTTGCCCACAATTACACGGCTATTCAGTGTCTGAGGCTGGATTTAAACTCAGGTCCTCCTGACTCCAGAGCCAGGTGTCTATCCACTGTACCACCTAGCCACCCCCAATTAACTTCCACTTATGTCTCATTCGCTAACTGGATTTCAAGTTCTATGTGGACAAGTAACTCGATATACTTCTTTTAAATCATAAAATGCCTTCAGCACTGTGTTCCATATTCAAATACTTCACTGGCTGACTGAAGCTTTACGTAAATCCACGATCTTGAAGTTTGCTATTAATATCGTCATTCCGCAACTGTTCATCAACTCGCTACTCTGCGCAAACTATGGTGCTGTGGCTGAACCTTGTGCATCACTCACCTTTCATCCCAACCATTTCTCTTCAGCACTTCAAAGGACTGTCTCAGGACCAAACGAATTAGCTACAGAGTAAGAAAACTTTGTTACACAGGAAAGCAGACTTTTCCAACCAGTGCAGTGGAAGAAGGGCATCAATATAGCTGCTGCAGTCCAGACGCTGATGGCTTAGACTGGGACTCAAATGTAACCCCTAGGCAATATGGCACCAAATCCACCTTGTACAATAGCACAGAAGTGACCCACACCTCGATTTTTTTAAAATTTAAATTAATTAATTTATTTTCTTGTTTACATCATTCATTTCCACGAGATTTTGAGTTACAAATTTTCTCCCCATCTTTCCCCCACCCCAAAACAGCCATCCCACTATATAGCCCCTCCCCCAATCTGTTTTCTCCTATGTCCTCCCCCTTGCCCCTCTGAGCTTATGGTAGGGCAGGATGGGTCTCCCTACCCCAGTGCCTGTACATCTTAATTCCCAGTTGCATGTAGTTGATAATAATAATAATAATAATACTATATATACATATATATTTTTAACATTTGATTATAGAACTTTAAATTCTAGATTCTTTCCCTTCCTCCCTCATCACCCACCCCTACTGAAAGGACAAGCAATTCAACACAGGCTGTACATGTGTAATTACACAGAACCTCTCCACAGTGGGCATATTGTGAGAGACTGATTATATGTACCTCCTTCCTATCCCGCCCCCCCCCCTTGTTCTATTCTCTACCCTGTCCCTGTCCCTT
>CM053580.1:215748855-215771954 GCA_028627135.1 Pseudochirops cupreus
TTACTTCTTATGTGTGTTCATTTTACACTCTGTTCTTGTACTTGGAATGGTCTTTGTCAGCTAACTTAAGTCTCTGAGTATTTCCTCCAACCAGAAATTCTGAATTTGTATGTCATAATAACTAACTTGTGTCTGAGGATGTTTTGCAACAAAGTGGAAAAAGGAACAGTCTAAGCTCTTACCATATGATATTTGTCTAGACGCCGCTGATCTATTCCTTTCCACTCCCGATTCATGGTTTTCCAAAAGGTTTGGATGAATAGGTGTTCTAGAGTGAACAAAAGTATCTGAACATCTGACTCCCAGTATAATACAATATGCTCTCTTACACATAACATATGAATACGTAGGAACACATCCAGAGTGATGTACCATTTAGGCTAATGCTTATTAATGATTCTTTTTGGTCAACCTGAAATAAAGAATACGCTAAATAGGGCCAATAATTTCTTTTTTTAAAAAGACAAAACATGATTTCATAACAAGAAACGTGCAGAGGCTTATGTTTTAACATGCAGAGTCCTCTCAGAACACGTGCTTCTTTATCTATGGCTAATGCAGGACTTGGAAAGTGCTCCACACCAACACGCTGGAGCCACTTTAACGTGCCCCTTTCCTACCCCGCTCCAAATTAACATCTTTTTTTCCGATCCAGATTCATGGGCCTTTTGAACTTGCACCTGCATCCACAATTAATTAAAAATCACTTATTTTTATGAATATGCTCAAAGCCTCTGCAAGCTCTCCCCACACATTTTCACCCTGTATCATATGTTAGCGGGGTGGGCAAAAGCACAAAGCATTTTATCAATCAACGAGCACTTAGAGGATACCAAGCACGTGCCAGGTACTGTGCTTGGCATTCAGCTTCCCAAAATTCAATTGGTACTCAACTTGGAGCTGCTTTTTTCCCTCTGAAAGTGCTCTTTCTCTGTGTACGTAGTTCTCTGTAGAAATCTGCCTTTATTACTGGCTGAATGCAGTTGAGTTCAGAAAGCTGCTCTGAGTTACAGAGCCCCTTAGAATCATCAGGTCTGACTTGTTAAAGTAGAACAAACTAACTTTGTTCTCTTTCTTTTTTATGTCCTCAGGGCCAAAGCTGGAATGTTTCAGAAATATCCTTGGCGTGCTCATTGCTTTTAAAATTCCCTTCTATTACTAAGAGCCATCTTCCAAAATGTATTCTTGCTTTGATTCGTTTTCATGAGCTTCAAACAGTTCTCTGAACTTGAGAAAGGGCCATCTGGCCATTCAAAGAGGTTCTCTCAAATATGTGAGTATGAACATACAGCTGTATCAAAGTGCCTGTTAAAGTACTTTGGTATTTTCAGTCACTGAAAAGAGTCATTTTTAAAAATAGCACTGCATTTAAATGGGTATTTGCAAAGTCTGCACGTACTCAGAAGCCTGTGTCTTCATAATGTCGAAACATTAAAAACCGACCCTATGTATAAATCTTACATTATACACCTGCCCTAAGTCCTAAAGGGAAAGACCAGAACTTTAAAGGAAAGAAAACCAATGACCAACTGTGTCACCCCAAATTAAGTAAGACTTACGAGCCTCCAAGTTGTTAATAACATGGATGAGCTGGGAAATGGTGTCAGCTAATTCCTCCTGTAAAGGGGAGGTTGAGAAAGATGTTGGTGTTAATATGTGGTAACAATGCCCAGTGACAACATAATGGCCAGTGCCCTCCTCTCATACCTGCTGAGGAGGAAATCTGAGCCTCCCATTCTCAACATAATTTCTACTAGCAAATATGTATAACGAATGTCTGCATATCATATCTAAAAACCACATTTCCAGTGATTCATTACCAGAATATGTCTCTGAGGTGTTGTTTAAGCTGCATGGAGGAAAATCTTCCCTATTTGTCACTTTAGCTGATCTACACTCTACATAAAGTAGAAGTCACTTTCTTTCTTCAAACATAGGTATTAATAATTATATTGTGATTTTTTTTTAAAGTCAAATAATCACAAAACAATGAAGCCTACAGTGGGATCTGATAATAAAAGTAGAACACAGCTATCCACAAGAAATCCCCCTCTACTGCTGACTTAATCTATGATTTTAGACAAGTCAAGACAAAGGAGAAGGATAAAGACAACCTGTGACCCACATGGAACTGAAGAGTACCAGTGTGACCTTCCTACTGTTAAGAGGCAAACAGCATAGCACATGTATTAGATTTATCATGAGCTACACACGTGGTTTAAAGGAAATAATCGGGTGACATTGGTGAGGAAAAGTATTTTTAAAAAAAGAAAATCGGCTCATTAGAGGAGAGAGCAAATCTTATTAAGCTTAATGAGATATCCAGGAGTTTTTCTGACCCCAGGTTTGGTTCTGGATCAACTTTAAAAATTTCTCACTTCTAATAAACTTAACATTTCACTACTCTTTGATGCAAATAAAGACCAATTTCCACAATCGTCCTAACTACAGCAAGTTCACGTAGGTAAAAATTTGTAAACGAGAACAAGTCTGTATGTGCTCTAGAGAAAGTAGCTACGCTTAACGTTATATGTTAAAATCCAAAGTAGAATTCATTCCATTATTTCTTAAATGGCAGAATCAATGAAGAGTCATATTTAAAGTGAACAATAAAAAAAGTCTTGTCCACTGAAACCTGTGAAACAAAACTCCCTGGATTATGAAAAATGACTGAAGAGACATCTAAAATTTATGGGCATCTTTCATTTTAAGGTAACTTACGGTACATAATCCCCTTGCTCTTTCTGAGGCAGTGTGGAATACTGGACAGAATGCTAGAATTCCCCGGAAAGTACTTGCCTAGTCTAGTCTATCCTGGGCAAATCAATGAACCTCTCTGATCCTCAGTTTCCTTATAGGCAAAATGAGAAGGTTGGATTGAATGGCTTCTAATAACTTCCAGCTATGACCCTAAGCCTTCCTGAATAGTAATAATGGTCCATATTAATATAGGACTTTAAGTTACTTACTTTACAACAATCCAGTAAAGTAGTGGCAATTATCTTAATATATAACTAACCAAATTGGGAATCTTTTCTACCTACCTTACAGGGTTGCTAATTTTGTTTAAAAAAGTTTTTTTTGTTAAGGTAGCTCAAAGTAAATGGTCTTACCTGTAGGAGAGATTCATCTTGCATCCACATGCAATAAAAAAGTCCTTTCCATATTTTTAATAATTCTTCTTGACTGAAACCACCTAGAGTATAAAAAACCCCACAAAATTCTTATTGGAGAAGGTACATATTCCTTTTCTAAAATGTGGGAGTAACAACTGAAGGAATAAAAAGTATAATATGCATCATGTAGATAAGACCTATAGAATATACCTGTGGGTAACATGAATTTTATTTTCACTGTTTTGAGAACATGGGAGAAGAATTAAGATTTATTTTGCTTGGCTACAAAAAGGAGTTCTGAGACCAATGGATAGAACTTACAAGGAAATAGATTTTGGTTCAACCTAAGAACTTCTAAATAATCAAAGCTATTTCATACTTTTGTGGTGGCAAAAACTGGAAACAGAGGGGATGTCCGTCAATTGGGGAATGGCTGAACAAGTTGTGGTATATGAATGTAATGAAATACCATTGTTCCATAAGAAATGGTGGGCAGGGAGATTTCAGAAAAACCTGGAAAGACCTGCAAGAACTGATGCTGAGTGAAGCGAGCAGAACCAGAACACTGTACATAGTAATAGCAACACTGTGCAATGACCAACTTTGTTAGACTTCCCTCTTCTGAGCAATGCAATGATCTAAGACAATTCCAAAAGACTCATGATGGAAAATGTTGTCCATATCCAGAGAAAGAACTATGGGGTCTGAATGTAAACTGAAGAATAGTATTTTCTTTTTAAAACAATTTTTTTGTGAGTGTTTTCTTTCTCATGGTTTTTCGCTTTGGTTCTGATTCTTCTTTGCAACATGACTAATGTGGAAATATGTTTAATATGATCATATATGCATAGCCTATATCAGAAAGCATGCCATCTTAGGGAGAGGGGAGTGGAAGGAAAGGGAAAAATTTAGAACTAAAAATATTATAAAAGCAAATGCTGCAAACTAAAAATAAATAAATTAATCAATAAAAAAAACAATCAAAGCTACTGAAAAATGGAATGGGACTGCTTTATGGGGTGTGGTGAGTTCTCTGTCATAGGACAGTCTTATTGAGGATGATGCAAGTAGAACTCATCCACTGGATGGAGAAGCTGTATAAAAATGACATCTAAGGCTTTTTCCTCATTCTAGCTTTCTACGATCTCATATTAAATCCTTCCCCATCATCAAGTACCCTTTTCACCCTAAAAACACTAACTTCCCCCTTCTCCCTAATAATATGACTGATATATACTAAATCAATTTAAAAACCATTAGATGTTAGGTAGTTATTTTCTCTATTCCTGTGGTTGTAAAGTCTTATCAATAATACTAATAATGGGAAAATAAAATTTAACGTAAATACAGGAAATACTACAGTCTTGAATTTCCCCAAAGGTGTTACTAAATAACCAAACGATAAGTGTAATCTTGCTGGCGCCTGAAACCCCAATATAGTCTACATATGAGAATATATCAAAATCTTATTAAAGGACAACAAGATAAACCTTCTGGGGCTTAGCAAAAGCAGGATCTAATGGATGACGGCAAACACATTGACGAAGCTGTACCCACGCAACACATGTGACTCTATTCAGCCCCTCTCCTGAACTCAAGCTTGTTTATTGTACTCACAAAGCAATATGCTCTCTGGGGATTCACTTCCATGATCTGCAACAATCTGACCTATTCACAAGACAGGAGCATTTACTTTCTTTGGGGGTAAACTCACCTTGCGCATTTAAAAAAATCAGAGAACAGTTGTAAAGTGAAAGGCTGCTAAAGCAAATCCTGCTCAAAAGTGAGGAAGATGCCATCCCAAGAATTTATTCTTTGCTCAAGCTGTAGGACTTTTCCTTAGGAACTGTACACTTATAAATGGTATGGTGCCTTACACCTAGTGGGCACTCAGTAAATAGTAGCTGAATGAATCAAAAAAGAACTTTACCCACTACAGAGGATTCACCCTCCGTTCTTCCAAGTAAGGCAATACACACAGTGCTCCACACCAAGCCTGCTTCTGAGGCAGTATCGGGAATAACAAAAACTGAGAGGAGGGTCACAGTGGCCCACAAAGCAGGAGACTAACACCTCTGACTTTTTCTAGAACGTCTTGATGAGATTCATCAAATGTTTTCCTCCTTAACAACTCTACGAGGTACTTCAAATATCACCACTCACGTGAGGAAACAGGCTCCTCCGGGGTTTGGCCTTGAAAGACTCTAATTTCCATACAGAGGGGGAGTAGTCGTGAGGGTAGAGAAGTTGTATCCTAAGACATGGCCAACAGAATCTATGAGAAAAGTAAGGTATGTAGGTGGTTAAGGGCGTGACGTGGGGAGACGGAAGCTCTCTGACCGCACGAGACTCACACCTGGAAGGGACATTCTAAAGAGGAAGCTCTTCATCAGCAGAAGTTCATCCGCTCCAAAGATAAATGAGACTAAAAGGGCTTCCATTTCCTCAAGTGTAAAATGATCAAGTTGAGCCAAGCTGAGCCTTCTAAGGTTCCTCTCAACTATAACATAACTGAATGTCTCTCCTGGACTATGGGCTGGGCTTTTATCCCTTCATTTAAAAAAAAGAAATCGTTCCTCACACCCATTCCTTCTTATCCTATACACGAATGCAAAGAAAACTCATTTGTAGACTTAGTCCAAAAATTGTGTGGGTGGGTCATCTTTAAAGAAAGCAAAGTTACCATTTTAAATCACACACGGCTAAGATACAATTTAGTATGTTGGTCCATTACAGTTTGTGTATGAAAGATTGTTTTAAATAGAAACACCCGAATTACAATAAAAAATAACAAAATCAAAATGCAGTTCCAGCAACGATTTACATCCAGACAGAGAGACATATTTAATCTGAAGCACCACGGGTTAGAATAGAGAGTTAACCTTGAAGGTAGTTAGACGTGACCTAAGGATGGCATGACCCAATCATTCAGTCTCTCAATATTCTAAGTTGCAGAGAAGGTGTCTGGACTGGTTGAGGGAGTTTCCTCACCTGGGAGTTCCCTATAGCAATGAAACCACAGGTCTCGATCCTACAACGATGATTTGAATTGAACAACAGAATGGGACTAGATTTTGGCCAATGGCAAGAAAGGGACTCAAGCATACGAGTACACTCAAATCACTTCATCTCTGACTTGGTTTTTCCAACTTTTTTTACTTTGTGAGAAGTCTATGAAAATTCAAGGTTCATTTCTGAAATGTTTTGTGCAATGTGAAGTATTTATTTCAGTTGTAAAAAAAAACAGGCTCAGAAAAGTAAAGTAAAATGTCATGCAAACCAGTTTCTTCCAAATTATTCAATATTAAATCTTTATAGATAAAAATCAGATTATTTGGTGGATATGAATTTTATTGACCTCAGAATGTTCTAAATGCTGACATGCTTTGAAATGATAAAACGGAAGAGTCGTTTTCACAATGAAATGAAAAGAACACCTCTGGGTCCATCCTAAGTTGGTATCTATGCCACTGTGATTATAGTTATGAATTCCATTTATTATCACTACTGGCTCTAAACCGAACCAATCAATATGAAAGAACATTTACATCCTATCGCCTGGTGATAAACTTGGATAAACTAGAGGATAAAAATCTGGGAGAGAATGCAGCCATACGCCTAATGGTGAACAGCAACTCAACAGAACAGTGAAATTAATGACTAAATTATCAGGAGTACTGAACGAATGAGCAAACTGGATATAACATTAACATCAGGTCCATACGTCATCCCTACTTAGCCTACATAGGAATTCAAAGAATACTCATCTGTAGACTTAGTCCTACAGTTGTGGGTGCATGTCAGGAAACCTGACCGTCATCAGGAAACATCAGATCAGATGCTGGACACTCAAAATAGGCTAAAAGTTTTGTTTTTTTAAACATTCATGATGATAATTTGTCTTGATGGGCAGTGCTACCACCCCAGGGAGGTCAGAAAAGAGAAAGTGGTTCATTGGAAAGATGCTGTAAGTGTCGTCACCAGGCCTTGTTAAAAGACTGGAGGTGTGTGTGAGAGTGAGGGGCTGAGGAGGACACCCAGGTTGTGAGACTCAGGGCCTGGGAAAACGGTATTGGGGGTTCAGTGGGGGTGGGGGGGAGCAAGGTTTATGGGGAAACATAGTGTGCTCTGCTGTGGACGTGCTGGGTCCAAGCTATCTATGGGACGTCCAGTCTGAGTGGTGTAATAGTCATCTGGAGACAAATACTGGAGGTCCGCAGCGAAGTCAGGCCCCATATGCAGATTTTAGATCATCAGCATACAGATGGTAAGCTGAATCCATGGAAGCTGTTGAGATCACGAGGACCCAGGACAGAGCCCTTAGGGAAACGGCTACAATCAGAAGGTGGAAGAGAATCCAGCCTGAGGAGAAGTGGTCAGATGAGCAGGAAGAGAGCCAAGCAGGACAGGAGAGTCCTAAAGATCTAGGAGGGAGTGATCAACAGTGTCAAAGGCTCAAGAGAAGTCAAGAAGGAGGAGAGCTGAGAAAAGGGGGCTGGATTTGGCAGACTTTTGTCAGAGATCACTGGCAATTTTGGGAAGAGGAGCTTCCATTAACGAATAAGACCAGAAGTTGGACTGCAGAGAAGGTGAAAGAAAGCAGAGGCACCTCTTACAGAGGGTCTTCAGAAGGAGTCAGCCCAAAGACAGGAAAGACGGGACAGCTGTGATGGTGGGGGTGCAAGGACAAGTGAGGGCAAATGCATCAGTGAAAAGAGCCGCATGCCAGGCACCAAAGGGCAACGTACACACAAATGGCAGGGTTCTTGCTGTTAGAGAACCTCGGGAAAGGGTATCTTTTTGGTTTCTTGCCCCAAACAACTTTTCCAGAGGCTCATACACGGCAGTCAAATTAGCAGCAAAGCTCCAATTTCTCACCCTATTCCGAGGCTACACACAGAAGGACCCAAGACCTCGCCTTTAGCCTGCTTTTCTTCTGGGAAGTCTTTTCTCTTTCCTGTCAAGAGTTACTTTCTTAAAGGAATTTGAAAAAGCGGTGCCCAAAAATGCAAGGAAGGGACAGGCTTCCAGCAGGAAAGTGGGTTGGGAGATGGGAGTGATGGGGGGATGCGGGGAGGAGGCAGAGCCGGGGTCAGGAGGACTCCCACCCAAGCTCCCCGCTACACCTGCTACCCAGCTGCGGGGCTCCAGTTCAGCCAGCTCAGAACGGGGGGCCTCCGGGCCTGACAGCTCCCACTGGGCATCAGTCCACAGCTCCTGCTCTCATAGAGCCTCCCGCTGATCTAAGTCACTGGCTTTAGCGCTGACGTCAGAGGGTCAGAGGGATTCCCGATCCCTAGGAATAGGACCCGACGGTCAGAGCTCGCGACTTTCTGAGAATTTCCAGAGCTAAGAACCCCTCCACTCGGTCTACGTGATGCTAAACAAAGCGCACTGGGGAAAGTGGGTGCTTCCTGGTGCGCAGACATGGATAAAGCTGTGCAAGGCGGCGGCGCGACATGCCGGGGGCCCGGGGTCTCAAGCCGCAGGCCCGGGTCCCGCCGCCTCTGCCAATCTTGAGCCGTTGGCATCTCTGGTGAGAGGGTATAATTATACACACTGCCGCGTGGCGCGGCGGGCGAGGGGCGGTCCGAGCGGAGCAGCCTCGCAGAAGGGAGCTTGGCCGGTTAGCACGTGCCCTATGTATGTGTGTGTGTGTGTGTGTGTGTGTGCGTGTGTGTGCGCGCATATATGTATATGTGTGTGTGTATGTATGTGTATGTGTGCGCGCGTGTCCTCCCTCTGTGCTCGTCGTCTGCTGCCCATCTATCGGGCACAACATTCCAGCCTCAAAGCCGGGTTTCCAAAGCCCAGCCCTTCACGCTGCTCCTCGCCCTCTGCCCTACTGATGCCAAATGGAGCTGCCTCCCCCTCCTTCTCCAGGCCCCATTCCGAGAGGGAGTCCCCGTTTCCACGCCCGCCGCCCCCTATCGAGGCTCCTCTGCCCCCGCTGCCCCTCCCCCTCCGCCTCCCCACCATCGCCCCACGTGCTTCCCCGGCCCCCCAAGCCGGCCACGCGGCACGAAAGTTCCCAGCCGCCCGCCCCGCGACAGGCCGGCCCCGCGTACCTGGCCCCCTCTGGGTCTTCACGCTAATGTACTGGCGCAGCTTCTTGGCCGCGCGATCCCGAATCGGCTTCTCGTTCGATGCCAGTCTCTGGGCGAACTGGATCTCGGCCGGCTGCATGGCAGGGGCCATGATGCCCCCGGAACATCCCCTTCCTGCCGGCCGCTCTCCTCCTCCTCAGCCGCGGGCACCGCCGCCGCCGCCGCCGCCGCCGCCGCCTCCGCCTCCTCCGGCCGCCACAATTGCGCAGAGGCCGCGGCCGAGCCCCGAGCGGCAGCGGCGGTGGAACGGCGCGTCACGTTCCAAGGAACGCGGGCTGATGACGTCATAGAGCGGGGCGGACCGAGCGCCTCCCGCTTCTAAGCCGCAGGTTCCCTCAGCCCCGCCCGCTCTCGAGCCTGCCCTCCTCTCTTCATTGAGCCACTTCTCTGCGGGGAAGGGAGGCGTTCCTCTGCTCGGAAACCCCGAGGATTTCCTTGGCGAGGGCCGGGCGGCCGCCTTTGCCCGGCGTTCAAGGCTCCCCGCGATCCGCGGCCCGTTCTCTGCTTAGCGTTCCTATCGGCCGCCCTCTGTGCACTAAGCCGTCCCCAGACGTAGGAGCTGGAGGACGCCGTGCCCGGCCGAAGCCCCCCTCCAACGCCCCATCTTCGGTCTCCGCCCCGACCTCGGAACTTCACATGGCCGTGGTCTCTGGCCTCCCTCCTACGTGCATTACGCGTTATCTTGTGTGATGGTTGTGTGTGTGTGAGACCTACTACGGGAGGCAGCGGGGCGCCGTGGGCAGCGCACGTTCACGTCCTGCCCCCTGCCGCGCCCCCGCCCCGCGACCCGCACATACTGTGTGACCTGGGACTAACCATCGGCGTCTCTGCCGCTGTAGGAGATGACAAGTCCGGTCCTCATTCCCGTGTCAGACCATTGGCCCTAACGCAAGTACAGAGCTCAGACTGAGAGAAGGCACCGCCCCCTCCTCAGTAGCAGAGGGGGGGGCTCGAAGAGCAGAGTCCCACTCGAGCCACGTCCAACTGAAGAGGTTTCCCAAAGAGGGTTAGGGGTTAGGGGTGCCTGAGACCCCAAAATACCAACATGCTGGGTCCTGCCGAAAGAATTCCACTCCAGTCTTCTCAGCCAAAGGAAAGCAAAGTTTATTAATAGTCACATTGGACACAGAGCAGGTCTGTGCTAGGGCGCTCACCCCCCTGGAAAGAAGATGGGGTCTTACACACAGAGGAATCTGGGGCTGGTCTAGAGGAGGAGTTTGGGGCGGGTCTTCAGGAGGAGTCAATGAGGTCAGACTCCAGTAGTGAGTTTGGGAAGGGTCTTCAGGAGGAGTCAATCAGGTCAATGCAAGAGTGGATTGGTATTTTGATAGGCCCGAGGGTGGGAAGCAGATGGACAGTGGAGGGCCAGGCTAGTAAGAGAGGTTTGGGCCCAGCCACGGTGAAATACTTATGGCCTCTGCAAATGCCTCAAGTGGGAAGATTAAATCAGACTTCAAGGGGTTTCCCAGAGCCTGCACCTCAGAGATTCAAGGAGAGCTTGAAATGACAGTCTTAACAAAGTGACCACAGAGTCCGAATAAAAAGTTTTAAGGAGCTTTAATTTACCAACTGGGGCTACTCCATGCCAATTAAAGGAGGAGCAGCCCCGGAGTTGGGGGGGGTGAAGAGCCTTTTATACAGTTTTTTTGGTTTACGTATCTAACTAACACAATTGGTCACTAATACTAAGGCAAGGGGGGGGGGCAGTTTGTAAGGTAAGCGACAGGGCACAGGGCATGACCACCGAGCAAGCAAATGAAAAATAGGCAAAGTGTTCTAGGCCAGTTTCTTGACTCCTATCTCAAGTGCATGAAGTTTCTACTTAACTAGTTCCTGGCCACTTCAAGCTCAAGAGCCTACACCTCATCGTAACTAGTCCCACAAGAGCTTCCCTCAAAGCCCGGGGTCATGGTGTTCCTCCTGTTGCAAGATCACTTAGCAGTCAGCACATATGAGGACTTCTGATGAACCCTTCCTTTATAATATAAATTACATCCTGGGATTTCACACCTAACAGCGAATGCACGACAGACTCCAAACCCTAGAAAAACGAATCCAGTTTTGTATTCCTGTCAACCCTAGGGGCAAAAAGAAACCCTCCAGTCTAAGTTCTAAGGTGTGACTTCAGCACTTGACAACTTTATAACACATGGTTGGTAGGACTGATAAGGTCTTCAGACTTGGCCCAAGCTGAAAGTCCCAAAGAACTTCACAGATAAAGATCACTCCAAGAGGCCCCTGCTACTTTTTCTCCCAACATTATCACTATTTATCCATTTTAAAGCAAAAGATAGCCAATTGAATATTTAATCTTGGCCACATAATCATTGGCCACATCCAGAAAAAAATTTAAAAAATATTTTTCTGATAGCATTTCTGATATAATAGTTTCCCAAATTTCACAATATAAGTAAAAATTTAGAAAATAATAACATATACAATATTATATATTTAAAATGTGAAATAAAACTTAATACCAGTCAGATGACAAATTCAGGCAAATATATTTCCGAAATGATCTGGCATAGAAAACCATCCATCTTATCATTACTGGTTTTCTAAACTAATCATATCTAAAACCCAGTATAGAGTAATCCAGTACATAGTAATCACATTCAACAAAAAATAATAATAGTGACCATTTATTTATCTAGTGCTTTCTCCATGCCAGGCACTTTGTTAAGCACTCCACCATTATTACATCATTTGATCCTCACAACAACCCTGGGACTTAGGTGTCATCATCCTCCCATTTTACACATAAGGAAACTGAGACAAACAGGTGAAATGACTTTCTGAAGATCACATGGCTAATACAGTTCTAAGATTTGAATTCAAGTTTTCTGATTCATGTAGTTTTCTGAACGTGTCTCCTTATTGCCAAATATCAAATGTATCTTGCATTAAGTTCTAATTTACCAATTATCCTAGTAGGAGAACACATCTCACTGTAAATGAGACCACATAATTTAATTTCAGGACAAAATTTCAATCAAATCAAGGTTGCGTTTACAATATTTAATGGTAATATTGAGAACCTCAGTTTTCCTACAGGCCATTTCTTGCTAGCACTTCAAATTATAAGGCCAGCTACTTTCAGTTAGTTTAAAGATTTAAAGTGACAGTCTTGTATTATCATCCCCCCCTTTTAGAATACTCGGAGATTTTCTGAAACATGGAAAGGGCAAATATACTCTCACTTATGTTATAGTGAAATAATGAATGTACATTCCTTATATAAACACTAAAATATACCCTTATAATGGTCCTTCAAGGACAGAATTTTGATGTTATCCCCATATAATTCAATGCTGCAAATAGATTTCTATATTTTCCATATCACAAAGAATAACCAAGTAGTTTCTCACATCCTTCCTAACTAAATGAGACCAAAACCCTTCCTCAAACCTCTCTTTCCAAAATGCTTCAAACTTTTAACTTTCAAATTCTCTATTTATACTCTGGCAAAAAGACTACAACTTTCTTAACTTTCTACCCATTTCCTCTTATCCCAACTTGCTTAAAATTTCTCTCTTCCTTTCTTTTATAACGTGCCAGGGAACTTAAAGTCCTTCAGAATTCTGCCTCCCTGACTTGGCTAGAGTTAGAGTTAGAAAGATAGTGAGAGACAGAGACTTTCTTTCTTTCTTTCAGAGGCTTTGAAAATTCTGCAGAAAAGTGTTCACTCTTTACACCTCTTTTCCTTTGCTTGATTAAGTCACAAAACACAAGACACAAAACAGAGACAATATGACAAGATGAACACATAGAAACGTTGCTAGTAGTTTTCCTTCTTTTTTGCCACTGTAGGTTTAATCAGAAAGTCCTTGAAAGTAAGTCCCTGTTGATAGCTGGGATCACTGCTTTGAAATTCTACCCTTCTAAACTCCCTTCCTGTGTTGTCTCACAGTAGCTTTTATGGGTGACAAGGTGTTCTACTTCAGCTTTCTCAAAGACACCACTAATTCCTAACCATCTTCATCCTTATGAATATTTATTCCATTATCCACAACAGGCTGTGGGCCCAAGTGATATGGTGATGGGGCTGGAAGTCCCATGTGGCTGGGAGTAGGGTTAGTGGTTCCTCCACATGAACCCCTCTTTATTTTTAAAATTTCCCCTTCTGTTCCTTAATCCCTTCTCCTGAACCTCTTCCCTTAGGGATATTTTGTTTTTAGTTTCATTAATGACGAGCAGTTTCAAAAATTCCTCTCAGTTGCCCTAAAATCCCATTTTTTCATGGCTATTGAACCTTAAATTTTGTTTAGAATGTGGATCTGACTGACCATAATTGCCAAGGTCCTATTTTTTATTTGGCTGAATTTTATTTTTCCTTATTCTGCCTGCCCCCCCTTCCCCATATCCCTCTCCCCCCAAAATGTCTCAGTTCCTATAAAACAGTGAAGTTCAGTACACTAAACCTGGCAAGGTTCCTTTTTCCTTTCCCAAGTCTTTTTTTTCTTCAGTTTTTCTATCTGGAAGTCAGGAGAGTGCTGGCTGCTCTCAATCCCTATGAATTTGAATACTGGTACTCCTTTGGAAATGAAGGACACTTGTGTGCCACCCTGCAAGCATCTTATCCCACTTTTGTGTGCATGCTCCTCTGTTCTTTTTATACAAATAAGAGGAAAAAAAATCAAAATTTGGATGTTGGATTTATTTCTTCATTATCCTACTTGATTTGGGGAGTTAAAACTCTCCTACCACTGCAAAGTTGACTCACTGCCAGTATAGTTTGTTCCTAGCTGTCAAGGGACAAAGGCCTAGTTTTCCAACTGTGAGTCAGAATAGAATTCCCCAGTGAGCACCCCTGGGGTGAAGTGTCATCCTGGCTGGCTGGTCAAAAAAGAAAATCTTAAATGTTAAAAGGAAATCTTTAATTGGGTCTTTGCCCTCAATAATGATGTAAACCCAGGTAGATAACATTAAAAGGAGTTTATTGTAGCATCTAAGGTAAAAGCAAATTGAATACAGCCAGGCACCAAGTTCAAACCAGGCACTGTTTTTAAAAACGGATTTCATAGTAAGAGAAGATAATCCTGAAAGGTATATATTTCTAAATGAGGATAGACTTGTGTTATCTCAGAGGTGAGTTTACAATCCAGGTAGATGCAGCTTTCTAAAAGAGGATCAAAGCACATGTGACCACCCTTTCCTATGCTTGGATTGACATGTACTGTGGTAATCCCTGACAAGAGGGCTATGATTACAACTGTGAAAGGGGGGGTGGGAAATTGTGTTCACTCAAATAAAATTGGTGGTAGTAGCTAGATTCTACACAGTGATTTAGGGTAGGACAAGAAAACAACTTTCTTACTGTTCACGACTATTCAGACTTGATTTTCTATTTCCAATTGCCATGCCTTGGTCCACAGTCTGTGTCTGTCTTCCCCTACACTTAATAGAATATCTTCCTTCCTGTAAGTCTCGTGTCAAGTGTGACCTCCTTTCCTGATCTGCCCTCCTCTGACACTGAACCTCATTCACCTTTTAGAGAAGAAGTTCGCCTAACCTGCGTGGTGATTCTGGTAGATACTGATCCTATCATACCTTGTCTTTATTTTGTATATTTTTTATCCCCTTACATATGTATATATTGTTTCCACTGATTAAACACAAATTCCACGAAGGCCCAGTTATGTTTGTCTTGGGATGCCCAGTGCATCATGAAATGCTTGCCATGCCACATAGTGAGCCTGGAGCTTAGTAAAAATGGCTGTTGATGGTCTGAACTATGCTGCCCAAACAGTACTATGAGTGTACGTGTCTGGAATAATGATCGGTCCAGTGAACAGTCCCTTCCTCAGTTCTCAGAATCTCTACTTTACTAAAGAAATACAAGCTGTTCATGAGCAGGATGAGCCAAATACTAACTTAATTACTTTACTTATTGTAATGGCAAGCAAATGAGTACTTAGCACCTTGTTTCAGTTCAAGTGTCTTTGAGCCTTGCCAGTGATCATATCAAATCTTTGTTAAGAAACAGAACCTGTGAATCCCACAGTGGGAGGGAGTGACCAGAGACAGGAACAGGAAGGAGCTAAAGACCACATTAAAAAGCTGAGTAGCTGGGACAGAGAAGAACTGAGAAGGGAACACTTGTGGTGGCCGGCACTCTGTTTGTCTGTTCTGTCTGTGTTGATTTGTATTTGTGATACTTTGTACAGAAGCCCTGGGACCTTACTGGAAGCTCTGAAAGAGGATTTTCTTGTCTGTTTACAGAAGTCCTGGAGGAGGGTTTCAGAGGTTCTGGGACTATACTGATGATTTGTGTTAGAGTTCTCAGACCTTGTTTGTGGGTCTGTGTTGAGTTCTCAGACCTTGTTTGTGTGTCTGTATTGATTTCACAGGCAGATATTGAATTGATGATGGTGCTGGCAATGTATATGAATGTCGTTTTGGCTCCATTAAGCTTTGTCTTCCCAGAAACAGAAATAGTGGGGGACTCGAGGTAGACTGGACACTGTGAGCTTCAATATGGAATGGGAACTGGACGAGGAGCTGGACAAGGAGCTGGACGAGATGCTGAGAGCTGCCTGCCTGTGAATCCAGGGACCTGGACCCATGGAAGAAGAACCATGGAATACTAGAGCCAGCCTTGAACCAAGAGGAAAAGACCTCTCCTTGGGTACTTAGTGCAGACTGAGAAGATCATGATTTACTGTGATCTAGGGATGGGAGACCTTTGCACTTTGTATTCCTTAAGGAATATTGCCCCTTAAGGATGGCTGAATTAAGGATGATTGGAAACTAATCTCTAATCAAGAAGAAAGAAGACTTTTTGACTGAGAGATTAAGACAATGTGACCTAGGGGTGGGGAAACTTTGACCTTTGTACTTTGTGTCCCTTAGGGAGGATTGCTCCTTAAGGATGATTGAGTTAAGGACTTACTGAATGATATCTTTTGTTTAAAACTATGTGGCCACTTTAGTGATAAGTTGTCATGTTATATCATTGTGAATGCTATACTTTGATTTCTGTGAATGTCTTGCTTTAGTTTACTGCTGAATAAATAGAGAGTTCATTATACTATGTGAACCATAGAGCTATTCACAGCAGCAGTCCTCTGGAAAGCTGCTTGTACTTGGCTTTACACTTGTTTAGTGCCATACCAATCATACTATCAAATGACCACTTTGCAGAGCTAGGAAAATTAATAAAATTTATTTGGAGAAACAAAATGTCAAGAATATCCAAAGAATTAATGAAAAAGTGGGTAGGAAGGGGGCCTAAGTGGTACCAGATCTCAAACTATAATACAAAGTATAGTAATCAAAATAACTCAGCCCTGGATAAGAAATAGAGAGGGCTATCAGTGGGACAGATAAAGTACCCAGTATATTAAAGCAAATGAGCATAGGAACTTGGTATTTGATAAATCCAAAGATCCTAGCCATTGGGCAAGAACTCAGTATTTGAAAAAAGCTGTTGGAAAAACTGGAAAGCAGTCTGACACAAACCAGGTATAAATCAACATCTCACACAATTTATCAAGACAAGCTCCAATGGGTATGTGACTTAGGCATAAAGGGTAACATCAATAAAATATAGGAACGTGGAAGAAATGACCTATTACATCTATGAATAGGGGAATAATTCATAACTAAACAAAATGTAGAGATTCACAGAAAGTAAATGGACAATTTTGATTATGCAAAAATAAAACAAAACCAATGCATTTAAAATTAGAAGAGAAGCAGAAAATTGGGGAGAAAAAAGTCTTTGCCAAAAATTTCTCTGATTAATGTCTCATTTCTAAAATACATAGGAAGATGTTTCAAATGCATAAGACTAAAAATTATTCCTTGGTTGATTAATGGTAAAAGTATATGAACAGGCAGATTTATTGAGAAAGAAATATGAGCTACCAATAGTCATATCAAAATGTTCTATGTCTCTACTAATTAGATAAGTGCAAATTAAAGTAACTCTGAGGTGCTGCCTCAGGAAAATGACAAATGCTGGAGAGGCTATGGGAAAACAGGTCCATTAATTCACTACTGGTAAAGTTGTGAAGTAGTCCAGTTATTCTGGAAAGCAATTTGGAATATGCCCTCCAAACTATTAAGCTGTTTATACAGTTTATACCTTTGATCCAGGGATACAACTACCAGATCTATGCTCCTATGAGATCAAAGAAAGAGGAAAAGGACCCATAAACACACATGCATACATATATGTATAATATTTGTAGTGGTAAAGAATTGGAAACTGAAGGGATGCTCATTACTCATCATAGAGGAGTGAAGTGGTCCAGTAGATAAAGCACAGCACTTGGATTCAGGAAGACCTGAGTTAAAATTGAGCCTCAAACTATGTGACTTTGGACAAGTCATTTAACTTCTGTTTTCCTCAATTTCTTCATATGTAAAATGGGATTATAATAACCCCTACCTCCCAGGGCTGTTGAAAGGATCAAATGAGATATTTGTAAAGTGCTTAGCACAGTGCCTGGCATGTAGTAAGCACTATATAAATTCTTGTTCCTCTACTTCTTCTTCTGAATGACTGGACAAGCTATGGTAGATAAATTTGATGGGATACAATTGTTCCATAAAAAATGATGAAGGAGATGGTTTCAGAGAAACTTCAGAAGATTTGTGTGAACAGATGCAAAATTGGAGTGAGTAGAACCAAGAGAACAATTTATTCAATAGTTATATTGAAAGACTTAGGAACTCTGATCAACACAATGACCAACCACAATTTCAGAGAACTCATAATGAAACACGCTATCCACCTTTCATAATGGTGATGAACTAGAGTCCAAAATGAGGTAGGGAAATGTAGAAGGATGAGAATTGGGAACTGAAAATAAAATAGAATTAAAAAAAAAAGAAATTTATTAATGGTCTCTGTTGTTATTTGTTGTTTTCTCCATAAAGTGCTCTTCTCTCTCTCTCTCTCTCTCTCTCTCTCTCTCTCTCTCTCTCTCTCTCTCTCTCTTTCTCTTTCTCTCTCTCTCTCACATACACACTGCCCTTTTCTAGAGTAATTTCTTTTCTGTGTCCACTTGGTTGCTGTATTTGTTTCTTGTATTTCTGTTGTCTGGGGCTATTTGCAAAACAATTTTCCAGTAATTTTTATTTTTATTTTTTAGGGACTTCTTTAAATGCTTCTTTTTTATTGAATGTCCATCCTTTTCCACTGATGCTTAGGCTCAAGTTTGTTCTCTAGGTCACTTTGGGTTGCATCTTGAACTCATTTGTACCTTGAAACATTATTCCATTCACTCTTGTGGTTTTTTGTGGATGCAGAATAGTCTTGTGTTATTTGAATTCCTTTGCCTTTAAATCTGAAGACTTTTCTCTTTGTCCTTTGCAGAATTTGTTGTTTCTTATTGGAATTGTCCAATTTAGCTACTCTGTATCTTGGATTTTGCAGCATAGTGATTTTCTCCACTGGAGATGATGTGTGGATTATTTTGACGGGCACTTTGTTTTCTGTGTTCATAAGTCTTGATCAGTTTTCTTGTATTACTTCTTGCTATAGAGTTTACAGTTTTTGACTTGTCATATTCTTCTGAGAGCTGTAATCTTTAAATTGTCTCTTCATTGCCTATCTCTAAGACCCTCCTGTTTTGGTCTTATAGAGATAATTTTTAAAATATGATTGCTTTTTTCTTCTTTTCTTCCAGACTGCTTATCACTTTTGTGTAATTGCATTCTCATTTATTCTCTTCTGTCTCTTTGGTGGGTTTTGCTACCATGGGTTCAAGTTTTTCTATTCTGTCAGTTATGTGTGTGTATCATAAATTCTCCTTTTGCAATTCTTATTTCTCTCTTGAACCATTCAGGAACACCTTGCTATGGTTTCATGCTTTCTTGGGGATCCACAGGATCTTCTGCCTTATTAAGTGTTGTCTTATTTTTCTCTGTCTTGAAATAATACTTAATTAGGGATGTCTGACATCTTTCCTGTGATCTGGAAGTCACATTCCCTTCTGTTATCAATATCTTCTCTGTTAGTTTATCTACTTATGCTCAAGGTCTTTAACTGAGTTTTCTTCCTCTTGAGATATTTGCTAATTTCAGTCTTTTTGTGTGTGTGTGTGTTTCCCTATTGTTCATTTTCTGACACTTTCCCCTCTGATGGCAGTCCCCCAATTTCCTGAACTGCCTGTACTTACCACTGTGCTCTTCAGAACCCCATTAGATTTTTAAACTTCCTTTTAAGAGTTAGTAGTTAATAAATATTTATTAGGCACTGAATGTAGGAATGGTGCTAAGCACTAAGCACACAAATATAAAAAAGAGAGACAATTCCTGCCCTCAAGGAATTTACAATCTACATAAAAGAAAAGTGGAAGGAGACAGGAACCAAATGTAAGGGCATGGTGGAGAAACCAAGCAAGTTCAAAATGAATGCATCAGGCTGGGAAATGAGATGTCTATTCTGTCCTTCCTCCTTAAATGAAGGTATTTATGATTCTACTCTCCAATCAGATGGGCAAGGGCTAGATGATGTGTGAGTAAGAAGGCTGATTGGATCTTGCAAGATGATGAAATTTCTTGAGGACAGGTTAATGGGGGCATGGTGGAGAGGCAAAAGAAGGTCTATCATCTTAGGTCTTTCCTTTTGGGTTCTCTATCTCCTTGTGCATCTTTTCTCATAAACCTATTCTTCATTTTCACTGTAACCTCCAGTCCCTCCATACCAAAGCCCCCTCTTTATCCATTGCCATTATTTACCCTACAGTAACCATTTAATCCCTAGGTTCCTCCCTCATTGCCATTCATATCTTGGTTCCTTCTAGCTCTAGATCTGAACTACTCTGACTCTGAATTATTTCCTCCCTATTTCCATCTTCTTTCTCTATTCCTAATCATTCAATGTTGAATGGCTCTTAAGGAAATCACATTACCATGCTGAGTGGGCACACTCAAAATTGATGTTTTAATCACAACTGAGCCCTTGTAACCCTACAAGGTCATCCTTTTATTCTTCTCTCCTTGACTTTCTACCATACTCCTCATAGCAGCTGCTCTTCTTTCCTTTAGCTTTCCAAATGATAAATCAGTCAGAAGGAACTTATCATGGGTGCTCTACATCCTTCACCACATGGGTGGGCGTGGTGCCTTTTGACTGGTTGCACAGATGGAGGAAGCCTTGTTGTTTTTTTAATTAACTTTTATTTTTAGTTTACATCATTCATTTCCACAAGATTTTGAATTACAAATTTTCTCTCCGTCTTTCCCCTACCCACCGCCCCAAAACAGCAGTCCTGCTGTATACCCCCTCCCCCAATCTGCTCTCTTCTATATCCTCCCCCATCACCCCTCTGACTTTCTGGTAGGGCAAGATGGATCTCCCTATCCCAGTGCCTTTAAATCTTATTTCCCTGTTGCTCTTGTTTTTTAAAATTGGTAGGACCATAGGGCAGCTAGGTGGCATAGTGAGAAGAGCACTGGCCCTGGAGTCAGGAGGACATGAGTTCAAATCTGGCCTCAGACACTTGACATACTTACTAGCCATGTGACCTTGGGCAAGTCACTTAACCTCAATTGCTTTGCCTTTCCCCCCACAAAAAAAATTGATAGGACTGAGATGTTCCTCTTTCTTGCTAGCATTCTCTCCTGAATGTTTCTTCCAATCATGTCCAGAGGGTGAAGATCCTAGTGAGCCCACAGTGCAGGAGCCATCAACTGAGCTGGTGAGATGGGAAGGACTTCCTTTCTCTGTTCCTCCTCTTTTATCTAGGCCAGTGGTTCTCAACCTGTGGGTCACGACCCCTTTCGGGGGTCAAATGACCCTTTCACAGGGGTCACCTATGACCATCGGAAAACGCATATTTCCAATGGTCTTAGGAACAGAGACACCACTCCTCTATCCATCTCCAGGTGGGTCCGCCCACATGCAGATACACCCACACACGAGTATTAAAGTGTTGAGGCATTAGGAAGGTTGAGAACCACTGATCTGGGCTCTGAAAATGGATCTGGAGGGTCTTTGTTTCTGTTTTGTATCATTTGTTTTTTTCAGTTTCAGGTACTGGCAGTGATCTCCATTGGACTCAGGAGTCCAATTCATGGTGACCTTGGAGCCAGGATTCTAGGTAGGATGGTACGGTCTAGGAGGGTACCTCAAAAAATCAAAATTTTTGTTAGGTAATCTCTCCAGGGGTCTCTGTTAAAGTAAAAGACTCAATTTTATCCCAGATAAGGCCCCACATATAACACATGCTACCCTCAGCTTCACTGCCCGAAGGCCTGCTAGATTACATTTACCCCTCCCATAAGGTTCTCTGGTATACCTAAGGGGAATTGGAAGATATCTAGGTTCTCTGTTAATGGCTCCAGTCCCTACCAATGGTGTTCCTAAAGTATAGTGAATGGGTCCCTTGCAACCCAGTTCTATTAACCAGTAAACAGTTGGACTAGCTTTTACAAATGAATATTTACTTTAAAATATATTAATATACAAACATAACTCTCAATACACATGGGACCTCTAAAATGATTGATAATGGTGATGATGATAATAACATCGTTGATATAGATCTTACTATGTGCCAGACACTGTGCTAGGCACTCTACAATTATTATCTCATTTGAGACCCCTAAGAGGTAGGTGCTATTATTATCCCCATTTTATGGATAAGGACACTGAAGCAAACAGAGCTTAAGTAATTTGCCTAGGGTTATACAGCTGTTAAGTATCTGAAGTCAAATTCGAACTCAGATTTTCTTAACTCCAGGTGTGGTACTCAATCTACTGTGCCACCTGGCCACTTAGCTATACCAAGTCAGTGTCTGTGGAGGGGAGAGGATTAGGTTCACAGCTTAGTTCAGTTCCTATATAGTATAGTCCCAAATTTCACATCCAAAACCTCTTTTGGGTTTGAGTCCCAAGTACCCTGACTTCTCTGCTGGGCTGCCAGGAAGCTAAAATATGGGAGTAAGGTGGGAGGGGAGGGGAGAGACACAGCTTTGGGGCATGGTAGAGGAAATCTATCTTGAGTGCAGCCTGAAGAGGATGAGGCATGACTGCTTTTTGTTCCCTCCTTAAATGGAAGTTCTGGGAAGAGCCATCAAAGAGTAGAGGCAGAGGGTACTTGTACCATGTGAATTCTAGGGATGCAGTGAGTTTCTAGATGAGTTCAGGTATGGTAGGGGAAATATGGAGTATAGTCTGAAGAGGAATAAGAGTTCCAGTCAAAGCACCCTACTCATTGCTCACCATGAAGAAGATCCCATTTTTTGTCTCTGTGTCTTTGAACCTCAACCTGTGTAATGGCAAGCAAAGAAGTACTTAGCACCTTGCTTCAGCTATTTAACTTTACTGCTGGTTCAGATGCCCTGAAAGAGGACTTTCTTGTTGTCTGCTTACAGAAGTCCTGAAGGAAGATGTTCTTGTTGTTTGCTTACAGAAGTCCTGAAGGAGGGTTTTATTGACATTTTCAGAGGTTCTGGGACTTTATTGATGATTTGTATTGATTTCTCAGACAGAGACCCTATCTTCTGGTCTATGCCGATTACACAGGCAGAAAGTGAATTGATAGTGCCAGCAATGTGTGTGAATATTGTTGTAACTCTGCTAAGCTTGATGTGTGTAGATATTGTTTTGGCTCTTTTAAGCTTTGTCTTCCCAGAAACAAAAACTGTGAAGGATTTCAGGTGGACTGGACACTGTGAGCTTCAATATAGAAAGGCAACTGGACAAGGAACTGGATGAGGAGCTGGACAAAGAGCTGAGAGTTGCCTACCTTTGAATCCAGGTGATAGTTGGGTAGATTCAGGTAGGAGCTGGGACCATGAAAGAGGAACTATGGAATCTGAGAGCCAGCCTCAAGTCAAGATGAAAAGATCTAGCCTTGGGTACTTAATGCTGACTGAGAAGATCATGATTTATTGTAGCCTAGGGGTGGGAGAACTT
>CM053580.1:215772454-215792277 GCA_028627135.1 Pseudochirops cupreus
TGGAAACTAATCTCCAATTAAGAAGAAAGAAGACTTTTTGGGTGAGAGATTAAGACAATGTGACGTAGGGGTGGGGCAACTTTGACCTTTGTACTTTGTGTCCCTTAGGGAGGATTCCTCCTTAAGGATGATTGAGTTAAGGATTTACTGAATGATATCTTTTGTTTAAAACTATGTGGCCACTTTAGTGATAAGTTGTTATGTTATATCATTGTGAATGCTGTATTTTGGTTTCTGTGAATGTTTTGTTTTAATTTACTGCTCAATAGAGAGTTCACTATACTATGTGGTAAGAACCTTAGAGCTGTTCACAGCAGCAGTTCTCTGGAGAGTTGCTAGTGCTTGGTTTACTTTTATGGCAGTAAGGTCCCAGGGCTTCTGTAACAACAGTAATGTCCTCTATCAGCAGACAGATCTGACAAAGTAACATCAACACAGACTGACAAAGTTCTGGCACCACAACCATGCTTCCTACCAGCTCTGCTCTTTCCCAGCTTGGGCTTCTCCTTATATATGGTCATCAGCTCCTCCCTGTTCTGCCCCATCCTGTTGCATCAGCAAGTTCCTTGCATTGTGGGTTTCACAAATTCTTTTTCTTAACAAAGACTTGATGTAATCATAGGCAAGGCTTAAAAGAAACTTGAACTGAAATAAGGTGCTAAATAATTAAATAGCTGAAACAAGGTGCTAAGTATTTCTTTGCTTGCCATTACAACCTGAAATGTACAGCTTTCTCACCCTTTCCTCTCTTTTTTTCTTAATTTTGTTTAATTGTTAAGCATTTTTCTCCCTCCCTTCACCTGAAAAAAAAGAAAAAACTTTTATAACAAATATAGTTAATGAGCACAACAAATTCCCATAGTGATCATGTCCAAAAATGTGTCTCATTCTGAATATTAGTCCAATCATCATTAGTCACTAGATGATGTAGCACCAATGCAATATTTACAGTGCCCACAATCACGATAAAGACTGTGAGTATAAGTATCGCATGATGTTTGATTGCCAAATATGACAGACTCTCCAGACAGAGGATAGAACTGAAGCATTTGTTCAAACACCAGAAAACCCAATCCCAAAACCAGTGAGCTGATTCCATCATAGTACCAAAGATATTCAGAAGTCATAATAACATTGAGAGCCACAGCATCCTTCAGCCTTCCCACAAACCAATATGAGATCAATATTTACTCAGGATCCTATATGACTCCTTGCCTGAGATCCTCCTCTCTCCCCACTGCCTGGCTAGCTCTGACCACTGCTTCCTGTGGGCTCTAATTCCCTTCAGCAAACTCCTGCCATCACAGGCTCCATGTGACCACATTCAGCCTATCAGGGGGCAGAGTTTATCTTCACAGCAGGGAAGCTTCCTGTGGGCTCTGCTGTACCCTTTAGCAAACTCCTCCCATCACAGGCTCCATGTGACCACATTCAGCCTATCAGGGGACAGAGTTTACTTTCAAAGCAGGGGAGGTCTTCAAACTCCCTGCTAGGTCTATTAAGGGGCAGGGAAGATCTTCCAATTCCCTTTCCCATTTCAGATGGGTAACATTCTTCATCACTAGTCCTCTGGAATCATGGCTGCTCACTTAATTGGCTAGCGTTGTTTAGTCTTTCAAAACTGTTTTTATAATCTGAGGATTCTCTGTCGGAGGTTTGGGCAGGAATGGAGTTATGTCTGAGTGTAGTTCTTCTGCCCTATGACAATTCCTAGTTTTCTTTCCTGGACACATCACTTACATCTGGGTGAGATTCTTTGTACCACTGATGGATGGTCTCTTTTCCTCAGCCAAACACTATGTTCATCATGCAGAAAAGGGAGCTTTTAAGGTAGAATTCGAATCTAGGTCTTGTGACTCCAAGTGGGATTCTCTATCCACAACTTACTGCTTCTCCCTCTCTTGGAGAAGTCTTCTATTACTATTAAGAGTTCTTTATGAAAATGGGATAAGAAAGAAGAACCAGAGCACATAGGATGCTTCCCAAGTCCCTTGGAGAAATGCTGGTGTTTGGTCTGGGCAGGATTTATCGCTGAATTTTACTTATACTTTTAGATGAAGTATAATTAGGGTTCAAATTTGTTGTTCTTCCATCCTGTCAGTCTTCCCAAATCCCTTTTGGATTTCCTTGGTGAAGGGGCAAGTTAAGGCCCCTCTGTAAAGAATAAGATTACACAAACCAAGGCCCCAACTCAGTATTTCTATTACCCTGAGTTGTTTTGTAACAGAATATCCTGGGAACGAGAGGGCTGAGCTTCTCCTGGGATCCTGGCCAGAACCTCAAGAAGAGATGTGGTTAACTGCCCAACTCCTGGAACTAGCCATTCCAAGGAAACATTGTTCTTGGTGGGGTGGCCTTGGAGGAATTGGCCTCCCTCCCCAGCCTCACACAAGATGATGCTTGCTAAAAAACACCTGGCAGTTTGCCTTCTTTGTTGTCAGCGATATTTAAACTGTAAGATTCAGACCCCAAATTGAAATCTCACCCATGGAGGTGACATCCTGCCTGGGACCTTGCCAGCGGAACCCTGATGGCTGTACCTGGGATTCCCCAGCTTGTGTGGTCAGGTGTTGGTGCTTCCCCACGTTGGTGATGATTGTGAATATGTATGTATGTATGTATGTATGTATACACACACACACATATATATATATATATAAAACATTTATAATATATAATATAATAAGACCAACTACTATATGTATGTATATATATGTATATGTGTATATATATATATATAAATCACAGTTGCTCTTATTTTACTATTCCTAAGCCTTTACTCTGACATCTCTGGCTTCCTTCCCACCTGCCTATATTCTGAGTAAACTATATGGGATCTTTTGAAGTGCCCAGTGTTCCATTCACATCAGACGCTTGGCAAAGACACTGCCCCGCTTCGCTGGTTCCGGTTCCTGCTCCAGATCGTTTCACAGAGGAGGAACCTGAGGCCAACAGGGCCAAGTGGCCTGGCAGGAGAGGCCACATTTGAACTTGGGAAGATGGCAGTGGCTCCACCTACTCAAATGACATGAATAGCACCTCACGGTGCTCTGCTCGGTCTCATGTGGCCCGGGCCATATTTCTGTGCAGCAAGGAAAGGCACAGAGGGGTTACATGGCTTGCCCAGGAGGGCGAAGCTCGGCGAGTCAAAGGGCCCACTGGAGGACCTAGAGGGCCACAGGCTCCCCACCCCCGGTCTGGTGGAGAGTGAGAGGTATTTAAGCATGAGGGACACGCTCCATACGAAGGTCTCCTGACTTCAGCGCCGCACTGCGGCCCTTCCACTAGTCCGTCTGCTTCTCCAGCGCAGCTACCAGAAGGGCTATAACGGGTGCCATCAGCGCGCAGCCGCAGCCGAGTCACGGCCCCCTCCGCCACGCGGCCCCTCCCAACCTCAACTCCTTCCCTCATTCTAGGTCAGGCGCCTCACGTGACGCCACCGTGTAGGCAGGGAAGGCCTCTGGCGGCGATGGGGGACGCTCCGGGCATCCCGGCGGGCGGGGAGGATACCTGTCGGGTCAGTGAGGAGGCCGGGCGGCCCCGCAGCTTTCCTTTTCTTTTCTTGAGCCTTGCAGCAGTTTATGTTATTCCGTGCCCTAGGAGACGGGCTCCACCCTTGAACTGCCGGAGCCCTGCCCTCGCGGCACCCCAGCCGCCTCCCCGGCGTGTGTGTGTGTGTAGGGGGAGGGGAGCCCCCGGCCTTTCCTCACGCCTGGCCCCGCTCTCGCTGCCCCCAGCCGCTTCCCCAGCGTGGGGGAGGGGCGGGGGGCGGAGCCTCCTGGGATTCTCAGAAGGGGGGGGATTGGGGAGGGGAGACTGGCGCGCCCGGCCCTTGCCCACGCCTGGCCCTGCAGGCCCCTTGGGCGCAGCATTCCTCTTGTTTGCGGGTTCCTCCAGAAAACTTTCTCGTTTGCTTGGGGGAACCCAGGGAAAATTAGCCTTCCCTGCTTGAGGGGAGGGAGAAAGGGGAAGGGCCGCGCGAACGGTAACCTTTTTAATCTTTGAAATGAGAGGCATTTTATTTTACAAATAAAACCCGGTAACAGAGTTTCCGCGTCCCTGTCTCTTGGCGATGCCCCCTGCTGGGAGGGGGGATCCGTCTCCACCCCCTTCTGTGGGATTCTTGGTCATGCACCAAAACCCAAAGTGGGCCTGGTTCCTCAGAGGGACAGCCTACGACCATGGATGGGATTTCTGCCCCAGAGGGCCTTAGAGACCGTGTGTACACGGGGGTGCCCCGGGGATCGCGTGTTTGCAGTGGGGGTGGTGGTGGGGGGAAGAGTCATGCAGGGACATCCGGAAAAAGAAGCGCTGCTTACAGAGAGTGGGTTAGCGACCAGCCTTTTCGGGTAGGGTTGCTGCGCTGCGAGGGGAGGAGGTGCTGTGGCGCTCATTTACGGATTTTTAGCCAAGCGGATGAAGCGTTGCTGTTTATGTGGAGGAAACAGACTTAGGCCAGCTGCTGGCGCTGTTAGAAGGGTTCAGGACTTGGGGAGAGCTGCTCTCGTTCGTCAGGAGGACTCTTATGATGTGTTTAAGGACTCTGTCTTTAGCTTTGTGCTGTGACATTTTAATCAATGACTTGGATAACGATACAATATGCTTGTCCATGGGCAGGGGATGTAAGACTGGGACGGATAACTAACCCACCAGACTGATGACAGAGTCAGCATTCAAAACAGAACAGCATCTAACAGGGTACAATGCAGTAGGGTTAAATTTAGGCTCATGTGCTTGGGTACAAGAAATCAAGTTGGAAGAGGCGTAGTTTTTAGTGTCTAACAAAAGTCTGGAGATTTTAATGGGTGGTTAAGTTTAATAGGAGTTAGCCGGAGTATATGGCAGCTCTCAAGAGCTAAAAAGAGCTTGTGCTACAATGAATGGAAACATAGGAATAAATAGTTGATAAAACCACCTGGAAAAGTGGATAGACGGCTGGGCCTGGAGTCAGGACAGACCCAGCTTCCGGAGGCCAAATCTGGCCTTGGACACTTACTACATGTGTGATCCTGGGGAAGTCACTTGACCCTGTTTGCCTCAGTTTCCTCATCTGTAAACTGAGCTGGAGAAGGAAATGGCAAACCTCCCAGTGTCTTTGCCAAGAAAACCTCAGATGGGATCTCCCATGTGACTCCACAACAACAGCAACAACAATTAGTAATCCCTCTGTATTCTGCCCCTGTTAGACTTATCTGGAACATTATGTTCAGTTTTGAACTGAATCTTTAGTTTAAACTGCATTATGTGCCGTTTAAGAGGCTGTTGATAAATTGAAGAAAGGCAGTGGAATACTAAAGAGTCTGGAGTTCATGTCGTGTGACAATCTATCAAAAGAACCGGGCATATTTAGATGAAAGGAGAGAAGACTCAAGGAGGACAGATAGCTGTCCCTAAGTATTTGAAGAGTTGTTCAGTTTGGTCCTGGAGGGTATAAGTTGGAGGACAGAGCCCCCAGCTGGTAGAAGTTGCGAAGAGGCAAATTAAGATTTGATGTCAGGACTTTTTTAAAAAGTGTGATGAGGTGGTAGATTTTCCTTCCTAGAAGGTCTTCAGGCATAGGCTGTATGACCTTTTGTCATGCATGTTTATAATAGAAATTCATTTCAGGCATAAGTTGGACCCGATGGTCACTGAGGTCCTTGCTCACCCTAAGATTGTGTTCATGTGATTCTGTGTGTCACCCATGTAGTTCACTAGTACTTGCTAGCTCAGTGCAGCACACTGCTTTCTGGGCAAAATGGCATGTAGATAATAGGGAGTATGTGAGATCTACTGAGGTTAACTCTGCTGGGGGTGAGCCATGAATATCATTTAATATGTGACAGTGTTGTTGCATAAATAGTATACATATATCTGGTGTGATTCACAGGGATAGTTTTTTGACTGGGAAGATAATGTGATGGGGGCATGAATTTTACCAGCTCTTCTGGGGCAACAGGGAAGCTCTTCCATTCTACAGGCATACCTTAGAGATTTTACGGGTTTGATTCCAGACCACCACAATAAAACAAATATTGCAGTAAAGCAAGTCATGAATTTTTTGGTTTCCCATGGTGTATAAAAGGTACGTTTATACTATACTGTAGTCTGTTAAGTGTGTTATATCTACATTAACAGTGTACATGCCTTAATTAAGAACATTTTATTGCCACAAAAATGCTAACCATCTCTGAACCTTCAGCAAGTCGTAATCCTTTTTGCTGGTGGAGGGTCTTGCCTTGATGCCCGTGGCTGCCTACTGATCAGGGTGATGGTTGCTGAAGGTTGGGATAGTTGTGGCAATTAAAATAATACAATTAAGTTTGCTATCTTGATTGGCTCTCCCTTTCATAAAAGCTTTCTCTGTAGTGTATGATGCTGTTTTATAACATTTTATCCACAGTAGCACTTTTTTCAAAATTGGAGTCAGTATTCTCAAATTCTGCCGCTGCTTTATCAACTAAGTTCATGTGATATTCTTTAGTGTTGTTATGTCTCAGAGCAGGGAGGCCCAAGAAGAGGGAGATGGGAAATGACCAGAGGAGCAGTCAAAGCACGTACGACATTTATTAAGCTGCTTGTCATGTCTGGGTGCAGTTTGAGGCGCCTCCGAACAATTACAATAATAGCATCAGAGATTACTGATCACAGATCATCATCCTCATCATCATGAAAAACTTGAAATATTGCAAGAATTACTAAAATGTGACACAGAGACATGATGTGAGCATATTCTGTTGGAAAAATAGTGCTGATAGACTTGACTGACGCTGGGTTACGACAAACCTTCAATTTGTAAAGAAAACCCCAACAAAATAAAAACCAACCAACCCACCGTATCTGCAAAAGGCAGTAAAGCTGAGCAGGATAAAATGAGGCCTGCCTGTATTCCCATCTTCCTCTGGAGTACCGCAGGCCAGCTATGAAATATATAACAAGACTTCCATGAGGTCATAGATCAGAGGCTAGCATAGTGACATCGAGTGACCTGCCCAAGGTTAGCATTAGCAGGTGCTTTAAAATCAAAGTCCTCTGTCTCCAGAGTCAGGGTGCTTTCCCTTATATCATTACTACCACTATCAAATGTACAGGTAGTCTAAATACTTATGACGAGGGATAAATATAGGGGTTTCAGAGTCCCTGGGTGTGCAGTCTGGAATGAATTCTCAGGCTCAAGCATTCTGAGTCAAGGAGGTCTTAGGGAGCCTGCCACCTTAAAGAAGTCGTAGGTATATTTTTATAGAATAATCCATAGTATGACCTGTGCCAATTAGCTAACTAGGTGAGTAAGGGTGGGATTAGGGAGGAGTTAAGGAGTGGTCAGTGCTTAAAGGGACATGCACTTTTAGCGTCAGCTGCACAGGAGTATTGCCCATAATTGACTGGGAAATAGCCCAAGGGGAAGCTACATGGAGGTGTGGTTTTAGGCTTGAAACATCACTAAGTCAACTTGCGGTCAGGGCTGACTGAGAAGTGCCCAGGCTGCCACCCATTAATGTCCTGTTTGACAAGATGAATGTTGGGAGTACACATAGGTACCCAAGGTAACAAGGGATCCAGGATGTGTATAATGAGCTAAGGAGCACACACATGACTGAGTCTACGATATATGTGATAGATAGATACCCGTACACAGCCGCTTCAGCCAGCACACAGTTGGGTCAAACCACTAAATTCTATAGGTGCAGCTGACCACTGTAACAGGAGGAGAGATAAGTATTTTGTTAGGGCATGCTGTCCTTGAGCTAGGGAGAAACTGCCTGCGACAGTGTTTTGGGTCTAGGGAGATTTGAGGCTAGGGAGAAATGTGGTTTTGCAAACTGATGTGATTTTACAAACTGTGGTTCAAGCACAGGCACCCAAGCACCCCATCATTTCCACAGGGTGTCAGTTCATTGGTCCCTGGAAAAAGATGGCATATTTAGAGGATCAACAGTTAACTTTCTGTTTATAGGTCTTAGTACTCTTTGCCACCTTTATTATAGAAGGGGCACCAGATTATATACGACTGAGAGCCATTACAATTTTTTCTCTCTTTTATAAGTTGTCATGGCCAAAAAATTCAGTGGCTAATCTATGAACAATGAGTGTTGCCATAGCACACTCTATGCTAGTATTGTAGCCTTTAAAGCTTGGTAGAAAGTGCAAGAGTTTGTTTTCCCATGCCAAAGCCTTTGAAAACCTAGTGTTTCTTCCAAGGAATTAAAACAACCCTTTTGTGTAATATGAGAAAATGTTCATTTTAAGGACTTTTTAATCTGGTTTTCAGGATGTAGAGATCTTGTTTGCATTTTTTCAGTGTTCTTTAATAATTTTCATTTTATCAATTTTTATTAGGAAAGAATTAAAATTTTGTGAATTAAGCTGGGGCTTTTGTAGAAAATTTAAAAGAAGCTCTCTACTATATATTTTTAATTTTTAAATTATAAGTTTTGTTTTTACCAAAGGCAATTTCAGTTTAATTAAATCCTATTTTGTGAAATGTGGGGTTACAAAGTTAAAATAAAAAAAGAAATAATTATCCTCAAAGAACTTATATTTTTAAAAAATGCCTAGAAAACAAATAAAAAGAAAAAAGTAATGGAGAATGACTATATTGCTTTGTTTTTACATATTTTAATTAGTTGTTTATCTTGGATATCAGATCTTTGTTGGAGATGCTTGATACAAAGATTTTTTTTCCCCAGTTGACTGTTTCCAGTATTGTCCCATTTATACTAATTTTGTTCATTACAAAACTTTTCAATTTCATATAATTAAAATGATACATTTTATAATTGCTTTTAACCTTGTTTGGTTGATAATTTATTTCCTAGACATTTCATTTTTTTTAAAGGTACTCAGGTAATGGCTCTATTTTGCGTTTATTGTGTCATGTCTTCCCACGCCCCTCTTCTATATTCATCATATTCATTTTTTCTTGGAATACAATTGTTTCATTACACTGATGTACTGCAGGTTGTTAGCCATTCCCTAATGCACTTTGTAGATACTAGTGTAAAACTAATTTCTGCCAGACTGCTTTCTAGTTTTCTCAGTGATGCTTATCAAATAGGGAATTCTTTCCTAGGTGATTTGTTTTCAGATTTATAGAACACTTAGTTATTGAATTAAATAGTTTAATTCTTCTTTTTCTAGTTTGTTACATTAAACTACACCTCTGTTTCTTAACACACCAAATAATTTTCATGTTTACTGTTTTATAATAGATTTTAAGGACTTCAGGCCTGCATTTTTCACCAATTCCCTTGATATTCAAGATTTTTTGTTCCACCAAAAGAATTTTATTATTTTGTGTTGCTCTTTAAAATATCCCTTTTGTAATTTGAATTGCGTCACACTAAAACAGTCAATTAGAGTCCACTGTATTTAATGGTGGTTTAGTGTCTTCATTTGTGTAGTTACAGACAATGCGTATGTTATTATTTTGTTTCTGCTTTCTTTGCTCTGCATTCCATATAAGTTTCTTATTTGACACATCTACCCTGTGTTCCAGTACAGTGATATTACCTTATGTTCCTCTCCCACAGATTTCTCAACCATTCCCAAATGATTGGAACCATCAATTGTTTACAGCTTTTTGCTGTTACCAGCAGTGTTGCTGTGAATGTTGTAATAGATACGGGTCTTCACGTGCGCCTCTTTACACCTCCTTCAGGCGTAAATCTACTAGTGAAATCCCTGAGGCAGAAGGCCTCTAAATGTGTTTTCTTTTTACTGCTTTCCGCAGTGGTTTTACAGCCCTCCCAGCTCTGCTGGCGTTGAATTCTTGAATTTCAAAACCTTTTACCGTCTTGGTCACTTTGGTGGTTCTCGGGTGAAATATTTCAGTTGCTTCAGTTTGTATTTCTTTGATGATTAGTGACCTTTGACACTTTCAAATGTTTGCTGAAAATGTGTTTCTTTTTTCCCTGATAACTTGCTTATCGTTTTTAATATTACACCACAAAATAAAGACATGTACATGTAGTTCTTTCTCATTTTACAATCATGGATGACTTTCCTTTTTTTTTTTTGGAGGGGGAGCACAAGATAATTGGGATAAGTGACTTGCCTGCAGATCACACAGCTAGTTAAATGTCAAGAGTATGAGGCTGGATTTGAACTCAGGTCCTTCTGAATCCAGGGCCAGTGCTGTATTCACTGGGCCACTTCGCTGCCCTGCTGTTTTTTTTTTGAATATGAGAATATGAGTTTCTCAAACATATACGGTAAAAAAATGCAAAGAGGAATACACAGAATAATAAGAAATATGAGAAACGTTCCAGTTATCAGAAAAATTTTTAAAAATTGTGGAACTGTATTTGGATATTATCCACATCCATGGATAATATATAGAGAGGAAAAATGTATGTTCTTTTTTATATTTTTTCATAGTTCATTTGGCTTGTACTTTTTGTGTTCCCATAAGGAGAATACATTGCTGATATTTCAGTTGTCACCTTTATCAGCAAACATATTCATATAGGCTGCAGATTACCTGGTTGGTCCCAGTTCTTAACTTTTCTTTAAAAAAAATTAATTAATTAATTCTTAGTTTTCAGTGTTCACTTCCATAAGATTTTGATTTCAAAATTTTCTCCCTGTCTCTTCCCTCCCTCTAAGACGGTGTAGAGTCTGATATAGGCTCTATATAAACATTCATAGTAAACATTTTCACATTAATCATATTTTAAAGAAGCATTAGAACCAGTGGGAGGAACCGTGAGAAAGAAGATACAAAACAAAAAAGAAAGAGAGAGCAAATAGTGTGCTTCAATCTGCATTCAGATTTCATAGTTCTTTTTCTGGATGTGGATAGCATTTTCCATGATGAGTCATTTTGAGTTGTCTTAGATCCTTGCATTGTTGAGAAAAGCTAAGTCTATCAAAGTTAGTCATCGTACTATGTTGCTGTTACTGTGTACAGTGTTCTCATGGTTCTGCTCACTTCACTTAGCATCAGTTCATATGTCTTTCCAGGTTTTTCTGAAGGCCACCTTTTCATCATTTCTTATGGAACAATAGTATTCCATTACATTCATCTACCACAACTTGTTCAGCCATTTCCCAACTGATGGACATCCTCTCATTTCCAGTTCTGGGCCACCACAAAAAGAACTGCTTTAAATATTTTTGTCCATGTAAGTAGGTCCTTTTCCCATTTTTACGATCTCTTTGGGATACAGTAGTGGGGGTCAAAGGGTATGCACATTTTTATAGCCCTTTGGGCATAGTTCCAAATTGTTCTCTGGAATGGTTGGATCAGTTCACAACTCTACTCTCAATGCATTAGTTTTCCAATTTTCCCACATCTTCTCTTGACTTTTCTTTTAACCTGCACCAAAATAGCTATGGTAGAATGAGATACAAACAGTATAAATAGAAATCTTATCCCTAAGGAATAGAATAAAAAAATGCATCTTTAGGAAATTCAAACAAGTATTTTTCACATTCAAAAACTATTAAAGGAAACTATACAAGTAGAACAAATAATACACATTTTTATTCTAAGTAAATATCAAGTTTGGTTTTAGGTAGCAGCCTACTCTGTGTGCCCCATGCCCCCAGCTATCCTCAGCTCAATATCAGGGATGGGGAACCTGTGGCCTTGGGGGCATGTTTGGCCCTTTAGGCTCTGAAGTGTGGCCCTTTGACTGAATCCAAACTTCATAGAACACGTCCCCTTAATAAAAGGATTTGTTCTGTAAAACTTGGATTCAGTCAAAAGGCAGCACCCAAGGACCTAGAAGGCCACATGTGGCCTTGAGACTGTAGGTTTCCCACCCCTAGAGCCTCGTTGAAAAAGCTAACAGTCACCAGATGACATTGAAATAAATAATATTAGGCATTTTATTTTTCTGTATTTGGAAACCAAGTAAAAAAATGTTATTCAAGTGTAGAGTACTGGGCCTAGAGTGAGGAAGACTCATCTTTCTGAGTTTAAATCTAATCTCTGACACTAGCATTGTAACCCTGACCAAGTCATTTAACCCTGTTTGCCTTAGATTCCTCCTCTGTAAAATGAACTGGAGATGGAAGTGGCAACCCATTCCACTATTTTTGCCAAGAAAATCCCAAATGGGGCTATGAAGAGTCAGGCATGACTAAAAATGACTTAACAATAACAACATCTAAGTGGGAAAAATACTTGCAAGATGGCCAAATACTTTAAAAACATATTTATAATTAGTTTTATGTGCAATTTGAATAATTTGATTTTATGTTACAGTTAAGTAACTTGTGATGGTGAAAAAAGTCACCAATATACTGTCTGTAAAATAATATTAAATTATTTAAGGATATGTACAAATAATATTTATTGTAGTCTCAGGTATAAGCCTTCATCATTGTCTTTTTCTACAATATTTCTGTATTCAGTGAAAGAAAATGAATGAATTTTGAACAGTGCTCATAATGTAGACTTAATGGCCAAATGATAAGGAGGCAAATGCTATAATTTCTATGTGTACTGAGATATTTACCCATTTACTAAATTTCTTAGCTGCTTCACAGCTATTTCAGTTAACTTTGCTTGTTGCTATCATTCTTCCTAAACTGATCAAATACATTGTTCTTTGTTAGTATCCTTAATCTTTTCTAACAGAGTAAGGGTTGTATTTATTTTGATTTACTTAAAGCAGTGGTTCTCAACCTGTGGGTCGCGACCCCTTTGGGGGTCGAACTACCCTCTCACAGGGGTCACAGTGGTCGCCTAAGACCATCAGAAAACACATATTTCTGATGGTCTTAGGAACCGAGACACCGCTCCTCTATCTGTCTCCAGGTGGGTCTGCCCACATGCAGATATGCCCACATATGAATATTAAAGAATTGCAGCATTAGGAAGGTTGAGAACCACTGACTTAAAGGAATTTAGAGAAGAGTTGTTCGTAGTTAGTTAAGTAGACCAGTCTCATACCATAAAGATTTCTGAGGTCAGTGAATCCTAACTGAAATTTCAGCAGGCTTAGAACTAGCAAACACTTCACATTGAATGACATCTAAGTAAAATTGCTTCATAGCTTCCTTGCTTACATTTTAATACTATCAATACCTCAGTGTCATCTTTGACTCCTCATTTTCTCCACCCTATATATATAAAAATCAGTTACATAGTTTCTGTTTACCTGATATCTCTTAATTCTGACCCCTTCTAACTCATATAGCTACCACCTTATTTCAAATTCTCATCAGTTTTTACATAACTGTTACAATGGTCACATATGGACTCACAACTAACTACACATGGCATTTCTTTAAGCACAGGTTTGATCATGTAACTCCCCCTTTCAGTCAACTCCTGTGATTCCTTATTTCCTCTAGGATAAAATATTAACTAAAAAAAAAAGTGTTTAAAACCTGAAACAACTCAGCCCCAAGTGATCTTTCCAGCCTCATTGTTCTTTCATTCAGATAATCTTCTGTGTAGAGTTCATTATTGAACCCATGGGAACTGATGAAGTCATCTTCAAGTGATATAGTATGGAAAAGCAAGAGAAGAGAGCACAGGAAAGTGCAACACTTGTGAGAGAATATGATCTGGAGGACAGTGAAGCAATGCAATCTGAGGAGTAGTGAGATAGAGCAAAGTATCCATGAAAAGAAGGTATTTGACAGAGTCAAAGGAGAAGTCAAGAAAGATGAAGACAGAAAAAAGACATTAGCCTTGGCAATTGAGAGATCATATCTTTGGAGAGAAGAGTTTCAGTTGAATCATGAGATAAGAAGCCAGACTGCAGAGTGTTTAAAAAAGAGAGAAAGGAGAAGCATTTATTGTAGATTTCTTTCTCATAAAAGGGAGGAGAGACATAGGACAATATCTAGTGGGAGTAGAGGGATCAAGTGAGTTTTTTTAAAGATAGGGATGCTTGTAGGAATGTTTGTAGAGAATGAGTGAGTCGATAAAGAGAGATTGAAGATTTAGAAGAGAAGAAAGCTGAATTACCAGTATCAAAAATGAAAAAAAGGTAAATTTTCAGCTAATGAAGAAGAAATAAAAACAATTATGATGACTGTTTTTGTTCAACTGTATGCCAGAAGAACTGACAGTCTGAAAGTTTACAAAAATATAAATTACCCAAATTAACAGAAAAATAAATAGAATTTTAAAATAACTTGCTCTTAGAAAAAACTGAACAAGCTGTAAGTGTACTCCCAAAGTGTGTGGTGGGGAACAGAAATAGATGGATTTGGGGTGAATTCTACAACACATTTAAAGAATAATTCCAGTACTACATGAACTTTGGAAAAAAAGGTAAAGAGGGATCCAACCAAATTCCTTCTGTAACACAATAATCTTGATACCCAAATGAGGGAGTGTCAAAACAGAAAGCTGCATACAAATTTTCCTAATGAATTTTGATGAAAAAGATTTTAAATAAAATATTGGCAAGGAAATTACAACAATATATCACAAAAACCATTTGCTGTAACCAGAATGGGTTTACATACTAGGAATGTTAGGATTTATATTAGAATTATATAAAATTGACCATATTAATGACAAAAACGAAAATCATATATAATCATTTCAATTGATGCAGAAAAAGCTTCTGACAAAATACAATGCCCATTCCTGTTAAAATCATTAGGAAGAATATGAATAAATGGAACTTTTAAAAAATGGTAAGTAATATCTATTTAAAACCAAGAGCCAGCATTCTTTGTAATGGGGACAAGCTAGAAGCCTTTCTAATAAAATCAGGAATAAAGCAGTGATATCCAGCATCACCATTACTATTAATACTATACTAGAAATGCTAGCTATAGCAGTAAGACAAGAAAGAGAAATTAAAGGAATAATTATAAGAAACAAACCATTCACAGAAGTAAAACTTAGAAGAAATAAAACTACCACTTTTTGCAAGTGATATGATGCTTTACTTAGAGATCTCTAGAGAGCCAACTAAAAAACTAGACAAAAACTTAAGCAAAGTTGCAGGAGAGAAAATAAACCAACACAAATAATTTGCATTTCTGCATGTTACTAGTAAAATCAAGCAGGAAGAGTTAGAGAAATTCCATTTAAAATAATGGTAGATGGTATAAAACACTTGGATGTCTACCTGCTAAGACCTACACAGGAAGCATGTATTTCAAAAGCAATTACATAATTATAAAATACTTTACCCAAATAAAGGCAGAACCAAATAATTGGAGAAATTTTGCTCATGGGTAGGCTGAGCCAATATAACAAAGATGACAATACTACCTAAATTAATTTATTTCAGTGCCATACTAATCATACTCCCAAAAGACTATTTGAAAGAGCCAAAAAAAAAAAAAAATCATCTCCTGTGGAGCACTTAGAGCTTGGTCAGATACCAAAGATACTAAGATCATCTACATTCTGGGCCATCACCAGTTCTCTTGACTTTTGTACTGCTACTGGACTTTGATGTCTCTGGAAGAGAAAATGAAATTGATGACTTTGTACCTCACTTAAATAAAATTTATGTGCAAGTCAAGATATCACCATGTGATATCATTGGTCTTCTTCAAAATGAAGGACAACCATAAATTATTTACATATTATACAGAAGTAAATGAGCACAGTAACCTAGTGTTTGATAAACCCAAAGATTCCATTTATTAGGTCAAGAACTAATTATTGGGGGAAAAAACCGTTGGGAAAACTGGAAAACAATCTAACGGAAGCTAGGTGTAGTTAAACATTTCACAGTATGTACCAAGATAAGCTCCAAATATATACATGATTCAGTCATAAAGGAAGACATCATAACTTAAGTAGAGGAACATGGAAGGATTACCTATCAGATCTGTGGACAGGGAAAGAATTCTTGACTAAATAAGAAATAACTACATGGGAAGTAAAATGGACAATTTTAATTACCTAAAATTAAAATGTTTTTGCACAAGCCAAATCAAATCAATTTAGTTACAATTAGAGTAGAAATAGGAAATGGGACAAGGGTGATTTTTGCAGCAAGTTTCTCTGAGAAAGGTCTGATTTCCAAGATATATTAGGAACTGATAAAAATTTGTAAGCATAAGAGACATTCTCCATTTAATAGATGATTGAAGTATATAAATAGGCAGTTTTCAGAGGAAGAAATCCAAGCTATCAATAGCCACATGAAAAATTTTTTAAATTACTGCTAATCAGAGGAATGATTGGGTAGCTAGGTGACACAGTGGATAGAGGGCTGGACCTGGAGTGAGGAATATTCTTCATGAGTTCAAATCTGGTCTCAGACACCAGCTGTGTGACTCTGGGCAAGTCACTTAACCCTGTTATACAGGTTGCTGAGTGATGGTGAAGGAATAAAGGTCTGGAAGTGACAATGAAAAATGAGGAGTATTCTTACTCCTCTACTGTACCACTGAGACAACCAGGGAATTAGTCATCTGTGACCACATACTTAATCGTATAACCCAGATATAGGGATTATTTTCAGCTAAGTGGTTTAGTGAATACAGCACCAGACCTGGAGATAGGAAGACTCATCTTTTTGAGTTTAAATCTGGCTTCAGACACTTACTAGCTATGTGACTTTGGGCAAGTTGCTTAACCTTGTTTGCCTCAGTTTCCTCATCTGTAAAACGGGCTGGAGAAGGAAATGGCAAACTACTTAAGTATCTTTGCCAAGAAAACCCCGAAAGGGATCGTGAAGAGTTGGATACAACTGAAAAACAACAATAACAAAAAGAAATTGTAATTGAAACAACTTAGGTACCATATCACTCATCAGACTGGCTAAATTGACAAAAAGGGAAAATGACAAATGCTGTAGGGTCTATGAGAAAAAATGTACTCTTTGATTTGGTGACACTGGCCTCCTGGCTGTTCCACAAACCAGACCCTCCATTTCTTTCTTTTTAAAATTTTTTTAAGTTAATTTATTTTTAGTTTTCAATATTTACTTCCATAAGTTTTAAATTTTCTCCCCCTCCCTTCCCAAGATAGCATGCAGTCTCATATAGGTTCTATACATACATTCCTATTAAACACATTTTCACCTTAATCATGTTGCATAGAAGAATTACAGCAGATAGGATAAACCATGAGAAAGAAAAACAAAACAAAAAAGAAAATAGTCTGCTTCACTCTGCGTTCAGACTCCATAGTTCTTTCTCTGAATGTGGATGGCATTTTCTATCATGAGTCCTTTGGAATTGTTTTAGGTCCTTGCATTGCTGAGAAGGGCTAAGTCTATCAAAATCAGTCATTGCACACTGTGGCTGTTACTGTGTACAGTGTTCTAGTTCTGCTCATTTCACTCAGCATAAGTTCAAATAAGTCTTTCCCAAGTCTTTCTGAAGTCTGTCTGCTCATCATTTCTTATGGAATGTATTCCATTACATTCATAGTAGTATTCCATTACATTCATATACCATAACTTGTTCAACCATTCCCCAGTTGATGGGCATCCCCTCAATTTCCAATTCTGGGCCACAAAAAGAACTGCTTTAAATATTGTTGTCCTTGTAGGTCCTTTTCCCATTTTTATGATCTCTTTGGGATACAGCCCTAGAAAAGTAGCATTGCTGGGTCAAAGGATATGCACATTTTTGTAGCCCTTTGGGCATAGTTCCAAATTGCTCTCCAGAATGGTTAGATCAGCTCACAGTTCTGCCATCAATGAACCAGTGTTACAACTTTCCCACATCTTCTCCAACATTTATCATTTTCCTGTTTTGTCATATTAATCAATCTGATAGGTGTGATGTAATACTTCACAATTTTTTTGATTTGCTTCTTTCTAATCAATAATGATTTAGAAAATTTTTTCATATGACTATAGATAGCTTTAATTTCTTCGTCTGAAAACTGCCTGTTCATATCCTTTGACCATTTATCAGTTGGAGAACTCCATTTCTTTCTTGAACAGTATCTTCAACATTCCATCTCTTAGCTTTAGGCATTTTCTCTGTCTGTCCCCCATTCCTGGAGTACCCTCCTGATGCCTGCATCAAAAGTTGCATGGCCCAAACTGAAGAGCGTGGAATGATGAGACATGAGCCAGGCAGGTTCTGTCATAACAGTTCCAATTTATTGATCAGAGAGCAGAGTTTATATAATGGATGTAAAGCAATTATCTCTTAAGAGATAAGAGAGAATGTTTAATGTCCTTGTTTATGTACATCTGTACGTCTTATATGTCTTAATGTCCTTGTTCCCTTGCACATATCTATGTCTGGGTCACTGCTCGGTTATCACGTCCTAAACTCCTGCAAGTCAGGAAGAGCCAGTGAGCCAATCTTTTTTTTTTTTTACATTTGCAAAAAATGTGTAATTTTATTTAATCAGTTTGGATATTCTAGATCCTTGAGGGATAGAGCATCACTCAGATCCTGTGTCCAATGGCCTTGGCAGGAAGATTGCTTCTGAACTTGGCTCAAACCATTCCACTGTTTTCATGGGCCTGAGTAACTTTCCCCCAGATAACTCTTGTTCTGTTTGGTTTCCCACCAGGAGTTACTGTGTTGTTTTTCGCTATATATACATAAGCATATCTGTTTCCCAAATAGAATTCAGTTTCATCCCGTGCATTGACGCCTTCAATTTTCAGAAGAGCAGTATGTTCTCACTGGTTTCGTAGGCCTCGCTTGTAGCCAGCAAAAATGGCCTTGGACCACAGTCTTCCAGACATTTTGCTGTTCTAGAAGTCCTGTTTCCAGCAGGCCTCCTGAGCTCCAAGATGGAGGAAAAAGGAAGTTGGTGAGCCAATCTTAAGACATAATATAAGTCTTCATGGGAAGCTGGCTTGGGAGAAATCCTGGACCAGACTCTTCCCATGTATGGACCCTCCCTGCTCTGTTCTGACTACTGCCCTCCCTGGCTTCCTTTGAGTGCCAAGAAAAATCCCCATCCTTTACTGGCAGTCTTCCCCAACCTTTACTCTGTTAATTGTTTCCCATTTATTCTGTATAGAGCTTACCTTGTGTACGTTTATTTGCTTGTTGTCTCCCCATTAGATTGTAGACTCCTTGAGGGCATGTATTATCTTTTGCCTCTTTTTGTATTCCCAGTGCTGTATTGTTAATTGGATATAAGATCTTCCCCCACCCATTAATAGGCCTCACGTGGAGCCCATTTAGGGAGGCTTGCTTAGGGGAGGCTTGCTTGTAGGAAGGCTTTCACACCTTTTGTTAATTTTTAATTAGGCACTGAGTGTTGAGGCTTGTGAGGCCCTCTGGCTCTAAAAGGGATATATATACTCTGAGGTTAGCATTTTGCTTTGGGGGCTCATTCATTGGAAGAATGTTCTTGTGATTTGACTAGATGAGACTCTGGTTAACTGTTAAGGAACCTCCACCTCCTTCCCCCCTCACTTTTGAAAAACTCAGATGTTGGCGCTTCTCTCTTTGGTAACTATGTATTGTCTTGGTCAGACAGTTGGATCTGTCTGTTTATCTGTGCTATTTTCTCAGAAAGTTAGAAGCCCTGTCTGTTGGTCTTTTATTTCTCTGCTTGTATTTTCTCTGAAGTTCAGGGTGCTGACTTTCCCCCTGAACTAATGAATGTAATTAAAAAAGATTGTTGACCCTTTGAACAACTATCTTTCCTAATAAAACGGATCTAAGAACCTGTGCTAGGAGCCATCCTGGGTATGCCAGTGTGGTTATTGCTATAAGGCCTTAGCACAGTGCTTAACACATAGTAGGCACTTAAATGTTTCTTGATTGAATAACTGAACAAGTTATGGTATCTAAATGTTATGGAATTCTACTGTTTTGTGAGAAATGATAAAGGAGATGATTTCAGAAAAATATGAGAAGACTTGTATGAACTGATGCAAAGGGAAGTGAGCAGAACCAGGAGGACAGTTTGTATAAAAACAGTAATACTGGGCTCGTCCCATTTGCTCGCTCTCCGACGCTACTTTCTAGAAAGGCTC
>CM053580.1:215792777-215818573 GCA_028627135.1 Pseudochirops cupreus
ACCTTCAGATAGAGAAGTGATGGACTCAGAGTGGAGATTGACTTATCTCTATTTTTTTTCTTCCTTTGTTGTTGCAATTAACTTTTTCCATTTATAATTTTTCCTGTATGCTTTGAAGGGAGGGTGGGCCCCTGTTTCCTCTACATTGGTATTGTCTCAGTTTTGGTTGCTGGATCTTCTGCTGGTATTTTCTGTGTACACAAGGTTGCAGTTCCTAAGCTCACTTAGAATCTCAAGGTACAGAGTGCTGAACTCTTGTAGTCTTTCAGTAGTAGCTTAGATAAGTGCATATAAATTTTAATCAGGATGAGCTGACTAATCAGTCACCTTAGTAAAAGGTTTGTTGCTCTGCTGTCTCCCATCTCTAGTTCTGAACCCAGAGCTCTGTGAGTGCTTAACAACTCGAGGCTTCCCTCACAGGATTACTTAGGTCTTTTGATCCTGGGATATGGGTTGTCCTTGCCCTTCCTGGGGCTTTCCAAGCTATTCTGGTCCCTGCATCTGGGAACTCCCAGTTGGGACATTCTGAGACTGGGAGTTGGGAGGTTTCCAAATGATCTGTTTGCCTTATCCCACCTATCAGTGCTCTACTTTTTTGTGCCTGCAGATTCCTGAATGTCCACTTATGCTAATATAGACTGGATGAAGCTACTTATTTTAGTTTATTTCTTAATCATTATTCAATTTGATTTTTTCATTTTATCTTTTCTTGAGTATATGTTCGAGATTAGGACTGTTCGGCTCTTATTCACTCTGATACCTTCATCAAAAATTCCCTACTTTGTCTTTTAATAGGTGGATACTAAGGAAGAATTTGTTCAAGTCAGAAAGAGAGACCTAGAGCGGTTGACAACAGAAGTGATGCAGTTACGAGACTTTTTACCCAAAGTAGTGAATGGGGAGATGTTGGAAAGCTTCCAGAGATTGGATGCTGTAGAAACAAGTAAGTACCATCTTATGGAAGTGACAGTAACAAATCAACAAATAAATGATATTACTTTATGTATGGAAATAATCATAAAGAAATTTGTGATTTATTACCAAGCACTGACAGACTAGAAATCTATGTTATATTCCATTTTCTTCTTCTAGTCTATTATGTAACCTTATGTTTTTGGTTTTTTTGTTTTTGTTTTTTTAAAAAAAATTTTATTACATACTAAAACTTAAATATACAATAAGAAAAGAAAAAGGAACATATTATAAACTTAAATGTTGAAACTTAAATACAAAATAAGAAAAAAGAAAGAAAAAGCAGTGCCACGTGAACAGCAGAATGTAAGAGGATTCAAAATATACGGCAATAAATTTCCATTTCAAGACAGCCTATATAATAGATACTGTGCATTATGTTAAGTACTGTTCCTCTTTGCTTTCTTTTAAGTTTTCTTTTGTTCTCTGCTGTGCGCTTTTCACTTTTTTTTTTCCTCTTCTCTCTGGGCTGCCCCCCCTTTCCCCCCTAGGCTACAATTTAGGTCAGATATATAGTTATATACATATGTGTACATATATACACACACATATACATTTACATGCACATACATATACTTGGATATCTGTAATCATACTTACATATAGACATATATGTTCATATGCATCAGTCTAAGACTGCGCCACACTTGCTTGTCCTCTGTTTCTCTGAAGGTGGGCAGCCTCTTCTTTCATAAGTCCAGGTCTTTCCATATTTTTCCAAGTCTCCCAAGACCACAGCAATATTCCAGCCATATACTGTCTAGTTATTTTATATAGTCCAGAACAACATTGGTGCATGTGACTGACACACAGTGTAGTTTCCTTATTTTTCTCCTTTGACTAAATCTCTTTTAGCCTTCACTTTTGCTGAGATCGTGATTACCACTCCTGCTCCTTTTTCCCTAACAGATTCTGCTCCTGATCTTTATCGATCTTTATGTGTGTCTCTTTTTTCCTCTCCCTCCTGACTTCTCTCCTGCTGCCTGCTACCTTGCCCTCCTGTACTTGACCTGCCTGCCCCCCTCCAAGAATTCTTCCCTTATCCTTCCATTCCCATTAATCTAAATAACTTTTTATACCCCCCCCTTTATCCTGTTCCCTTATCCTCCTCTCTAAAGATCCCTCCCTTATCCTCTCCCCCCTCCATACACTCTTAGTGTTTTATTTCTTTCTGAATTTAGAAGACTTTTATACCCTTTTAGATATATGTGTATTCCCTCTCAAACCCATTCCTGATGAAAGTAGGTTTCCAGAACAACCAGCCCTCTTCCCCCATCTAATTCCTCTGTGTCAGTTCTTCTCATACCTCGTTTGTATAAAATACTCTTTTTAGCTGTTTCTAAATGGTTTTACTTTTTAAAGTCATATCATACTCAGGTATACCCCAGTCTTCCTTACGCATTATCCAATTACTAATAACCATCTTAAACATGTTTCCTTATATAAAAGGTAAACAGTTTGTCCTTATTTAGTCTTTGATACATGCCTTATATTTCTCTTGGATTTTATATGTCAGATCTTCTATTAAGTTCAGGTTTGTTTTTAAACAAAATCCTGAAAGTTTGACAAATTATTAAATGTCCTTTTTTCATTCAAGATTGTACTTAGCTTTATTGGGTGTGATATTTTGGGTCAGAACCCCAGTTCTTTTGCTCTTCAAAATACGGTGTTCCAAGACCTGTGCTCTTTTAGTGTTGCTGCTGCGAGGTCTTATGTGATTCTAACCGTGGCACCACCACATTTAAATTATTTTTTTCTTGTTGCATGTAATATTTTATCCTTGAACTGGGGGGGTTTCAGAATTTGACTATGATATTCCTGTGGTTTTCCTTACAGGATCTCTTGCAGGAAGTGATTGGTGGATTTTTTCTATTTCTACTTTCCTCTCTTGTTCTAATACTTCAGGACAGTTTTCTTCAATTTTTTTGGTATTATTGTATCCAGATTCTTTTTTTGATTGTAGTTTTCAAATAGTCTGATTATTCTTACATTTTTTCTTCTTCATCTTTCTCCAGATCAGTTGTTTTTCTTATGAGATATTTCACATTCTCCTCTATTTTTTCATTCCTTATATTTTATTTTGTTATTTCTTGGTCTCTTATGACTTTGTTGGCTTCCCCTTGCCCAATTTTGGTTTTCAAGGAGTAATTTTCTTCCTTAAGATTCTGGATCTCGGGGTGGCTAGGTGGCGCAGTGAATAGAGCACCAGCCCTGGAGTCAGGAGGACCTGAGTTCAAATCCAGCCTTAGATACTTAACGCTTACTAGCCATGTGACCTTGGGCAAGTCACTTAACCCCAACTGCCCTGCCTTCCCCCCTCCAAAAAAGCAAAAAATAAAAAAATAAAATAAAAAAAATAAAGATTCTCCATCTCCTTTTCTAATTGGTTGGCTTTCTTCTTTATAATCTTCTTGTTTTTCTTAGATTGTTCCTTTTTTCCCCTTCAATCTCTTTCACTTTATTTTTAAAGTATTTTTAAAAATCTTTTATGAATTCTTCTTGGGCAGGTCATTATTCCTTGGGGTCGGAGAGGGTTTTGTTCTTCCTTTGCTTTTACATCCTCCTCTGAAGATGAGCCCCACTCTTCTCTGTTCCCATAGTAACTTTCTGGGTTGAATTCTTCCTCCTTTACCTGCTCATTTATTTGTTTGCTTATTTGTAGCAGCTTATTTTTTGTAATCACCTCTAGTCTAAAAGTAGGGGGGGGTGCCTCTGGCCTCAGATCCTCTTTCAGTTCTCCTTTCTGGCCTGGAACTGAAACCAAGACTTCCAACCTCCTGTAAGTGCTCACAGGTAACGGTGTTCCCGCCGCACTGCTTCTCACTATAATGGAGGTAATACAGTACAGAATCCACTTAAAGAAGGAATTCCAGGGAAAGTTTGAGGTGTTTTAGGTTCTCCATTTGTATACACCAAGTCTCCCCTGAATTGCAGAACCTCTTAGAAGGGAGGTTTAATTACTCAGCATAGTTTGGCCTTTCCACCCATAAAAGTAAGACCTATGAATGAAAATAACCATTGTCCAGGTGAATTTGGACGAGGCATTGTCTTAAAATTATCCCTTAGTATATACTGTATATCTGAGAAATATTGTACAGTTAGAATAATGAGTTGGACTCAGAGTTGAAAAAGGGGAGAGCAGGCTGGATTGCTTTTGGGAAATTTAAAAACTCTTTTACCAGCCCACAAGCTTCTCATGAAAGTATAGGTCTGTCTTTTCGATACCAACATTTAATTAGTAGTCCCAGAGACTTGGAATACCACTGCCTCTGAAGAAGTGAAGGTGAGAATCACAGAGAGGGCAGTGGAGAAACTCATGAGTGTAAGCAGACTGTACCATATGTGGCATATAACCAATAGAAGGCTACATCATATAGTGAGCACGTAACTGATGAGGAATTCTGAGAAAGAATGTGACTGAAGGATGTCATCAGTGAACTGTTTGACAGGAAGAGATGATACAGTTACAAGAGCAAGGGATGGTGGGTGGACAGCCAGAGTACTCTGCTGGTGTCCTCGTGATGTTGGGACAGTCATTCAATTAAACGGTTATCAAATGCCTGTCATGTGCCAGGCATCGTGCTTGGCACTGGGGTTACAAAAAGAGACAAAAGACACTCTCTGCCCTCGAGAAACTCATGATCTAATTGCAGAGATAGGAAGCCAACAGAATATACAAACAAGATAAATACGGGATAATTAGGAAATAATTAAAACAGGGCAGGTACTAGAATTGGGAGGGACTGGGAAAGACTTTCTATAGAAGACTGAGTTTTAGTTGGGACTTGAAGGAGATTAGGGAAGGCAGTAGGCATATATTAGGAGGGAGGGCATTCTAGCTGTGAGAGAAAATCCCCCAATCTGAGAGATGGAGTATCAACGTTGTTGTCTGAGGAAGAGCAAGAAGGCCAGTGTTACTGGATCAAAGAATAGGTTGCAATGTGTAGGATATACAAGACTGGAAAGGTGGGGTAGGCATGGGAAGGTTTGTCATGAAGGTTTTTGCATGCCAAATAGGGGATTTCATAGTTTATCTGAGAAGCAATAGGGAACCACAGGAGTTTATGGAATAGGGAAGGGGGAGGGTGTGTGTGACATGTTTGCACCTGTGCTTTAAGGAAACACTTTAGTTGGTAGATGGATGATAGAGGGGGGAGAGACTTGAGGCATGAGATCTACTAGCAGGCTATTATAGTAGTCCAGATATGAACTGATGGCCTTTTCTGTGGTGGTAATAGTACTGGAGGAGAGAAGGGGGTGTGGTGTATTCAAGAGATGTTGCAAAGGTTGTATCAACAGGTGATATCAGAACAGATTGAATGGGAGAGGGGTGAGAAATGGTGAGACATCAAGGATGACACCTGCCTAGGTTGTGAGCCTGAGGGATTGGGAAGATGGCACTGCCCTCAACAATAATAGGGATATTTTGGTGTGTGTGTGTGTGTGTGTGTGTTTTGGGGAGAGTGGTTTTTGGGGAAAGATAGTGAATTCAGTTTTGGACATGTTGAGTTTAAGATGTCTATTAGACATGCATTTTAAGATTCCTGAAATGTAGTTGGAGAAGTAAAACTGGAGGTCAGCAGAGAGGTTAGGGCAAGATAGGTAGATTTAAGACTTGTCCTCACAGCCATGATAATTAAATCCATAGGAGTTGTTGAGATCACTAAGTGAAGTAGCATAGAAGGAAAATACCTGGGATGGAACCCTGAGGGAGACACCTACATACAAATAGAAGTCTTGACCTAGATGAGAATACAACCAAGGAGGCTGGGAAGGAGAGGTCAGATAGGTAAGAGGAGAACCAGGAGAGAGTAATGTCCTGGAAACCCAGAAACCCAGAAGTATTAAGGAAGAGAGAGGGATCAATAATATCAAAGACTGCAGAGAAGTCAGGAAAATTGAGGGTTGAGAAAAAGCCATTGAATTTGACTATGGAGATCATTGGTAACTTTAGAGAAAGTGGTTTCAGTGGAATGATGATGTCATAAGATGAATTGTAAGGAGTTAAGAAGAAAGTGAAAGGAGAGGAAAGTGGAGGCACCTATTGTAGAAGAATGGCCTTTTTGAGGAGTTTAACTGGAAAGGGCAGAAGAGAAATAAGATTATAGTTAGCAGGGATGGAAGGGTCAAGTGACTTCTTTTTCAGGATGGGGGAGACCTGGGCATTTTTGTAGGCTGTAAGAAGGGAACCTAGATTCCTAGGTTAGAGGGAAATTGAATGTGGGAATGATAGAGGGAGCAATCTTTTTAAAAAATATATATGTTTCATTAAATATTTGCCAATTATACTTAAACATTCATTTTTTAAAAAAAATTGGGTTCAAGGTTCTTTCTTCTCTCCTGTTGTTTCCCTACCCCTTGAGAAGGCAAGTAATAGGATATCAATTAGACATGTGACGTCATGCAAAACATATTTCCATATTATGCATGTTGCAAGAGAAAACATGTCCCCATATAGGAAAAATAAAGAAAATTTATAAAAATGTGCCTCAGTCTGCACTCGGACTCCCTCAGGTCTCTCTCTGGAAGTGGATAGCATTTTTTATCATGGGTCCTTTGAAATTGTCTTGGATCACTGTCTTGATCAGAGTAGCTAAGTCTTTCACAGTTGATCAGCATTACAATATTGCTGTTACTATGTACAATGTTTTCTTGGTTCTGCTCACTTCACTTTGCATCAGTTTTTATAGTTCTTTTCATGTCTTTCTGAAACCATCCTGCTCATTATTTCTTACAGCACAATAGTATTCCAAACACAATCATATACCATAATTTGTTCAACTATTCTCCAATTCATGGTCATAGAGGGGAAATCTGTTGAAGGAGATATGGTGGGATGGGATCACTTGGACAGGTGATGGACCATGATAAGGAGTAAGGCTGCCTCTTTGTGTATAACAGGGGTGAAGGAGGAAATGGTGGTATCTGAGTGATATGAGAAGAAGAGAAAGCTCATGGTGAATGATCCCAGTTATTTTTTCTGTAAAATATGAGATTCTTAGCTGAGAAGGGAGGAAGGGGAGTCATGGGAGGTTTATAGAAAGATGAAAAGCTTTGAAAGAGATACTGTGATATATGTGACAGTGAGTGATAAGGCAGGTGTAGAAGGATTTCCTAATGGCAGTGAAGGCCTAGTTGAGGTTGTATAAAATAAATTTGTATGGAACTTTTGTTGGATTTTCTGTTGGAACTTTTGTTGGATTTTCTTCATCTACATTCAGCAGCACATATGAAGGCAACAGATGATTGGAGTGATCGAAGGGTGAGTGTGGCTTGGCAGAGTGAATTTGTTGATATGATAAGGAGGCCAGGGACTCAAGAGAAAAAGACAACATAGAATTGAATTGGTTCATTAAGGGGTCAAAAAAGGAGAGAGTGGCTAGTGTAGGGGAGATGACCTAGGAGACAATTAAGAGATAGAGGGATTGGAAATAGTGGTGTAGACAAAGAGTAGGGTTTGGTAAGGGAAAACAGAGGTTGCAGGACAATAGATTTCAAGGGATTTCAGAATTCTTCAAGATGGAGGTGATGCATTTGTGGGAGATGTCAATTTTAAGGGTATGACTCTCTTAGAGTATGACTGAATTATGATAGAAAAGTAGATAATGGGAAGTGAGTAGTTTTAGGAACTGAGTGGGTAAGGTGTTTGAAAGAGTTACTGTGTATGTTGAAGTTATGTAGTACAAGGGCAGGAATTGGACAGTAGAGAAAAATTGTAAGCCATGTACTCCACTCATTGAGGATGTAAGGGGAGTGACCTGGAGGTCTGTCAACAGCAACCTCTAGGATTTTGATTGAGTAGGAAATAGGAATAGCAGGAACCCCAAAGCAGGAAAAGTTCCTGAGTGATGGAGATGAGGAAAAAACTGAAATGGGGAGCAAGGAATATTTCAACTTCCTTGTCTCAACCAAGGATAATGAATGATGAAGCCAATACTGACACAGAGACACTTGTGTCATTAGTGAGGAGCCAGATTTTAGGGATGGATAGAAGATGGAAGAAATGGGAGAGGAAAAGATTTAGGACAAAGAGAAGGTTGTTGACTATGAAACAAGTATCCTAGAAGCCTTGGTGCAATGAGTGGGTGGTATTAGGCTAGATTTTGAGGAGAGAGGGTTGAAGAGTTTGGAAATAAGGAATTGGGATGTGGAGAATGAAGAATGGGGTTTGGATGATCACCTAAGGGATCAGAATGATTTGGATGTGTAGAATATGACTTTATTGAGAATATTCATAATTGAATGGAAAGTGCTACTTCTCTTCCCAGAGGAGGCTAGAGATGAGGCAGGAGACAAGTACAAGATGAGATGGTCAGATGAGAGGCCCTGTTTCACTATTCTTCGCTTTGAAGGCTGAACATGAGGTAGGAAAGGGAGCAGCAGGAGAGAAAAGTCAAACCTGCACAGCAGGAGAAGGATGTCCTGCTCTCCACCGACTTTCCTCTTCCCTGAAAAGACAAGTGCAGAAGGAAATGGAAGATTTGAAATCAAAGGGAAGGTGCTTCTTTTTGCTTCAGAGGTTCTCCACATCCCCATTGGGAGATCAGGCTGGGTTTAGGATGTGGAAGTTATCTTGTGCTGGCACCGATAGAAGTTGTTTTCACTAACCTCTAGTGGTCCCCTCAGGGGACAGGCAGCAGGACATGGACATCTCCATCTGAAGTTCTCATTCCTTTTTTCATATCAGACAGGTGGTCTGAGCAGGAAGTAGGAATCTGTCTGCTTGGGGCATATGGAAGTTGACTGGGCTCCTTACTTCCTTTGCTCTGAGGATTTGCCTAGCAGAAATTTGAAGCCTGGATCATGGACAGAGGAATGTCTTGATCTTCTTTAGAGAGAGAAAAAATGCTTCAAGCACGTTGGGTGGAACCCTCTGTAGCAGATTTTGAGAATGCAGACAAAAGTCACACAGATTGGGCTGTCATGAGGCCGTGGGATATACTGTATACAAAGGCTGGAAGGGTTAGATTGTGAAAGACTTTGAATGCCAAACAGAGGCAGGATGTTCTAGCCTTTTTTAGGCCATGACATGACTGTATGTAAGAATTTAATTACTCTTGTATTCTCCATAAGCAATCTTCTAGTTCAATTATATGTTCTTTTTACATGTCCAGGTGCTAACTCAAGCTATGTATGCAGATATGCATCCACACATCCTCTCTGTCAGTAAAACATTGGGGAATAGGGCAGTTTTGTGACATGACAGATTGTCATGTTAAATGTCATGAAGAACTAATTTAGAAACATTGGCCAACAGCAAGTCTGGATTCTACAGTCAATGTATTGGTTTTGTTTTGTTCAGTTGAGTTTTTTGGCAAGGAAGGGTTATATTGTATGTGTGGCGACTGTGATTGGGAAGTAATAGCAGTGTTAAAAAGAATCAATAAAACATTTTAGAAGTCTCAGTTCCTCTTTACGTATTTGTTCTGTTTCATTTGAAAAGATTTTTAATATTATGTTCTTAGGATTATCACAAAATAACAATTGTAAAGGCTTTTGTGTTCTCTTAGTTACTTTCACAGACCTCTCATCTCATCAATATGGGTACACCATTAATGGACATTATAGTCCATTCACATCCCGTCATATGCAATTCTTGTCCATGTTTTCTTTCATAACTTTTAAGGAAGATTTACCCAGTATATGTGGAGGTATATTTTGTGGGTGCCAGTGTGGTACTTACTTTGGCTATTTTTTGTCTTCTTAGCCACATCTCCTTCCATTTGTCATAACATATTTTCTTATGCTATTTCTAGTGAATACTAGATCATATTTGGAAATATTCTGTAGTTGTCTTTTTGTGTCTACCATGAATTCTTCCATTGTCCTGTGGATCACCTTGCAACATCTGTTCTCATATTCACTGTATAGCATTATGTTCTCATATTCATTTGTATAGCATTATATCCTCATAAATTATATAGTATTGTCAGCAGAATATTGAAGTTGAAAAGATGGACTTTGGGAGTGGGCTCACCTTGAGGTTGTTGAAAGCAACCACATGATTTCTCTAACTCAATTAACTATCCTGTTTTATGTCGTAGGTTGCACAGTAGGCATTCTTCATCAATTTAGTTTTTCCTGTAGGAATTGTTAGGAATTCTCTTTTGCTATATCTTTAAGGAGGTCCTGTAATATTTTGAGGCTTGATGTAATCAGTACAAGCAAGGTTCTATAGGGATTTCAAAAGTATGTCTGACCAGGCACAAATAGCACATTTTCTCTGGACCTCTTCTCTCAGAAGGCTTTGGGGCAAACTTTGTTTGGCCATCCAAGGATTTTCCTTTTTTACTAAAAGGCAGAAATAAGGGAGTACCTTTCAGCTGTGGGAGACAGCCTGTGCAAAAGCACAGAGAAGAAATATACACTCATAAATAATGAGCTGGAAGAGACCTCAGGTGTCTTCTAGTCAATCCTCTCATTTTATAGATGAGAGACTGAGGACCAAAGAAGGTAAGTTACTTGCCCAAGGTCACACAGGTAGTAATCGTTAGAAGTAGTTTTTGAACACAAGTCCTCTGACTCCATTCTGAATTGAGTGTTATGTGCAAGGAACAATAAGAAAGCCAGTTTAGGTTGACTTCAGAGTGTGTGAAAGGAAGTAATTGAATAAGTTTAGAAATGTGGGTTGGAGCCAGGTGGCTGAAAGCTTTAAATACCAAACAGAATCAGTGAAGAAACCAGTTAAGACCAATTAGTAACTTTATATTTGTATAAATAAGGGAGCCACAGGAGTTTATTATATAGAGGAGTGACATTGTCAGACCTATGTTTTAGGAAAACTGCTTTGACATTTGTGTGGAAGATTGAATGGAAGACAGGAGATACTTGAGGCAGGGCGGCCAATTAAGAGACTTTTTTAATAGTACAGGTAAGATGTGATAAGGACTTGAACTAGTTTAGTGGCAATGTGAGTAGGGAAAAGTGAATGGATGTAAGATATGTTGTAGAGCCATGGCATTAAACTCAAATAGAAATGGGGACCACTAATCTGTATATAATGATCTCTGCATCCCTCTATAAGGGTCACATTTTGACTTAGTTTAAAACTTTGTTGTATTTTAATTTTTTTGTTAAATATTCCCCAATTGCATTTTAGTCTGGTTTGGGCTATACTGGAGAGTCTTGTGGATCATATGCAGCCCAGGGCTATACATTTGACACCTCTGTTATAGAGGAAGAGTCATCAGGGTGAGACAACTAATTTGAGTATATGGCCTGTGGGGAGTGAGGAGCTGAGGATGACTATGAGTTTGTGAACTTCAGAACTTACGAGAACTGGAAGGATGGTGGTGCCCTTAGCAGAATTATCAAAGCCTGGAGGAGGGATGGGACATGTTAAGTTTGAGGTACTTGTGGGATACCTAGTTTGAAGTACGTAATACAGCAGTTGGGGAAGAGCCTGGAAATCAGGGAAGAAAATAGGGTTCAGTAGCTGAATCTGGGAGTCCTCTTCATATAGATCACTTAGAGGGAATATGTAGAGCAGACCTGCGGAGCTTGGCAGTAGGTAGGGCCCAAAATTAAAATAGACTAAACTTCTTTGGGCTGCAGATCTGTTTTTTAGCGACTCGCTTTCCAAGTAAGGGTATAATTAATCATTAAATTATTTTGCAAATAAACTATATTGAAAAAGAGAAATTTCATTTAATATCAGTTATACTTAGTACTTAAGATTTTTATTTATCATGAAATTACATTAATCCTAAAAAAATGCTTTGCTAAATGGTACAGGTTTTAACATATTTTCCTGGTTTTCTTATTGTTTACAATTTAGTTAATGGGACATATTAATACTTCTTGTCAGCAAACAGTTTATTGTACCCTGGAATCATGTTTGAAATCAATGTTTTCAAAATATCTTCCAAGTGTTCATTGATTAGAGTTGATCATTGCTTGTTTTTATTCAAGTTTATAATGGAGAAAGTTTTCTCACATGTGTAGGTATTCCTAAATATACTGAAAACCTGTAAAGTACCATCTCACAGATTTTTAAACTTTCCCTTGTCCACACGCTTGTGGAAGTCTTGAAGGCTGGTTTCTCTGTGTTTATTTTGATAAACTGTTGAGCACTGAAGTTCAATAACCTCTAGCTGTAAATGTGTGGGAAGTTCCTGTGGATCTATAGAGAAAGGATCTTCAATTAATTTAAATTTAATATCATCTTCTTTGGATAGTGTCAGTCTTCTGAAAATTCCTGGAACAAAAGTTCAGTGTCATTTGAATATTTTTCTCCTAACTTAGCATACTTAACACAATGTTTCATACACATAGCAAAGTGACACCTTTCTTCTTTTGAGAGTTGACTTTTGAGTAGTTTCAATTTTATTTTGAAAGCCTTTACTGCAGCAATACTTTGAAAAATAATTTGACTTTTCCTTTGAAGGTATAAATTCAGTTCATTTAGATGACCTGTGATGTCACATAAAACATACAGATCATTATTCCAAACTTCATTATGCAGCTTTGGGAAATTTTGTGAGTCATTCTCTAAGAACTGAATGATTTTTTTCTTGAGAGCAACAAAATGTTGCAATACTCTTCCATAGCTCCAGCAAACTCTAACAGACTTCTGTGATAGAGTACATTGTTGTAGCTGGCATCAGCCTCTTCAAGAAATGCTCAACGTGGCCTGTGTTTAATCCGCTTGAACAAATATAATTTACAGCTGAAAGTACCACTGACATGACATGGTTAAAATTCATAACACTTGCCGATGTACAGCGTAATGATACGTAGTTATTATTTTTTTTGCCAACAATCTCTTCAACAAGAGTTACTGCACCAATCATTGGGTTGGGGGCGGAGCCAAGATGGTGGCGTAGAAGCAGGAAAACTCTGTGAGCTCCCCCATAACCACCTCAAGTACCAATAAAATATGACTGTAAACAGATTTTAGAGCTACTGAACCCACAGAGTGACAAAGAGAAACAAATCGCCTGCTGAAGGCAGCCTGGCAGGCGTACAGGAAGGGTCCATTGCAGGATGCTCGGAGCCAAGCCTCGCCTGCGTGAGCCCGTGGTTTTAGCCCCAGTGTGGCCCTGGCCAGCAGTGGCTGTAGTGGACTTTGGGAGAGTGGATCACCAGCAGCTGTGGCGGTTTCCAGAATTATCAACCCATAAATGCCAAAGACAAAGTAAAAGGTTAATGTGGAACTCTGTTGGAACTGGGGGCAGGGAGGGGGGGGCCAAGGAGCACGGTCTACCCCCTGCCTCTGGGGTAAGAAGCTGCCTCCAAGTGGCTGCTTCAGAGCTCCTGGCCTGCAGATTATAGAAGGACCAAGTGAACATTCAGAAGGTAATTGCTCTTGCTTTAACCTGCTTTGATCTGGATCACGGTCTTGAGTGGAGGTCCTGGGGTGTGTGACCAGTGAGCCAGAGCCTGTGAGGGCTGCAGAGATGGCACCCAACTAATAGCTCCGGCAGCTGTGAAAACCCCAGCAATTTGGGACAAAGCTCTCCTCTCTGGAAGCAGAGTTCTACTGTGGCAAAGAGCTCAAAAGTCAAGTAAGTGAGTGGCAACATGAGCAAGCAAAGGAAGTAAAGCAAGCACAGTAATCAAACCTTAGATTCCTTTTTTGGGGACAAAAAGGATCAAAGCATAGAATGGGAGGAAGACAACCAAGTCAGAACTCCTGCATCAAAAGCTTCCAAGAAAGATATGAATTGGTTATAGGCCATGGAGGAGCTCAAGAATAATTTTGAAAATTGAGAGAAGTAGAGGAAAAATTGGGAAGGGAAATGAGAATGATGCAAGAAAATCATGAAAAGAGAGTCAACAACCTGACTGAAGAAAATAACACCTTAAAAAACAGATTAATTCAAATGGCAAAAGAGGCCCCAAAAGCCAGTGAGGAGAAGAATGCCTTAAAAAGCTGAATTTGCCAGATAGAAAAAGAATCTCAAAAGCTCACTGAAGAGAATAATTCTTTCAGAATTAGATTGGAGCAAATGGAAGCTAATGACTTTATAAGAAATCAAGATACTATTAAACAGATCCCAACAAATGAAAAAATATTATCTCATTGGAAAAACCACTGACCTGGAAAATAGATCCAGGAGAGACAATTTAAAAATTATTGGATTACCTGAAAGCCGTGATCAAAAAAAAGAACCTAGAAATCATCCTTCAAGAAATTCTCAAGGAAAATTGCCCTGATATTTTAGAACGAGAGGGCGAAATAGAAATTTAAAGAATTCACTAATTGCCTCTTGAAAATGATCCCCAAAAGAAAACTCCTAGGAATATTATAGCCAGGTTCCAGAGTTCCCAGATCAAGGATAAAATATTACAAGCAGCCAAGAAGAAACAATTTAAATATTGTGGAAACACAATCAGGATAACACAAGATCTAGTAGCTACTACATTAAGGGATCAAAGGGCTTGGAATATGGTATTCTGAAGATCAAAGGAGCTAGGATTAAAAACAAGAATCACCTACCCAGCAAACCTGAGTATAATGTTTCAGGGGAAAATCTGGTGATTCAATGAAATAGAGGACTTTCAAGCATTCTTAATGAAAAAACCAGAATTGAATAGAAAATTTGACATTCAAATACAAGAAGCAAGAGAAGCATGAGAAGGTAAACAGGGAAAAGAAATCATAAGGAACTTATCAAAGTTTGACTGTTTACATTCCTACATGGAAAAATGATAATTGTAACTTACGAAACTTTTCTCAGTATGAGGATAGTTGAAGGGAATATAAATGTATATATATGTATACATACATATATATGTCTATATAGGAGGGTATATGTGTGTATGAAAACATATGTAAATGTGGGGGGAAAAATACTTCCTGCTGAGATTGGATGTAGAGCTGTCCCTGCCTCAAGAGGTCCCATTAGAGGGATTTGTCATTTCTTTTCCAGTAGTTTGACCTTGCATGGATTATAAACCAGCCACGTCCTTGGTTACTTCAAAGTCATCATCAACATCACAAATGAAATTTAGAAGTTGAGCAGTATTTGTCAAATCAGTGCTCTCGTCCATCACTGAAGAATAATAGCTGAATTTATTTGCATTCTGATTTAACTGATCATTAAAGTTATTGGATATAGCAGCTACTTTTTTGCTGCGTAGTCATACCGGACAAACTTATATTCTCAAAAACACTTTTTTTTTATCAGGACATAATCCAGAAACTGCAATCAGCAAACACTTCTTTATGAAGTCACCTTTGGTAAAAGACTTCCCAGCATGGGCAATTTCTGTGGAAATCTGAAAACTAACTTTGGTAGTTGTCTCATTTATTGAGTTTACTTTCTTGAAAAACTGTTATTCCCCACTGCAATTTTTCAACAATTTGGAAGCTTTAATTTGTTTTCATTGGTGTCCAATTTGCTTAAGTCAGGGTTGGGTTCTAACTTGAAATGGTGTTGAAGATTGTTTTCCTTTGGAACAGCTATTACTTCTAGGCAAACAAGGTGCAACATTTTGTGCCTCGTGTAAGTAAACAAGAATATATTTGTCCACTCCAGTTTAAACACTCTGTGTTCTTATTTGATCTTCCATTTCTTCTTATCACTGATTTTACAAAGTCACTCCCAAAACGTTAATGTTAGAATCAAAAAATCTCCACAGCAACTGCTCACATACAAAAAGTACTGAGCCGAGTGTCTGATCTTGAAGAGAGCATGAGACACTCATGTAACTTGGAAGGTGGCCTTGCAGCAGGGGATGGGAAGAAGCCTTTGCGTTGTTGCTGTTCCTTATGAAGCAGGCATCAGCTGCGTTGGCCTGTGGCTGCACTCACTTTGATCCCCCTTCAGTGCCGGTAACAGCCAAAAACACAGCGAAAAGGTACAACTCCGACTCCTCTCAGACTGGAGACAGACTGACGTTGGTTGGTTGGTTGGTTGCCGCGGGGGCTCAGTGGCAACCCACCTGCCAAGTTACGTGATGGGCATGATAGTGACGAGTGAAAAAGCAGGTTAAGCAGGGCACTGACAGAGCACTCCTTACGTCTCTCCTTTCTTTTCCATCCTCTACATTTCCCCTGGGTCACCTGAAATCCTTTGGTGGACTAAATGACGTAGAGAGGGAAGATGATGGCGACGATGATGATGAGGATAATGACGACAACAACAATAGCTAGCATTTATGTAGTGCTTTAAGAATTATAAAACATTTTACAAGTATCAACTCACTTTATCCTCTCAACAACCCTGGGAGGTAGGTCCTGTAATTATCCCTATTTTATAGATGAGAAAAGTGAGGCAGAAGAGATTAGTGATTTGCTCAATGTCCCATAACTGTCTCAGGCTGGTTTTGAACTCTTGTCTTCCTAAGTTCTAGATCCAGTGCTATATCTATTGTGCGAAATAAAAAGGTTTTGGACAGAATTGAGATTGTGGGTTGTATGTTCATTCAGATCATGTGTCCATTGGAGATTGATCTAAATTTAATTTCTAATAATAAACTTTCTGGTTTTATTGAATGTCTTGTAGACCTGGGTCCTTCTGTGTTGACTTGGGTTCTTCCTCAACTCATTTGTGTTCTTGGGTTTATTGTGTTTGATTGCTTATTTATTTTCTGTGATTCATTTATCTGTTTTACTATTTTTAAAATGATTGCCACATAGTTTTGATAAATCACTGCTTTATGGTCTAATTCAGCGGTTCTCAACCTGTGGGTCGTGACTCCTTTGGGGGTCGAATGACCCTTTCACAGGGGTCACAGGGGTCGCCTAAGACCATTGGAAAACACATATTTCCAATGGTCTTAGGAACCCAGACACAGCTCCACATGCAGACACGCCCACCTATGAATATTAAAGGGTCATACCATTAGGAAGGTTGAGAACCCCTAATTTAAAAGCAAGAATACAATTCTCTCCATTTTCTGCTTTCTTTTTAAGTTATTTTCCTTGACAATCCTTGAAATTTGCTCCTTCAAATAAATTTTGTTATTAATTTTTATTTTCTTTTTTTCCTCCCCTTTTTGGAGGGGGCAAGGCAGTGCAATTGGGTTTAAGTGACTTGTCCAAGGTCACATGGCTAGCAAGTGTTAAGTGCCTGAGGCCTCATTTGAACTCAGGTCTTCCTGACTCCAGGGCCGGTGCTCTATTCACTGTGCCACCCAGCTGCCCCTACTTTTTACGTTGTATAAAGTGACCACTTTGTGGCTTGATTGGTATAGGAATAAATATGTAAATTAATTTTGTATTAATGTTATTTTTATCTTGTTAGTGCTACCAACATGACAAATTAACGTTTCTCCAGTAATTCAAGTGTCTCTTCATTTCTGCAGAGTGCTTTAACTCCCTAGAACACCGTCACAGAGCGACTCCGCATTGCGCATTCTGTAGTTATTTGAGCGGTATTTCTTTTTGGATCACTTCCTCTTGGTTTTTGTTAGTTCTAAATGTTTTATGTCTTACTACTTTAATTCAATTAATCACGTGTCTTATTTAGTTTCTTCACTAATTTTCTGAGGAATTTAAAATGAACCATTATGCAACCTGCATAGAGTGATAATTTTGTTTCTTTTTTTGCCACTTTTTATACTTTTCTTTCCCTTGTCTTATTGCTGTCTTTATTGAACTATGTCATTTAATAATGAAAAGCACACCTTTGATTTATTCCTGTTCCCATTGGAAAAGCTGTCAGTATTTTTCTGTTTCAAATGAAGAAAAAACACTTTCAGGCCTGCTATGCTTGTTAGGATTTCTAATGTAAGTGAGTGCTGTATTTAAAAGAAAATGTTTTCCTAAGCCTATTATTATAATCATGTGGATTTTTGATAATTTATGAGTAATTATATTATTTATTTTCCCAATAATTGAATTTTTGCATCCCTGGCACAGATTCAGTGTAGTCTTAGTGGATAATCTTTTGTAGTATAGGAATTTGGGCAGCTTGCAGTGGGTAGAACACTAGATATGGAGTCAGGAAGATTTGAATTCAAATTTGGCCTCAGACAGTTACTAACAGTGTGACCCTGGGCAAGTCACTTAACCTTGTTTGCCCTCGTTTCCTCATTTGTAAAATGAACTAGAGAAGGAAAAGGCGAACGACTTCGGTATCTTTGCCAAGAAAACCCCAAATGGGGTTTCAAAGACTGGGACATGACTGAAGAACAAGTATAGGAACTAATTAGTTTTTTAAAAGTTATTGGAATTCACTTATAATAGCCATCTAGAGCGCCTCTGCTTTATTTTTAAGTGTCAAAATGCAGAACATGTACTTTGAAGTGGAGTTAAAAGTCTATCCCACTTACCATATGATCAGACCTTGGCAGCTTCAAGTTTATATAGTAGTCAAGAACCAGGAAGTAAACCAAAAAGATTTAATCTGATTTACAGCATAAATGTGGCCTTCTACATCGTTGGGTGCAGCCTTTTAACTGAGTCCAAGTGTTACAGAACAATCCTTTTATGAAGGGAATTTGTTTTGGGAAGTTTGGATTCAAAGGGCCACACTTGCAGACCTAGAAGGCCACATCTGGCCTTGAGGCTATAGGTTCCTCACCCCAGCACTAGGCACAAACTTATAGAAAGCTAGCAGTGACACATATGAAGAGAGAGCCCACGTTTGGGGTGAGATTCTGGACACTATGGGCCAGATAGTGTGTAATCTTTTTGGATTAAATCAGTACCACAGATCCTCTGCTGGCCAGGGCTGTGCTGCTCTTCTGAGCCTCTCCACTTTCCTGCTAGACAAAGCCACGTCTCTGCTACTCAGAAGCCCACCAAAGCAACGTTAAACTCTTTTAGCTAACATCTCTTTAGTCTTGGCATCTTAAGAACTTTGAAACTTTGCTTTGGCCACGCCTTAAGGGAGCTTTAAATTCTTTCAGTAAAAAGCAGTTCCCTTAAGCCTGGGATCCACAAAGTTTTTCAGATCTGCTTTCTAATTATTACCTTTGAGGAGTTTTTTCTTCTTGAGCTATAAAAGGCAATAAAAGCATTGTAGGCAAGACACTGGAGAGTTTACCCTCTTTCAAACTTCGTAGTTACTGGGAAACAAGATGTCCTTTCCCCAGCTACCTCTTCACACAATATAGGATGTAGCTGGTGATATAGTAGATCTATATTTGGGCCTGGAGTCAGAAAAAGTCAGGAAGACTTGAGATCAGATTTGGTCTTAGACACTTATTATCTGTGTGACCCTGGGCAAGTCATTTAACTTCCATTTTACTTAGTTTCCTCAACTGTAAAATTTAATAATAGCATTTACTTTGTTTTGAGGAACAAATGAGATAAGAATTGTAAGAGGTGCTTAACACAATGCCTGAAACACAGTAGGCACTGTCTAAGTGCTCATTCTCTTTCCTTCCCTTTCTTCAATCAACTGTCGACATCAAAGTTTTCCTTCAGTCAGATGAACTTTCTGTAGCGATTGCAGAGCCTGTCTGTCTATAGTTAGCTAGTCTCGGCTGTGCTCGTTTGTATAAATCTTAATGTTACAGGTGTATAAGAAACATCTGTAGACAGCAACATATTGTTGTATTCTGCTCTCTAATCCAGGCTACTTTTCTCTTCCAATTATGGGAGAATTCTTCCCATTCACGTTCATGGTTATGATTACTAATTGATTCTTTCTTTACATTCTGTCATTGTACTTTTTCTTCCTTTTATTCCCACTCCCCTCTTTATAAATATGAAGGTAATGAAAGAGATGTGGTTGACTTGACACTTGTGATCTACAGATGAAATAGTCTGTTTACACTTCATTGCCCCATTTCTTCTTTTAGTAGCTTCACCCCTGATGCTAGTCAAAGTGAGAGGCAGAAGCAAAATCTATTATCTTTCTATTGAACTAACAACTAAAAAACAAGCCAGAGAGTATCAATTGTGATTTCAGATAAGGCTATAGTAATTATAGATAAGATAAGAGATAAGCAGAGAAATTATATTATGTTTAAAGGCACCACAGATAATATATGTCTTTTACCATTTGACCAATTCTTATTTTTAAGGAATTGTTTTCCTTGGTATTATTTTGTGCCTCTTTTACTAAACCGTTAATTCTCTTTTCATAATTTTTTTTTGCATTGCTCTCATTTTGCAGTTTTTCCTCTATAAATCTTTTGATTTAAAAATTTTTTTTTGCTCTAAAAAAAAAACCAACAACCTGTTTCTTTAGCTTTTCTAGGAGTTCTGGTGGTTTTGTAGCTAATCTGCATTTTTGTTTGAGACAATTTGTGCGTATTTCCAGTCATATTCTGAGTTTTTGTCTTGAGCTTTCCTGTCATCATGGTAGCTTTTTGTGGTCAGATTCTCTTTTTTTTTTTCCCCCCTCATTTTTCTAGCCTATTTCTTGACTTTAGGTTTTATGTTTGAGTTGGGCTCTCCTCCTCTCTGGGGAGTCAGGGCAAGTCTAGCCTAAGCTTCTGTCTTTCATGAGTTTTTGCTGCTTTTATAGCTGAATGGGTACTCTGACTTTTATTGCTTCTGAAGTGATATAATCCAGGAATAGGTCTGGTTGGTCACTGCCCTGCTGATTTATATTCCTGGTCCTTACACAGGTAGGGCCCCTGCTGACCATTCCTATCCACTCTGGAATTATGACCTGCGACTTCATAGTGGTCGATAGACCTGACAAATGGCACCAAATCCTGTGCTTAGTGCTGGTAGAGGAGTCCCCTGGGATTTCTTTCTGACCAGATCTTTAGTCCCTTTACTGTTCCCAAATACTTGACTGCTCTTGTTGCCCTGTATCTCATAACTGGTGCCACTTCTGTTCCCAGTCAGCCCCACCTCAGTGTCTATAGATTTCTCTTTCTGCCTTCTTAAGCTGCCCTGGACTGGAAAAATGACTTACCTACTCAGAATTTGGTTTGAAGTACTTTTTAAGTTGTAGGGGGCTGTGTTTGGAGAGCTCAGCACAAATGCTGACTTCACTGTGCCATCTTGGCTTTTTCCCTAGGCACCATAGATAATGAATCAATATCGTACTTAATCTATATATACCAAAAGACATAACATTTAAATACTATGCTAGTTGCATAGGACAGAGAAATAAAATTATAATAATATATGAAACTACAAAAGAGAGAAAGAACAGATCAATGGGTTGAGCACAAAACTAAAAATACTAAAATAAGAAAAAAAAAAGCAAAAACAGGCTAGAAATTTTAAAAATTAAAGAAAAGATTAACAAAATTGAAAGCAAAAAAAAAATCTTAACATGATAAATAAGGAGCTTTTAAAAAAAGAATACCATAGATTAATCTCATTAAAAATAGGAGAAGGGGGGCAGCTAGGTGGCACAGTGAGTAGAGCACTAGCCCTAGAGTCAGGAGGACCAGAGTTCAAATCCAGCCTCAGATACTTAACACTAGCTGTGTGACCTTGGGAAAGTTGCTTAACCCCAATTGTCCTGCCTTTCCTCCAAAAAAAAAGCAAAAAATAAAACAGGAGAAAGGAAACCAGATTATATAAAAATGAAAAAAAATTGTAATAGTCAAAGAGGAAATAAGGAAAATTAATTATATACTAACAAAAATGACAAGAAATGGCTGAACACTAAAAAATATTAAGTACTCAGATGAGCAAAGATAGAAATAGATTCTTTAAATAGTCCCATCTCAGAAAAAGAAATTGAACAATCTGTAAATGAACTCCCAAAGGGGGAAAAAAAAATCCAGGACTAAATGAATATGGAAGTATATTCTATAATATATTAAAACTAATTCAAATATTACACAAACTATTTGCAGTTAGACATCTTGAACTGGATTTCCCATAGATGTTTTAAACTCAGCATGTCTAAAACTAATTTCCTTATTTTTTTTCTTAAACCATCTTTTCTTCTGAACTTCCCTTTACTGTTGAAGGTTCTTCCCTCGGTTTCCTAGATTTATAATCTAGATCTCATACTCTATTCCTCCCTCTTCTTTCATGACCAATCATTTGCTAGGTTCTTTCTCTCTTATGATACTACCATTGCTGTGGTGTAGGCACTTGTTACCTCATTCCTGGACTATTATAACAGCCTTCTACTTAATGTCTCTGCCTCAAGTCTCTCCCCACTGATTCTGCCCTTCACTCAGCTGTCAAATTGATCTTTGTGAATTTCAGGTCTAATCCTGCCGCCTCACCCCCTGTCTCCCTATTCAGAAGTCATTTCCAGTGGTTCCCTGTTACCTTCAAGATCAAATATAAAATCTTCTTTTAAAGCTCTTCATAACATGGCCCTTCCTGCCTTCCCAGTTTTCTTGTACTTTTCCCCTACATTAGACTGTGAGCTCCTTGACAGCAGAGACTCCCCCTCCTTCTTTATAGTTACAGTGATTAGCAAAGTACCTGATACTTGGGATATGCTTAATAATTGCTTGTTTACTGATAAAAATAGGAAGAGGGAGGGACAAAACAAAAAAAGAAAATTATAGGCAGATATTCCTAATGAATGTGGGTGAAACGTTTTAAATAAAATCTTAGCAATTACCATAAGATTTCATATACAGGAATTCTACTTTTAGTTTTTAAAATGTAATTCAGCTTTATTTTATCAGTGTTATTTTCCCTGCTTAGGTAGCAAAGATTAAAAAATAAAATTAATAACAGCTTGGGATTAATTTGAATTTACAGGAAAATTTTAAGAATGTTATATAGGAATCCACACTTTTTAGTCCTAATGTAATTTTTTTTTTCTTTTGGCAAGGCAATGGGGGTTAAGTGACTTGCCCAGTATCAAGTATCTGAATTCAGATTTGAACTCAGGTCCTCCTTATTCCAGGGCCTGTTGTCTATCCACTGCATCACCTAGCTGCCCATAGTCTTAATGTGTCTTAAAGATGACACTATAAAGCAAATAATTATAAGGAAGAATCTCGACTATTTACTATATGCTACTTTTGTCATCTGCAAAATTAAGCATAAACCATTGAGTGAGTAAGTAAAGGTATAAATTTTTATTAGGCAAGATCGAGTCACTGAAATCCCAAATGCAAGATGGCAAAAAGGGGGCACTGCCTATAAATGGTTTTTGTGGTGATATTTACAGCAGGCCACAAGGAGGAGGCATTATACCAGTGAAAAAGTTTAAAAGAGCAGCTTCCCATTTGTTAGCCAAACACAAAGAACCAAAAACTGTTGGAGATAGTGGAGATCTTGCAGGGCCTTAGTCTGATCCGGTTATTTTTTTAAATAGAAAATCAAATACAGTTTTTCTAACAGAAGAGTCAAAAGTTTGAGCTTATAGAGATAAACCTTGAAAAATCTCAAGAATTTTTTCTTCCTTCTCGCTAGGCCTGGAAAAGAAAGAGCAGGAAGTAGAACAGATAAGAATGGATTGTGAACATTTTAGAGCCCGATTGGAAATAGCACAAGCAGAGAGCATAAAAGAGAAGAAGGTATAGTAGTTGTTAAAGAGAAAAATGAACTGTTCAGTCTCTGTTTATGTTCAACAGGTAGTAGAGTATTTCAGTTTTGCATAAGAAATGAAAAGATTTGTCATTTACAGCTCTTAAATATCATTAGATAATATATCTCAAGTTTTTTTTAATTCTGAGTGAATTGGTAAATTGTTCGACAGTGGATTTTTATAAAAATCGAAGTAATGTGAATATTCACTTTATGCCTTTTAGTAACTGCGTACAATTAATATAGTATAAAAGGTTGTTTAAAAAGATTAAGACCTATATTGTAATAAAAATGATAAAATTAAAATGCAGTCCCAGTAGTGATTTACAGACAGATTTAAAGACAAGTTTAATTTGAAATATTCGTCTCTTCTTGGTGAGTTGTTTATTGGTGAGAGGCAGAGAATGCATCTGAAAATTGTTGGATGATAGATTTTTATAACTAACATGGATGTTCACTTCATGTCTTTTAGTAGCTGATTACTGTTAATTTAGTATGATTGTTTCACACACACACACCCACCCACCTACCCACACATACACACACCCGAACACCCCCACACACACCCCTACCTAGGACTTGTGTTCCAGGACTGACCTGAGCTCTGACCTCTACCCTCTGTGTCTATAACTGAAAAGGACAAATGAAAAGGACCAACAATCCAGTTCCATTTTTAAGGACCAGTTGTCTAAGGGGAGGGGGAGATGGCCCTCAGGAAGCTGCTCCCAATCACATGGTAGGCTGTAGAAGACTATCCATATCTGCCCCCAGGTCCCTGGTGCCCCCTATATAGGTTCCTCCATTTTAGATGTCTTCAGCATGCACCAAATACCCATTACATTTATGTAAGAAGAAACCCACTTTAACTAATATCTTTATGGTGTCCAGTTAAAGCTTCAAAATATGTTGAGCCCCATGGAATTAGAGATTGTTTTTATCTTGGTTAAGTCTATGTTCCATTTAAGAACAGAATCTTGGGCAGATATCTGAGAGAAGAAAGGAGGTTTGGGGAACATGGATAGAAACCAGTGACTAGGAATGAAATGAAATTGTACCAAACAATCAGTTGAGAGGTGAGGTCAAGCTGGAAGTTATAGAATCCAAGATATAAGTCCGAGGTCAATTTAAAAGGTCAAGATCTGGTAGCAGTAGTTGCAGGAGCAACACAACTTAGAAGATAATTTATTTAAAGCTTATCGTTCCTTGTTCTCTGCTTTCTTTTGAGTCCATGTCTAAGCTTAACTAGTCTAGGAGGCAAATTTGGACTCTTTAATTTGAGGATTTGCACTCGTGTTAGGAGATGGGGAATTCTAGGTTTCAAAGCCATAGGAGAACTGCTGAAGCATCTTTGAAACAGAATTGTATATTCTGACAATGTACCACTAGTTTAAGCCCAAGTATGGTTATTTATAATGTTGACTACATAAAAGTTTGTCTGGGATTATGCAAAGATCTTTTTTAGTGCCGTCCTTAGATAAAAATATAGAATCATAGTTATTTCCAGGGCTTCACTATATCAAAATTATCAAGGATGTGTTTAAAGAGCATGCTGGGAGTTCTAAATAAACTCTAACAATGTCTTTTTAAAAATACCTTTGTGTTTTAATTTAATTGCATGATATGCTCAGTTAGTTTTAAAGCCTAGATTTTTTTATATTATGCAATATGCACTGACTTCCATAACATAGTTATTGTAGAAAATGTATTCAAAGCTCCTGTTTACTAAAAGCATGTATCTCCATTTCAGTGGCAGAGCATGGCTGTTGTTCCTCCTCTTCTCTGACAACTGTTTAAAACAAAATTGACCTAAATAAATGGCTTTGGGTGACGTACCTAGTGGGTTGTAGTATCTGTAATCTGTCACCTATGTTTTAATGAAATAACATAACAAGCTTGTTGCCTGACGTTCATTATAGTGACACCTCTTTTAAATGTTAAAATATAATCATTTTTATGTTATGACAAGAAAGGAAGAAACAAACTGGCTATTAATGAATATTCTGATATTCATACAAGTACTTCAGCCTCATTGGTTAAGAACTTACATGAAGATAATACTGCCATGAGAAACAAACTGAATGATGCCCAGTAGAAGCAGATCTTGTCTTTTAGTTCAGGTTAGTATAGTTCCTACTCAAAGCTATCAAACATCTGCCCTAGTGAGTTGGTCTGTGATATCCCCCAAAATAGATTAGAACTCCATTCTTAATTGTCCAGAGGTCCTGAGCAGCTTCTATTGAGTAAAACAGAGATAGAAAAGTTTTTAATATTGGTTTTTTTGTTTTTTGTTTTTTGTTTTTTTATTTTTTAAATTTTTTTTATTTACTCACTTACTCTTAATTTACAAGATTCAGTTCCACAATCACTTGAGTTTCAGATTTTCTCCCCTACCTTCCCCCCCCCCCCCCATGGTGGCGTGCAATCATGTACAGGATCTGCAAATACTTTCACATTGTACAATAGTTTGGTCATATAGAAGGGTTGTAACCAATGAGTGATCGCTGGGAAAAGA
>CM053580.1:215819073-215841327 GCA_028627135.1 Pseudochirops cupreus
GGGAGAGACAGAATGGGGTTAATCATCTCATAGAAGAGGCAAAGGATAATTGTTACAAATGGAGGGGAAGAACAGGAAGGCAAAAGGGAAAGAGTCAACTTTACTCTCATTGAACTTGGCTTAGGGAAGTAATGACATAAACTCTAAACTGGGTATCTTGCCACACAGGAGAGTAGGGGGAATGGAGATGAGAGATGGGATGATGGAGGGGAGGGAAGGGTGCAGGGGAGAGTTGTTGGAAGTGCACACATCTGTAAAGGGACAGGGACAGGGACAGGGTAGAGAATAGAATGGGGGGGGCGAGATAGGAAGGAGGGACATATAATCAGTCTCTCACAATATGCCCACTGTGGAGAGGTTCTGCATAATTACACATGTATAGCCTGTATTTAATTGCTTGTCCTTCCACTGGGGGTGAGTGACAAGGGAGGAAGAGAAAGAATCTAGAAATTAAAGTTCTGTAATCAAATGTTAATATAGATATAGATATAGATATACAATTATTATTATTAATATTATTAACTACATCCAACTGGGACTTAAGATACACAGGCACTGTGGTAGGGAGATCCATCCTGCCCTACTGGAAAGTCAGAGGGGTGATGGGGGAGGACATAGGAGAGAATAGATTGGGGGAGGCGTTATACAATGGGATGGCTGTTTTGGGGCGGTGGGTAGGGGAAACATGGGGAGAAAATTTGTAACTCAAAATCTCATGGAAATGAATGATGTAAACTAAAATAAATAAAAGTTAAAAAAAAAAAAAGAAATAATGAAAGGGGAACAGAGCCAAGATGGCGGTGCTGAAGTAGGAAAACTCCTTGGCTCCTCCCATAACCACCTCAAATACCTAAAATATGACTCTAAACAAACTTTAGAGCTACAGAATCCACAAAGTGACAGAGAAACAAAGCAGCCTGGCAGGCAAACAGGAAGGGTTCATCACAGCACATTGGGAGCAGAGAAGCCAGAAGTTTTAGCCCCAGGGTGGCAATGATCAGCTGAGGCTGGAGGGACTTTGGGACAGTGGATCACGCAGCTGTGGCCATTTCTAGAATTATCAACTCATAAATGCCAAAAAGAAAGAGTGAGAGGTCAGTGTGGACTTTGGGAACAGTGGGACCAAGAGTTCCGTCTGGCCTCTGCCCCCAGAAGGGAGAAGCAGCTTAGGCACGGTGGCTGTGCAGTCGCCTCGACGTGGCTACTTCAGAGCTCTTGGCTCACAGATCTTAGGGGGATCAAGTGACCATTCTGAGGGTAATCGCTCTTGCTTTAACCTGCTTGGATCTGGATTGCTGTCTTGGGTGAAGGTCCTGGGGTGGGTAACCAGGTGCCAGAGCCTGAGGAGGCTTCAAAGAGCACCCAACTAATAGCTCTGGCAGCTGCAAAAACCCCAGAGATTGGGGACAAAGCTCTCCTCTCTGGAAGCAGAGTTTCACTGTGGCAAAAAGCTCATAAGTCAAGTAATTGAGTAGCAATATGAGCAAGCAAAAGAAGCAAAGCAAGAACAGCCATCCAACTTTAGATTCCTTTTTGGGGACAAAAAGGATTAAAGGAAGACAACAAAGTCGGAACTCTTGCACCAAAAGCTTCCAAGAACCATGAAGACTGCCTAAAAGCCATAGATCAGCTTAAGAAGGATTTTCAAAACCAAATAAGAGAAATGGAGGAAAAATTGGGAAGAAAAATGAGAATGATGCAAGAAAATCATGATAAGAGAGTCAACAACCTTACTGAAGAAAACAACACCTTAGAAAATAGATTAACTCAAATGGCAAAAAAGACCCAAAAAGCCAACGAGGAGAAGAATGCTTTAAAAAGCTGAATTTGCCAGATGGAAAAAGAATTTCAAAAGCTCACTGAGGAGAATAATTCCTTCAGAATTAGAGTGGAGCAAATGGAAGCAAATGACTTTATGAGAAATCAAGATACTATCAAACAGATCCAAACAAATGAAAAAATAGAAGGCAATGTGAAATTTCTCCTTGGAAAAACCACTGACCTGGAAAATAGATCCAGGAGAGACAATTTTTAAATTACTGGACTACCTGAAAGCCATGATCAAAAAAAGAACCTAGAAATCATTCTTCAAGAAATTCTCAAGGAAAATTCTCCACATATTTTAGAACCAGAGGGCAAAATAGAACTTGAAAGATTTCACTGATCACCTCTTGAAAATGATCCCCAAAATAAAACTCCTAGCAATATTATAGCCAGGTTCCAGAGTTCCCAGATCAAGGATAAAATATTACAAAAAGCCAAGAAGAAACAATTTGAATATTGTGGAAACAAAATCAGGATAACACAAGATCTAGTAGCTTCTACATTAAGGGATCAAAGGGTTTGGAATATGATATTCCGGAGGTCAAAGGAGCTAGGATTAAAACCAAGAATCACCTACCCAGCAAAACTGAGTATAATGTCTCAGGGGAAAATATGGTCATTCAGTGAAACAGAGGACTTTCAAGCTTTCTTGATGAAAAACCAGAGTTAAATAGAAAATTTGACATTGAAATACAAGAAGCAAGAAAAGCATGAGAAGGTAAACAGGGAAAAGAAATCATAAGGAACTTATCAAAGTTGAACTATTTACATGCCAACATGGAAAAATGGTAATTGTAACTTATGAAACTTTTCTCAGTATGAGAATAGGTGAAGAGAATATAAATGTATATGTATGTATGTGTATATATATACATCATACAGGTCTATATTATAGGAGGATATATGGGCATATGAATACATATGTGAGTGTGCATATATATGTGTACAGGTATACATAGACAGAGGGCACAGGATCAATTGAATAGGAAGGGATGACACTTAAAAGGTGAAATTGAAAGATGAGAGAGGAATACAATGAGAGGAGATGGGGAGAGATAGAATGGGGTAAATTATCTCATATAGAAGTGGCAAAGGGAAACTGTTGCAATGGAGGGGAAGAACAGAAAGGCAAAAGGGAACAGGTCAACTTTACTCTTACTGAATTTGGCTTAGGGAGGGAATGACATACACACTAAATAGGGTATCTCGCCCTACAGGAGAGTAGGGGGGCAAGGGATGAGAGGGGGGATGATGGAGGGGAGGGCAGGTTGGGGGGGAGGGTAGTTAGAAGCACACACTCTTGAAAAGGGACAGGGTCAAAGTAGAAAATAGAACACGTGGGGGATGGGATAGGATGGAGGAAAATATAGTCAGTCTTTCACAGTATATCCACTATAGAAATGTTTGGCATAGCTACACATGTACAACCTATATTGAACTGCTTATCTTCCCAGTAAGGGTGGGTGACAAGGGAGGAAGGGAAAGAATCTGGAATCCAAAGTTTTAAAATCAAATGTTTAAAAATATATTATTATTATTTTTTTTTTTTACATGCAACTGGGAAATAAGATACACAGGCAGTGGGGTAAGGAGATCCATCTTGCCCTACCAGAAAGTGGGAGGAAGGATGGAGGAGGATATAGGAGAGAGCAGAGTTGGGGAGGGGGTCTACAGTGGGATTGCTGTTTTGGAGTGGTGGGTAGGGGAAAGATGGGGAGAAATTTGTAACTCAAAATCTTGTTGAAATGAATGATGTAAACTAAAAATAAACATAAAATTTAATTTTAAAAAAAGAAATAATGAAAGGTACAGTTTCAGAGAAATCTAGGAAGACTTGAATGAACTGATACAGAGTGAAGTGAGTAGAACTAGGAGAACAACTTACACTGTAACAGCATCATTGCAAAGATAAACAATTTTGAACAAATTAAAAACTTTAATCAGTGCAATGATTAACCATGATTCTAAAGGAGTTGTGATGAAGACTTTTCCTGACAGAGAGGTGATGGACTAAATATTTAGAATGGGAAACACATTTTGGGGGCACAACCATCATAAAAAATTTTTTTGCTTGACTATGCATATGCTACGATGGTTTTGTTTTTCTTTTTTTTTCAGTGGGAGAGGGGAGATGGAAGTGAGAGAAAATAAATGAAAAAATTAATTAAAACAATCATATGAAAAAAAATTCTTTATTGAAAAAAAATTCTCCAGACCACTATTAAAAACAATTCTGATACTTTGTTTCATGATCATAAGACTGGCAAAAGTGACCAGAAAAAAAACTAAAATGTGCATTTAGGGAGGCTGTGGGGGGACAAGAATATTTGGTAGAGTTATGAATTTGTCTAATCACTTTGGAAAGCAATTTTAAACTCTACCCCCAAGGGTCACTAAACTGTGCATATTTTTTCACTCAGTGATCTATTAGTCATATACTTCTAACCAGTTAGAATTACACACACACACACACACACACACACACACACACACACACACGCATTACCTAGAGAGACGCATGTACACACATGTATTCATACATCATACATATACACATATATGTACACACATATATCAGCGCTTTAAGTTGTGGCAAGGAATGGGAAACAAGGTGGGTACCCACCATATGGAGAGTAGCTGAACAAATTATAGTATAGAAATATAATGGAATATTACTATGCCACAAGAAATAACAAAAGGTTAGATTCAGTAGAGTGAAATGAGCAGAACCAGGAAAACAATTTATACGATGACTACAGTAACATGAAAGAAAACAGCTTTGAAATATTTAAGAATCTGATCTAAGACATGACCCAATAATGATTTCAGGAAATTGATGATGAAGAACCCTTCATATTTTTTGTCAGAGAGGTAAGTGAGTTATGTATTTTCCTACCTGGACAATATGTGAATTTATTCTACTTAACTGTTAAAAGGGAGGGATTTTATTGGTGGCGAAAGAAGCATTTTGAGGGAAAGAGCCAGTGGATAATGAGAGTGATGAAAAACAAAGAAAAGAAACCAATTGACTATTTTTTAAAATGCTCCCCAAAAGAGCACAAGGAAATTAAGATGGGGCACAGATAGGCAGGGCAGTTTTGTTACTGTCTTATTAAATTTAACATACAATTTAATGCAACTTTCATACAGTCCTTTTTCTGTTCTTTGTATATTAAATTTGTTACTCCTTGTTGATTTTTAAGTTCATATAGTGAGTATCTCTCTGGGCCACTCTTATAGAACCAGGTTGCTACATATGACCCTCAGGGTTCTAGGATACTAGGATGGGTTGAAGAATCTATTTTAATAATCTCAGGGACCTAAATACCACCAATTGGAAACACTCAGGATTACCATCACAATGAAACAGAAGCAGAGAGTAGCCCCAGAATCCTTGCCACCCCTCCCCTCCCTATTTAAGGTTCTCTGCCTGCTAGAAGATGTGACAGATTATAGCTTGGTCTTCATTCATTTTAAAAAATGAATTCCATGAAGCAGTCACATGTATTCACATTTACACTGTTCAACATTGTAATTCTGTAAAATATGCTCATCAGTTCTGGTCCAATAGAAATATAAAGGACTGAAGCCAATAATGTGACCTCTTCCATAGGATTTAGTATTTGTACTAGCTGGGCCCTAGCTGTATTTGATGAAAATAAAATAAAGCAGTAAAAGTAGACTTTGCCTCTAGATTAGAATAGATAGTTCCAAGGAATAGAACCCTTATTTCATTTCTATTTTTTACCAGATTCCTAGAGTAGAATCCAGAAGAAAAGAATGTTTTCGATCACCTATGCTGTTATGGGCTTGGCTATTTACATCTGTACTGTCTGTACCTCTCCCACTGGAGCAAGAACTGACCCCAGAAGAGTTTTCCCAGATAAGAGCCTGGTGGACCCTTATGTAATTATTTTTTGTCTTCCTTATATGTCTTTGAGAGAATCAGATATGATTATGTACATTTTAGAACCCATTGTCTGTCCATTTAAGGATGTTCTAGGCCACTTAAGGAAAACCCAGTATCTATGTAGTATATTATTCTCCCCAGATTGTAAGTTTCTAAACAAATAGAATTTATAGGTAGAACTTCTAAAAATAAAACTGAATTCTTGGCCATGAACCATAAAAACTCACAAAATAGAAAAAGCTTTTGAAGATGAAAGGGAGAAATTATCTGTTGCTTCAAATTGATATATTTTTTTTCCTTTTTAAATCCTCCAGGGGTAGTTAAATCCAAGGAAAATGATTCCTTGGCAAGAGAAAGGGAAATCAATTTAAAAGTAATTTTCTGGGAGAGAAAGCTAGACCTGAGTGGGGGAAATCCTGCCAGTCAGACTGTAATATAGGAGAAGGGAAATCTGAAAACCTGGCATGGATCTCAGGAGAATATTTTCTGTGTGAATGAGCTAGTGGGAGTATCTATCTTGTTATACGTATGTATGTATGTATGTGTCTCTCTGTGTATAAATGTATGTATACATGTGTGTGTATATATATATATTGTATTAGTATTGTATTAGTGCTGTCATCAATTCAGGGAAAATAATAAATAACTTTTAACTGAGTCACTTTGGGAGGGAATGAAATAAGAATTTAGGTTCAAATCTTGAGCGGTTATATGATTGACAATTACTGAACAGGTCACTCAGAATGAAAGGGAGAAACAGATAATTAAATCAGAAAGCCCAAAATTTATTTTATATGATAGTGTTGAATATTTGTCCTCTGTTTTCGAAGAGGACCAATGACATCACAGGGGGATGTCTTTACTTGCATATGAATCAGATTTGAGAGACACAAAGTTGCACAAAGTCATCAGCCTCACTCTGTCTTCCAGAGAAAGCAGAGTTTAGTGGCAAGACATAAGTCAGGACGACTGACAATGGCCCAGAATGCATCTTAGATGGCTAACCAAACTCTAAGCATTCCACAGTGCCTGCTTCAGCCTCCTCCCTGGCCATTGGAATAAATTGTTCTCATCTGCTCATTGTACTAGGAGAAGTCTTCACATGCTTGGAACAAACATCTCCCTGACTCACTGAAGCATTTGAGATCTGTCAGTCACCCTCAGCCTAGTATAGTCCACCTGAAGAGACACGGGTGGGAGCTGCATGAAGCGAGTGACCAGCAAAGGTGGATGAGCAGCCCTGAAGAGGGCTGGCACCAGCGATGCATAAGCCCCACATGTAATACTTGTTCTGTGAAAAGCAGGAAACAGCCCTAAGGAAATGAAACAGTTGCAATCAGCTTTATCTCCTGTTAGTTCAGGAGTTAAAGACTTGTAATCAGACTCCATCCACTGGGACTGATGCGTAGGAAGTGCCTTTTTTTAAAAAACTGTATCGGCTTATAGCTATCGCTTTCTATGTAGGTTTGTCTTTGAACTAAACTGAGATATGTTTTCTACTTGAACGTGTTTGTCCTCTGTTTAAAGATTCCTTTTTTATACCTACATGTAAGGCTGCAAACTGAATACAGGGCATTGAAACAATCTTGGGTGTTTTGGTTTGAAATGCTTAGGTTCTAGTTTTAAGTCAAAAGGTGAACAGCCTTAAAAAATGTCCTTGAGAGTCAGATCAGATACCTTATCACACCCTGACTGTGTTTGAAGATATGCCTATGAAATAATTTTCTGTTACAGATTTTAAAAAACTACTTATTCACTTCTGTAAGAAGGTGAGTGGAAACAAGAAGACTTTTTGTTTATTTTAACCTGAGAAATATACCATGGTAGTTAAGCTGCTTGAGAATAACAATGGCTTTGTTCTTTGTAGTTATCCTCTCTAGAGCTTAGCACAGAGCCATTCAGTAAGCAGCTGAATGTTGCCATAGATAGAACATGGGACCTGGAGTCAGAAAGACCTGAGTACAAATCTGGATTTAGACACTTAAAATCTGTGTGACCCTGGGCAAGTAACTTAACTTCTATCTACCTCAGTTAGCTCTTCTATAAAATGGAGAACATGCACATCCCAGGGATGTTTCTCATGTAAACGTAATCATGTTTGTATAGCCCTTTGTAAACTTTAGAGCATTATATAAATGTTAGCTATTAGCATTTATTATCTAATTATAGCAGATGCTTAATGAATGTTTATTGATTGGTAATTAGAAAACAAATTAATATGTTATAAAAGGACATATAAGTTTTACAAATTAATGCTTTTAAATACAAGCAATTTCTCCCTGTATATGGAGGTTACAATAGCTGAGTAACCAGAATAGTAGGACTCTTGTTTTAGAGCATAAGTCATGAGAGCTGGAAATATTTAAAATGTATGAATTTGGAAATGATTGCTTATAAATTATGTAAGTGATTAATTTTGTGAGCCATTAATATATATCCTGTAAGCATTTCATTGGTCCCTAAGACACTCCTATGACAAATCCTGATAATTGATGGCTCTTGGGAAGGAGACAATATTAAGTATCTCCATGCAGTACATGTAGCCAATTGTCTTTCTCATTCAAACTATTGAATTAGTACCTTCAACCTCCAACACATTTGCAACTGTTTATACTGACTACTGTTACATTTTTGGAGATGTACATCATTATGGACAATTGTGAAAAGCAACCTCATTTTATATGCCCACCAAATTCCATGTGATAAAGTTCATTCACCCGAATTCACCATCATCACTTGGCTAGATTGTTGGACATTTTATTTAACCATGACAGACCTAGCTTTTCAGATATAAGGCAAAAGCTCAATTACATAACCACTAGATTGTAGTTTTTGTCTTAATTGTTTGAGTTTGAAATTTAATGGATTAAAGTGTAATGTTGAAAATGTACTGAATGCTAATTAGTATGAAACTGGACTATCAAAATGTGAAATGAAATCTGTCGTTACAATATGAGAATAATCCTACAAAAACAAATTGTCCTTTGTGACTAAGGACATGCATGGAGTGAACATTAATATACTGCATTTGGGGGGGAGGGGAGAAGGCAGGGCAATTGGGGTTAAGTGACTTGCCCAAGGTCGCACAGCTAGTAAGTATCAAGTGTCTGAGGCTGGATTTGAACTCAGGTCCTGCTGACTTCAGAGCCAGTGTTCTATTCGCTGCACCACCTAGCTGGTCCTTGCATTTTTAATTATACTAACTTAGCAGTCCATATTGAACTTACAGATAAGATCAATTTATATTTAATATTCTTCTTTTAAAACATAAAATGAGAAAACTGTGAACCACATTTGGTGATTCTGAGTAAACTGCATGGTTCAAAGGCAGCCAATAAAACTCATCATGCAGCTACTATGTGCCAGGACCCTGCTAAGCACTGAGGATACAAAATCTTTTAAAAGGTGGTCCTTACCCTCAGGGAACTTACGCTGTAATGGAAGAAGGCAACACACAAAGGAAAGCTGGAAAGCAGGTTGGAGGAAGAAGGGCCAGGGATGGTACCTGACTTGACGGCATGGTAGAGAAGTCAGAGAAGTCCCAGAGTAGTAGAACCAGGTGAGGAATAAGGAGATGTTCTGAGTTGTGCTCCCTTTTCGGAAGTGTGGGGCTTCATGGCTCCACTCTCTAATCAGAGGGACAGAGGGCAGTGATGAGCTGAAATCCCAAGGCTAATGGGATCTCGTCCTACATAAAGTATATACTTTTATTATAAAGGAGTGCTACACCTACATCCTTGACCAATTTAACTATCCATGGTTTCACAAAGCATCATAGACAAAAAGGCAACTTTTATGAAAATGTTGGATGGGATTTTAGATCTTGGCTCATTTCTATTTTAAGATCATCTGATTCTATTTGGAAACCTTGATTTTTCCATCGTACTTTGAATATCGATCCTCCTTGTTATATTCCTTTAAATATGTACATTAATTACAATTGTACAGGATCTCCTTTTCCCCACAACTAGAAAAAAGCATGTGGCTTCTATAGATGTGCTGCAGTATTACAGTTATTAAAGACAAAGAATGTGAGGAAAGGGAAATAAGAACCTGGTACATGTTGCAGTTTGAAACAAACCATCATTATCTTAGGGTTTAATACATTTGTAATATGAGTAATATCAACACCCATCCAGCGACTGCTTGATCATTCAACTCCTTTCTTATTTGCTTGTTCACATTATTTATTTAGGATGTGGCCAAAAAAGGAGATTATTGAATACTGGATATTAAAATCAATTAATTGGTCATTAGATCTACATTATTGGTCATGGATGATCAGTTACTGTTTATCAGATTTAGAACACTGATTTTGGATTATTCAACGAATCAGTTTAAAATATTTATTTATTCAGTCCTTACTACATGCCAGATACTGTGTTCAGTTCTAGGATTACAAAGACCAAAAGTTAAAACAATCACTGCTCTCAAAAAGCTTAACAGTTTTGGGCAAGACAGGGCATAAGTATCTATGGAATAAATAAAAAGTAGTTAAAATTAAGGTAGTGAGGGAGGACAGTTGGAAGGTCAGAAAAGTCATAACAGAGAAAGTGAGGCAGTCAGTTAAGAAACATTTAGGTGCTTGAAGAGTGTCTTGAAGGAAGTGAATGCTTCTGTGAGGTAAGAAGGAAGTACATATCAGTCATGTGGGATGATCAGTACAAAGACACAGAGAGGGAAGATGGAGTGCCTTCAGTGAGACACAAAGATTAGACAGTCTTGGTTGTAGAGTGTGAGAATAGGGCTGATGCATAATGAGGCTGCAGAGATAGGCTGAAGTCAAGTTGTTTAGGACTTTAAAAGCCAAGTAGAGAACTTGACAATTTTTATCTGAGAAGCGATATAAAGAGCGACTAGAGTTTATTGAGTTGAGGATTGACCTAGTCAGATCTTAACAAGTGTCTTTTTGGTTTTGAGTGAACCTACAATCACTTCTTTATGAAATCCCACAATGTCAATAACTTATCCTCGTGGTTATCAATTTGTATCATTGATATTTACTTTGAACAGACGTCTCTAGCTTCTTCTCCCCTCCACCTTTCTCCTCAAGAAGCTCCAATTCGTACCAGGAAAGGAAGACAGAAGTTGGGCTTTTGGCCCATTGGATTTGGTCTTTAGCTATTCTGCTTTCCTCAGAGAGAAGAATAATGGGGCAGAATTAAATCTGTCTGCTCCCTCAAATATCATATGACCAGGTTCAGTCTAGCTTCTGATTGCTGTGTCATTATTGGAAGGAAGCAGGACCCCAAGCTCCATATCCAAGGCTTGCTCCTTTCCGCTCCAAATACCAATTCCACAATTAACACACATAGTGGATAGCAAAGAAATCCACTTATCCAAATTGTAGCAAAACTGAAATTGGAGAAGGTACATATAGAAGAATATATAGTAAAGGAAGTAAGATAACTCAGCTCAACCGAGAGAGAGAGAGAGTCCTGGATTATACCTAACATGAAACTCCCCATAATCTCTAGTGTTGCAAGCTGGAGATAGCGACATGATGACAACTGTTAGCTCCACTCATGTCTTCCCACAGTTCTTTCCTTCGGTAACCTGAAGTGGAGTTGGTCTCTTCCATCTTCCCTCTCAAAGCTGGAAGCCAGGAACCCCCAAAGTGATTTGAATCTTGAAGAGTCCCAAAGAGGAATGACAAAGGTTAAAGCTTTCCTGCTCTTGCCAGCTCTTCACACAGGGCAGGACATTTATCTCCACCAATGAGAAGAGAGTATCAAATCAATGGACTTTGGGGCAGGGATCATATAATTTGATTGTATATTGTGTGACAGCTGTGGAACTTCTCCCACTATCTTGTGTTATTATTGACTTGTATGACAACATCCTGCTTTAATTGTAAACAGAAGAATTTGCTGCATGGGGTAAAAATCTGTTTGGATTGTAATACTTTGTTTACCTATGTTCTCATTTTGATCCAGTGAGGAGAAAGAACATTATAAAGAGTAACAACAATATTATAAAGATGATCAACTGTGAAAGATTTAGCTACTCTGATCAAGACAATGATCTAAGACAGTGGTTCTCAACCTTCCTAATGCCTTAATACTTGTATGTGGGCGTATCTGCAGGTGGGTGGACCCACCTGGAGAGGGATAGAGGAGTGGTGTCTCTGTTCCTAAGACCATTGGAAATATGTGTTTTCCGATGGTCTTAGGCAACCCCTGTGAATGTGTGAAAGGGTCGTTCGACCCCCAAAGGGGTCGCGACCCACAGGTTGAGAACTGCTAATCTAAGACAATTTCAAAGGGCTCATGATGAAAGATCCCAGAGAGAGAACTGGTGAATGCTGAATGCAGAGTGAAACATGCTTTTTTTCACTTCCTTCATTTTTATCATCATATTGTATTTGTGTTTTCTTTTTCAACATGGTTAATGTGAAAATGTATTTTGTATGACTTCAAATGTATAATTATATCAAATTGTTTGCCTTCTCAAAGAGAAGGGAGAGTTGAAAGGGAGGGCAAGAATTGAGAATTCAATTTTTTTTTAATGAATGTTAAATTTTTTACATGTAATTTGAAAATATTTAACCAAATAAATAAAAATAATTTTAAAAAAATATCATGTAGGCTATGACTAAAAATGACATCTTGTTACTGTGTGTTTTTCCCACACCTACTCACTGACCAAATATACTGGTATAAACTGCATCAGGAAGTCACTGGTCCCCAGGGGCAGGATCAGCTCCTTAACTCTTAATTAGACAGATCTGTCATTGAAGATAAAAGAGTATAGAGATGTTTTCTGGTTGTTTGTAAGCTAAAAGCTAGCCGAGTATAGTCCTGAGAGCCCTGTTTTTCTCTTCAGAAGACCAGAATTCAAGTCTTCATTTCTTCATCTCTAAAACTTTTTGGATACTTCTACTATCTACCCCACAATATTAATGTGGGAGAAGGATCCAAGGTACCACATAAATATGAAATGTTGTTGTCATACCTCCACTTTTTCTTGTAATACTTCTTAACTAAGCAAAATGCTTCTTATTTCTGTACTAGAAACACAGAACCTATAAACCACAAGAGAGTTGGAAGCTACATTTACCACCAAGTTACTCATTCTTTTCCTAGCTCAAAATTCAAAAGTTAAAAAGGGTCCAACAAGTCATGAATTAACCTTTTATGGGCAGATTAGATAAGAGAATTCTATTACTGCATAAGAAGAAACTGAAGACAAGTAGAGGTGATTTCTTTTGTTGACTATGTTTGTTATTAACAATTTTCCAAAAGAGATAGGTTTTGGTCACTTTTAGTGATCCACTCTCATTCTCAGTTTCCTCATCTCTAAAATGAAGGCATTGGATATGATGGACTCTAAGGTCCCTGTCAGATCTAAATTCTGAGTGAGAAAGCCATGGAAAAAGTCACAGCAAGTCATCTTTCCAGTCCAGGTCAGCTTAGAGTTAGAGAGACCTGTGGACACCAGTTTGCTGGCTGTCCAGGAGTGCAATGTAGCAGCAGAAGCATTACTGGGCTGTGGCAGCAGCAGTGGGAGCAGCCCAGTGCTCAGAGATGGTAAGGAATGAACACCCCGGCAGAAAAAGATCCCAGGGGACTCCTATATTAGCAATGGGAATGAGAACAGGTGCCATCTAGAAGTTACCCAAGCCCATGTCACAGTTCCAGATAGGAGAGGAGTGGTCACAGTCATGATGGAACAAGACTCCTACCTGTGTAAGGATCAGAGAATAAACTAGAGGGACAGTAAAAGAGACCTATTCCTGGATCGTGCCACATTGGAAGTGCTGAAAACTTAGAGGCTCCCAGAATGAATTCTGAAAACAGCAGAAGAACATAACAGACAGAAGCTCAAACCAGACATCTCTCCATCTTGGTCTGAGCAAATCAAAAAAGAACCTCACCATAAAAACATTTCAGTTACATCTTGAAGCTCTCATTCCATGGGATCTTCTCTTTTGTAATGTTTTTCTCCTAGTATCTTGGAACTTATATCCAGGCAACCCAAAGTCATGAATCATGAGTCTCCCAGAACATAACATAGCCTCATCCTTTTCTCATTTAGCTTCCCAGCAAATCATCATTTCTATAAGATCATAAATTTAGAAATGAAAGGGACATGTAGTCCAACCCTTCATTTTATAAATGAAGAAACTAAGACCCAGAGAGGGTAAGTAATTTTCCCCAAGTCACATAGCTAGTAAATGTGGAAAAGCCAGCATTCAAATCCAGATCCCTTACATTCAGATTAAGCATTCTTTTTTTATGATGCCTTCCCAAGAGCCCTTTCTTTAGGATCATAAACGTATTTCCTAAATATGTCTTTCTACAATCTGATTCCCATGGTCACGAAAGGCATTGTCTTCATTCCTGGCACCATGAAATGATAATAATAGCCAGCATTTTTATGGTGCTTGAAGGTTCGCAGAGAGATTTACAAATGTGATCTCATTTGCTGCTCACAACAACACTGTGCGTATGTGCTGTTATTGCCTCTATTTGACAGATAAGGAAGCTAAAGCAGAAAGAGGTTAAGGAACAGCCAAGATCACACAACTAAGTAGATGGAGTTGGATTAGAACTCGGGTCTTCCTGATTTCAAATCCATTATCACAATGCAAATCATACAAGAGGGGTCAAACCATACAGCTCTTTGAATACAAATCTTGGGTCTGAAAGATAGTTGAAGGCTCAGTTATGGTTAATTCAAGAAGTAAAATAGCATGACCAGTTACATATTTTGTTTTTTAATGAAAAAATTATTTAATTAGCCAAAACTCACCTTCTCACTCCACCCAAGAACACAACAAAAACAGAACCCATTATAACCAAATAAAATAAATTTCCACATTGGCCGAGTCCAAAAAATATTTGCTTTACTCTACAGTCTGAGTCCTTCAGAATAGGTAGCATGTTTCATTATTAATCCCCTGAAGATGTGTTTTTTCATTAGGCTGATAAGAATTCAGCGCAATAGTATTCCATCATATTTACATGTCATAACTTGTTCATCTATTCCCTAATCATGGGCCTCAGATTCCCATGCTTTGTCACCTCAAAAAGTGCCATAAATGTTTTTGTACATGCTTGGAATTTGTTGTACTTAATACTCTATCCCTCCCTTGAACTCTCTAATTCCATTCTTCCTAATCCTCCTTCTCCCCTTTCCCTCCTATTTCTCTGTTTTGTAAAATATATTTCTATATCCATCTGTATGTGTTTATTCTTCTTTCTTTTGACCAGTTCAGATGAGAGTGAGGTTCAAGTGTCAGCCTCTTTCCCTCATACCTTACTTCTTGTTTACACAGATATATTCTTGAATATCTAGATTATTGAGATAATTTTTCCTTAAATTCCTTTCCTTCCCCTCAATGTATTCCTTTTCTTCTCTCTTTCCACTATAAAGATCATCAAGATATAATAGAACCACTCCCAGGCCTTGTCTAATTAGACTCCTTCTATAATGATAATGATAAGTTCTGAGAGGACACATATCATCTTTCCACATTTGAATGCAAGGAGGTTATCCTGGTTTAGTGCTTTATCATTGTTCATTCTTTTTATCTTTTTATGTTTCTCTTCATTCCTGTGTTTGAACTTCCAAGTTTCTATACAACTCTGGTCTTTTCATCAGGAGTACTTAGAAGTCTCCTATTTTATTAAAGGTTCATTTTTTTCCCCCTGTAACGTTATACTTTGTTTTACTGAGTAAGTTATTCTTGGCTGTAAGCCTATATCTTTTGCCTTCTGGAATATCATATTCCAAGTTCTCTGTTCCTTTGTAGTGGGGGCTGCTAAATCATGTATGATCCTGAATGTGGCCCCTCAGGATTTCAGTTCTTTCTGTCTGGCTGCTCACAGTATTTTGTCTTTGACCTGAGGCTCTGGATTTTGACTATAAATTTCCTAAGAGTTTTCATTTTGGGTTTTCTTTCAGAACATGATTAGCACATTCTGTCTATTTCTGCTTTGCCCTTTGATTCTGAACAGTTTTCTTTGAACATTTTAAAAAATACAATATGTAAGTTCTTTTTCTTTGACCATTTATATGGTCTAATCGTTCTTAATTTTTTTTCTCCTCAATCTGTTTTCTAGGTCAATTGTTTCTACTATGAGATACTTTACATTCCACTTTTTCAGCCTTTTCACTTTTTTTTTTAATATTTCTTGTTGCCTCATGGGATCACTGGCTTCTATTTGATTCTTTCACATTTTTAGGAAATTTGTTGCTTGGGCAAGTTTTGCACTTCTCATGTCTGAATGTTAACTTCCTTTCCAATTCTTTTTTCCGTAGTTATCATTTCTTTTCCCACTTTTTTCCTCAAGCACTCTCATTCTGTTTATTAAAAAAATATATATTGGCTGAGAATTATCTAGCAGACTCACTCTGTGTCAGATTATTCTGCCCCCTTGTCCAATACAAGCCTCACAGATACCTAGGCTCCTTAAGAGTTTACCCATTAAGTCAAATATTTAATAAACATTGGTTTTTTTTGCCTTAAAGAAGACTTGAGGCAAATTAATTTGGCAGGGCACAGTGTGTTGATATTTTGGCGTCTCAAGCAGCCCTAATCTAAACCTTAAACATCAACAGTCTTATCCCATACCACAAACCCATTAGATGAACATAGATAATTTTTTAAAAAGGAAAATGGCAGTTGCTATAAGGATTGTGAAAAGTCAGGACAAAAGGAGAGTATCCATTAGTTGGAGGCTGCATGAACAAATTAAAACAATATTATTATTGCGCTGTTAGAAATTATGAAAGTGGGGGTGTGGAGCTAAGATGGTGGAGTAGAAGCACAAACTTGGCATGTGCTCCTGCTCCAACCACTTCCAATACATGTAAAAAATGACTCTAAACAAACTTTAGAGCTACAGAACCCACAAAATGACAGAGAGAAACAAATCTCCCACTGAAGACAACTCAGCAGGCCGATGTAAGGGTCTATCACACTGAGCTGGGAGCCAAGAGCAGTCCCACGTGAGCTGCACAGTTCTGGCCCCAGGGTGGCCCCAACCAGCAGTGGCCAGAGCAGACTTCAGGAGAGTGAATCACCAGCAACTGTGGCAGTTTCCAGACTTCTCAACTTATGGTAAAAGAAGAAAACACAAGACTGGCAAAAGGAACATTCAGAGGCTAGGAAGGCACAAAAAAAGACATTACAACCTTTGAAGTTTGAGTAGTCCATTTAAACAGACTACTTTGGAATCTGGTGAAGAAAAAGTGTTTACTATCTGAAGAAGTTCCTTGAAAGCAAGAGGCTATCTCATTCAACTTGTAACATGTGGCCAGTCAAGAAGAACTAGCACCTCTGGTGTGAGGGTTTGCTGACCCCTTTTCAGGGTGGCTTACCCATCTTTGGTGTCTACAAAGCATTCAGCCCTCACCTGTGGCTCCAAGACACAAAACCACCAACAGGCTAAAGCAGGTTAAGGGTAACTAATAGGCTTCAAACTCATTGATGAGTTAGGAGGGTGTCCACCCCAAACACAGTAAAATTTCAGTGACAGAATGGATAGATGAGGATAATTTCTTCCAATGGCCATGAAGGTGGTAGAAGCAGGTGCTATTGATTGCTTAGAGCTTGGTCACACTTCAGAGATACCATGGTCATCCGCTGCATCATGGGTTATCACCAATAATCTTGACTTTTGTCTTGCTTTTGGACTTCAGTGACTCTGGAAGAGAGAATGAGGCTGGTGACTTTATGCAACTATGCCTCACTTAAATCCAAGTCAAGACATCACTCTATGATATCACTAGTCCCCTTTGAAAATGAAGGACAAACAACAGAAGTTCAACTTGTGCCTGAACAAGAATCCCTTCTGTGACATATCAAGTTGTCATCCAGCCTTTGTTTGAAGGCCTCCAGTGAGGAGACTCTGTTACTTAACAAGGGAATCTGTTTCATATTCAGATAGCTCTGATTGTCCAGAAAGTATCTTTACAGCATTAAAATACTTTGTAATATATAAAGCGAGTTATTAAAAGAAAATTTGAAGATCATAGAACATATTACTTATTAGACTTATGGATAGGTGAACAATTTATGAATAAATAAGAGAGAACAGTGTAAGGTATAAAATGCATAATTTTGGTTACATTAAATCTAAAAGGTTTTGTACAAATAAAACAAATGTATCCTAGATCAGAAGGAAAACAGAAAACTGAGAAAAACATTTTATAGACAGTTCCTCAGATAAAGGTCTCATAGCTCAAATACATAAAGAACTTTTTGAAATCTATAAGAATACAAGTCATTTCCCAATTGATAAATGATCAAAGGATATGAACAGTTTTCCAATGAAGAAATCAAAACAATTTATAGTCACATAAAAATGCTCAAAATCATTTTTATAAGAAAAAAGCAAATTAACACAATCTTGAGATATCATTTTACACCTACCAAACTGGCTAAAATGATTGAAGGGGAAAGTGGCAATGTTGGAAAAAATGTGGAAAAAATAGAGAAACTAATTCACTGTTGGTGGAACTGTGAACTGATCCAGCCATTTTGGAGAGAAATCTGGAATTATTCATTATTTTTAAACTGTCTATACACTTTGACACAGCAATACCACTATTAGATCTGTTTCCAAAGATGGTTAGAGGAAATGGAAAAAATATATACATTTTAAAATATTTACAACAGCTCTCTTTATGGTGGAAAAAAAAACTGGAATGTTGTGGAGATGTTCATCAATTGGGGAATGGCTAAAATTTTGTGGTATATGATCATGAGAGGGTCCTACTATGCTATAAGAAATGATGAGCTGTATGATCTTAGAAAAATATAGATCATTTGCACAAAATAATGAAGAGTGAAATGAGCAGAACCAGGAGAACACTGTATGCAGTAAGAACAATATTGTTTTAAGAACAACTTTGAGTGGCTAAGTCATTTTGACTATTATAAATACTCAGATTAACTGCGAAGGACCTATAAGGATGATAGTATTTACATCCAGACAAATAAAAGAACCAATAAATAGAAGTATGCATAGAATGATTTTACATAGACACACACACAGAGACACATTTATGCCTAATGGTGGCCATCCCTAGGATGGGAGGGAGGGAAGAAAAAAGGGGGAAAAAAACAGTTGCATGATAATTTATTATATATTTAAAAGGAATAACAAGTAGTACATTATAGATTTGCAGTTTCATGCATAATCATATTCTTTTTCCTATTCTATTACGTTATTAAAATGGTTGTTTTATTTAAGTTCAGAATAAAATAAATTTAAAAGTAAAAAAAAAATTTATTCCCTAATTAGTAAATGGTCAGAAGATATGAATAGAGAGTTTTTAGATGAAGAAATTAAAACTATTTATAGTCACATAAAAAAATTCTCTAAATCACTACTGATTAGAGAAATTCAAATTAAAACAACTCTGAGGTACACATCACACCTCTCAGATTGGCTAACATGACAAAACAGAAAAATGATAAACACTGGAGAAGGTGTGGGAAAATTGGAACACTAATGCATTGTTGATGGAGTTGTGAACTGATCCAACCATTCTGGAGAGCAATTTGGAACTATGCCCAAGGGGCTATAAAAATGTGCATAGCCTCTGACCCAGTAATACCACTTCTAAGTCTGTATCCAAAAGAGATAATAAAAATGGAGAAAAGACCTACATGTACAAAACAATTTATAGCAGCTCTTTTTGTGATAGTCAAGGACTGGAAATTGAAGGAATGCCCATCAATTGGGGAATGGCTGAACAAGTTGTGGTATATAAATGTAATGGAATACTATTGTTGCATAAGAAATGAGCAGGTGGACTTCAGAAAAACCTGAAAAGACTTACATGAACTGATACTGAGTGAAGTGAGCAAAACCAGGATAACATTGTACACAGCAACAGTAACATTGTGTGACGACCAACTTTGATAGACTTAGCTCTTAGTATTGCAATGATCTAAGACAATTCCAAAAGATTCATGATGGAAAATGCTATCCACATCCAGAGAAATGACTATAGAGTCTAAGTGCATATTGAAGCATACTATTCTCTCTTTTTCGTTTGTTTGTTTCTTCTTTCTCGTGGTTTTTCCCTTTGGTTCTAATTATTCTTTACAACATGACTAATGTGGGAATATGTTTAATGTGATTATACATCTATAACCTATATCAGATTAGACACTGTCTTGGGGAAGGGGGAGGAGAATGATGAAGAACATTTGGAACTCAAAATCTTATAAAAGTGAATGTTGAAAACTAAAAATAAGTAAATAAAAATCTTTTAAAGCTCCTTTTTAAAACTCCTGCTCCATCTTTTCCAGAAATTCTAGTTGAATTTGTGGCCAAGCTATTTTTCTCTAAGACTTTGTGTTGTAGATGTTTTAGAGGCATTCTTCAATTCTTCTTAGCTTTATCTTTAGCATCCCTGACACCATAATGATTCTATATAGTGGGATTCTTTTTTTGCTTGCTCATTTTTCTAGACTACTTCCTGATTTTGAACTTTGACCTTCTAAAGAGAAGGTCTAGGCTAGTCCTGTTTCTGCCATCTTGGGGTATTGAATGTTGTCTTATTCCAGGATTAAGACAGTTTGGAGAGTTTCAAACTTTCAATGATTCCCAAAATGGTCTGATCCAGGGCAAAGTTCAATTGTACCTCTTTGGTCTAAGCTCTGCAAGTTTCTTACCTAGATTTGGGTCTGAGCAAGAGTAGACTGCTAGTAGATTCATCCCCTGTCAGCAAACTGGAAAGTTCTCTTGGCTCCAAGGCACAGAATTGTAGGCTTCTTTTTGATCTGGGGTTCTTCCTGGGGTTATTCTTCTACAAGTTGGGCTAGGTGCTGGATAGGAGATCCTGCCTGATTTCTGGGCTCTTAACCACATCTCTACTGCTGCTGCTGGCTTCAGAGCTTCTTTCTTTCCCAGTATACCTTTCAGGACCTCTGTACTTGGGAATATCACTTTTGTACCCAAGTCTCCTTCTCAGTCTGTACTGACTCAGTGACCTGGAACTGACAAAATTGTGACCTGGGTGACAGATCACACCTGTACTCATCACAGTGCCCCCAAATGTGTATAGGGGTGCTCTGGTAAAAATCTAGGATCTTCTGTCACCTCAGTGCACAAACTTTCTGAATGGTGCCTGAATGTTTGCAGGTGGCATGGTCTAGTCTAGGGCCAACCTGCAGTGTCTGTAGACTTCCCTATCTCTTCCTGTGCCAAACCAGACTAAGTAAATGGCTCACTGTGACTTTTTCTGGATTTCCACATCAGTATTCAATCGGGTACACTTTCTTGATCTGTTTTGGAGGAGTTTTTTTGAGGGGAGCTTTCTGCACTGTTTCCTATCATTCTACCACCTTGGCTCCACCTCCTCATTTACATGTTTTCAATCACAAATAAATCCTTTGCTTCCTCTCACTTCTCTTTGTTATGTCATACTTATTCCTTCAAGTTTTACTTATCCTCTTCCAAAGTTCCAAGGTATATCCCCAAATCCTGATAACTCAGGATCACTGTTCATTTGACAGCACAAAAATGTAGGAAAATATCAAGAGATAACATTCATGCTACATTTATATCAAGTCACTATGATCCAAGAGTTGCTGCTTTCTGTGAGGCACTTGTGAATGACACAATCTTCAGAGATACCCAGACTTATCTGCTTCCAGTCATTAGACTGGAGTACTTGCTGAAATATTGAAATGGGGCCAGGATAGAAATAGATAATAGGGCATAACATCGGAACTAAAGAGTATTGGAATGAGAAGCAACACAAGAGTTTGGCTAATCCCACCACTTCATTTTCAAAGAGTGAGGAGAATCTGGTAGTAAATAAAGAACAGGAGATTGATAGAATAAATTATTACACACTATACAGAAGCTAATAGCACACTAGGTGTGTTTGATCTACCCAAAGATACCAGGTGTTGGGGCAAGAATTCACTCTCTAACAAAAACTGCTGGCAAAACTGGAGTAGTATGGTAGAAACTGGGTATAGATCAATTTCTCACACCATAAACCAAGAAAGGCCCAAAATGGGTAAATGACTTAGACACAAAGAATATTATCATAAGCAAATTAATGGAGCATGGAAGAAATTATCATATCAAATCCATGGATGAGGGAAGCATCATGAGCAAGAGAGAGATAGACAGGCTCATGGGAGGTAAAATGGACAATTCTGACTACATGAATTTAGGCCTAGCATATTGACTTAGTTGCTTTTGAAGAGAAAAGTAGGGAATGCCACTATCCTTCATGTCTTCTTATCTATCCCCTCTTTTTTTTTAACTTTTATTTATTTTAGTTTACAGCATTCATTTCCACGAGATTTTGAGTTACAAATTTTCTCCCCATCTTTCCCCTACCCACCATCCCAAAACAGCCATCCCATTGTATAACCCCTCCCCCAATCTATTCTCTCCTATGTCCTCCCCCATCACCCCTCTGACTTTCCAGTAGGGCAGGATGGATCTCCCTACCACAGTGCCTGTGTATCTTAAGTTCCAGTTGGATGTAGTTAATAATATTAATAATAATAATTGTATGTATATATATATATGTGT
>CM053580.1:215841827-215864215 GCA_028627135.1 Pseudochirops cupreus
ACTCTGCTTCCAGAGGGGAAAGCTCTGTCCCAAATCACTGGGGTTTTCCTAGCTGCTGGCACTTTTAGGTGGCTGCTGCAGCCCCCACCAGCTTTGGCTCACTGAAAACGCACTCCAGGACCACCACCCAAGACCACGATCTGGATCCAGACTGCTCAACGCAAGAGCACTTGGCCTCTGAACCACTGCTTGGCCCCCCTGCAGTCTGCAGGCTGGGAGCTCCAAAGCAGCAATATGGAGGCAGCTACAGGGCCTCCACTTCTGCTGCTTCCTTGCCCTGGACGCAGTTTGGCCGGACCTGCTTTTCTCCCCCAATTTTAGCCGAGTTCCACTGACCTTTCACTTAGTCCTTTTTTCCTTATGGCTTGATAATTCTGGAAACTACCACAGATGCCACAGATCTGCTCTCCTGAAGCTCCAGCTGCAGCTGGGCTTGGCTTGTCAGGCCGCCCCCAGGGCCAAGCCACCATTTCAGGATGGGCTGCTTTAGGCTCCCAGCACTGAGGTGGTCCCTTCTAGCCAAGCTGCCTTCAGTGGAAAGTATATTTGTGTGTGTTTTAGAGCTCTAGAATTTGTTTAGAGTCATATTTTATGGATATTTTGAGGTCACTGTGTGGGAGCTGCCATACCTTGCTGCTCCTACGCTGCCATCTTGGCTCTGCCCCTATCCCCTCTTTTTTTGTATCTCATTCCCACTAGATTTAGAGAAAATTTTTCAAATCTAGATTATGAGAAGTAAATATTCATTTGTATGACTCATGAAGGTTACTCTGCAGGCCTCTGGGTAAATTCCCAGATATCTTCACAGCTAGTTACATTCTTTTCTGATACTACAAGCTAAATTCCATGTCTTTAGCCCCACAAGAAGAATTCTACTCCCTTTCTACTACCCTCCAAGACTGTCCCACTTCCTCTAATCCTAATTTGATAGACTTTTAAATCTAGAAGATAACTTAGATCCTCTCTAGCATCCTATGCCTATCTAGACAGTTAGATAGATGAGAAAAAGATAAATTAGATAGGTAAGCTGAGAGCCGAACAGGGAAATGACTTAAAATAGGATGTAATCAATGAGTAACATGGTTAGATTCGAACCTAGAACACTTGATTTCCAACCCAATTCTCTAAGAGTAAAGAGATTGAAGAATGGATATGAAGAAACTCTACATAGAAATTTGTACTGAAATATGTGCAGGAAAGGGAAAATCTCCTTCCGCTGACTTCAATGGGTAGGGAATCTGTATGTTAATGCCAGCATGATGTCAAGAAGCTGAACAAACAGGTAAGGGCAGCCAGCAGACACTTTGTTTCTTAAGAATCCAGGGAATGACAAAACCACTTAGTCAAGGTTCAGGTTACTGCAAGAGAGTAGTTTTAACCAGAAACTAACAGCTGATCCACCCGAGGATCCGAACTAGAAAAGAATGCTGAGTGGTCTGGCAGTCAAACCCCCAGTGATAACTTCTTGAGGACCTGATTTAATGAGTGAGGTAGAGTTACACAGCATCATGGAATTGGAATATAGATCAGCCAAGTACAATTCACTGATCCAATAGATGAGGAATCTATGAAGCCTTGTTAGGTGACTTATTTGTCTCTGCCTCTCTCTGTCCATCTCTGTCTTTTTCTCTGCCTCTCTCTTCCTCCTTCCCTCCTCCTTTTATTGATAGCTTTTGTTTTAAACATCACAGTTATTTCCCAATGATCAATTTTGTTCTTCCTCAAACCCCATCCCAATGAATCTTCTGTTGTTAAAAAAAAAGATACTAAGATGATCAGAAATAAAGTCGGCATTATTAATTTTCCCTAAAACAATATACAGGACCTATCTGACAGCACATACAACATTAACTACAACATTTAACATATGTAGTCTCCTACCTATTTTTTGAAATCAATATGATATTTTTCAGTGAACAAAAATCTACTTTCTCTCCTTCTCTAGTCTCTCCCTTGATTAGAAAAAATGAACAAAGCCCTTGTAATATGCACAGTCAAGCAAAACAAATTCCTGCATTGGCCATGAACAAGAAATGATGTCTCAGTCTGCACTCTGAATCCATTACCTCCCTGTCAGGAGGTGGGTAGCATGCTCCATGAGTGCTCTGGAATTGGGGCTGGTCCCTGTGTCAATCAGAATTCTCAAGTCCTTCAGAGATGCCCATCTCAACAATATTGATGTCACTGTATAAATTGTTTCCCTGGTTCTGGTCACTCCACTTTGTATCAGTTCATACAAGCCCTCCCAGACCTTTCTGAAACTGTCCCCTCCATCATTTCCTGTACTACAACAGCATTCTACCACATTCATACACCATGACCTCAGCCATTTCCCAATTGAAATCAATGCAGTTGGGCATTTTAAATGAGAAAACATCCTCCCAAGTTCCAAACAACTGACTTACAACTTTTGAAACATAACACATTTCCAAGTTGCCCTGGTGTGTTTTGTTCCAAAAGTCTGTTTGTACACCAAATACTTTGAACTTGGAAAGATATGTTCTCATTTTAAATTGCCCAACTGACCTGGTCTTCCATTCATCCCAGGAAAAAACAAACAAACCTCACTTGGGGTATTAATACATTCCAGTACTTCTTATCAGGCTGTGTCCATGACCCTAACACTACATCCCATCTTTAGAAACAACAAATTTGGTGGGTAAAGAAAGCCATGAGGAAGAGAGAGAGGTATTAATGAAGTCAACGCCTCACTGGTTCTTTCGTTTAACAGGTTCTGTATTAGTCCCCAACCCAATTTATAAAATCATAGAATCTTAGAGCAAGAACAGACATTAGAGACTTCCCAGGGCAGCCCCCTTCTCTTAAAGATCATAGAATATCTGCATTGGAAAGGACTTCAGGAGTCAGCTAGTCCAACTAGAACCTGAAAAAGAATCCTTTGTACAACAAACCTGACAAATGATCACCCACTCTTTGCTTGAATATAACCAATCATGGGACCCCATGGCCTTTTATGGCTGAACACTCTGCTTTTGAATATCCCTAATTGTTAGGAGACTTTTAAAAATATCAAGTCTAAGGCTTTCTCCTGGTAGCTTCCTCTCATTCCTACTTCTGATCTCTGCAGCCAAGTAAAACAAACTCATTACTCTTCCTATCTGAAGATGGTAATGATGCCCCTATACGTCTTCTGTTCTCCAGATTAAAACATCTGCATCTCCTTCAGCCAGACGTATGATGCGAACTGATCTGAAGCCTCTTTGGTACCCAGTTGGTGCTTCCCAACCTTCCTCTGGATGCTCCCTAGCTAATCAATGTCCTTTCTAAAATATTGTGCCCAGAATTGAACACAAAAGTACAGATGCGGTGGGATCAGGGCAGAGCATGAGAGGACTATCACCTTCCCCCTTCTGAATGCTGTACCTCTCTCGTTAAGGAAATTGAAGACCAAAGAAGCGAAATGCCTTTCGTAAGGTCATATCATTAGTCAATGCCCAAGCCTGGACTGGAATCCAGCTTCCTGACTCCCGGCCCAAGCTCTTTCCACTTCAATGAGTAGAGAGGAATGTACCCCTACCAGTGCTCTGACTCAAGCAGGCCATTAACCTACTCTGCCCACAGCAGAATCAGTGATAGAAAAGAGAGTGTTGAAGTATTTGAGATACACACAGGGTCCTCTCTGTGCTCTCTTTTCTTAGGGAAAGTCACTAGGCCATGGCTGTCAAGATTTCTGAAGGGAAGTCATCATGTACAAAGGATTTCACAGAACTGAGCTCTCTTAGGGAACTGAAATAGCCTGTCTGGCTCACAGCATGGGATATCACTCACAGCCTCTCAGCAATTGCAGATGCTGAATTAGTTTTTGTGCTGACGTCAATGAACTAACCAGAGGCCAGACAGGAATCAGCTGTGGTAATAATGCTGCTAATCACTCCACCTGAGTTGCACTGAGTGTACCATATAGGTATTGGCCATTGAGAAAACCTTTTGTTTCCTCCGCAAAATTATAAATTATGAAATACAAAGGAATCACGGGTGCATTGAACAAGCACAGGAAACATAATACACTCAAATGGCCCATTGCACCCATTATGCATCCATTAGAATGTAAGGATGCTTTCATGGAATTGCTGAGCCAGACCTACATAATAGAGCAATCCACAGAAATTTCATGAAGGGTTGGTAGGATCCAAATCTCCTGGGCCCTTATAGCGTGGCTTTAGTTCTCCACCTTCACGATTCCTCTAATGGTGACCCTCATACTGTTAAGGACATCTTCTCCCAAGCTCCTGTTGTCCAATTCTCAAACTTAGCAATTGCCTGTAAGAACACAATTCTCAAACTGGAAATTCTCAGGAGTGAAGCTATTTTATAGCTCATACTTGTAGACCATAGGGAAGATAACTCCTCACTCATGAATCTGTTCTCCAGGGCAGCACTAGGCACTGAGGATCAACCAGAGTTCTCTGTGTTACCTCAATAAGGGACTGTGGTACATGTCTATACTCATGGGAAGTTGTACCTCTCTGACAGTGGTTTACACTCCATAATCCCATTAAACTGATTGTGTGAATCACCAGATTGATGAAGGCTTCTTCTAGTCACCCTGAAAGAGTAATGGTCTGGAGTCAGAGGATGAATTCAGTTCAAGTTCTGCCCCTTCGTTGGGGCATTGAGCCAATGGCTTTGCCCTCTGAGCCTGTTTCCTCATATTTATATAAGCTACTTGGTTATGAGTAAAGCACTAAATACATGTAAGTTAATGCTGCTTTTAGTAAAATGGTAGTAAATTAGTAAATAGTTATTTAGTTCGTTATTGGTAAAGTAGTAAATTAGTAAATAGTTATTAGTTATTGGTAAAGTAGTAAATTAGTAAATAGAAAATCTAGTTAAAATTCCACCTTGGATATCTACCAGCTATTAGAAACTAGGGAAGTCACTTGACATCTCCAGGTCTCAGTTTCCTCAGCTGTAAAATGAAGATCTGACTCTAAGGTCACGTCTATCTTTAAACCAATGAGTATATGTATTATTTTAATATAAGGAAAACTAAGAGGCATTGTGACATAGTGAATAGGAAGCCAGAGGTAAAGCCCAAAAGATGTGGGTTCAGATCCCACCTCCGACATTTATTAGCTGTGGGAACAAGTCTCTGGGGCTCAGACTCCTCTCAAAGGCTGTCATCTCTAATTTTGTAAGGTATGATCTGCCTCAGGGGGAGGGAAGGCAAAGAGAAGTTAACATGTTACCCAGGCTCACACAGCTTTTGAAGGTCTGAGGCAGGATTTGAAACTGGATCATCCTCACTCAAAGGCCAACTATGTTACCCAGGTACCTTTTAAACTCATGTGGAGTTTGAGATGCTTAGTGTCTAACACATAGGGGAAGCTCAAGACAGCAACTAGGGCCGGATGTATAGATTTGGTGTTATCTCCATGGACTGTATAGAGAGAGAATAAAATATATCCTAAGAGAGAGCCATAGAATACACCGTCAGCAAGTAGATAGGTATGGATAACGAGCCAACATAGGAGACTAAGGGAGAGCAATCAAAATTCAGACATCATTAGTAAGTTTGGAATAGTTTCATATATGTATATATATATATATATATATATATATATATATATGCATATATATAGATATGTATGTATACATATATAGAGAAATATAGAGAGACAGACACATATACACACACCCACACATAGAAATTCTACATTACTTTAAAAAAAATAGCTAACAGGGAGGGGCAGTTACTATGTGCCAGTACTTTGCTAAGCACTTTATCTGAACCATGATTATTTGGTCCTCACAACAACTCTGGGAGGTAGCTACTATTATCATCCCCATTTTACAGATAGGAAAACTGAAGCAAACAGAGGTTAAATGACTTGCCTAGGATCACACACACAGCTAATTAAATGTCTGAGGTTAGATTTGAACTCAGTTCTTCCTAACTCTAAGCCCAGTGAGTTATCCACTGTGTCACCTCATTGCCTCTTTTTTCATGAAGTACAAGGCACGGTTTTTAGCTGAGAAGGAGCAGGAGTTGATATCCAGGAGGCCAATATTAACAATTATAATACCTGAGAGGTAGGTGCTATTATTATCCCCATTTTATAGTTGAAGGAACTGAGGCAAACAGAGGTTAAGTGACTTGCCCAGGGTGACACAACTAGTAAGAGTGGAGGTTGGATTTGAATTCAGATCTTCTGGACTCCAGGTCCAGAACTCTTTCCACTTCACCATCTAAGTCTGTTGATCAATTAGCCCACCCCACTTAAAATAAGATGTTATACCCTGATATATTTATCAGGTGAGAATATATTTCAAGGTGTGAACATGGCTTGGACACCTCTCCAGGTTTAGAAGGAAGTCTCAATTGAGTGAGAGACTTGATATTGCCCTGTAGGGCCTGTATAAAACTAGGGAGCTAATTTAGAACCCAATAGGGTTCAAGTGAACCATGAGTCAAGAGAGAAGCTGCCTGTGAGAAGGAATCATTTACGAGGACAAAAGAATCTTGGCTTCAGCTTCAGTCTCCTCTTCTCCTTTTAGCCAAAAGAGGTCCTTGTGAGATTCAAAAGGTCCAGAAGATTTTGGATGTCCCACTTTCCCCTCACTGTCCAAGCTATGTCCCCAGAGGAGCCAGTTTCTGCATCAGAGGACAAGAACAGAGTGCCTGAAGAGTCAAGGCTCTAAAAAGAACCCATCAGGAAAAAAAACAAGTAATTATTCCACACCTAGGGAATGTCTTGAAGACTCTATCCAAAGGACTTTGAGGACCTGGGAATTACCCTTTTGCTCTCTAGGCTTGAGTCCACATTTCTATCAACTATTCTTACTAAACCACCTTAATAAATACCCATTTCTACTATATAACTTTCTGTCTCCCACTTTAATTCCTTTCCACCAGATCTGGAAAGCTCTCTCTTCTCAGTTCTACTTGTTGGAATCCCTATACAAAACTCTACTTTTTCTAAACTGTTTCCTTTAAAAAAAATTGTTACAGGAAACAGTTCTAGGTAGAAGTAGGAAAGGGATATATATATATGTGGAAATGAAGGTGATATAAAAGATTTTAAAGCAGCCAAATTTGAAGGAACTTCAAAGAGAAGGTCATTAAAACAACTTTGTGGTTTTCTAAATCCAGTCTGCTTTGCTCCTATTCATTCTGGGCCCAGTTAACAGTCCATTTGCGAAAGAGAATAGCAAATTGAACAGTTTGGTTGGAACTGAAAACACGGGAGGGAAATACTGCAAAATCAGACTGGAAAGAGAAATTAGAATTAGATTGCGAAAGACTTTAAATACCAAATACCAAACTAAGAATCCTAGTTGGTCATTGCACCAAGAGTTGTACAGTAGTTGTAGGGCGTTAGCTCTGAGGGGGGTCTACTGTGGGCTCAAATCCAGGCCAAGGACCCCCTAGAGCCTGTTTCTACCCACCTGGGCCCATTATCTCAGGATGTCAACTCACCCAATCCCCGTTACTCACCCCCCTACCCCCACCCCACCCCCTGTGCAAGGGAGGCTTGGAACGTTCTGACCATCCCTGAAACCTAGCCATGTGAGCTAGATAGAAGTAAGGCATGAGACAAGAGAGCAAGGGAGTATCCCACGGGAATGGCCTTCTGAAGGTTGCAAGTTAGGTGCTTCATGTAGCAAATAACGTGGTTTCCCATGAGAGAGTCTGAGTAAGTGCTTCAGCTCTTGGATCCTCAGAGGCTTATTTGAGATTGGCTTAGCATGCGTGCAATAAATGTATGAATGCTGCAATCTTCGCCGCAGTCTTCGCCTTGCCCACGGGCTCATCATTCACACTCTCCTGTTTCCATTGGCACTGCGGGTGCAGGCAACAAACAGGATTCCATTATACTTATATGCTATCACTTGTTCATTTTGCCTAGTTTATAGGTACTCCCCTTAGATCCCCATTCTTTACCATGTCAAAAGAGTTATAAATATTTTAGAATCCTTAGAATTTGTTTTGCTTAGGACTATTCCCTCCTTTAATCTCTCCTTCCTTTAAATCCCCCTCCCCCTTTCTACCCTTTCCCGTCTGTTTTTCTGATGAGGGTTTCTATACTCAACTGTGTATTTATGTGTATTCTTCCATCTTTTGACCAGTTCAAATGAGAGCAAAGTTCAGGTGTCAGCCACTAGCCACCTTTTCTCAATGGGCAGTCCACATTTCTTATTGTTGCACTATCACTATGTGAGATCATTTCCCCTAACCACAGGGTATTACTCTTCCCCCCTCCATTTTTTTCTTAAGATCATGAAGACATAACAGAGTCACTCCAAGGTCTTGTCTAGTTGGACTCCTTCTGTGCATCTTGATGATGAGAAGGCTTAGAAAGGACACATGGATCACCTCCCACCATCTGAATGTAAGCAGTTTATTCCCATTTAGTTCTTAATTATTGTTCATTTATGTTTACTTCATAACGTTTCTCTTTACTCCTTTGTTTGAACTTCAAAGTTTCTATACCACCTGGGTCTTTTCTTAAATCAATCCCAGAGTCCTCTCTCATTAAAGGTCTCATTTTTTTCTTTGTAGCATTATACTTCACTTTGTTAAGGAAGTTACTCTTGACGGCAAGCCCATAGCTTTTGTCTTCAAGAATATCAGATTCCAAGTTCTCGGTTGTTTAGTTTAGTGGTTGCAGGTTATCCTGAATGTGGTTCTTTGGTACTTAAATTCTTTCTTTCTGGCTATTTACAGCATTTTTTCTTTGACCTGGAAGTTCTGGATTTGGGCTGGTCTTCCTCAGAATTTTCATTTTAGGATTGCTTTCAGGAAGTGACTAGGAGATTCTTCTGTTTTTCTACTCTGCCCTCTGGTTCTGAGAGATCCGGACAGTTTTCTCTGAATATTTCTTGAAATACAATCTCTAGAACAAGATGGAGGACTAGACATTTTCTCTGATCCACACAATCTTTCAGACCTCTCCAAAACAGAAATTATGCACCAAAGATAAAGTAACTTCAGCTGCTTTCACGGTCTGGCACACCAAGAGTTTTAAAAAAACAAAACCCCTAAACCCAGGAACTGCTGCTCACTGACCCTGAGCTCATTCAACACCCTTCCCCTCCCTCTCATGCTATGGACACTAAGGCTGTACTAGCAGACCAAGGACACGACACAGGCCCACATCAAAACCCACCCCTCTCCCCTGTGCCCCCTTATTCCCAGTACTGCAGAACCCCCAGCTCCAGGCTCTTGAGTCTTGACATGTGATTTGACCACAGCACTTCAGGAGCAAAAGACTGTCAGGGGATGCAGCCCAGAAGTACCAGTGCTAAGGAAGGAGACTCTGAACTGCCTATACTGGAAAAGAACTGACAAAAAGAGGATGTGGAATAGATAGATCTCCAGGACAGGACACCCTTCATGTGGGGAGCTATACAGCGCTTCACCAAGCCTGAGGGGGGCTAGCTCTGACCACCTGAAAGCCACCTGGGGTAGAGACATAGGTTGGTGAACCAGGAAGCACCTGTCATGGGAGGGAGTTGAGACTTTAAGATCTAGCCCCAAAGGAAACCACAATCAGAAAGAAAGGAGTTAGAAAGGAAGAGATATGGAAAACAAGGGGAAAGAAAGATTGAAATTAGCAAAGAGTTCAAGAAGAAGAAAACTCAAAGACTTTGAATATAAACAGATAAATGAACAGGAAAAACAGTAACAGCAGAAGGAAACATGGCCTCCAGATGTAGTAAACAAGTTCAGGTATCATTGAATAAAAGGAAAACGATCCCACATTTCATAAGACAGAGGGCCCTGTGGAATTTGAGGAGAATATGGAGCTACAAATCACTTTATGGTTTAAAAGAGAAATGAGAATTTTGAGTGCAGAATTTATGTCCTGCACAATAAAAATAATGAGTATAAGAGAAAAACTTGAATCTGTAATGGTGAGCCTCACCACGGAGAACGACAGATTGGGAAGGCAAATACACAGAACTGAAAGATGAACTAGAAGAGAAGCAAAAAACAGTAACATTGAAAGAAAAGATGCTCACTGGACAAGCACACAGAACATACCATGTGCTGGGCACTGTACGATTACTATATAATTATTATTATTATTTCATTTGATCTCTGCAACAACCTTGAAAAGTAGGTGTTATGATTATCCCCATTTTACAGAAGAGGAAACTGAGGCTGGCAGAGATTAAGTTTCTTACCACACAACTAGTAAATGTCTGAGGCCAGATTTCAACTCGGGTCTTCCTGACTTCAGTCCAGCACTGTACCCACTGTGCCACCTAGCACTGCCCCATGGTAGGGCCCTTCCCCCGCCACATCACTCATAATTTAGCCCACCCCTTATAGCTAATAATGAACATTCCTCTGTAAATGAGGCACAGTGGAAAAGGCAAACTCAGGGAAGTAGTAGTGACCAGGGGAACAAGACCCAAAAATGACTGCTTCCAAAGCTTTGATAACATGAAGAATGCAAAGAAGTGAGGGGCCAGGTAATTATAGGGGTCACGAATCAGAGAACAAGAGTCTAGAGTAAACAGAAAGAGAAGATGGATAATGAAGAGACTGAGAGAAATCCTCTTTAGAAAGGGATGCAAAAAAGTGAAATTAAGAAACTGGAGAACAAGGACTAGGTGAAGGGGAGGAGAGGAAGATGAAATATTAAATGAGAAGAGGAGATCAAGAATGGGAGTGGGGAAGAGCCAGTGGGAAGAAAGTCACCCTAAAAAAATTGATGCAAAGTAAATGAGGAAGATAATACTGTGTTTATAGCAGAAGAGGGAACTTGAAACCAAGAAGCTCCTTGAGGGACATTAATGTATGTAGGATAAAAAGGGAACTGGTTAAATGAGGAAAAAAATCTTTGTATCAATTTCTAGGAAAAAGGCTTGGTATCTAAGATATATAAACAACTAACAAATATGTGTGACTAACAGCCATTGTTCAACAGATCTAAAGACATGAACATATAGTTCTCAAAAGAACTGGGAAGCATTCACAACCACATACAAAAATGCTCCAAATGACTAATGATGAGAGAAATGCAAACCAAAACAACCCAGAGGCTTTACCTTCAACACTGTAAATTGGCAAAGGTGACAAAAAATGACAACACTCAACAATGGAGGAGCTGTAGAAAGACAAGCACACTAATACATTGTTGGTGAAGCTGTGAAATGGTAAAAAAAAAAAAAAAAGAAACAAAACAAAACAAAACCTTTTGGAATTATGAAATAAAGTGACTAAAAGGTCCATACACATTAAACCAGGACTCCATTATTGAGTTTACACTCCAAAGAAGCCATCGATAATAATGATAATTTTTTAAAAAGGTTCCCGTATGCTTCAAAATATTTATAGTGGCCCTTTTAGTAATAGCTAAAAACTGGAAACAAAGTTTGCAGTGTTCATCATTTGGAAAATGGCTAAACAAATTGTGGTATATGACTGTGCTATAAGAAATGATATGTGAAGGGGTGGCTAGGTGGTGCAGTGAATAGAGCACCAGCCCTGGAGTTCAAATCTAGCCTCAGACACTTAACACAAAACTAGCCATGAGACCTTGGGCAAGTCACTTAACCCCAATTGCCCTGCCTTCCCCCCTCCAAAAAGCAAAAAGTAAAATTAAATTAAATTTTAAAAAAATAGAAATGATGTGATAAATACAAGCAAGGAAGGAAGGATCTCTAGGAACCAACGCAGGGCAAAATAAGCAGAGCCAAGAAAACAGGACGCGCACAATGTCAGTGAAAGGTACAGCCCAGCAAAAACGCAGAGTAAATGTAACAACATTACAGGGATCCAGGGGTACTCAAGTGGAAAGAAATGAGAAAATCTCTCCGTCCGATCCCTACCACGCCCGACCTGTCCTTCGTGGAGGCGGAGGGTCTTCAGGTGTTATGTGTCGCATACATTTTTAGCCTTTTTCAATGTATTGACCAGTTGTGCGCATTCTTTTTCCCTCTCCAAAAAATACTGCTTGTCTAATGGGCTGTCTCTGGAAGAGAAGAGGTGGGCTACACGGGACCCTATGGTGATATAAGAAACAGAAAATCTCGATAAAACTTTTCTTTAAAGTCATACAAGGTCTAGGATCTTTTTTTATTTTTGTTTATGGCATTCAAATAGTTCAATGACTCTTACATTTTTTCCTCTTCAAACTGTTTGTTTTTGCTATGAGATACCTAACATTTTATTTGATTTTTTCAGCCTTTTGACTTTGTTTTAAATTAGCTTGTTGCTTCATGAAGTTATTGACCCATTCTAATTTTCAGGGAGTTTGTTGCTTGGGCAAAGTTTTGTGCCATTTGTGCCAAGCTGTTAATTCCCCTTTCAATTCTTCCTTCCATAACTCTCATTTCTTTTCCATTTTTTCCTCAAGCCTTCTCATTCCATGTATAAAAACACTTTTTAAAACTCTCACTTCATCCTTTCCAAGAATTCTAGTTGACTTTGTGCCCAAGCTGTGCTTTTCTCTGAAGCATTGTTTAAAGATGTTATGAAGTCATTCTCCTATGTTTTTATGTCTTGAGCATCACAGTCACCATAATAATTCTTTATGATGGAGTTCTTTTTTATTTGTTCCTTTTTATATCCTGCTTCTGGACTTTGGAACAAATATTAAGATTAGATTCTGTGGGTAAAGTCTAGTGCTGATCCCTTGGTCTGAGCTCTGCAAGTTCCTGACCTGAATTTGGGTCTGAGAAAAAACTAGACTGATGCTAGATTCCATCCCCAAGAGCCCAATGGAAAGCTCTGTTACCCCAGAGCAGCAGATCATAGGTTCTCCTTTGGTCTAGGTTTCCTGCCCTGGTTATTCTTTTGCAGGCTAGGCTAGACATTGAAAATAAGACCTTGCTTTGCATCTGAGGTCTGAGGCACACCACTGCTGCTGCTTCTACTAGTTTATGAACTTCCTCTTTTCTCTGTACACTACCCAAGGCTTCCCTATTCAGAACGCCACAACCAGGGACATTGGTACCACCTCTTGCCCTGTTGTACAGTCTCTCCCCAGGTGCTAAACTGTTCCATGCTCAGCATCTAAAGATCTCCCTGTCTCCTTATGTCATGCCAGGCTAGACAAAAGATTGACTGCAACTGTTTCTGAATTTCCTCATCGGGATTCAGTCTGGTTCATTTTCTAGATATATTAAGAGGGGTCTGTGCCTTGCTTCCTATTATTCTGCCATCTTGACTCCATGAATGTAGGAAATACGATATGATATAGTTTGTGTCTTAAACATCCCTACCATTATAATAGCCTTTTATGACCGAATTATTTTTTTCCTCTCATTATTCCAGCCTATTTCTTGACTTTGGACTTGATGTTAGAGCTGGGCACTGTGGACTTCTGGAGTGCTGGAGTACTGCTTTCTTGGAGTACTGAATTTTGTGTTTTTCCAATATCTCAAGCACAAGCTTGGGATCTTTCAGTGCTCCCAAACTAGTCTGATGCAGAGTAAAGTCTGAATGTTTCCCTTCTGGTCTGAGCTCTCCAAGTTCCTGACCTGAGTTTGAGTCTTAGCAACAGTATAATGCTGTTGGACTCAGCTTCTAGCAGGCAGCTTGAAAGCTCTGTTGTTTCTGGGTGAAAGACTTGTTGGTCTGGGATTCCTGACATGATTGTTCTTCTGCAGATTTCAGGTTGGGCTAGATGTTAGAACTGACACTCCATTCTGCCCCTGAGCTAAGAGTCACACCACAGCTTCTGTTACTCTCCGAACTACTTCCTTCCCAGCTACCTCACCCTAATGTCACCCCAGCTCACAAATCCCTTTCTCAATCTGCTATGAACCTGGGACCCACAACTAGGTGGTGGATAACAAAGCTGCCAGTTGGCACCTGTTCCTGCATCCTGCACATGGTACCCAGTATGGGTCTGGGACCTCCTCCTGCCCTGAGGCACAGTTTCTCCCTGATGCTAGAGTGCTCCACGCACAATGTGTTCCTGGCCAGACTCATTCCCAGCATCCACAGACCTCTCAATCTGTCTCCCTATGCTAACATGGGTTGGAAAAATGATTCACTGTGACTTTTCCTGGATTTCCTCATCAGGATTCTGTATGGTGAATTTTCTAGATCAGTTTAGAGGGGTTTTTTTTGCGGGGGAGGTGAAGAATGAGGGAGTGGGGATATTCCTGGTACTGTTCAAAGAAGAAGACGTAGTCTACTTCCCTACTAAATTACCTTCATATAGATCTAGAAAATGCACCAGATTGAATTCTGATGAAAAAAAAATATCCCAGTGAGTCACTTTTCCAGTCTAAGATGAATTAAGAAAACAGGAGAGGTTTATGGACACTAGGGGGATAAGATCTGGCCAGGAGTGCACCACAAAGAGCATTCCAGTGCCCAGGGAATGAAAGAGAGTCAAGACTGGGCACCAGGGCAGGAACCCTGAGGCAGAAAGTGACCCCATAATATCCCTGAACTAGTGCATGGTACAGGAATGGGTCCCATCTGGCAGCTGTTTGTCCACTACCCAGTTCCATGTCACAGACCCAAAGTGGAGTGGAGCTCTGATCCCGGAATCAGAGTGGTGAGGCAGGTCCAGCCTGTGGCTCAGGTGGAAACCTGCAGTAAAAGCCTGCAATGGAATATCCAGAGCAGGAGTCCCAGGCCAAAGGACAGTCAGAAGTACTGCCATTCTGCACCTGCAGAGCTTCCTAGCAGGCTGAGAGTGGCTGAGTCACCAGCAGTCTACTGAAGCTCCCAACCCAGAACAAGCTGACAGACCCACCTGAGTCAGGAACATGCAGAGTTCAGACCAAGAAGGCAACGAACAGACTTTGCTCTGCATCACATCAGGTTGGGAGCACAGAAAACTTGCAAAATACAAAAATGAGTTGTGAATTCATACAAAATAATGTAAGAAGGCAGAAGCTAAGTCCAGACATCTTGCTCCCCTCTCCCATTCCCTGCTAGAAGTGTGCAGAACCCAGCACTAACATAAATTTCAAAATCAGGAAGTAGATGGGAAGAATGAGAAGGAGAAAAAAAAAAAGATTCCTGCCATGTAGAGCTATCGTGGTGACAGAGAAATTCAAGATATAACAAAGCCAGAAGAAGGGAAGGACCAGAAAACATCTAAAAGCAAAACCTCAAAGAAAAATGCAGCATAGAGGGTGGCTAGGTGGTGCAGTGAATGGAGCACTGGTCCTGAAGTCAGGAGGACCTAAATTCAAATTCGGCCTCAGACACTTAACACGAAACTAGCCATGTGACCTTAGGCAAGTCACTTAACCCCCATTGCTCTACCTTCCCCCCTCCAAAAAGCCAAAAAAAAAAAAAGAGTAAAAAAAAGAGCTAAAAATTATTTTTAAAAACAAATAACAGTACTTGAGGAAAAAATTAGAAAGATGAGAGCTAGAAGAGAAAAATGTGAAAAAGAGAAGTGATAGATTGAATAAAAGGTATAAAATCTTAATGGAAGAAATAATTCCTTGAAAATTAGGATTATTGAAATAGAAGCTAATGACTCTAAGATATATCAAGAAATTATAAAATAAAGTAGAAAGACTGAAAAAATAGAAGAAAGTGTGAAGTATTTATTAGGAAAAAGAACTGACCTAGAAAACAGATCAAGAAGAGAAAATTTAAGAATCATTGGACTATCTGAATGCCATGACCAAAAAAAAATGCCTAGACATCATATTTCAAGAGGTCTTTTAAAAAATTGTACCGACCTCCTGGAAAGAGGGCAAAGTAGAAATAGAAAGAATTCACTGGTCACCTCCTGAAAGAAACTTTCAAATGAAATTCTCAGGAATATTCCAGCCAAAATATAGAGTACCCAGGTCAAGGGGAAAAGTGCTACAAGCAATCAGAAAGAAAAAATTCAAGTACTGAGGAGCCACAGCCAGAATTACATAAGATGTATCAGTCACTACTTAAATGATCAGAGAGCTTGTGATATGATATTCCAGAAAGCAAAGGATTTAGGTTTACAATCAAAAATAACTTATTCAGCAAAACTAAGCATAATCCTACAGTGAAAAAACGGACCTTTAACAAAACAGAGAAGTTACAAGCATTCCTAATGAAAAGATGAGAGCTGAAAGACCAACAGAAAATGTGATATACAAACACAAGAACGAAAAGAAGCATTAGAAAGGCAAACACGAGTGAACAATCATATAGGATTAAACCAGATTTAATTGCTTACTTTTTTACAGGAGACGATGCCCTGAATGGACAGTAGTGTTTGTCTCTGGAACCAAATCTCTTGGATTTATTCAGCCTAATTTGGCTCCTTGGCTAAAACACCAGTCTATAAAACCAGTAAAAGATCTGTCCTTCATCAAAAAAAAAAAAAAAAGTTGGAGACTGAGGACACAGAGGTGACAGAATACACCTTTCCCTGATCTGGTTTGTCAATGAACTGTTGAATATAAGTCTTTATATCACCTAAGTGCTTGTCCTAAAACTCACTCCACAGGAACCCTTTTGGGATTCCTAATTAGAGGTAGGTGTTCTCACCTGTCATCAGAGGTCACTCTTAGCTTTAAACCTGAAATTGAATGGAGAGGGCTCTCTTTCTGTCTGTCAGTAAAATAAGGATAAACATTTTGTTCAGTTAAAATGTAGTCCTCCCTATGTGTTAATCTAACTCATAGTGTCCAGCATTCTTTGTCGATCACAATGCAATAAAGATGGTAATTAATTCAGAGAACATAAACAGAACATGTAGGACTCTAAATGACCATCCCAAATAACAAGGCCACAAAAGAACACATGACAGAAAAAATAGTAACCGCGAAAGAGAATGATAATGATGAGGCAACATGCCAGAAAATCTAGGATGAAACCAAAGGAGACCTCAGAGGAAAAATGCCTCTGCAAATACAGCTTCACAAAACAGAAAAGAGAGGGCTGACGAGCGGCGTGTGCAGCCTACACCTTTTTAAAAGCCAGAAGTGCAACACATCAATAAATCCAAAACGGTGCAAATGAGGAGCTGGAGTGCTAGAAGAGAAGTAGCTGGGACGAACGCTCTGGGTCACTAGCGATTAGAGAGGCGCGAATCTGAGCAGCTCTGAGGTGCCACAGCTCACCCGTCAGCTTGGCTGATGTGACAACACGGGAAAATGATAAATGTTAGAGAGGACGTGGGGAAGGCGGATTGGTGAGCTGCTCAAACCATTCTGGAAAGCCATTTGGAACTATGCCCAAAGGACTATAAAAATGTGCCACCCCTCTCTGTTTACTGTTAGGAGACACCTTGTTTTCCAGAGCTAAGGCCCAGCAAGCGAGCTGTGGCATAACAGCTGAGCTTGGTATAACAACAGCAAGACCCCAGAATTGTTTCACACCAGCGCCAAGTGGTCCCTGAGCTCAGACAAGTACCTGCAGGACCCTTATTCCAGTCATGAAGTCCCGCTATGAATCAAATTTGTCTCATTGTTGCCGTTACCCCTCATGGCCAGGGCTACAGCTCACTGTGAGGTCACTAGCATATGTGTTGAGATTTGCCCACACTACAGTAGGTCTCCTTGGTTTGAGAGGAGGCCCCTGCGGCACAGGTATATAGTTTTCCTCCTCCTACAGAATAAAGAAAGCTTTTTGCTTATGACCATAGTTAATAACTGGGTTTTATTTTATTTTTCAGAGTTACTTGTGGTTGTGATAACCTGTGTGAGTTCTTTGGTATTTTCAGAGTTAATCGTGGTTGCGTAACCTCTGTGAGTTTTTGGTCATTTGCTTTCAGAGTTGACAAAAGCATAGCTCACTTATTAGAGGAGGGGTAAGATTATGTTCAGAAATGAAGTCTCAAAAAAATTTGTGAGCTGTGTATTGTTTTCATTCATCTGTGTAAGAACTGTATCCCTTTAACAGAATGTAAGCTTTTGGAGGGCAAAGATTGTTCCCTTTTTGTATAGTTAACACCTGACAAATACTTGTGAAATTGAATCAAATGATGTTGTGATGGAGATCTCACATTATGGGATTTTTGCTTCCTAGTTCTGTCTTGGTGATTTAAGATGGGCCAAATTTGAGTACCAGGGCAGGTTAGGTGGCACAGTGGAGAGAACACTAGACATGGAGTCAAGAAAACCCGAGTTCGAATCTAGCCTCAGACACTTACTAGCTATGTGATCCTGTGCAAGTCACTTAACCCTGTTTGCCTCAGTTTCTTCATCTGTAAAATGAGCTGGAGAAGGAAATGGCGAACCTCTCCAGGATCTTTGCCAAGAAAACCCCAAATGGGGTCACAGAGAGTCAGACACGACTGAAATGAAACAACAAACATACCAACCTTCTAATAACATTAAATCCTTCCTAACATTTCACTAAAAGGCTACTTGACAAAGGGCAGAAATTAGTTTGTGGCTCAGATTCACAACAGAACTAGGGAGCTTTTGAGAGAATCCAGCACAGGGTCCAGACAGGCCGAGTGAACGACACGAGATGACACAGTCTGTAAGCGGCAGAGCCACAACTCAAACCCAAGCCTTGTGACCGAAGGGAGAGCTCTTTGTATTATGGTTCGAGGGAGGTAACACACAGTGTACACGAGCGTATGTTCATCTGTTTTTTTGCTACCATAAAGAACTGCTGGGGAAATGCCCTCTTACTTGCAAATACGCAGCTCTTCTGAAACTTATCTAAGTACATTCCCTGGAGCAAAGAAAAGTAATGGACTTGTCTAGAGTCCTCATTGAACCTTGGTCTTCCTGACACATTGCTTCTCTGTCTCTGTCTCTCTCTGTCTCACACTCTCTCTTGCTCTGTGTGTGTGTGTGTGTGTGTGTGTGTGTGTGTGTGTGTGTGTGTGTGTGTGTGTGTGTGTGTGTGTGTGAGAAAATACATCATTTTGAAAAACTCAGCCCAGGATGAACAGCAATGACCAAGGTGAGGCTGAACATACTAACTGACAGATGCAGGTGGAGGTGTGGGCATGGGATCGTGCCCGTCCCCAAGCTGCCTAGTGGAAAGTTTCAGTAAACAGCTCTCTCCCAAGCGGGAGGCTGGAAACAATAGGTGGCTGGTATGTGGGAAGGAATCAGCCACTCCTTCCTCAATCTGTCAAACAAACCACTTTCTCCTTCAGAGACTCGGCCGCCCTGAGCTCTTTTCCTGCCAGAGGGAATCACATTTTCCTACCAGTACCGCTTTTCCTGCCGCTTGACTCTCTAGGACTAGGTCTGATGCCCTTTTATGGTTGTTTTGCCTTGGGTACCCATGTAGCATCGCTCTAGTTACATTCGAATCTTATGTAACAAACAGGCTCAGAAGCCTCCAGGACAAGCTCCTTCTAAAAAGCACAAAAGCCAGATCTGGAAGGAACTTGAAAAGCCATAGACAGCCCTTACAAAGAGTAGTTTGCAAAGGGCACTTGGCCCTCCACCTGGTCTTTGCCCACGTTTCCTGCTACCTCCTCCTGTTCCTCCTAATACCCACTTCAGGTAGGAAACAAAGATTTCCCCAGGAAACCACATTAGGAGGAACTCAAGGAAAGAGGCCCCCACCTAAATAATGCAGCCCATGCTGACTTTTGGATACCTACTCCTGGACTAAGGAACTTGAATTCATTTTTTTTTACTTTTTTTCTTTTTCCTTTATTTCTGCTAACCTTTATTCCTGCTTTATTCCTGCTAACCTTCTCTATTCCTTGGTTTTCTTCAGGGTCCCACATAACTAGCCCTAAATGGATAAGAATTTAGCCTATTGGGGCGGCTAGGTGGCACAGTTCATAGAGCACCAGCCCTGGAGTCAGGAGGACCTGAGTTCAAATGCGACCTCAGACACTTAGCACTTACTAGCCATGTGACCTTGGGCAAGTCACTTAACCCCAACTGCCCTACCTTCCCCCCTCCAAAAAGCAAAAAAAAAAAAGGGAGGGGGAATTTATCCTATTAATAAAGATGTCCAGAAAAGGAATATTCGTGTAGCACATTACAGAGTTGCAAATTTTCTAAGACCCAAAGATGGGACAATCAGCTCCCAAAATAGCGTCCAAAAGACTATGCAAAGCATCTCATTCACAGCAAGACCTAAGACTTTAAACGCTATAACCCAGGTCATGAGGAAATGGGCAAAGGAAGACATCTTCAAGGCAAAGATTATACCCAGGTCTGAATTAACAGAAGGAAGGGGGAAAATTGCTTCCCAGTCTCTGCAATAGGATGATGGAGAGAGGTCACCAAGGCCTCAGTTGGAATAATGGTCAGGCCACAGCAAGAGGAGAAAGGTCCTGCCAGAAGCTTCTCAGGGACTTGTTTTCCCCAAGCTATTGCTGTGGGAGAAATATCTTCCATGTGGTAGGTAACTGCTGCCAAAATATATTTACCACAATGCAGAAATTACAGAGGTTAAAATAATTAGGTTTAATTTTTATGTTCCAGAATAGGTTCAGGCCTCAGAGAAAACAATAAATCTGAACCATCAGTATTCCAACAAGTCTTGTAAGTGAAATTACCAAAGTGATAGAGAAATAATTCTTTTACATATTGCAATCTTGTATATTCCTTTTGGGTCATATAAGTTAAAGAGAAGACAGATTCACGATACCATCCTTCCTTCAGTGTCATAAATGTTAAAAGAATGTAGTTAAGCAGAATCATAATCTTATATATTCCCTAAGGATATATAGCAGCATCAAACAAACTCTGAGGGTAAACTAAAGCAGGTTACACATTAAGCTACATTTAGAGGGTTCACAGATAGGCTAAAAGGATGGAAGATTTACATGTTGCCAAAGAGTCAGAGAGAGTTGAGATTCTTACTCAGGCTTATCTAAGGAATGTTTAAGGCTGTAAGCACATTTTTACATCCTATGGGATTGGTTTTGATCAGGTGATGTTAATATTAACAGAAGACAAGTTTTCAGGTAACTAAAAGTTGCAGGCTAGATTAAAAAAGAAATTAAAAATTCCCATTACGCTATCATCACTCCCAGTGATGCGTGGGCAAACTGATTTGTCATCCCCTCCACGGCAGGGCAGCATCTCGACTCTGGCCATGCACTTGAGTCTGGGAGGCATTAGGAGGTGGGAGGAGGTTCTTGTTTGGAAGTGCCTGATTGGTTTCACGTCCCTTCTGGCACATAAAGGAGATTATAAACCTGAGCAAACAGATAGACAACCAGACAGAAGAATAAATAAAAGGAGATAAATGGATCGATAATGATCCATGAAGTCTCTGGGGGCAGGAATTTTGTCTCATCTGAAATGTTTTTCTCCTCCAGATATTAATATCACTATTAAAATGACTCTTAAGAATTCCTGTCAGCAACCAACAGATGGTAAGTTCCTTGAAGGAAGAGACTGGTTCATTTTTTGCCTTGGTGTCTTCTCTCCTCTCCCCGTGTCTGGCACTGAATTGCATTTCACTGAATTGAGCTGGATTAAATTTCCAGCTACAGACTTTTACAAGAGCTAAACCTATTTGCTGCATCTAAAGAGTCCTCTTGTATCATTTTGTATTCCAGAGAAGCCTGGCATTGAGACAGGTGCCAAGAGTGGGTTTTCTTTTCTTAAATACTGTAACCCCTTAAGAAAAGCATGACTTTTTAGTTACATGTTTTTCCTAGCATAGTGTAACAAGGACCCAGCATCAGTCCAGGGGCTGGGACTAGAGATTAACCCTAGGATGAGACTGTTTCTAATTGACTTCAGCCCTAGGAACAACCAGCTCTTGGTTACATACATGCTCAGCTGCATTTGTGAAATGTTTTCCCTCTTTGTTCTTCCTCCAGCTTTGCCAGGAAATCAGAGCTTTCCATTTCCTGTGCACTATGGATCCCGTCCTCTTTTGTATTCCCCCAAATAGGAAGTCCTCCTCTAATCCTTTTGCCAAATACATGGAAACATGATTTCATGTTAAAAGCCTGAGATTAATGGGCAGGAAGTGCTATTACAAAAATGAACTGACGGGCCAATAAGTGATACAAATGGCCTGAAAGTAAAGGCCATTATTTCCGGGCTCCCCTACTTTTTTTTTTAATTGGTAACTAACTAGGCAACTTTAATACTAAAATAAAGAGAAGGCAACTGGACTTGCATCAGTTTTCAAGAGAGAATTCTCTAGTCCCCTATACCAATGAAGTTCCTCTGGTAACGTCCTCTTCAGATGACTAATTGGGTAACAGGATGATGCTGAGTTCTTGAATTATATAGCAGCAGAATAAATCACGGCATATGCTACAGAGTTAGGAAGGCATACAGGCAATCATCCATTTTTCAAGAACTTTATTAAGTTCTGAAAGGCTCTTCAGCCCATTGGCTATAGGGCAATGATTTTTGCAGGCACAGTGACTCCGACAGAAGGGTTACAATCTTGCATCCTGGAGAACAGTCACAAGTAAAATCACAGATCCTTTATATAGTAGTAGCATGAAACAATGGCAATCTAGTAACTAAAGATTTTCACCTTTCAATAGTACAAATGGGTTTTTTTTTATTTTTATGTAAAGTGCCAGCTTTATGTACAAACTATT
>CM053580.1:215864715-215889777 GCA_028627135.1 Pseudochirops cupreus
TTTTGCAGGCACAGTGACTCCGACAGAAGGGTTACAATCTTGCATCCTGGAGAACAGTCACAAGTAAAATCACAGATCCTTTATATAGTAGTAGCATGAAACAATGGCAATCTAGTAACTAAAGATTTTCACCTTTCAATAGTACAAATGGGTTTTTTTTTATTTTTATGTAAAGTGCCAGCTTTATGTACAAACTATTTTAAAAAAGAATAAAGTAAACTTTTAAAACCTGCTTTGCAGCAAGCAGTGAGGCTGCCATTTTTCCAACTATGTATGGATCTGCCTAGAAACCAAGGTTTAATTTGTTGCATTAAACTAGCTTAAAAAGGGTCTCTCCATTCTAAAGCCAAAATGGCTAAGGCATTCAAGCCACAGAAAGTCATCTAAGATCAGTCTTCTTGCTAAAGCATTAACACTTTCATTTTCAGATCTTTCACAAAAATCCAAGTAGCTTATGTCAAGTACCACCACATCCTAAGCAACACCACTTGCAAACATCAGACAAGATTTTTCTGAGGTAGCTACACAACAGTCTCAAATGTCAATAATGGCCATTTCTTAGTACAGTCATTTCACTGTGTAGCATTAAAACTGATTTTCCCGGTGGAAAAAAAAAACAAAGTAATAGCATGTCTGCAGGTCATCTAGAAGTCTGCATCCAAGGTGAAAGAATTTTCAATTGCACTTGACATCACTCCCATTCTCTGATATTCTCCTACTCTCTTCTCAAAGAAGTTGGTTTTCCCTTCCAATGAGATATTCTCCATAAAATCAAATGGATTTTCTGCTCTAAAAATCTTGCTAAAACCTAATTCCAACATAAGTCTGTCTGCTACAAATTCAATGTACTGTTTCATTAAAGTGCAATTCATTCCAATCAACTTTACAGGCAAAGCTTCAGTCAAAAACTCCTGTTCTATTCTAACAGCATTGATAATAATTTCTTTTACTTTTTCCTCTGAAGGCTTGTGAACCAGGTGTTTGAACATTAAGCAGGCAAAATCACAGTGTAAACCCTCATCTCTACTAATAAGTTCATTGGAAAAAGTTAATCCAGGCATTAGACCTCGTTTCTTGAGCCAGAATATGGATGCAAAAGAACCAGAAAAGAAGATGCCTTCAACAGCTGCAAAAGCTACAACATGTTCCCCATATGTTACTTCTCTGTCCCCAATCCATTGCAAGGCCCAGTCAGCTTTCTTTTTAACACAAGGTAGTGTTTCAATGGCATTGAAGAGAAATTCCCTTTCTTTGGAATCCTTAATATAAGTGTCAATAAGGAGACTATACATTTCAGAATGTATGTTTTCCATAGCAATTTGGAAGCCATAGAAACAGCGAGCTTCAGTCACCTGTACTTCTTGGCTGAACCGCTCCACCAAATTTTCATTTGCTATGCCATCACTTGCTGCAAAGAAAGCTAACACATGAGATATGAAGTATTTCTCCTCAGGCTTCAGTGTTTCCCAGTGCTGAATATCCTTGGAGAGATCCACCTCCTCAGCTGTCCAGAAGGAGGCCTCTGCTTTCTTATACGTGTGCCAGATGTCATGGTACTGAATGGGGAAGATGACAAAGCGCCTGGGATTCTCCTTTAGGAGTGGTTCATCTTCATTGCTGGGGAGAGCTGACCCACTGGGTGCTTTAGCTTTTACCGGCTTCGAGGGCTCCTGGAAAATCATTCTCGCCGTCTTACTGGCCAGAATTCGAGTGCTGTTGGCGGAGGGAGGCGTATTTTCCTTGTCTGTAAGCTTGAGCGCCTTTAGGGGCGAAAGGCGAAGTTGCTGCTGGTCGGTGACTGTGGGCGCGGGAGGACAGCATGGCGGTAGCTGGAGAGCAGACGGGTTACGCGTGAGCAGGAAGCAGAAGACTAGTTGGCCTGAAGCAGCTGGGACAGACGTTCCTGACAAGTCTGAGCTGAAGCATTCAAAGCCCGGGCTCCCCTACTTTGCCACACTTACGGTTCTCACTGGTGGAGTGAAAACCACACTCATCTCTCTTCCTGAGCACTGTCTGTCCTTCTGAGTCCGTCTCTCTTAGTTCTCCGGCCCATCTGACCACTCTTTGTCAGACTTCTTTGCAGGACCGACCATAGCATGCCCCTAATTTAGGTGCGTACCAAACCTCTGTCCTGGGCCCTCTTTTCTCCTCTCTGGACTGGTTTACTTGGTAGCCTCATCAGTTCCTATAGGCTTAATTACGATCTTGATGTAAATGCTCCCCAGTGTATACGTTTGTATACATATATAATGTGTATACATTTACATATTTGCATAATGCATATATGTGTGTGTGTCATATAAACATAAAAATGCATATGTATGTGTTTACACAGATAGATCCTGATTCTCTTTCCTGAGTTCCAGTTCCAAATGACCAACTGCTTTTCCATCTTTTATCTATCCTCCATACAGTTGCCAAAGTGATTTTCCTAAAGCACTGTTCTTACCATGTTACTCCTCAACTCAATAAACATCCCTGGCTCCCTATTACTTCTAGGATCAAATATAAACTCCTCTTTTTGGACCTTAAAAGTCTTCACAACGTGACCCCAATCTACTTTTCCTACCTAATTGTAGATTATTTCCTTTCACACTTTATGGCATGGCCAAATCAATCACTTAATGTTCCTCATACCCAGGACTTCATTTCCTAGTTCCATACCTTTAAATTCCCTCTTCACCTCAGCCTCTTAGAATCCCTAGTTTCCTTCAGAACTCAGGTCAGTCTTAACCTTCTACTTGAAGCCTTTCCCAGATTTACCCAGCTGCATATACCTTCTCCTTGAATATTACCCTTTATTCATTTATGCAGAATTTATTCATAATTATTCCATTTGAATTGGGGTGTGTAGGTGTTCAAGGAGAACTAGCTCCTCTGATGTGAGGGCCTGCTGATCCCTTTTCAGGGCTGTTCATCCGCCCGTGGTGTCAACTGGCAGCAACTCTCCTGTAGCTCCAAGAAGCTATCTTATATACAGTGGCCACACCCCAGTAAACCATCTTCCAGACAGGGTAAAGATATGAGCCACAAACCCATCAGTGAGTTAGGAGGATGTCTACCCTAAGCATGTGAAGACTTTCCCTGGTGGAATAGGCAGATGAGAAAAATTCATTCCAATGACCATGAAGGTGTCTAAAGCAGGAGCTGTGGAGTACTCAGAACTTGGTCAGACATTGAAGACACCCAGGTCACCCACTGTATCCTAGGCCATCACCAGTCATCCTGACTTTTGTCTTGTCTATGGACTTCAATGACTTGCAAGAGAGAGCGAGGCTGACAACTTTGTGCCACTCTGCTTCACTTAAATCCAATTTACCCATGAGCCAAGACATCACCCTGTGATGTCATTAGTCCTCTTCAAAATGGAGAACAAAAACAACAACATTTTATTTGAATTATGTTGTATTGTGCTGTTTTGTATTGCTTTGTATATGTCTACTTTGAGGGGGGGGGTTGTCTGTTTTTGTTTTTTGCAGGGGGGAGGGTAGGACAATTGGGATTAAGTGACTTGCCCAAGGTTACACTGATAAGGTACAGGCTCTGGGAACCCCCTTGAACTCTGATTAAATCTTCCTATTTGATGAGGCATTTGTATGAGGCCATAAGCCTTTCATTGTGGCTCTGCCCAAACCTTTGTTACTAGCTTGGTCCTCCCTGTCCATCTACTTCCCACCCTTGAGCCTATCAATATATCTATACCCAAATCAACTGTTATGCCCTTGAACTGGCCTAGCCCACCATCACCTGTCCTCTCCAGGTAGTCTCCAGCAACTTCACTCATTTACTGGAGTCTGACCTCATTGACTCCTTCTGAAGACTCTCCCCAAGCTCCTCCTCTAGACCACCCCTAGATTCCTCCCACAACCTTTCTGTATATAAGACTCCATCTTGCTTCCATGTGTGTGAGAGCACTATAGAATTTTCTAGCACAGACTTGCTGTGGCCCGCTTGCCCAATGCAAGTGTCACAGATACCAAGGCTCCTTAAGAGTCTACCCAATATGACGTACTTTTAATAAACTGCTTTTCTTTGGCTGAGAGAAGACTTGAGTTGAATTCATTCGGGAGGACCCAGCATGTTGGTATTTTGGGGTCTTGAGCACCTCTAGCCCTAACCCTATACCTCTTCATTTTTATGGTTCCCTGATCGGGAAACACTGCTAATCTCAAACTTTTCTCCAGCCGGGACTGGAAGGTACTTAAACCTCTCTGTTTCCCTATTCTGTTCTTGTTCTCCAAGTACCTTGGAGGTGGTTTTTGTGGGGAGGGGGATGTTTTTGGGGTCCTGACCTCTCAGATCCCATTAGATCAGACAGCAAGGAGGCTATCTCGTACTCAGCCTGACACTCTGAGGTTCTCAGTCCTGTTTGGTTATGTTGGAGAATGCAGCTTCTGAAGAATGGAAGACAAGGACAGACACCCCATCCAGAAGTGTAAGTCAGATTCTTTCAATTCTCTCAGCGCTAGGGAACTGGGAAAACTTCAGGTACACCCAAAAAAAAAAAAGCAAAAAAGTTGGGGCAGCTAGGTGGTGCAGTGAATAAAGCACTGACTCTGGAGTCAGGAGGAGCTGAGTTCAAATCCTGCCTCAGACACTTAACACAAAAAACTAGCCATGTGAACTTAGGCAAGTCACTTAACCACAATTGCCCTACCTTCCCCCCTCCAAAAAAAAAAAAGAAAAGAAAACTTCAGGTACTTTTTTGTGGGTTGGTTTTGTCTGTTTTTTGAGGCTTACTCCCAAACTTTCCTTTATGGAGGAAGGGATTTCCAGGCCCTACACCTGTTGCTCCCAAAAGTTCGCCTTTGGGTTGTCGTTTACAACATTGGGGAAAATTTAGTTTCTCTGGAGAACTTAAAAAGGAAAAGTTGGTGTCTTTTTGCAACACTGTTTGGCCTCAGTATCACCTAGAAGACCATGAATCGTGGCCTGTTTTGGAGACTTTAAAAGACAATACTCTCTTGCAGTTAGAATTATACTATCTCAGAGAAGAAAGATGGACAGAAGCTGCCTACTTAATGGCCTTTGTTGAACTTTCTAGGTTCAGGAAAGATTGTGAGATACTTGAAGCTAGAGCCCCTCAGCAAAGGGGCAACGGGGACCAATTAAATGACCCCTTTCCTATGGCTTTGGTCCCAGCCCCTCCCCCCTCAGCGACTCCTGTTCAGGTCCCAGTCACTGCTCTCACTGAGGCAGCTCCCCCAGCCCCTTCTGCTGCTCCCCAACCATTTTCCCCTTGGTTTCCCTTCCCTTTTCCTCTAACCCAACACCCCTCATTTCCTGCCTCCTACACCATCCATATCTCCTATCCTGCATCTCCCAGCATGGTCCCTCCCCCCCTCAGGGATCCCTGCTGAGGTCCCAGCCACTGGTCTTGCTGAGGTGCCTTCCTCTGTGGTCCCTTCCCCTGAGGCAATACCCACTCAAGCCTCAGGTCCTACACCCAAAGCAGTATTAGGGGAATCTCCTCTTCTGATCCCTTCCCCTCCTCAGGTGCTGGCTGACCTTCTCCCTTGCCATCCAGATCCCCCAGTCTTACAGTCTGATCCAGTACAGCCAGCACCCCTCAGTCACTCCCTCACAGGAAGTAGAACTTCCAATCTCTCTTCCCAAGCCCCTGTCCCCACAGCACCTTCAGGGCTTTTTCCCTTAAGAGAAGTGGCTCTCTCAGCTGGTGGGACAACTAGAGCATGTCTCATTCTCCATTTCAGATCTCAATCAAATTAAAGAGAAGCTGAGTAAGTTCTCCAAAAACCCCACAAAGTTTACCGAAGGCGGGACTTATCCCTACAATTTGAGCTTTCTTGGGGTGATTTGCATATCCTCTTCTCTACCTGTTGTTCCACTGAGGAGAAGAGGAGAATCTGGGAACAAGCCCCAAAATTTGGGGATCATTTGGATGATGACCCATCATCATCCAAATGACCCCAGAAAATACCCCCCAGAAACAGCTGCTGTTCCCACTGGTGACCCAGGATGGGATTATCAAATCTGGGAGGACAGGGAGAAAGGAGACCATGTGGTACTTTGCCTGTTAGAAGGCCTAAGAACTGCATTTCAGAAGCAAGTAAATTATCAGAAAATTAGGGAAATTACTCAGACAGATAAAGAAAACCCCACCCTTTTCCTAGATAGGCTGGTAGAAGCTATTAAAAGGTATACAAATTTAGATCCTGACCCTATAGAAGGGGCAGCAATTCTTAACATGTATTTCATTAGTCAGTCTGCCCCCGATATTAGGAGGAAACTGCAGAAATCGGCAATGGAACCCCAAACACTTCAGGCCCAATTGCTGGAGACGGCCTCTGGAGTCTTTAATAACAGAGACCTGGTTGCAGCAGAGGAGAAAGAATGGAGGGAACAAACCAGAGAAAGAGAATGTGCTTGATTCTTGGCTGCTGCCATGGCCAGGAAAAGCCCCTCCAGGAGACCCCCTTGGAGGAAGCCCAGTCACTTGGGCAGAGGGAAGACCTGCTTTCGATGCCACGGGGAGGGTCACTGGTCCAAGGAGTGCCCCTCCAGGGCACCCCACCCCAGAGGGAGCCCCAGGAACCAACACCTCTAGAACCATGCCCATCTGACCAGGAGGGACATTGGAGGAAGGATTGTCCCCGAAGTTGGAAAAGTGGTAGAGCTACCTCCCAGTACCCTGTCCTCCAGTCTTCTCAAGACTCCGAATGACAGGGAAGCATGGGGCTTGGCAGTGCTCGAACTTTTTCCATCTCTCACTGAGCTCTGGGCAAGCATCGTGGCTGAAGGTAAGGTTACCTACTTTATTATGGCTAAGTTCTCTGTTCTGACCAATTGGTTCTACCCTCCCTTTGACCGGTCAGGTCAGGGGCATGGAAGAGGAAGCTAAGGGATATCTCCAGACATACTCAGTCCCTGCCTACTTGAGGCTCTGTTGGGTGAACACTCCTTCCTTATGCTCTCCTCTTATCCCGTCCCCTTGTTGGGAAGGGACCTGTTGGTGAAATTGGGAAGCCAATTTTCTCTAATAAAGCCTCCCAGATCTCCCCATGTTCCCTCAGGAGTGTAGGAGACAGTTGAGTCAATTGTTTGGGATTAGGAAATTCCTGGCTGAGCTATTTCTGCCATCCCAGCATTTGTTTTTGACTCCTGGGTCCTAAAGTGTCCCTCCACTGTGGTCTCTGTCCAATTAAACCCAAGGCCTGGGAGGGCCTGTAGCTGTTAATGGCTACTCAAGGCCCTGACTCCTTCTGTCCAGAGTGGGGCCCAGACCACCAGGTGAAAGCTTTGGAGACTTTGTGGACTAAATTGACCCCCACTCCAGCACTAGCTTTATCCAATCTAGGAAAAACCTTTTATTCTCTATGATGGAAGGAGAGAGCAGGCTTTGGGAGCTGTTGCCTGTTTTTGAAAAGCTGCTATTGCTTTCCATGTGCTAAATGTCCATGGAGCAATATGGAAAAGAAAGGGATATCTGGCAGCCTTTTGGCCTTCCCACAGTCATTTTGTCTTGTTAGATCTAGTATAGCGGGGATTTCTTATCTAAGTGGATTGGATTGGATAGTCATTGAGGTCTCTTCTAATACTGAAATTCTCTGATTCTGTGAGATGTAAGAGAAGGGAAATCTGGCCCCCTCTCTTCTAGCTCCATTAATGCAAATGTAATCATGGAGAATGAAGTGTCAGAGTGTTAACAAGGTGTTAATATCCACTATGTCGTTTTGAAACAAGGATATATTTCCCTGTGATGGAACTGAAAGACGAAAACATTGGACAGTGATTTTCCATGCTCCCCAGTGACCCTCAAAGACTGTGTAACAGTTCAAAAATTAAAGGAGCAATTATGGAAAGTTATCCTTGCAACTATGCCAGAGGGAAGCAAGATAGACCAACCTATTTCTCTCATCCTAACCCTCTCATCAGCCATGGCATCTAGAAGGAGAGGGACTTTCCCAGGAGACATTGATCCAATAGCTGGAGAATAAGTTTGAGAGAGTTCAAGGCACAATTGATGGAACAGAGATGCACTCTCCAGGCAGACACAGATACAGAGAGGAATAACTTTCAAGGCCCCTGACCTCTGCAAGCAAAGAAAAGAGCCAGTTATGAATTCAAGAGGGAGCTAACCCTGGCAATCAAATGTTGGGCCGCAGAGAACAGCAGAACCTGGGAACCCAAGTGAGTGACTCACAGAGCAGAGGCATCATACCCAAGGGAGGTACTTCCTGAGAACTTCACGAGGAAGGAAAGGACTTTGAGACCCTGAAGTTCTGGAGGTGCCAATATGGATTCCCTACATGTGTGACTCACTACTCTTCTACTTTATGTTTGTTCTTATTCTTCTCACGGATGCTGTGTGTATTTGTGGGAAAGTAGAGCCCAGTTTTAGGGGGAAGCCAATGTTTTGCAGCCATTGTTCTTAATGTCATTTTGAGAAATGTCTGACTATTCTGCAGACCTCTATGGAAAGGATTTTTACATAATGTAAGTTTGCCCAAGGTTGTGGGGAAGAGAGAGAGGGAAGGAGGCAGGAATGGGGCTGCATGCTTGTGGTGGGGGGGAGGCTAGCACAAGGTTCAAAGACACATGGGGACCAAAGTCAGAGAAGCAAGAGCAGCAGCAGGAGGAACACTGGTGGTGGAAGCCAGCCAGTGGGGACCTGGCCAGAGCCCAGAGAAAGAGCATTGGCAGGGTGGGACGGGGGGAGAGATACATGGGGTCTGATGTGGACACAAACAGGAGAGGACGGGCAACACTTGGGAGCTGGACCGGAAGACGGACATGCTGGGTCGACACATAGGTGGGAATAGGAAAAAGGTCTCCAGTCTCAGCTCTGGAGAGCTTAAGCCAAGCCCCAGGCTATCTCTCTCCCCACACCTTTCTTCTGCTTTCACCTGAAGGGGGTTTTTTGGGGGGGGAGCATGAGAGGGGAAGGGTTTTTTGTTGTTGTTGAGAGGGCATGGAGAAAGAGAGCACAATATGTACTGTAAAGTTAACATAGGTTTTTTTTTTAATATGGATGTCTTACAAAATTATATACATAAAGCAAGAACTATCTGTAATTGTATCTATAGGCCGTTCAAGGGAAGTACACCAGTGAAGGTTTATGAACTAGAGTTTTAGAAACTGAGTCCCATAGCATACCCCTTTCAATCCAGGAGGATCAACTATCATCTGGTACTCAAACTTAGAATGAGAGCACAATAAAACTGTTGATCAGTTGACCAAAAATAATAATAATGATGATGGGGTACATGTTCTGGCAATCCCCTTGAACTTGAATCTTCCCACTTGATGTGGCATTTGCCTGAGGCCATAAGCCTTTCATTATCCTAGGCCCAAATCTCTGTTCCACTTAACCTAGCCTACCCCTCCACTGTCCAGCTACTTCCTATCCTTGATCCTATCAAAATATCTGTACCCAAACCTGTTACCCTTGAACTAGCCTAGCCTTCAGCTATTTCCCACCCTTAATCTCATTACTGGAGTCTGACCTCAGTTCCATCTAAGATCCTCCTTAGATTCCTCCTGAAGACCTTCCCCAAACTCCTCCTCTAGACCACCCCTAAATCCTCCCACACTCTTTCTGTATTTAAGTTTCTTCTTGCCTCCATGAAGGGGCTGAGAATTCAATCCAGCACAGACTCACTCTGCGTCAGATGATTCTGGCCTGCTTGTCCCATCTCCTCAGGGTTCTTCAGAGTCTGCCCATTATGGCGAATCTTTAATAAACGTTGCTTTACTTTGGCCGAGAGAAGACTTGAGTCGAATTCATTGGACAGTTCCTGGTGTGTTGGTATTTTGGGGTCTCGAGCACCCCTAAATCCTAAACCTCAACACTAATAGTTAACATTTATACAGCGCTCACTCTGTGAAAGGCACTGGGCTAAGCATTTGGTAAGTATCTCATTGGATACTCCCAACAACCCTGGGAAGAAGGTGCTCTCATTATCTCCATTTTTACAAATGAGAAAACTAAGGCAAACAGAGGTTAAGTTACTTGCCCAGGGTCACACATCTAGTTAGTGTCTGAGCTGAATTTAAACTCAGGCCTTCCTGGCTAAGGCCCTGTGATACATCCACTGCACCATCGAGTTGCAAATATAGTATCTATCTAGCTATCTAGTAGTTACTTATCTGGCAACCTCAATTATCTAGAACATATCTGAGAAGTAAGATCTAAACAGAAAAGGTCTTTGTACAACCATAATAGATATTGGCACCATGATATAGCTGGGGGCAAAATGTTTGGTTCTAGAATCACAGTATCTGGGTTCAAATCTTGAATTTTCTCCTTATACTTGGTCCTTGGAAGGAAGGTTATAGCAAATATAGATAGCATACTAGGAAGCAGAGGCATCACTTTGATGACAAGAGGTCTGTATGCTATGGTTTTTCTAGTGGCAATATATGGCTGTGAGAGTTGGACTATAAAGAAAGCTGAGCACTACAGAATCAATGCTTTTGAATGGTGATGTTGGAAAGTCCCTCAGTTTTGAGTTTTGAGAGTCCCTTAGATAGCAAGGAGGTCAAATCAGTCCATACTTAAAGAAATTAATTCGGGCTGTTCACTGGAAGGTCAAATGCTGCAGCTAATGCTTAAATACTTTGACCACATGATAAGAAGATGGGATTCCTTAGAAAAGACCCTAGTGTTGGGAATGATTGAAGGCAAAAGGAGAGGGGGATGGCAGAGGATGAGATGGATAGATAGTGTCATGGATACAACAGTCATGAACTTTGAAGGACAGAAGGGCCTGGCATTCGATGGTCCATAGAGTCATGAAGAGCTGGATATGACTGAACAACTGAACAGCAAACCTCAGTGACCCTTAAACTATGCTCGACACATTCTGGTTATAAAGGCAGGGGAAATAACAAAGTCTAAATGTTTTTGTGAAAAAAATATAAGTAAAATGCAAACCATTTTTTCAGATATAATGGTATGTCCTTCTCTGGAAAAGTCTCTTACACATAACTGCTCATTCTTATTCTCCTTAGGAAAGGGACTTGGCCTGTGATTTCACTGTCACAAGTCATTCTCACCACACCATCTCTGAAACTTATAGTCTACAAGAGTTTCCAAGAGCACTGAAAGTTTAACCGGCTCACCTCGGGTCACACAGTCACCGTGATAGGAACTGTAGCATTTTCCTCACCCAACTTGTTTGAGCCTCAGCTTCCCTGATAGACTTAGCTTCTCTAAAGCCTCTGCTTCTCAAACTTCTTGGGTCCCTGAGACCTTTAAAGTAATCGTACTTTGATGACTTACTGACCACTTGTTCTAGATGGAGATGGGGGCCACACCCAAAGAAGCAAGGGACCACGATATTCTCCTTCCATACTCTTACTGGGTTAGTGCAAAGTAAACCTCCTTTGATCAATGTTCAGTGACTTATGAGTGCTTAAGTTCATCCCAACCAGAACTAAGAGGGTACTGGCATTAGAACTATGCCTACAAAATTTGGAATAGTCTTGGCAGGTTGGAACAAGAAGAGATGGCCTCATGGCTTACATCGAACTGCCAATATGGAGGAGGAGGGTTGTGTGATAGGAAAATGGGAGCCTGTCACTAGAGCCTTACTGATCTTATATAAGGAGTCCTCTCTGTGGGCTCAGTAGCAAGTTCCCATTCTGGCAGAGGGAGCTGTTGGAGGAGAACAGCCCAGAAGAGTAAAGAGAGTGCCAAGGCCAGCATTCCCTCAAGCTTTTTGACTGTGATGCCCAAATTGCACTACTTGTATTGTCATACTGAAAGTAAACTGGGCTAGCTGCAACTAGAAACAGAGTTCTCAGCTTTCAGGGACTGAAATCAAAGCAGAGGGGTGGCTAACGGAGTTAGTGACTCTGTACATCAAGAGATCTCTTCTGATGGGCATAGGAACTAAGGGGCCCCAATCAGAAGCCCATGCCAGAGATTCTAGATCCTGCTAAGATAGGAGACATGAGACTGGATGAAAACATGGGGCAGAAACTGGGAAACTCCCAACCAGGGTATGAAAGCTTCAGGCTTATCCTGTCACTGCTCCCAGGAGGAAGAAAACCTTGACTCCCTACCTGTGGGGTGGGTGGATCTCCTCTACCAAGAAGCTAAGGAAGTTGCAAAAGTTCAAACAGAAACTTGTGGAGTCCTGGCTACTGTTCTAATGAAACCAATGCTGAAAGGTTCTCTGCTGTGGACTGTCACAGGTGGGGGAAATATCTCAGGATCTCCTTTTACAAGGTCAACTAAGTTTTTTGGGACCTCCAGAAAGAGATGTGGAATTATTTGCACCTGGCCTTGTAAAGATGCGAGTGAGCTTACTGCCATGAGCTTGCAGGTGGGATCCATAAGGGAAGACAAGAAGTTTCTAAAGGAAATAGGCTTAATAAGTTGGATTTATGTTCCCCTCCCCAAGTCCTGCAACACACTAGCCAGCTTCTGGATAGAGCTCCACCTGAATGGCTTCTAACTTTAACTATGGATCTCTCCCCCACCACATAACCATTAGGTGTGGCCTGATCAACTGGTGAAATTTAAGCAGTAAGTTGAGACAGTTGTGGCTTGGGCAAATACTGCTTTCAGTGAAAATAGACACTCTGCCAATGAGAGGAAAAGTCACAAAGTCCATCACTACACTGGTAGGTGGGCATATGGGAATGACACTCTTCCTAGGAGAGAGTTGGAACTGATCAGAGGTGCTAGTAAAACTGCACAGAGAAATCAAGCATCAAGGCACTAGGAGCTCTTTAGCCCCACTAAAGCCTCTGCCACATTTGGATCACAGCACACGGACTACAGAGCCCATGCAGGGAAGAGGTGCTATGGGGTTAGGATTTGAATGGACCCTTTCAGTAACCTCCATGCATGTGACTATGGGTGGGGTCAAGTGGAAACCCTTAAAGTTACCTGGACCATCCCATGAGGTTGTCATCATATATCAGGTCTCCAGGAGAGTAAAAGATATTTCTTCTGTAGTGATGAAGATGAAGGAAATTGGAGTACTTCATTATACAAAATCCCCTTAAAACAACCCCGTGTTAATTATTAGGAAGGCAGATAGTACCTGGTAGCTGTTGCTAAGTGGAAATGGTACATTAGAAATCATGATTGGCTGGGTCCCCCAGATGTTAGAGCTCTTTACAAACAGTCTAGTGTTGACTATGCCAGAGACTAAGTCCTCCAGTCCAAACTGGTCCTGCCCCCTCCCCTGGCCCAATGGGCTCCCAATAAGGATTTGGCTCCTAAGGACTGCCATCTTGCCAGTTGAACCAATGGCTCCATTTGCTATAAGAGACATAAGTACCTGGACTTGAGCAGCTGCTAATCTGGTAACAAGAAATACAATGGGGATGAGTAGGAGTCCTGGCAAGTCCTTCTGGTTGGCTGAGGTCTAAGATGCATGGCTGGCATGTGAAAGAGCTTTGAGGGATGGCGTATAGAATATTTTCATTTACACTAGTTCCTGGGCAGTGGCTGTGGTTCTGGTCAACTGGATGGGGCCCTGGAGAACACAGGACTGGATAACGAAAGGTTTTCTCCTTTGTGGCCAGGACCAATGGAGGAATTTTATGGATATCTCCCTCTAAAAAGAGTTATGGGGCACATCAGTAACCATCAGAAACACATGCTAAACAACCAGGTTGGAGATTGTACAAGAACAGCAGAGGTTGGGAAGTGGGTCCAGTGTCCATTTGGACATTTAGGTGTTGAGTCCATGCTGTGAGGAGCACAAGACCATACAATCCCCCTCACTAAGGACTAGGCAATTATTCCAATTAATCCAAGTGGTTCTTAACTTGTCCCCAGATGGCAAAATGGAACTCTCTCATCATGTATTTGACTGCCTATATCAGGTGTCCAACTTACCAGAAATCATGTCTGTGACAAATCAATGCTACCCTGAAAGAGCAAAGGGTTTTCTTGTCCAGTGATTTCTTGGATTCTAGTCTTCAGGAAGACTTATCTGATAAGAATGGATTGTGAATATAGTTTTGGCTAAACCTCTCTGGCCTTTCCTTCCTTCCTTATCCCTTCTCCAGCAGAGTCATCTTAGCCTCAAGGTATTTGCCTGGTCTGAGAGCTCCATCAACCCTGGAGAAGTAGTCAATATCCCCCTCAATTGGAAGACTTTCTTTCCTCTGAAATGGTTCAAATAACTTTCCCAAAAAGATCTTAGGGGACCAAGGGATGGTACTGTTGAGAGGCATATTGCTTTCTAATAGCATGTGGAAACTAAGCTTTTTCTATATAATTGTGGTGGGTATGCATTTACCCGGAAGAAAGGGGATCCCTTAGTTGACTTTGTGGTAATTCTGAGTCACTGGATGAGGGTGAGAAAGACTCCTTATTTAGCCACTGTGGAAGAAGGGGAGAGGCCCTCCACAGAGCCTTCTAAGAGGTAAAGATTTTATGTGATCCTCTTGATGTAGCTCCACGGGAGGGGGAGGTTTCAGATGCTGGGCTGGGGAGTTCTGAGTGGGTGGCAGTACAGGGAGACCCTAAGCATCGACTTAGATCCTGTGATAAGTTGCATCCAAGAGGCTTGAGACCTCTTAGTCACTTTACTACAGATGACCCTAACGTCACAAGAAGAATTTGGACGTGTCAGAAGCGTCTGTGCAGGGACCCTGGTATTCCTGGAGTTGCTTCTGCTCCTCATCACCACCACACATCTGGAGAAGAAGAATTGCATCACTATCCTGTGTTGTGGCTCTCATCTTCTCGATGCTGCTCTGGTTCATTATTACTCTTGAGCCCCTGTGAACTCCAAAGAGGTGGCATCACCTACCATATGAACCAGACTGTGAGATTTTGAGACTTAGTCTAGCTTAGCACGCCCATGGGGTCACAACGCACAGCTTAAGAAGTGCCTCAGGGGTCGAGAGTAGAAAAAGTTTAAGAAGCCCTGGTCTAGCTAAAGGGTAAAGAAAGATTCAGGCTTTCCTGACTTTGTATTTCTCTACATTTTTATTTTGTTTGGGTGCCTCTTTTTTCCTGAGTGCTTTCCACACTAGGAGTACTGTTCAGGAAAAATCTGGAGACTTGAGACTTGGTCCTTCTGAAGAAGGGGAGGAAAGGCCTAAAATTTCTAGTTTTTGTGCTCTACATTTTTGTTTTTACTTTTTTTCCTTTTCCCTTTTTTTCTCCTTTAGTATTATTCATGACAGGAGGACTATTCAGTAAAAATAAAAACCTACAAGCATGGTAGAAGGTCCTCTAGAAGATCCTTAAGACCTTGCTACCAAAGGGTGGTATGTTACGTGACCAGCATTTTCCTGATGCAACTTCCTTCAACCACAGCTTCCTTAATAACTCCAGCTTCCCTGACAGAGTTCTCTCATCTAGGAACATAAAAAGCTCCATCATGCCCCTCAGAATTAGTAGGTACTTGAGACTACATGAGTCACTGTAACCTGATAATTTACTGACCAAATTCATTTCTAAATGGCCATGCCCAGAGAAGAGCGTCACTGAAGTCTTGTTGTATATTTGTACCATGTTAGAGAAAAGTAAACCTCCTTGCTGTTCAGTGATTTAAGAGTGCCTCATTTTGTCCTAGAGTTGAAACTTAACCCAAAGGGTACTTGAGTTAGAGCTATACCTACAGTAGCCAATATGTATCAGAGGTAGGCCTGGACACAGATCTTCCTAGTTCTGAGGCCTCTTCTCTATCTGCTATACCATTCTGTTCATAAAATAACCAAATGAGTAAAGAATAATACTAGAAGAATAGTATATCCTTTCCTTTCTCTGATGCACTTCTGTATTGTTGTTTGTTACAATGATCAATGTGTCTTATTCCCCTTAGTATCCTCACAGAGAACTCCTAGAGGGCAATAATTATTCTCTTTCTAAATTGTCTATCTTCTCCAGTTCTCCCTGCATTTTCCCAGGTTCAGTTCCCTAATCTTGAATTTGCAGCTTCACAAAAGTGTCTGGGATTCCTCTGAGAATTACTGAAGTTCCAATTCTTGAGGCACTTAGGGGCAGCATTCCAGCCACAAAATAACATTAGTCTGATACAACCATGAATATGCTCGGGACAGAACAACCCAAGGAAATCGCGTGGCATATTTAAGAAAATAAACGGGCATTTACCATACAACAAATAGAGGAAGTCTGAGGGGCTGAGTGAGTGAAAGTGTTTCAACCATGGAAAGTAGAGGACACATAGGGAAAAGCATGACAGCAGTGTGTGAGAGAAGCCAAACCATTAAGATATGAAGAAACACAGAACATAGCTTTCATTAGGCTTCTTGAGACATAAAGGTGAAATGGCAGCAGAAACAGGGCAGCTGAATCAGGGAATATGGAAGGCATCGATTGTAGTTAGCTAATAAAAGCAAAGAGATTCAGGACCTTTATGGACATGTTCCTAGACAGTTCTTATGTGATAGTGAGATGATCATCTTAACAGAAGGGGGACAAGACAGAGCAGAACTGCCTCTTCAGGGCAGAGCAGTAGAGCTACAAGAAACAGGGTATGGCGGGTGAATAGTTCCTAGGGATTCCTAGGACGTTCCTGGGTGACTCCTGAGCAAGTTCTGGGCTGGCAGAGTTGGCATGATCCTGACAATCAAAGGCACAAGGAACCTTATGGAGATTATAGAATTTTGTCCTGAGACATAATTTGTCTGTACAATTGCACAGATTATATTGTACCTATAGGGTCTTAAATCAAGGAATGTTATATAAGTGGTAATTTGTGATGACTTTTTTTTTTAATCACAAAGTGGTAAAGTCTAAACCCTAGCAAACATTCAATGAATTGCTAGTGTGGGGGAGAGGGGCAGGTAATTGGTAATGCAGATTGCTAGTAATCAAGGAATACATTAATTAGTGGGGGAAATATAACAGAACTACAAGCTAGTTGGATCATAGCAAAAGATACTGGAGGGAGGGAAATAGAAAGAAAAAGAGGAAATGAGCAGTCATTTATCAGGTCTTATTTGCAAGGATTGGGAATATAAATTTTGGGTAATCTGACGCGAAATTACTGCCTGATGAATATATTTCAGGAAGTGCCTGAACCAATTCATTTGGCAAACACAGTATCAAAGAACTTTGTCTTTTAAAAGTGAAAGGAGAAGGGACTTTTTAAGAATTCCGTGACATTTACCAACGACAGAATAAGAAGCAACAATAAGTCCTACTTGATATATGTGATAACAGTTTGAAGCAGAGAGAGAATGAAAAGGGATTTGCAGCCAAGGTCTATTAAGCCCATAGTCATAACAATTGGCATTTACGTAGCTCTTAAAAATTTGCAAAGCACTTTATACATATAATCACATTTGGGCCTCATACAACCATGTAAGCTGGATACTATAGATATTTCTATCATCATTTTACAGATGAGGAAACTAAGGCCCAGAAAAGTTAAGAGTTACTTGTTCTAAGTCATACGCTTACAGCTAGTAAGCTTCCAAAGTTGAGATTTAAATTCAGGTCTTGCTGACTGCAAGTTCAGGACTCTAATCCCTGTGCCAAACTCCTGCTCTAGGCAAAAGTGTAGACAGTACATTTATTACTGAAATAAGAAACCTGTTTTATTCAACAAACACTTATTGAAAGCCTACCATACAGACTCCTGTGATCTTGGATCACTTTCCTAGGGAGGGAGAAGAAGGGAAAGAAATGAGTTCAAACTGGAGAAGTATCTAATCATTGAACCCAGATACTCCATTTAAGAGAGCCTGAAGGCGTGTGTGTGTGTGTGTGTGTGTGTGTGTGTGTGTGTGTGTGACTAAGAAAGCAAATCCGAGCTTCAAGAAATTATTTTTCATTTGTTTTCTCTAAATCTCAGGAAACAGGAAAGAAATTCAGTCATACAATGTTCCTTCATGCTGGAAGGGGCTAAGCATGGTAATGTTTTACGTCTTCAACAGGAAGAAGCACTGAACAAAATAAGATTTCCCTCTCCTTGCTGAGATTCCATCAGGATTTCAAAATATGTGACATCATGGTCAAATGTATGAGTTGAGATTAGGAGAATGGCAAGAGAAGAAGTTATCCCAAGATGAGCAAAGGACATGCAGGTATAAGGGGCACAGAAATCTGCCATGGAAAGGGAAAACTTATAGCAACATTAGTGGAGGCCAAATTGTGTTAGACTTTTGTAGGAAGAGAAAATATTTTACTCTCATGAATATTAGAGCAAGAAAGGGGGAGGACCCAAATACCAGGAGAAAATAAATGGCTTACATCAGTAAGGAATTAGTCATGGATTGAGTAACAATAATGAACAGTGACTGAGCCTTAAGACCTGGCAAGGTATGACAGCAACAGGTTTGAACACAGCCACACTTTTTTTTTTCTTTCATGATCTGAAAAGAGCAGGAGGCTAGGACTAAAGAGATCTAAGTTCTAGTTCTAGCTCTTTGGATAACTGGCTGTGTGACCGCTGGTTGCTACCTCTCTGGACTTGTTTCCCTGTCTATAAAATCAAGATGTTGAAAAAGGTAATAGCTACGTGCCCCACTGGCTCAAATAATCTAACATAAAGCGCGCGCGCGCACACACACACACACACACACACACACACACACACACACTATCCTAAATAAATCCTGGTATGAAACAAAGGCCCTGTTACTCCCTCCCCATCCATCCATCTCTCATTCTCATTACTTGCCAATATCACTCTCTAAAAGGCAGCTCTAGAATGGAAGCTTGGATTCCCTGCCTTCTAAATCTGGCTCAAACATTAAATTGCTACCACGCAGGGGCTCATTTTCCCTATTTGTAAAATGGTTAGGTTGGGTTAAATAATCTTTCAAATGTAAAACTTTTTTTTTAATAATAAATTTATTTTATTAAATTTTTTTTTGAGTTACATATTTTCTCCCCATCTTTCCCCCGCCCACCACCCCAAGACAGCCATCCCAGTGTTTCCCCCCTCCCCCAGTCTATTCTCTCCTATGTCACTTTTTGGTAGGGCAGGATGGATCTCCCAACTGCAGTGCCTGTGTTCAAATGTAAAACTTAATAGTTAATTGTTTTATGCTCCCAGAGTCTTGTGATCTTAAAACAACTTACAAACAAAAAACTAAATTGTCTCTGCCAAATCCTGGCCAGCATTTGACAGAAGTGTTGATGTAACCTGGAGTTAACAAGACTCTCAAACTTTATCACACAATTTGTCCTTAAGTAAATTGCTTTTTTTTATACTGGACCTCTCATCTTGGCCTGATGGCAGACACACTTAAATAGGAAAAGAAAATTCCCACCTGTTCCTTATGGTAGTAACACCCATGCCCTAAATAACTAACAGCATTTCTGTCTCTCATCCTACAAGCTTCAACTTGTGGGGGTGTAGAATATCTCAGCTCTATCAGGGAACATTCCTCAAATGGGAGGGATGTTCTCTTTCTCTCTGAGCCCTATACAGTGTCTTCTAAATTCGCCTGGAGCATCAGAGTTCCCACCCTGGGCGGGTTCCTCAGACTGTGGTATTGCTTTGCTCTATGCCAAGGAAATAAATACATACTGTTTCCAAGGAAGTAAGAATGTCTGGAGAAATACCTCCTGCTAGCACTAAGCTTGCATACTGTAAGAGCCACAGCCGAGTCCCACAGCATGTTCCTCTTGCTGTAAATATGCAAGCGTACGTGTTCATTTTCAGAGCCCAGAGTCTTTGTAAGTTGGTTCCTCATGTATGACTACGCTATTTTCCAGAGGAAAAAATATATATATTTTTCGGTCCACTTACAGAGAGAAGAATCTATGTTTTATTGCTTTTCTTCTCTTGGCCCATAGTATAATCAGGAAAAAAAACAAGTGACATAAAATATGAAAAATTAAAGGAGAGCCCTAAAAAATAAAGGTAAGTTTCTCTAGTTAGTATCACTGCATGTGAGGTTTTCCCTAGTTACTAGTTACTAGTCAAATTCCACTAGCCACTTTCCTAGTATGACAAATTAGAGCAATTCAATTAAACACTTATTAAGTGCCCCCAGTATACATAGAACAGTGCTAGGTGCTAGGTATACAAATATAAGATCAGACAGAGTTCTTACCCTCAAGGGGTTTACAATCTAATAAGCAGCTGGGGAGAACTCTTCTCAGCACTTCCCCCCAACCCAGTCCAACACCACCAAATGTACTACCTAGCACAGTGCCTATCACATAAGCCCTTAACAAATGCTTGTGGCTTAGCAAAAAGGGCAAGCAGTTTCTTCTGTCATGTCTTGGTATGCGCCCCAGGAATGCATCTTTATTATTGTGATTAGTTCTACAAAGTAGTTGTCTCAGCACCCCTAAGCAGAAAATCACCAACCACCTCTACCCTTCTGTTCTTACTCTGACCTTCTGCTGAACAATCTCTTTCCTGAAAGCTTTTATGGTTCTACTGTGTCATTCTTTGAAAAATGAGCATCAAGGTTATCTTTTAGTGTACCCCCTCATGTAAGAAACCTTGTACAAAATCTTTGCCTCGTTTAGCTTTCAAGTTTCTTCATTATTTTTAAAGGAGATTCCATTGCTAGATTATGAAAAACTCTTGTATTTATTGATCAGAAATCTGCCTTCCTGTAACTTCTACTCTTTGGTCCTAGTTCTGCCTACCAGAGCAGGAAAACAAATCTCTTCCACAGGCTTGCTCTGCAGATATTTGAAGGCAGGAAACAGGTTCCCCAAAAAAAGACAATGTAGAAAGATATTTGTCAAAATACACAAATTCAGACCTTAGCTCTGAAACTCACTCACTAGCTCTACGACTTCAAACAAGTTATTGACCCTTGCTGGGCAAGGACTCCTGATCTGAGAGGACTGGACTCATCTCTAAAGGTTCCTAGAAATCTATGCCTAAATTCTCTTCTCAGGTTAAACAGCACCAGTTCCTTCACATGATCCTCATAAGATACAATCTCTAGTCCCCTTCACCACACTGGGTTTGCATTTCATCATTTTGAATTGTCAGAGTATGCTGAGATATGGAGAGAAATGGTAGTCATGTGACTAGCAAGATAGGGAATTAGTCACTTTTTCTGGACCCCTTCTCTAACTTTCCAGAAATGGAATTATGCAACAGACGTAGAGCATTGAAGCCCAGTCTAGGAGGCAATGAGACAATTCCAACTACTTAAAATCCTTAGGAATTAACACCTAAGAACTCTAATCTTTAAAGGCTTCATATATCTCCCACCAGGCTGAAATGATGCCAACATCAGGGACCCGAGCTAACTCACAGACTTATGCCTGGCACCCACCTTGGGTCCCTTGCCCCTTCTGGGAGAATCTTCCAGAGCTCCATCTCTCCCCATCACACATACACACAATGATCTCTGCCCAGCCACATCTAACCAAAAAAAATAAGAGAGGAAGGCCTGAAAACATGCTACCTTATAACTGTCAACTCTGGTAACAAACAAATGACCAAAAAGTCACAGAGGTGTGTAACCACTGTTAACTCCAAAAATATCAAAGAGTTCACACAGGTTACAAACAAAAAGCTTTCTTGATTCTCTTGAGAGAAATTAGACACATGTTGTCAGTGCTTCCTCTAGTAGGAAGCTAAACCTTGATTTATATATTTGTGGCTAGATAAAGAATCAAACAGTGGAGTGTAGCAACAGTGGTGAGGTACAACAGCAACTGTGAGGCAAGGTTGTTTAGTGACCAACAGTCCATTCACAACAGGGCTTCATGTCTGGGCCTGTTGGTGCTTTCCTGAACTCAGGGATCATCAGTTCAGTGATTTAGTTGTAGAAAAAAGTCATCCAGGGTGCAAAGGATTGTTGTTATGTCAAGCTCAAGGTACAGCCTGTTTGCTGGGCCTTAGTTCTAGAAAATAGGGTGTTTAAAAGGAGAGGTGGTCATGGATCCTGACATAACTGAGCCCAGCCCTAGTTTAGGGACCCTGACAACTACAGAGATACTACACAGAACACCTTCTAAACCACTTCCTGTCCTGCAAAAAGTGGCAAATGCTGACACTGTCCAGCTAGAAAAAGGAGAGCAGAGAAGAACTAAGGCAGAGGACTAGGGTACATTGCTACAAGAGTCCTGAAGGGAAGCAAACTGAAATCTGGCTGGAGCCAGTCTTGTCCCTGCCCTAAGACACACAGGACAGAAACAAAGACCAGTGAGCCCTACATCCTTCTCAGAGAGAATGTGCTTGCATGGCCATCCTGGCCCAAGAGAAGGGATGTGTGAGCTCTTGGGACCAGGTGGCAACTCAGAAGGCTCAGGAGGATATTGCAGGCCAGTTCTGACTCAAACCAGTGCAGTGGTTCAAGTTCAGAATGAGAACAAAATGATATACTCATAGATCATCTACCAGGCTACAGAAGGAACTTGACAGTCATAGCATGGAAAGGATATTCAGATTGGAAATAACATTGATTTATGCCTCTTCATTTGTTGTGGTGGTGCATTGATATCAAACCTGAGGGAGGAGCTCCTGGCTCCTTTTGTACTGGCTTTCGTTCTCAGGCCACCAGGAAACTACATCAATGGACTGAGCCTTCACTCCTCTGGTCAATTCTCAAGGATAATTTGGATAATTGGATAATTAATTCTCAAGGACAATATTGACAACATCTCAAAGATGAGATAACATTGGGAACCAAAGGGAAGAAAACTTTAATGAGAAGGACAAGGGGTAGAGAGATCAAAATTTCGTAACAGAAAGGAAGAAAAGAGAAACCAAGAAAAACTTCTTAGAAAAAGGTACAGAAAAAAAGAACAATAATAAACAGAAGAACTTAGAAGGAGGATGAAAAGAGGGAAGATTTTAAACTAGTCACTAACAAAGAGGGGGAAAAGAAGAAGTAAAAAAGAGGAATAAATAGATCACTAAACAAATAAAAAGAATTCATAATTTAAGTAAACCCCACAAAACTAGAGAAAAGGTAGACAACTGAAAGAAGGCAAATAGGGAAAAGAAAACCTGTGGAAACAGAATTGCCGATCAAAATATTTTAGGAAAAGCTAGTTTCAGAGATAAATTATTAATTTAAAAGAGAAATTAATTTTAAAAATTTAACACTAAGGAAATGGAGGGAAAGAATATGAGTGGACTAAACAATGTAATAAAATGGAAAGCATGGATAAGAAAACAAAGTCCCACAATTTGTTGTATATAAGAAAAACATCCAAAAAGCAAAAAGAAACAAAATCAAAATGACAGTCTAGAACAAAATTTCCTATGTATCAGATAGATCCCAAAATGCAAAAATTATAGTCATGGCATTAGACAAAACAAAAGTAAGAATTCACAATATCTAGAGATAAACAAAGAAAAGTCATAACTACAGGAACCACAAACAATGAAACACATGTACACCAAATGGCAGGGCATCTAAATTAATAGCTAACAGAATTGCATTAAGGCAAATACCAACAGAGTAATAGGAAACTAACGCTCCTCTCTCAGAGCTGGACAAATCTAAAAGAAAAATTAACAACGGAAAATACAGAACCAAACAAACTGTGGGAGAATCTAGAGTTCAAAGATTTATGGCCCCTTTTGAACAGGAATATTAAGAACATGGATATTTCTCATCATTGCATGGCATCCTTACACAAAAAAATGAACTATTATCTAGGCACTCGAATTCAAAGCATCCTTGTGTTCCAACCCACCCATTTTGTTCCAACCTAAATATCCATATCTAGGACACAGAGACAAAGTAAACTATTCTCTAACCATTCTTTAGAAGTCTACCATCTGACCACATACTTAGTCATTCATCTCACTTGACCCAAACATATTTATTCAAATTATAACACCTGTGGGTATCACCGTAGACTGTAGAGTTGACTGGCCAGCATTCAATCCCTTACATTCCAACCTCCTTGCTGGACAGGGGCAGAACTATTTCTTATCTCCTCTTTACAGTGTGATCTTTTCTCTAACCAATGTCTTCTTCCCCCTACCCCTTTTCTCTTTGAAGATTTAATCAACAATACCCTGTTAGAACAATTAGCTTGCTTTTTAGATGGGGGAAACATAACAGTCTTCAAATCCAATAGCATCTCAGAATCTGGATAAATTCTCTGCTGCTTGCACTAATTTTAGCCTAACAATTAACACAAATACTTCTCCATCAGTCAGCACCACACCATCCAGACATGGAAACATCAGTTATAGCAAACAGAGAAGTTCTGAATGCTGTGGATAAGTTCATTTACCTTGGAAGTATACTTTCCAGGGATGTACACATCGATAATGAGGCTGACACATGCATTGCCAGGGCTAGCTCAGTGTTTGGGAGGCTCTGGAGGAAAGTGTGAGAGAGAAGAGGTACTAGACTAACTACCAAACTGAAGGTCTACAGAGCCACTGTGAGGTCCTTTCTCAAACTAAACTGCCAAGCATTCAAATTTTAATGCAGAGAGCACAACTCCAATGGGCTGGCCACATTGTTGGAATGTCAAATGTATGCTTGCCTAAAAAACTATTTTATGGAGAACTCACACAGAATTAGATTCACATGGTGGTGAAAAAGTAATACAAAGACACTCTCGAGGTCTCTCTGGAGAACTTCGGAATTGATTGTATGACATGGGAGATATAGCGCAGGACCATCCAACATGCTGTGCGCTCATCAGAGAAGGTGCTATGCTCTATGAGCAAAGCAGAACTGAAGTAGCTCAAAAGAAATGTGAGATGCACAAATTTAGAGAATCCACTCCAAATGTTCACGTAGATTGTGCCTGACCTGTGGTAGAGCACTCCAAGCTGATCAGCCACAGTCGGACACACTGTAGTTTGACTATAATATAGTGATGGCATTTTGGGCCTCTTTGAGAATGAGGGACAACCAACCAGTCACCTTCTTCAATTTAACATGTTTATATCAAATGGTAAGTATACATAAAACATATATGGTATATATAATCTCAAACTTGAAGCTTCAGTTAAGAAAAGTTCTAACATCTCAACAAAGTTTTATTCATCTGCCCTAATTAAAATGTTTTATTTCTCTGTAGCTTACCCCTTGGCCTCGTTATGTTGGAGGCAAGAAACAAGCAAAGTCTATTACAGCATCTTCTATTACCACCCAGGAATGGAGAGGGGAAGACGAAACAAGCAAAAACATTTCTTTGAAAACTTTATCTTCCTCTCCAGGCTCCAGCCCTGGCTCCGCTAACGTGACTAA
>CM053580.1:215898373-215919225 GCA_028627135.1 Pseudochirops cupreus
TGGGAGATCCATCCTGCCCTACCAAAAAGTGACATAGGAGAGAATAGACTGGGGGAGGGGGGACACACTGGGATGGCTGTTTTGGGGTGGTGGGCGGGGGAAAGACAGGGAGAAAATATGTAACTCAAAAAAAATTTAATAATAAAAAATAAAAATAAAAAAAATAAAAAAAACAAAAAAAGTTTTAATTTTGTGTATAATCCTTAGGAATTGGGTTTTTCCAACTATTGTCCTTTTTTTTTTTTTAACATATATACTATACAAGCCCACATTAGAGATTTCATATTGAAACTGTGGTAAAATCCCAACCTTGAATCACACACTCAGATATACTGTTCCACCCTGTGAGAACTAGCTTCAGGAAGAAAAAATGAAAAGAAACCCAGCCGAGACAGTCCTTTGCCACCACGGGATATAAAAATCCCTTCTGTTCCAGAGGTCTTTGAGCTGGTTCAGCACTGACAATCAGAATGTAAGCATGCACCTTTCCTTATTAGTAGGTCTATAGCATCCCTCCAAGTGAAGGAAGGAAGCTGAGGCTGAGGGCCAAATATAATGAGTAAAGCTCTCCCTTCAGAACCAGCAGAACGAAGATGAGTGCAGTTCATTTCTACTTATTCATCTCTAGGATGCTGTAATGCTGAGAGGGACATAATCCGGGAGGCTCCTTGGTTTGCTCTGGCAGGAGCATATCCCTCCTCATGTTCCATTTCTTTCATCCCATTTCTTCCTACATGTTGCTCCTCAAATCATCTCTTCCCTTTAATCTTTAATTTCTCTCTATTGATTTCTTCTCTAATTCCTACAAACATGTCCATGTCTTCCTCATTTCTGTAAAACTCTAACTCAATCCTGACACTTCCTCAAGTCATTCTAGCAAGTGCTCCAGGGTTACTTTCCCAAACCCCGTCACCTTGGCAGAGAATCCCCAAAACTCAGCTACTTTATCCCCAATTAGGCCTTTAGTGGCAACTCTGGAGGTGAGGGTGGTTTTTCTAACACTATTGCATAAAAACTCCCGTCAGTATGTCTCTGCCAATAATTATCAGTTGATATCAATTAGTCAGATTTAACTAGAGGTATGTACTTCAGCAAGTACTTCAGTAATGGGCAGCAAGGTAGCATTGTGGATAGAGTTCTGGGCCTAAAGGCAGGAAGACTCATCTTTAAATCCAGCCTTAGATACTAACTAGCTATGTGACTCTGGGTCAGTCCCTTAACCCTGTTTGCCTCAGTTACCTCATGTGTAAAATGAGCTGGAGAAAGAAATGGCAAATCGCTTTAGTATATTTGCCAAGAAAATGGGGTCATGAAGAGTCAGATATGACTGAAACTATTGAACAACAACGACAATCAGTATAGTAACTGCTGATAAACTCTCACACACACACACACACACACACACACACACACACACACAGAGTTTGTGATACAGTCTCTCAACAGTACATACAGAGTCCAAGTAAAAGAGGGCTCAAGCTTAGGGGACAAATGTGGTAAGGGGGTAACTGAGCTCCTGACTGCTAGAAGACCTTTTCTCCCCTTCATGGGCTATCTATGACATTCCCCTTAGGCATGATATAATTTGCGCTAGATTTGCTTTGAATCTGCCTTTTGCCTCATACCCTCTGTACCTTGATCAACAGCCAGAACCTCATCATCTCAGGGTGTGGGTGAGGAATACCAAATCTTTGTTCATTTAGAGGTTCTTGAAGGACTGTCTACTTCTTCTGAAGCAGCCAGATAGAAGCTTTCACTTTCCCCTGTCACCAGAAAATAAACCACCCCCCAACAATGCCATTGCCATCCAAGCTCTCTTTGGGGATAAGCTGTTCAATGACCATAAGGTACGACTAGCAATGGGGAAGGATACCATTGGTTCCAGATTCCATTAAGGAAAGGGTTTAGTGGGTCTGCCTTTACCATTCTGATACTGGATCATGTGATAAAACCCACTTGTGTTCAGACTCAGTTTCCTGTTGTCTCTGTGTACCTTAGCACCTACCTCCCAGGGTTGTTATGAGGACCAGATAATATAATGTTTGCAAAATGCTTAGCCCAGTGCTTCATACTTAGCATCTATTTATTGATACATACACACACACACACACACACACACACACACACATGCCCACATCTACACATACAGGCAACTGGAATTCACACAACTATGCCAGCTGGATCCACTTAATAGCAATTCATTTATTGTTCCCTCATTGACTCTATCACATTCCCCTCAGCAGCTGTTCAGAATTTTCTCCTTTCTCCTTAAGCGTCCTCCATCCTACCCTAAATAGATGGCAGTGTGTATGTTTGTCAATAGCTACAATTATTATCTTATATTATATTAATAGATATTAACAAATCCATCAATCTTCTAGTTTTCATTTATTTAAAAAAAAAAAACAATGAATACATTAGAAAACAAATGCAGGGTTAAAACATGTCACATCCTTAAATAAGAGACTTACCAAAACGTTTCAATAGTCAACCGCTACTATTTTTAAAAATGATTATAATCACTCAAAGAGGACTGAGTGACTTGTTTTTGCACACACAGAGTCACACTAAACGCACCCAAGAAAAATCCTGACCTATGAGATATATAGTTATTTCATTTTCCATTTTTAGGTGATGTTATATTGGGAAACTAAAGGCTTACTGAAAACCTAGTGAAATTTAAGGAATCATTCACTTCACTTCAGGATGTTCGGCTCTCCAGAAACAATTCAAGAAATGAACAAGACACACATTCTTGAGACGCCTCTGGCAGAATCACCCAGCGATTTTTAGATGTTCATATTCTGCCAAGAAGAATTTAACCCAGACTCACTATAAATTTATGTCCCTCTCTAGTCATTTGTCTTTTACCACATGGAAAATACAGTTACAGCATAACAAATGCAAAATGGGGAGTGAAAGAACAGGAAAGGATCAGAAACAATGATGTCTATAACCAAAATACCTCAATTTCTAAGCATCTCTACACTTCAAATTCTAGGGCTTTAAAATCTTCCAAGAGTTCTTGAGCTAGTGCCTGCAGGTTGAAATTTGGACTCTTCGATATAGTTATGATATGCTGAAGGAACATGGAGTCACGGAGCTGTGATGCTAACTTGGAGAAGACTTCTGTTTCCAGAACCACAGACTGGATAAGTCGAAGAACATGAAGACATACTTCTGGATCTGGATCTAAATAGAATAAAAAAGTTCAAACTTCTGATTTGACACAAGTTCTCATACAACCTTATATAAGTTTCTATAACTAAAGAAATTGTCCCTTTTTTCTATAAAAGAAAAATTAATTCCATAATCTGTAACACAAGTTGTGAGAAATAATTTTTAAAAAACTCAACTATATTCTGAATATTAATCAGCAACCTCATCACCAGACATTACTGATGATCATATAATTTCAAAATGCTGAACTCAAAAATAACTTTGTATCTTTGGGTTTGCTATAATTCTTTCCACTAGCATCAAATTCTTTTTTTTTAAAGACAACATTTCATCAATACTCTTACTTCACATCCAAATAACATACAAGTGACAAAAGATAGTCAGAAAAACACTTTAAGAAGCAAGAAGCTGGAGTGGCTCGGTGGCACAGTGAATAGCGCACTGGTTCTGGAGTCAGGAAGACCCAAGTTCAAATGTGGCCTCAGACACTTAACACTTACTTGTTGTGTGACTTTGGGCAAGTCACTTAAGTTCAATTGCCTTGCCTTTCCCCCTTCAAAAAAGACCCCCAAAAAAGGAGAAAAAGAAAGCAATTAAATTCTTTAGCTGGGATAAGCCCACTGATTTTTAAATTTTTTTCTTGACTGCAACTCTCTAATATACTTATAATATATTATTGTGCATTACAGTTTTATGTCCTCTTCTAAAGTACAATTCTACTGCTTTAATGTGCTACAGAGGAGGTGGTAGGTAAAGTCAAAGGTTGTGTAAACTATGGCAGATATTAAGAAACTGGAAAGCCTTTGAGTATCAGCTTAATGATAACGGTCAATATCCAAGGACCAGCCTAGCTAAATTTTAAAAAGTTTATGACCAAGTCAGCCTCAGGGTGATACATTTTTCTACAACCAAAACTTAGAGTTCTGGATGTAGAGCTGGAAAAGACCTCACAGGTCAACTAGACCAATCTCTTCACTGGATCTTCAGATTTGGAAACTGAGGCCTGGAGAGGCTAGGTAACTTGCCTAAAATCCTACAGGCGGCATCAGAGGTAGCATCTAAACCCAGTTCCTCTAACACTTTACACACTCTTAAAGAATCCCTAGAGGAAATCACCGATGTTGAAGTACTGAAATGAGAGTGACAATCAAACTCCCAATACAAAGTGGGGGAGAGACCCAGACCCAGAAGCAGGTCATGTATTCATGATCTAGCAGCAGGTTTCCAGCAATGCTGGGTCTGCTCCGGCCCCTTCCTAGCTTCTCTCTTGTCCCTGAGGTGTCCCCAAGGCGGGCAGGATTCAGGGGAAGGACTAAGTCTGAGAACACAATGAGGAAAATGCTGAAAGATTCCAGTAGGTAACCATCTCCAGAATTCCTATCTCCTTGACAGCTCTAAGGAGTGCTACACATTTATCCCCTGCTAGTATGAACTTGTGTGTGCACATTTTACATTCTTGTCTGGGACATGAAATCAGCTGGTTACGGTTCTGCTAGTTACAGCAGACAGTATGTGATTTCTCGACTTAATATAACAAAGAGGTCATCCATAGCACTCTGAGCTAAAGAACTGAGAAATGTTACTGCCGCTGGTGATGGATGCTAATCTTGCAGAAATCGGCAATCCCTTTGGTCAGCATAATTAGATTTTTATCCATTTTCTGAACATTACGTAAATACTCTGTGACCATTATAAGTAATATCACTGAAAGTCCTTCGCTCATCATCTGGATTTAACAAGCCAACATAAAAGACGCCACAGTATTCTACTTGTTTGGTTGGGGTTTTTTTAGTTTTTCAATTTAGGCCTTCCAGATAAATTGAGGGATAATTCTTCATAAAAATCAACCCCCACCAAGAGCCTGAGCTCAGTATAATGAAAATCACAACCTCCGACTCACCAAGGGGACTCAGGAGGGACAGTCAGGCAAGACTAAAACAGATATGGAGGGGAAGCAGTTTGGGGCCGGGGAGGGCCTGTCCCAGTTGTACTTAATATTTAATATTAATAACAATGTTTATCAGCCACAACGAAACTACTTAGGACGCACTGAGTTTGTATGTACCATTGTGTAAGCTATGATACAGCCCTCAAAGTCAGTCATCATTCACAGCAGCAGCACTCACCGAAACAGCTGAACGATTGCTTTATGATCTCCCAGACTTGGGACGCTTTGTACGATAAATCCTAACGCAGAAGTGCTGGGACGATCACCACACGAAATCATGTTTTTAGTCTCTCGGTCGTATTATGTCTGGAGAGACCAATCGGTCCAATGTCAGAATTGACGGCTTTTTTACTGTCAGAAGTGCTGGTCATTCTAATCCTTATTCCTTGTCAAGTCTTTGTGAACCTCGTTAACCACTAATGAGGACAGTTTATTGGTAAATTAATTTCTCAGTTAGTGACTCCAAGTCTGTAATTCTGAAGGCGGAAAACCCTCTAGTACGCTACCTGGGTTAATGACCTTGAATAGAAGGCATAATAGAATTCTTACCCCAATTACAAAGCACTGATGTAACTTTAACAATGTAATGAGAGAGTTTCACTGTGCAGATGCCCTCTCCATGGCTAACGCTGCCCCTTGGTGCTTCTGACAAAAGTCTCTGACAAAGCGGGCAGATTCTCAGTCACATCTGTCATTTGCAACATGGCTCTCTGGCAAATTGTTCTCCATAGTTAGGCTTAAGTAACTATTACATGAGGGCTAAACAGTTTACATGCAACTGACTCCACAAGCAGGGCCAACTCAATTCCTGTGTGCCCACAACATTCTCAGGCCACCTGGACAAAGGATTCATTGCTGTCAAATGATCTGTAACAGTTTGGAGGATGGTACCACCACAAGGAAATTCTTGCTAGAGTGGTTAGGTTTTTGTTTATGGCGGATACCAATAAATCCAGGCTGAAGAATTAGGATATCAATGTCCTTCAGCAAAAATGATTCCTATAAAAAAAAACAAACTACCTCCTTTGTATGGGTTACAGATTTCCATTTTCTTTCAAGCATGCCAGCTGAGGACTCCTGCTTCCTCATGGGCCTTTGAGTAGCTTCTTCACACACACAAAAAGTTCTGTGTTGACTTACTGACTTACTTGAAAAGTCAGTGAAAAAGATAATATGGCACAGTAGATAGAGACCTTTAATTGGAACCAAGAAACCCTGGGTTTGCCTTCTAACTCAAACATTGGCTATCTGACCTTGAGCAAGGTAAACCTCTCTAAGCCTCAGCTTCATCATTTGTACAACGAAGTTGATAATAGCAGGTCTGTGTAAAGAGCTTTGTAAACCTTAAATCATTATATAAACATCAATTATTGTTTTTATTATTATTATAATTACTACTATCCACAACCCTTCTGATGGCAGAAAGGCTCACACATACACACACACACACACACACACACACACACACACACACACACACACACACACACACACACACACACAGAAAAATCCCTTCTCAATAACTTCCGTCGTTACCTGCCTAATTTATCGGTGACCCAGACCAAAGAATTTGGCTATGGCACTGAGACACTTTGATTTCGTATTTCCAAGCTGCTCAGGAAATCTGCACTGACAAAAAGAAAATTCATGGACATGAAGAAGAAACCACTGTTCTTTTCAAATGGCACTGACAGAACTTTAGGGGTACTTCCCTTTTTATACCTTAATTTCTCAAGTGTCAGAATTTCACAAACAAAAATGCTGAATTACAAATCTTTGGATTCTGGTCCCAATGTGTTTCATTACAGAATTAATAGGAGACAGCTTTATAGATTGTTTATGTTAATGCGACAGTGAATATTTTGTCTTTAGACATACCTGGCAATAAAAATTCCTTTCCCTTTTTTTGCACCAACACGCCATCTACATTATTATATTCTATTTTCAGAAATCTCATGTTTGCTTAACATAAAGTAAATTAATAGCTTGTAATGCACTTACCCCGAACAAAATATTTATTTTTAAAAACCTGAACAACAGGTATGATAGTTGTAGATTCATCTTACAGATATGGAAACTGAGGTATAGTATAACTGTTCCAACAAAGATCAAGAAGCACCAAACTGAGTGGTGATCAGGAAACCCAAGAAGAAACCACAGTGGGTCATTTTTACTGCCCATGTCAGAACAAGGAGACAGAAGCCTTTGGGCACTGGGGAGGGGGGTCAGGGAATCTGGGATTAGGGGAGAGAGAATCAAAAAGACAGAGCTTTCCAAAACAGGGACTAGAAAACAGTGGTTTTCTATGCATAGGACAAGGAACAGGAATAGCTCTGTTGCTTTGACCCCAGACTGGGGTAAGACAACACACTCAGAAACCAGACCAAGAATGGTTCTGAAGTTACTTTGCTGACCCTGAGCAAGATCTGGGATTCCACAGACCTGGTCTAAGGCTTGTAGCTGAGATGGGGGTAGGGAAAGGGTTCCCTATCAAACAAATCTAAGTTCATTGAGACTTGCTTAAATACCTTCGGAGTAACTAGCAGTTTCATATCCTTCCAAGTCACGTACAAAACAGGAAAACACCTTACTGACGGACTGATTTAACTATTGAGCATGTAGCGACGTGTACATTTAACTGCAGACACGTACTGTACTTCATTCCCCTTGTGTCCCAGCTGTACTAGCATTTAATACCTTGGTGTTTATCTTATTTAATCACTTCATTTTAAGGGAGTTTACCAAGCCATCACTCCTATGAATTACAATGTCTATGCTGTAGCAAGCTTACATTCAGCGTCAGGCAAACTGTGATACAGCCCTCAAAGTGAATTACATATTGATTGTACTGGCACCACTCACTTTACAGACCTCCTAAGTTTCACTTTAGAAAAAAGAATTTTTCTTCTTCATTTCAAGAATGGGATCTTTTGTACAAAAAATCATAATTCAGAATTAGTAATAAGTGCCAATAAGCACCCTACATGGAATAATGTTTCAACCTCAAGGTCATGTCATGTTTTACTAGACCAATCTCTCTGGAATTACCCAAGTTTTATTAGTCAGAAATGCTTCAAGAGCTAACTGCTGGTGGAAGACTCTTCATCAGGCTGTCCATCTTCTGATCGGTCCTTCTGAACTTGGTCCTAGCTTCCCTGTCACTGGGCCCGTACATGAGCCACTTACCCTGGGTACTTAGAGCCATGGAAGACCAACAGCTCAAAACGCGTTAGGCTGGGGTTATTAGAACATTTAACTATCACAAATACATTTCTCTTCCATGTTTTACCCAAGAAAAAGCGTTTTTATTAATGATAATTGTTGTTGTTGCCATTGTTAATAGTCATTCGGTCATACCCAATTCATGATAGCACGCCAATACTGTCCATGGGTTTTTTCTTGGCAAGTATACTGGAGTAGTTTGTCATTTCATTCTCCAGTGGATTAAGGCAAACAGAGGTTAATGACTTGCCTCGGGTCACAGAACCTCTGTCTGAGGTCAAATTTGAACTCAGGTCTTCCTGACTCTAGGCTCAGTGCTCTATCCACTGAGCCACCTAACTGGTTCATTAATAATAAGACTCTTGATAAAGATAAAAATAAAACCGTTAAAAACAGGTCACAATTGATTTGAGTTATAATGTTGCAAAGAAAGAAGTCATATACCTATTACTGAAATATAATTGATTAATGTTGTGACCAACAAGATGGAGGACTAGACATTTTCTCTGATATGAACTCTCAGAACTCTCCTAAGTAAGAATTATGTATAAGAGGAAAAGCAAATGCAGCTGTCTCCACAGGCTGAGACACTAAGAACCCTAATGAGGTAATAACTTGATGAATTAACAGCAGAGGACATTAATTCCTAATCCTCAAGTGTTCACTTAGCATCCTCTCCCCCAACAGTACCCATTCTCTGAAAGGGTTGCAAAGTGAGATCTATAGACTTGTGCTCTGAAATCTGCTCAGCAATTCTCTTGCTACTGAACAGTAAATAACAAAGGTAACTGGGGCAGGATGCTAGTTTGTGGAGGGGACTGCACCAAGTGTGAAGGGATGAGGACTGACATCCACCCAGGGGCCAATTCTATCCCCTCAGAAGTCATTTTGGGTAAATTGAGGATGGTGAATTCCCAAGCATGGGAGGAAGCAGAGACAGCTTTAAGGTCCAACCCTCAAGGAAACTGATATCAAAAGGGAGAGTGTCAGAAACTCAGCAATAGGGGAATATAAGGGAAAAAAAATAAAAACACCAAATATCTCAGGAGGAAAATTCAGTTAAAAAAAAACAAAACCTTGAGCCCAAGGAGTTAAATCAATAGGAAAATTATTAATAACACAATCAGAGATGGGCTGCAGGACATCTAAACAAGTCCTAACATTTCTGAATAAATATTACAAGACAAAGGAAAATTAATCAACATCCAGTAAGGCAGGAGACCCAAAAGAGCATGGAATCACAATAGGATGTTTCTGAATGGTTAAAGAAAGAAATAAGAATGATGAAGGCAGAATTTATGGTCTATAGACAAGAAATAATTGGCATAATAGAACAACTTGAATGCATGATAGCAAGTGTGTCACGAGAAACAAAAGTGAGAATAACTGCTTGAAAACACAAATAAACAGAAATAAAAACAATCTAGGAGAAGAAAAGCAAAAGGCAATCACATTAAAAGAAAACAGGTTCACCATACAAGCAAAACATACTGATCCTGAGTGGAGGATCCATAAAGAAAACCTAAGATCACAGGTGTTCAAAAAGAATATGAGAAGCCTAAAAATGCAAGAAATCATACAAGAGCCCAGAACTTCTAAACACAGAAAACAACATACCAATTGAAAAGACTCATTGTTCCTCTCTAGAAAATAAAATCAAGGGGGCAGCTAGGTGGCACAGTATAGAGCACCAGTCCTGGAGTCAGGAGGACCTGAGTTCAAATTCGGCCTCAGACACCTAACACAAAACTGGCCATGTGACCTTGGGCAAGTCACTTAACCCCAACTGCCCTGCCTTCCCCCCCTCCAAAAAGACAAAAAAATTTAATTTAATTTAAAAATAGAAAATAAAATCAAATGCTGTGACACACATACCCCAGGGCACATAAGTAGTCAAATTGAAGAATTCCAACGACAAGCAACAAATTCTAGAAGGGATGGGAAAAAAGATCTCCAAAGATAAAGGAAAGAAAATTCAAATAACATAAAACTATTCTGTACTAAACAGAAAATCCAGGAGGGAAATGGAATAATATATTACAAGAAGCAAAACAGGCCCAAAATGCAACATGAAAACCTGCAAACCTGAATCGAATCATCAACGAAAAAGGATAGGCATTTGAAGCATTCCTAGAAAGAACACTAAATATGCTGTACTTGCTTTAGAACACCCCAGACAAATAGAGAAACCAAGTTGCTCCATGAAAAAAAGGAGAAAGACACCTGTGGGGTTAAAAAGAAACAAGAGGAGAACCATGAAAAGATTCTTTCTAAAAGTACACAAGGAGATAAGGACCATGGACTAATCCTGACAAGACCACGCCTATGGGTAAACCAATGTTTTTTGTGTGATAAACTACAACATGGAAAGGCACATAAAAAGGTAAGGTAGAGGAAGAAGGTAGAAAGGATGTAAACACACATAGTTCAGAACGAAATGCAAAGCCTTTCCACCTTGGTAGGACCTGTCAGATCATAGACTGGTGGAATTACTTTCAGCAGGCTAGAGCCACTTCCATACCATGGTGTAAGCTCTGTAGACTCTAGTGGAAGAATCATGACTTTTACACAGGTGCAAATAAACCTACAGAAACAAATCTGCACAATTAAAAACTTTTCATTATTAAAATTTTTTGGTTGACCTAAATGTTGTTTATTCTTATTTGAACCTATAAGGAAAGGGGCGAACTACAGACATACTAATTGGGTGTCACAACCAAATTCTTTACTCATGCTGAATAAAGCTGAAAAAATTTATAATTTTTTTTGAGATTATAGCAAACAAAAGTATTACAAAGTAAACAAGATTAGTGAAAATATAGTGGGGCACAACGATAGGAACATTTCAGGAACAAATGCAAACAAAGGCAAACTGTTCAACATTACGGTAATACAAGTCTATGCTCTAGCCACTGAGGCCAAAGAGACCAAAATTATTCGGTTCTATGAGACTTAACAATGTCCAGAAATAGCACCAAAAAAAGATGTTACATTCATCGTAGGGAATTGGAATGCTAAAGTAGGAAATCAAAGGATAATTGGAATAACAGACAAGTTTAGGCTTAAGAGTACAAAATGAAGCAGGGCAGAAACTAATGGAGTTTTATCAAGGTAACTTGCTGGTTATAACACTTGTTTTCTTTTTTCTTTTCTCGTAAATTAAAAATTTAAAAACTTAAAAATGAGAAAAGAAAAAAGACTGCCATTTACACAGAAGACTATTGATTCAATATAAAACAATAAACTTCTATTTCAAGAAAGCCTATATAAAAAATACTAAACATTGCTTTCATAGCTGCCCAGTTTTTCTTTGCTTTCTTGTAGGTTTTCTTTTTTACTTTATTTTTTCCTCCCTGCCTTACCCAACGTACCCTAAAGAAGGCCATAATTAGGCACGGATAAATAAATAAATAAATAAATAAATACACATGTATATAGATATCTGTAAACTTACACATATATACTCATACACATACATGTAAGACCATACTAAGGTTATTTCTACTTGTCATCTGTTTCTCTTAAGGTGGATAGCATCTTCCTTCATAAATCTTAAGTCTTTCCATGTTTTTCTAAATCAACCAGCTCATCATTTCCTACTCTACAGCAGTATTCCAACCCAGGCGCATCCTACCTGAAAGACAGTCTGTGAAAGTTTCCGTCGGTTTTCTGCATTCCTTTTATTCTTGGCGCATAGATTTTATTTATGCAAAAGAATTTAAAAGTAATCAAAATTATCTTATTTCATTACTTCAACAATGTTCCACCTTATAATATAGTTCTGATACTACTGAATGTACTTCATCTACATCTTTTTTCCCTGATTTTTTTGAAGTTCCTGACCTTTTGTTCTTCCAAATGAACTTGATTACTTTTTCCAACTTAGCAAGATTATTTTTTAGTAATTTAACTGGGATGGCATTAGGTAAAATTGTCATTTAAAAAATTAAATTGGATTTTCCTACCCCATATTACTTCAGTTGTTTAGATCTGACTTTATTTATATAAAAATATTTTATGTATATGTTCATATAATTTCTGTGTTTGTTTAGACAGGTATACTCTCAGGTATTTTAAATTGTCTAGTTATTTTAAATGGTCTGAAACAGTACTAAATAATATTGCTGACACATAGTATAGTTTTCCTATTTTTCTCTTTTGATTAAATCTATTTTAGCTCTAAAAAAAAAAGAAGGTAGAAAGGAGTATGTGATGTATCATAATAGATGACCAGTAAACAGTGAAGGAAAATAACTCTTTAGTCACTTAAGATGAAGAGGGGATATGGAGACTGGGTGAGATGGCAGGGAGGAAGAGGGGAATTAAAATAGGGGGAAAGAAGGGAGGAAAACTTGATTCAGTGCTGGAAGAAAATTCTACTGAAGAACACTACCATGGAGAGATAAAGAATCCATAATGGAAAATTATGGACATTAAATGTGCATAATCTGCAGGAATTTGGTGCTCAGAGAAACCACTGTTTCTCAGAGTATCAGGCCTTCACTATTAGCATTCTGTCTTCGGAGAAGGGGAATAAGAACTCCTAGGGAGTGATGAATGCAGAAGGGTAGAAATGAATGAATCCAGAGAGGAGATTTCATGGCAAATGGGGGGAAATGAGCATAAAGAGGGGATGATGTGGGGCAGCCAGGTGGCGCAGTGAATAGAGCACTGGCCCTGGAGTCAGGACGATCTTAGTTCAAATCCAGCCTCAGATGCTAAACACTTACTAGCTGTGTGACCTTGGCCAACACTTAACCCCAACTGCCCCTCCAAAAAAAAAAAAGAGGGGATGATATGATAATGGACATCCCAATTAGAGACAGAAAATTTTCTACCATTAGGTAACATTGAGTACAAGAAGCTGTTAATCTAGGTATATGGTCATTAAGATAAAATCTCCTTTTTCTTTATTCCTGGCTTGTGGAATCATCATTGAGTGAAGTCAAAAGCTACCAAGAACAAAATGGAATTCCAAGATGGATATAGTAATCATATTCCTGTTTTCATCACATTGATTACCAAACTGGGGGGCAGGGAGATAAGGAAGAGGCTAGTAGAACCAAAAAGAGAATATGTACAATCTTTAAGGTCCATAGCATTGGTTTCTCAAAATAGGCACCTTTGGTTATCAATTAATAAGTTATCCTCCACTGTTTATTTGTTAGAAAAATACTGAAATAATAAAGCATCTCTAAGTCGTTAAGTGAGTGTTTTCAGAACCTAGCTATAGCTTGTTCTCCTCAGCACAAAGGGGCCAGATGTTGTTTTTTTAGCTTCCTTGAAAATTTTTACAGTTTTTTGTTAACATAATACATTCATTCCATGCTATTTTTATTTCATTTTGTTAATCAGCCCCTCCCAATATTCCCTCCATTAAGCAAAATTTTTCTAAAACCATGAAAAACAAAGCCCTTGACCACTACAAAAAGAGCTGCCATAAATATTTTTGTACATTTAGGTCCATTTAACCTCTTAGCAGTATATCTGGGTCAAAGGGTATGTAGAATTGAGTAAACCCTGGGGCACAGGTCCAAACTGCTTTTCATAATGGTTGGACCAATTCATAACTCTACTCACAGTGCACAGTTTTCCCACAGCCCTATCAATATTTGTCAACTTCTTCTTTCGTGATTTTTGGCCGTTTGATAAGTATGAGGTAAAATGTCAAAAGTTGCCTGAATTTGCATTTCTTTGCAAATATTTACAATTATTAGTGAGAATATAATTTTTTTTCCTGATAAGGTTATTATTAGCGTGGATTTCTTCCTTTAAAAACGGCTTTTTGGTGGCTTTGCAATACTAGATCTCAAACTACATTATAAAGCAGCAATCACCAAAACTGTCTGGTACTGGCTAAGAAACAGAGTGGTGGTTCACTGCAATACACAAGACACAGTAGTCAATGACCACAGTAACCTAGTGTCTGATAAACCCAAAGACCCCAGCTTTGGGGATAAGAACTCATTGTTCGACAAAAACTGCTGGGAAAACTGGAAAACAGTAAGACACAAACTAGGCATAGACCAACATCTCATACCATATACCAAGATGAAGTAAAAATGGGTATATGATTTAGACATAAAGGGTGACACCATAAGCAAATTAGAAAACAAGGAATAGTCTATCTGTCAGATCTATGGAGAAGGGAAGAATTCATAACCAAACAAGAGACAGAGAGCATTACAAAACGTAAAAGAGATCATTTTGATTATATTAAATTAAAAGGCTTTTGTACAAACAAAACCAAGGCAACCAAGATTAGAAAGAAAGCAGAAAGCTGGGAAACAATCTTTACAGCCAGTATGTCTGATAAAGGTCTCATTTCTCAAATATATAGAGAACTGAGTCAAATTTTTAAGAATACAAGCCATTCCTCAAATGATAAATGGTCAAAGGATATGAAAAGGCAGTTTTTCACATGAAGAAATCAAACATACGAAGAAGTGCTCTAAATCACTTTTGATTTGAGAAATACAAATTAAAGCAACTCTGAGATGCCACCTCATCTATCAGATTGGCTGATGTGACAAAAAAAGGAAAATGATAAATTTTGGAGAGAATGTGGGAAAACTGGGATATTGATGCACTTTTGGTGGAGTTGTGAACAGATCCAACCATTCTGGAGACAAATCTGGAACTATGCCTAAAGGGCGACCAAACTGTGCATACTCTTTGATCCAGAAATACCACTACTAGCTTTGTATCCCAAAAAGATCATAAAAACGGGAAAAAGACCTACATGTGCAAAAATATTTACAGCAGCCCTTTTTGTGGTGGTAAAATATTGGAAATTGAGGGAATGTCCATCAATTGGGGAATTACTGAACAAGTTGTGGTATATGAAGGCAATGGAATACTACTGCGCAATCAGAAAAGATGAACAGACAGATTCTAAAAAATCCTGGAAAAGACTTGTACAAACTGATGCAAAGTGAAATGAGAAGAACCAAAACCAGGAAAACATTGTACACAGCATCAGCAATATTGTGTGATGATCAACTGTGAATGACTCAGTTCTTCTCAGCGACACAATGATCCAAGACAAATACATAGGACTCACGAAGGAAAATGCTATCCACATCCAGATAAATAACTGATCAACTCCGGATGCAGATCGAAGCATATTTTTTTCACTTTATCCTTTCTCATGTTTTTTTTCTTTTTGATCTGTTTCTTCTTTCACAACTGTTACTAATATGGAAATTTTTTTTTACCTGATAGCACATGTATAAACTATATCAAACTGCCTACGATTTTCAGGAGAGGGGAGAGGAAGGAGTGAGAGAGGGAGAAAAATATGGAATTCAGAATCTTGTAAAAATGAATGCTAAAATTATCTTGACATGTAATTGGGGAAAAAAATGAAATACTATTAAAAACTGCTTCCTCATATCTTTTAACCATTCATCTATTGGGGAATGGCTCTTAAGTCTTATACATATGAATCACTTATCAGAGAAAATTGTGGAAAATGTTTTTTCCAAGTTACTCATTTTCCTTACATATAAGAGACATTAGATAAGCTTCTACAAAAATGTTTTAAATTTTATAAAACCAAAATTAATTATTCATTTTAACTTGTGTGACTTGTTTAGTCATGAACTCTTCATCTATTTATAGGTCAAAAAGATAATTTCTTCCTTGCTCCTTTAATTTATTATGTAACTTTTTATATCTAGGACATGTATCCATTTGGAGTTTACCTTGGTATACAGTATGAGGTGTTGGTCTAGAATATAATTTCTGGTTTTTTTTTTCAGTGGTTTTTGCCAAAGAGTGGTATATTCCTTTCTAATAACTAGGATCTTTGAGTTTACTGAACATAATGCTACTGCATTTTTTTTTTTTGCTTCTACATATCGAACCTCTAATATGTTCCACTGAACAAACTCTCTATTTTTAGCCATTAACAAATTTTGATGATTACTGCTTTGTGGTACAGTCTGAAAACTGGTATTGCTGAGCCCACAGAGCCCTACTTTTTTTCATGCTTGTCCTTGAGATGACATCGTTTGTTCTTCCAAATGAATTCTCTTTTCTTAGCTCTATGAAATATTCTTTGAAAAGTCTAATTGAATAAGTAAATTAATTTAGGGCATAGTGTCATTTTATTATATTTGCTAGCACTATCCACGAGCAATTGTTTCTCCAATTATTTAGGTTCATCTTTATTTCTGCAAAGAGTGTATACTTGGATTCATAAAGTTTCTGGGTGAATCCTGGAAGACACATTCCCATATATTTTATACATTTTATAGTTATTTTTAATAAAATTTCTCTTTCTAGCTCTTCCTGCTGGTTTTTGTTGGGAATATACAGGAACGCTGATAATTTATGAGGATTTATGTTACATATTACTATTTATCAACTTTGCTGAAGTTTTAATTATTTCAATTAATGTTTAATAGACTCTCTGGGGTTCTCATATCATCTCATATTAAACTAGCACAGCTGAAACAGCAAGACTCCCTGAGGGACACACAGAGGCAGAATGTGAAAGGCAAGTTCAACAAACCACCGCCACCTTCCCTCAGATACTGATATGGAAGGCCCAGGATACTGAACCCCAGAGTCTTGAGAATAACGATGGCCCCCATGTCACTAAACCTGCTTCTAGTTCAGGCCCCAATGAGGAGAGATATCATTGTGGAGAGAGGGCATAACTTCTTCATCACTAACAGCAACCACTGCTGACCAACTGCCACCAGCAGGCATAGGAACTCTGAGAGTGGCAGCACCACCCAGAGAACCATTCCTGCTTCTAACCCAGCTCTCATGACCATCACTACAGAATGTAATTCCTGTGAAGAAGAAGCCAGCCAACCTCACCAAATACCGACCAGTTGATGCACACAAGGGCGAGCCAGCGAGCCTGCTTGAAGTAGCAAGGCACCTTAACTCAAACTCTGCTGAAGTTTTCATTATTTCAATTAATTATGAATTGACTCTGTAGGGTTCTCATCTCATAAAATGCTTAGCACAGTGCCTGGAGCATAATATGTACTACATAAATGTTAGCTGTTGTCATCATCATCATCATCGTTTCACATCAAATCAGCCCTGAGAGAGAGAGACAGCAGGCAGCATTCGCCAGACGAGTGAACCAACCACCACCGTCTCGACTACTATGTCTTAAAGGCTTATACTTGGGGGTTTAAAAAGTGACTGCATCTTAGACAAGACAAGAAAGCTGTGGTTGGACAGCTGTATGTCAGAAAAAAAGGTCTTTGTTTTATTTTTGTTTCTGCGGCAATGGGTAAAGGAGCAGCACAGTTCCAGTTAACCACCTACCTACTGAAGAGAAGGCACTTTAATCTTCTTTGGAAGCATTCCAAAAAAGCCTTATAGCATCAGATTTTCTGTTCTTTTTGCTTCCTTCTGCTTCACTCTTCTTCAGTTTTATTCAGTAACTCTTTAGCTCATGGCTTCTGGTGAGAGACCATGCCGAATTTGGGAATGTTGAAAGGTCAAGAAAGCAAACCCCAGGAATCTGTGCATTAGAATCCAGGAGTCAGAGGCCAAATTAGGTTTCACAACTAGTGTGACACTGATGCCACAAGGAGCAACTTTTGGGAGCGACCTTCAGGTTTGTGGCCCAGCATCTAGCAGTTTACTAGATTGTCTGGACATGTACCTGACAGGATCAAGGCTAGGTAGCAACTGAGCTAAGGTGCAAGCCTTCTTCCCCAGACACATAGGTTTTATATAGTAGAGTATACCCTTTAGGTGTCAGGGGCCAAAAATATTTGTATATTTTTTCATGCTGTATCTTTGAAGTAAATATTAATCAATGTCATATTTGAACAGAAATGAGATACTAGTCATAGGCCCCAAGAAATGGGGAAAACATAGGTGATAGGAACATTAGCCAATGGCATTAGAAAAAAGCCCCACATCCCCCAACTCTTCAGGGAACCTAGGATCCTTGTGGTTTGGCCCTTAGAGAGCGGGGCCAGAGTACACTTACTACAACTGGTATATGAAACTCCCTTTACCAGTGCAGATTGATAAATGTTCTGCAATTTTAAGCTAACAGAGTTGAGGGGAAGCAAGATGCTGTGAAGAGAAGTCATCAAAACAGAAAACTATTCATGAATAAATCACATGTTATTAGTTCTTGATCAAATATCCTTGTCTACAACTACAGATGCTTGTAATGGCATCTATCCCTGACCATCTCTACTCCAGTTTCAGGCAGGTGCTTCAAAAGAGAATAATTTGAGCATCGGTGGACTGAGAGAGGCCCTTGGGGAAACTGAGTAAGCCACCAAATACTTTAGTAAAAATGACGCTTTATTATTGTGCCATGGAAGTCAAATCTAATGGGAAGGAGGTCATATACTGTATTATGCAATTTTGTCATAAAAATTATGTTTCTCAACACTTGATTCAATTTTTGTTCATTTTGAGAATTAGAGTGGCTCGAATTAGAACATAAATTTATTAAAATATAAGATAAAATAAACTTATTTTGACAATTTTTTTTTACTTTTTTGGAGGGGGAAGGAAGGGCAATTGGGGTTAATTGACTTACTCAAGGTCACATGGCTAGTTAAGTGTTAAGTATCTGAGGCCAGATTTAAAGTCAGGTCCTCCTGACTCCAGGGCTGGTGCTCTATTCACTGCGCCACCTAGCCACCCCTATAGTTTTTATTTTTTGAGATAAAAGTCCTAATCAAACCTGTTCTTCAGTGTTTACTATGAAATGTTGGTCCCCACTTTAAGTATATTTAAGAGGCCTTTTTACCTATAGTAACTATCCTTGGATAACAAGATGACAAATATTCATAGAATACCTTTAAGTTATCTTTATCTCAGGGAATTTCTTGAAAATCTAAACTAAAACATCCCAACATATTAAATCAAAATTTTTAACAGTAAAATCTACTTAGCCATTGCATAAGAAGTTAACATATTATAGCTTATTCAAAGCCTTACCTTTCAAGAGCCATGACAGTAGAGGGATGAAACCTGGACTGTCACTTATATATTTCAGGCCTTTCAAGTTGATGCTTACATTGTATAGTGTCATCAGCATTAACCTGAAATGTAAAAGAAAATGGAGTAAAAACATGGTACAATATCTTCACCAGAAATATATTTCATTATATTCAACAGGCCATTAATATACTTGGCAATTTATATAAAATAAAGTATTATTGAGAATTTAAAGCTATTTCCATTATATAGAGCAGAAATCTACAGCAAACAGAAAAATTTAATAAAATTAGAGTACAAATAGTACAAAATCCATTTTATTCTAAATTAAGATGTTGATAATGACTCCTTCTACCTCAAATCAAAAACAAAGTAAAAGGATTACAGAGTTATAGGTTTTATGGTAAACAATAGTAGAAAATGATATATATGCGGGCACAGCCAAGATGGCAATGTAGAAGCAGCAAGGTTTTGCAGCTCAGACATAGCCACCTCAAATACCCATAAAATATGACTCTAAACAAATTTTAGGGCTCCAAAACTCACACAAAAATACGGAAAAACACATCTCATGCTGAAGGCACCTTGGCACAAAGGCTCATCACAGCACGCTGGGAGCCAAAACCAGCCCAGCCTGAAATCACAGCTTGGCCCCAGGAGGCCAGGATGAGCCACAGCTGGAGCCTTCAGGAGAGTGGATCAGTGGCAGCTGTGGCAGTTTCCAGAATTATCAAGCCATAAGAAACAAGGTCTAAGTGAAAGGTCAGTGGAACTCAGCTAAATTTGGGGGAGAAAAGTGGTCTGCCCAAACTGCCTCCAGGGCAAGGAAGCTGCAGAAGTGATGGCCGTGCAGCTGCCTCCATTGGGCTGCTTCAGAGCTCCTGGCCTGTAGACTGCAGGGGGACCAAGCTATCGTTCAGAGGCTAAGTGCTCTTGTGTTGAGTGGCCTGGATCTGGATCGTAGTCTTGGGTAGTGGTCCTGGGGTGCATTTTTAGTGAGTCAAAACTGGTGGGGGCTGCAGCAGCCTCCTAATAGCTCCAGCAGCTGCAAAAACCACAGCAATTTGGGACAGAGCTTTCCCCCCAGAAAGCAGAGTTCCACAGAGCTAAAAAATCAAGTAATTCACTGGCAACATGAGCGGGCAAAGGAAGTAAAGTAAGAACAGCAACCAAACTCTAGAATCCTTTTTTGGGGACAAAAAGGATCAAAGTATGGAATGGGAGGAAGACAACACAGTCAAAATTCCCACACTAAAAGCTTCCAAGAAACATGAAGACTGCCTAAAAGCCATAGATCAGCTTAAGAAGGATTTTGAAAACCAAATAAGAGAAGTGGAGGAAAAATTGGGAAGAGAAATGAGAATGATGCAAAAAAATCATGAAAAGAGAGTCAACAACCTGACTGAAGAAAATACCACCTTAAAAAATAGATTAACTCAAATGGCAAAAGAGTCCCAAAAAGCCAATGAGGAGAAGAATGCCTTAAAAAGTCAACTTTGCCAGATGGAAAAAGAATCTCAAAAGCCCTCTGAAGAGAATAATTCCTTCAGAATTAGAGTGG
>CM053580.1:215919725-215951114 GCA_028627135.1 Pseudochirops cupreus
TTAGGGAAGGAATGACATAAACTCTAAACTGGGTATCTTGCCACATAGGAGAGTAGGGGGGATGGGGATGAGAGGTGGGATGATGGAGGGGAGGGGAGGGTTGGGGGGAAGGTTGCTGGAAGTACACACTTCTGTAAAGGGACAGGGACAGGGTAGAGAATAGAACAAGGTGGAGGGCGGGGTAGAAAAGAGGGACATATAATCAGTCTCTCACAATATGTCCACTGTGAAGATGTTCTGCATAATTATACATGTACAGCCTGTATTGAATTGCTTGTCCTTCCAGTAGGGGTGAGTGACAAGGGAGGAAGGGAAAGAATCTAGAATTTAAAGTTCTATAATCAAATGTTAAAAATATATATGTATAGGGGCGGCTAGGTGGCGCAGTGAATAGAGCACTGGTCCTGGAGTCAGGAGGACCTGAGTTCAAATCCAGCCTCAGACACTTGACATTTGCTAGCCGTGTGACTTTGGGCAAGTCACTTAACCCCAATTGCCCTCCAAAAAGAAAAAAAAAAAAAAATATATATATATATATATATATATACATATATATGTATATATATTATAATTAACTACATGCAACTGGGAATTAAGATATACAGGCACTGGGGTAGGGAGACCCATCCTGCCCTACCGGAAAGTCAGAGGGGCGATGGGGGAGGACACAGGAGAGAGCAGATTGGGGGAAGGGGCTATGCAGTGGGATCACTGGGGGTGGTGGGTAGGGGAAAGACAGGGAGAAAATTTGTAACTCAAACTCTCATGGAAATGAGTGAGGTAAACAAGAAAACAAATACATTTTTTAAAAAATGACCTATGTTCTTCCTCCCTATTTCTAATGGTACTTTGTGGGATACTTTAAAACAAATGCTAAGTAAATACCTAAAGTTAACATATTTTCAGAAATTCTTCTCTTGATAGATAATGAAAATCAGTTATAATTCCTAATTATTATTTATATGTGATGAAAGGCAAAATAAATATTCATTTTCTACAAAAACTACAGGATTATGGGCTCATGTAACTGGCTATGTGAAAGCTGCAAGGGGCATATATAACAGACTCACAGACCCATGTTGCTCACTTATTTCCTTGCTATGTAGACAGTCTTACTTCACAAAGTCCTGCTGCCACGCCTCTCGACTGAATAGAGAAGAAGGGAGATTCCCAAAGGCTATGCCAACACAGCATAAACCCTAGCACAGTGGTTCTCAAACTTCCTAATGCTGCGACCCTTTAATACTCATATATGGGCGTATCTGCATGTGGGGGGACCCGCCTGGAGACAGATAGAGGAACGGTGTCTCGGTTCCTAAGACCATCAGAAATATGTGTTTTCTGATGGTCTTAGGTGATCCCTGTGACCTCTGTGAAAGGATTGTTTGACCCCCAAAGGGGTCGCGGCCCATAGATTGAGAACTGCTGCTCTAGCAGGTTCACTCAAGGTAGGCTACTTTGAATGTAGGCTCAGCAACAGACAATGTCTGGTGTCTAAGGATCAACCTAGCTAAGTATGGTGGAGCTCATCACTAGAAAGTTAATGTAACAAATTTATTTGATAATGATTAACACATAGCACTGGACAAAAACACAAAATTACTTTCAATACCAACTTATGGCTTTTCTATTTGAATCAAACAGATCTTAGACCAAACATTAATTTACAAACATTGATCCAACCATTCATACTTCTAACATTATTTATCTGATAACTTAGAAATTGATACACTCGGAAGTGAACCATATCCATACAAACATTCACATTATAAGGGAAGCCAGAAGGACCTTAAACAGGCTTACAAAAAAAACCTTACTCTTTCCAGTGCTATGGAGAGCCTGGTTCTAGGATATGGAACTTTGCTCAGGTGGTAACAGCTCAGCCATAGACGTTCAGGAGTAAAAGCTTGCTTAGGGCTGCAAACCTCTACCATCAACGCTGCAAAGCTCTGAACTGTCAGTGTGGGGCAAATCATGCTGTAAAACTCTGAACTACTGGTGTCAAGCCAGAGAACTGAGGAACAGAGGGAGTGGGGCAAATCACCAGGACGAGACACTCTGTGTGCACTGGGAGGTGGGGGTGAGGGTAGGGAATGGTAGGCACTGTATAGCACTCCACTAACCTTGAAGCAAAGGGAAGAGCATCTAGTTATAGCCATTTCTGTCCCTCCAAAAGTCACCTGAGGCAGAGATTTAGACTGGTAAACCATGAAATGCTAAACATAGGAAGAGGTTGAGACATTCTGAGATCCAGCCCCCAGGGAAACTACCTTCAGAGGGGAGAGAGTCAGAAAGTGAGCCATAAGGAAAAATAAGGGGGCAGTGGGTGGGGAGAAAGACTTAAATTACCAAAGATGTCAGGGAGAAGAAAATTCAAAGATTGTGGAAAACAGATACATCAACAGAGAAAACATTAACAACAGAAGGAAATATGGCCTCCACATCTAGTAAACAAGTTTAGGAATCTATAAATAAGTATTACAGAACAAAAGAAAATGATATGACTCTTGATGAGGTAGGAGATCATACGGAATGTGAGAAGAACACAGAACCACAACATGCTGTTTTTGAGTGATTCAGAAGAAAAATGGGAAGTATGAGAGCAGAATTTATGGCCTGCACAGCAAAAACAATAGACAGAATTTTTAAAAAAGTTGAATATGCAATGCCAACCCTTACCAAAGAAACAACAACAAAAACAGATTGGGAATGCAAATATATAAAACTGAAGAACAATCTAGAGCAGTAGTTCTCAACCTTCCTAATGCCGCGACTCTTTAATACTCATATATGGGCATAACTGCGTGTGGGCGGACCTTTCTGGAGACAGAGAGAGGAGCAGTGTCTCCGTTCCCAAGACCGTCGGAAATATGTGTTTTCCGACGGTCTTAGGCGACCCCTGTGAAAGAGTGGTTCGACCCCCAAAGGGGTCACTAATCTAGAGGAAAGGCAGCAAAAAAATAACATTAAAAGAAAATATGCTCCCTATTCAAGCAATACCATAGGTCTCCCAAAAGAACGTGAAAGGACAAAAAATAATAATAAAAAAAAGAAGAATGAAGGAAACAATAGAAGAAAACTGATCAGAACTCCTGGACATAGAAAGGGAAATACCAAGTGAAAGAAAACCTCCAGAAAAAAAACAAAAACCCAAGGCCGCCAACTGTAAGACAAATAGTCATTAAATTTAGCAATTCAGATGAGAAATAGCAAATTCTACAAGAGATCAGGAGAAAAACCTTCAAAGGAAAGGAAAATAAATTTGAATAATACAAGATAATACTGCACTAATTGTGACAACAGGTTCAGTAAAGTTGCTAGTTACAAAATAAATCCACCCAAATCAACAATATTTCTATATAATAATAATAAAATACAAGAAGCAGACATAGAAAGTAAAGCTCATTCTAAATATCTACAAAATGCATAAAATAACTACAGATTGACCTATCAAAGCACATGCAAGACTCATACAGATTCAACAATGAAGTGTTCAGTAAAGAAATAAAGAACAACTTACATAGAGAAATATTCAGTGTTCATGGCTACGCCAAACCAATATAATAAAAATACAATATTACCAAAGATAATTTACACTTTTAAAACTATACCAATTAAATTACTAAGGAGTTACTTTCATAGGACTTGATAAAGTAATAACAAAATTTATTTGGAAAAATAAAAGATCTAGAATATCAAGGGAAATATTGAAAAGAAGTAAGAATAAAAAGGGAATTCTAGACCTCAAACTACATTATAAAGCAGCAGTGATCAAAACCATGTGGCACCACTTAAAAAATAGAGAGATAGATCAATGAATAAGACTAGACAGAAGAGAATCCAAAATAATGAAACTCAATAATCTAATAAAGTAAAAAAGATTAATTTCTCAGGAAAAAACCTATTTGATTAAAAAGCTACAGGAAAAACTGGAAGTCTGGCAGAAATCAGACCAACACCTTATACCACACCCCACATTGCTTTCTAAATGGATATGTGATGTTAATATTAAAGATTTTACAATAAAAAATTAGAAGAGAAGTAGATCACATACTCTCACAGATTTAGGCAGAAGAAGTATTCTTAATCAGAGGTGTCAAACTTAGGGAATATATGCAAAATTGCCCAAAATAGATTAAAATGTAATTGGGAAATGTTTAACAAAATAAATAAAAATACAGTGCAACACAGATTATGTTAATTTGTGGTTTCCTAAATCAGTATGCCACATACAGGAATAAGTTTCTTTCTTAGTTCGACACTACTATTTTTTGACTAATTAGACATAGAGGCAATTACTACAGATAAAATAGATAACTTTACATGAAAACTGAAAAGTTCTACACAGACAAAATTAATGCAGCACCTAGGATAGGAAGGGAAGTGGTCTAATAGGAAAAAAAAATCTTTGTATCAATTTCTCTAATAAGGGGTTGGTATCCAAAATACATGAGCAATTAACAAATGTATTAAAACTAACAGCTATTCCCCAATAATATAAGTGGTCAAAGGATATGTACAAACAGTTCTCAAAAGAATTGCTAAGTATTCACAACCATAAGAAAGAATGCTCCAAATCACTAATGAGTGAAATGCAAATCAAAACATGCCTGAGGTTTCACATTACAATTTGCAAATTGGCAAAGATGACACCCCCCTCTCCCCAAAATGGAAATAGTCAGTAGTCTCAGACAAGGGAGGGTTTGGAATAATAGGCACATTAATACATACAACTTCTCATGGTGAAAATGCCTGTGCCTAAAATCCACAAGTAGCTGACTTGTCTTCTTGCCCTGTTGGGTAGGTTTCCAGCTCTATTTGTTTACCTTTGCAATGGCAAGGATCCTTGGAGAGAATTTGGGGTGCCCTTTAGAATAAAGACCCAGGAAAAGCTGCCTAGACCCCTCTAGGGAACTATCTATGATATAGGGTCCCCTAGAGAATGTAGGTATGCCCTGTGTAAAAAGGAAAACGTTCTGTCCAAATCTGAGTTGAACGGCCAAAAGCATGTAATACTTTCCACCTAGGACAGTTTCTCATCTAAGAAAGAGGTGACACCTACTGACTCATGTCCAAAATCCCTGTAGGGAAGTAGTTTAAATTCCATGTAGTTTGAAAAGTCAAGTGGGAACCATGTTTCTTTCCAAGACAGGAAGCCAGTTTTCTTTGTTTTTGCTCTTTCATTTGCTTGTAGATTGACTTTAGTATATGGCACTGGGGAAGCAAGTGAAAAGACATTGCTTCTGCCTCCCTATAGACCAGTGGTTCTCAACCTTCCTAATGCTGTGACCCTTTAATACTCATATGTGGGTGTATTTGCATGTGGGCAGACTTGCCTGGAGACGGATAGAGGAGTGGTGTCTCAGTTCCTAAGACCATTGGAAATATGTGTTTTCCGATAATCTTAGGTGAACCCTGTGACCCACCTCTGTGAAAGGGTTGTTTGACCCCCAAAAGGGTCATGACCCACAGGTTGAGAACCACTGCTATAGACCATAAAGAACTGTTCTGCACTTGAAATAAGGACTGAGTTTAAAAATGTACTCCTACCTATTTGCTGGTAGCAAATTTCAAACAGAAGGAAGTGTGTAATGGGACCTTGAAGCATGTCTAGATAGCCTAATATGGCTAAGCTATCTCTGCATTCTCTCTGCTTTTCTGTATTACCCTACAATGGAGGAGCCTTCTTCAGTTGCCTGCAATAACTAGAACAAGCTGAGTCTTTAAGCTGTCAAACTGGAATATTTCATTCTTTTGCCACATATTCTTTTCTATTGCATCCAGACAGTGAAGATCCCACATAGTTTACTGACACAGGCACCATGAATTGAACTGAGAAGGAAGGATATCTTCCTGCCTTCCCATCTTCTTTATCCTGTGCCTGGGATGTTTGTCTTGTTCTGGTTCTTTTGTTCTTCTCAGTTTCAGGCACTGGCAGTGATCCCCACCAGACCAGGAGTTCAAGCCAGGGAATACTTGGAGGCATGATTCTAGGTAGGATATTGTAACCATCCAGCCTGGCAGGGAAGCCCTGAGAAGCCAGGGTGTTTGATATTCAAACCAAAAGGGTACTATGCCCTCTAGGAACTGAACTAACCTGTTAATCTAAGCTCCCTCCTTTCCCCACAGAATGAGGTAGTATAGGGTCTAGAGAGAAGGAAGCCCCGCATGCTAAGGAGCAAGTTTACACATCTGGGATTGTATTTTTGAAGTAAATATTTCTTTGTGAAAACTCATCCAACTGTTAGTGGTTAAACGGAACTGGGGAGGAGTAGATCCTCCTTCCTATAATCAGGGAAGCAACATCGCGGGAGCTGAAATCAATGGCAGAGAACCTAGAATCCTGTAATTGCAAGCAAAGTAGGATTTTTTTGCTGTTTTACTGGACTGAGTTTTAGCCAGTTCAGTGCCTTTGACTGAGTCTTGCCTTTGACTGAATCAAGAGTCTTTGACTGAATCAAGTCTTTGATTGGAAATAGTATATACTGTATTGCTTGTAGGGAGAGGTGAGAGTAGAGAGAGAAGCAGAGCTGAGAGAGAGAAGTGAGCATGAGTGGGCTAGGGGAATTTGCTTGTGGGGAGGCCTAACATAAAGTTAGGCTTTTTGATTTGTGATGTCAGCACTTCCTCTGTTAATCTGTGTTAATTTTTCAGATGGAAGCCCTCTCTGTTGATCTCTGTTAATTTCTCAGACCAACCTATCTGTTGGTCTTTATGAGTGAATTGAGCTGAAGAGCAGAGATTCGCCCATGGGAAGGAAGCTTAGCTCAAGCTCCTCTGAAGAGCTGTTAAAGTGAATTGAGATGATGGTGCTGGTAATGTGTGTAAATATTGTTGTAGCCATGGTAAGCTTTGTTTTCCTAGAAACAGAAGATGCAGGCAGGAGCCTCTGGAGCCTGCTGTCAGGCAGAAGTGGGAAGAACTCGGAATGGAGCTGTCCCCATGAACTGAGACAAGGAGCAGGAGAAAAAAGCTGCCTACGTGTGAACCTAGGCAAAAGGTAAGAGCAATTAGCCCACAGAGGAGGAGCCATGGGGTTTAGAAGTTAGCCTCAAGTCAAGATGACAGAGGACTTTACTTGCATGCTGTGTATTGATTGAGGAGATTGTGACTTGCTGTGACCTAGGAGTGGATGGTGTTTGTGTTTTCTGCTATCCCTTAAGAATGTGCTGTGTTAGAGAAGACCCTAGTCTGGAACCCCATGATTTTGGGAATGCAATGATATATACTGTGTAATGTGTTGTGCTAGGGAAGACCCTGGCCTGCAACCCCCTAATTGTGTAAACAAGTATTTTGGGGAATGCTACTGAATGCAATGATATATCTACGTGCCATATGATATACTGAATGTTATGATATATACATAGATAGATAGATTGATCGATAGATAGATGACATGTTTTGCTTAAGGATGTTGTTATGAATGTTATCCTTTAGTTTATTCTTGAATAAACAGAGAGTTCATTATACTACGCAATTAGACTCTTGAAATTATTCACAGCAGCAGTCCTCAGGGATACTGCCATGATTAGCCTTACAAACCCCCAAACCCTTTTAACAGTAAAGGAGAACCCTGAGGAAGAAGTGAAAATATAATATACATGACCTTCAGGCACTGGGGGCCAACATAATCAATGTTGTATTAGTATTGCAAGTAGGCACCAAAAAAAAGGTTGGTTGCCTCTGGTTCAATCTGTAGCAAGGAGTTGTGTAAGCAACATGTTCCCTGGCTTTAGGCCTCTCATATAGTCCCTGCCTCACCTGATCCCTCTGTAAATATTGCAGAATAACTATTTCTAGGAAAAACTATTTCTAAGAACTTTACAATCTTCATCAAGAGAGTCAAACTACTATTGCAGATACATCATTCAAGCAATCAATTTGCTGTTGCTAAGCAGTTCAAAGGCATAATCGTATTGTCTGGATGCCAAAGGAACAAGGGGAGCCTTCCTTCTGGTGTGGTAACTTAGCAAATGTCATCAGATATTTCCCTACTAGGCCTTTAACTTTTTCTTTAAGCAGGTATTTGGGAAGAAATGGATAAGTACATGCAATTTTGAAGGTATTTTGCTGGTAATCTTGCCCCTGGAGGTACAGCTGGAGTCACTCTCTGCTTTGTCTATTCCTTGGGTTTTTCAAGGACCCATTCACAACTGATACCAGGAAATCTGACACTGAGAGAGAAGTGAAAGGCCTGGGAAAATGCCTTGTGAAAATCAGCAAGTATGATGAAATTCACGGCTTGTTTCATGTTTTCCATAGATCAATACGGGATATTATTATCTATAGAATAGCCCACTTTGGAATTCATGATACCACAAAAGATATGCTCCCAGATCTTATGAACAATCATGTTGCAATCATGTTTGCATAATCAATGACTGTTGTAGAAGGTGTCTTTTCCTATAGCTTCAATACAATAAAGTAGTGAAAGATGATTTAGTTGCAGCACAAGGAGCTAATATCATGTATATTGGGACAACTGGCTGCTGAATGAAGACTGCTAAGCATGAGAGTCACAATTCTCTTCAACAGTGCCTAGTCCAACGTTCTTAGAGCCACGGATGGAGCTTTTGTGTTTGTCTGATATGATGAACAGAAGAAAGTAATTTGAGAAATCCTAACTAAAAATGGAAACAGTGAAAATAGATCATGTAGAATATTTAACCATAGTTGGCATCTTGGACCTCTGACTCTCAAGGAATTCATGCTGTCTTTATTCTCAGCCAGATCATATTTGTAGAACAGCCAAGAAAAGATCTTAGAAATAGATACTTATTTACTATGATTCATATTCACAAAATAGCACTAATGACTCTATTGGTTTTGGGAAAATAAATTTCTGTGGATCCAAGGATGCAGTTCAACCTAAATCATCTAGTTTAAATGCTATTTTACAAGGAAAATAAATTTATGTTAAGTATTCATATTAAAAAAATTCATGTTTGCCATTTGTACTTAAGCACTATATATACTATTTTGCACAGCTGAATCTGCATATTTGCACAGCTGAATCTGAATTTACATAACTGATCAGAGTTATTATCTGTATTGGGCATTTTGCTGTAAAACAATAAATACAAAGAACACTCAAAGAAAGAAAGCAAGGTGGTAGACATCAGCAATTTCTTTTTTCTCTGTGTTTCATAAGTGGGAATGAGAGGCAAGAGAGAAGGGCATATTATATAAATATATACATATATATATATATATATATATATATATATATGTACACACATATATACATATATAAAATAAGACAGAGAAAATAAACCCTGTGTCAGAACTGCTGACACTTAAAAATGTTTATTGAGGGGTGGCTAGGTGGCATAGTGAACAGAGCACTGGCTCCAGAATCAGGAGGACCTGAGTTCAAATGTGACCTCAGACACTTAACACTTACTAGCTGTGTGACCTTGGGCAAGTCACTTAACCCCAATTGCCCTGCCCTCCCACCTCCAAAAAAAAAATGTTTATTGAATGAATTAATTAATCTTTCTGGCTGCAAACTGTGGAACTAAATGAAAGAAAATTTTATTGTTAACTTCCCATAGCAGAACAAAAGCATAAATCTAATTCTCCCCAAAACAAAAGCAGTAATTTCTGTTTTGTGGGAGAGAGAGTTGCCACAGCAAGCTATTTGATCCTCCCCACTGATCTATTTTTTGCCTGCTCTGATCCTCCTTTCGTGTAGCTGAGGACAGTGACTCGAGAGACAGTCACTGAAGAGTGGCAGGAAAAGACCAGTGATATTCATACTCTAAAGATGGGGGTCAGTGGGAAAGAGACTAACAACTTTTCTATCTGTTCTATGGGTATGACATTAGGCTTTCACTCCTTCTTTAGGTTATCATTTTGGTGTCACGTGGCCTTTGAGACAGGGCATAAGAATCCACTTTAGTCTTGCAGGGTTGGTAATATATGTAGAATTCATAGTGAGCCAATGCTTTCCATCAATTAACACCGATTAACTGTCTACCATATGTGCACCACTGTGCTAAGTACTTAGGATATAATGAAAGGCTTATTTGTTATAAGGATTTTGTTTTTCTTTCTGTTTCTGTTTGTTGATTGGAAAGCAGAAAGGAGAGAAAACAGCCTTCTGTTAATTAAAAAAAAATTCATTTAATTTTTTAAAAGTCATAAACTTTACTCAAAATACAGATTCCCTGAGAAGTAAAAGAGACCAGGCAGAAATCATTGATTTCATAAGATAGCAAGATATATTTTAACAAAATCAAAAGGTTCAAAAAGTGAACATAAATATAAGATATCTGATATCAAAAAGAACTGAAAATAGTCCAAGAAGAGAAAATTAAAGAACCACTAGATTCTTTGAAAACTATGATTTTTTTAGAAATCTGGAGGGGGATTCTGGAAAGATGGCAGAATAAGGCAGGAAATTACTGGGCTCTTCTAAATTTCCCCACAATTAATATAAAATAATGCCTCAAAGTGAACTCTGGGCAGCAGAAAAAATGTAAAGTCAGAGTAAAGCAGTTGTCAGCCTAAACAACTCTGGCATAAAATAACTTCAGAGAATGTGAGGAAAAACTCTACCTCTGGAAGTGGCTGTTTGACTTGAATGAAGTCCAAATACCTTCTGGCAGAGACTGCTCTGTCAACAAAACAAGCCCTGGGGGCAGCTGAACCAACAAACAACAAGCCCTGCAAGAAGCTGTGCAGCTGCAGCCTCAGCTTCAGCACCTTTCCCCTCAGACACTTGATCAGGGGAAGACTGCAGGGGGCTCAACTGGTGTTGAATGCCCCGCCCAGGTACATTGACCTGATGTCCCAGACTGTGGCTGCGGGTGAGGAAGAAGGAGAACATGCTAGGTGAGTGTGATCACGGAGGGCAAGGACTCTGCTGGCTGTAGGCACTCTTGGAGTCCCTGGCTTTGGTTCTAGGGCAGAGGGGTAAGCTGAAGCTTGTAGCTGCAGGAGGGACCACAGGAAACCGGAGCATTTGTGGGGACAGCATTGCAGGGGTGCCTGGTCATAGTTCAGGGACAGAGAAGAATACCTGAAGTGAGTGAGGCCCCTGAATAAAGCTAAGAAAACAATTGCACAAAAAAAACCTATAGCCTGAGATATTATCCACCACACCTTTGGACTAGAGCCAGACTTTAACACTAAGTCTACAGAGCATAAATAAGCCACTAAAATAATAATAATAATAATAATAATTAAGTGAAAGAGAAAAAGAAAGAACCCACCACAGATAGTTACTATGGCAATAGGGAAGATCTGGGTTCAAACTCAGAAGACAGTGAAGTTAAGACGGCTACTTCTATCTCAAAGAAAAAAAGCAAAATGGTCACAAACCCCAAAAGAGTTTCTGGAAGTTCTTAAAAATGGACTTTAAAACTCAAATAAGAGAGTTTGAGGAAAAATTAGGGGGAAAAGAGAGTAATGCAAGAAAATCAAGACATTTATGAAAAGAAAGTCAACCAATTGGAAAAAGAGATCAAAAAACTTATGAAAGAAAATAACTCCTTAAAAATTGGGCAAGCAAAAACTAATAACTTCACAAGACACCAAGAAATAATAAAACAAAATCAAAAGAATGAAAAAGTAGAAGGGAACATGAAAAATCTCATTAGAAAAACAACTGACCTGGAGAACAGACAGAAGAGAGACAATAAAAGGAATGTTGGAAATTTATGATAAAAAAAAAAAAAGTCTAGATACTATATTTTGAGAGGTTAAGGAAAATTGACCTAAAGTTTTAGGATGACAAAGTAAAACAGAGATAGAAAAAATCCACTGATCACCACCTGAAAGAGATCCCAAGATGAAAACTCACAGGAACATCATTGCCATTTTTTGAAACTCCCACGTCAAGGAGAAAATACTACAAGCAGTTAGAGGGGAAAAAAATTTAATACTGTGGTGTTACAGTAAGAATATCACAAGATTCAGCAACTTCTACATTAAATGACAAAAAGTAATGGAAGAATATATTCTGAAGAGCAAAGGAGCTGGGTTTGCAACCAAGAATAACACCCAGTGAAGCTGTGTGATATCCAGAATGGGGGGGGAAAATGAACGTTCAATGAACTAAAGGACTTTGAGGTATTTGTGAAGAAAAGACCAGAACTAAATGGAAAATTTGACCTACTAGACTCAGGAGAAACATAAAGCAAACATTAAAGGTCAATTATAAAGGGCTTCATAAGGTCAAAATCTTTCCTTCTTATATGGAAAAATGTTATTTGTAACTCTTAAGAATGTTACCACTACTTGGGTAGTTTGAAAGTGAATACATAGATAGAAGGCTTGGCGTTGAGTTGAGTGTGATGGAATGATCCTAAAAAGTAAAACTGGGTAGGGAGAGGTAAAATGTGGCAATTATCTCATACAAATGAGGCGTGAGTGGAAGAACTCCTACAGTGGAAGCAGGAGGGGGTGGGGGGCTCATAGTACTAGAATTTTATTCTCATCAGAACTGGGCTAAAGAGGAAAAAACATATAGATCTAGAAGGGGACTGAAGTCTTCTTAATTTAAAGAGAAATAGAAGGGGGATAGGATAAAGGAGGGACTATTACAAGGGTGTGCCGATCAAGAAATGGGGTAAGGGGAGAGAAAAAGGGAGGATTCTTGCATGATTGTACATGTATAACCTATATCAGATTGTTTATCATCTCATAGAGAGGGATGGAGAAGGGGGAAGGGATAGAATTTGGAATTAAAAACTAAAAAAAACAACCAAAGGGTTTTTTCATAAAATAGTTTACAAAAAAAAGTTTTTACATATAATTGGGGGAAAAGTAAAATATTTTTAATTTAATTTAAAAATTTTTTTACATTTAATTCAGGAAAAATAAAATATTAAATAAATGTATATAAAAGCTGAAAAATTATTGCCTCTTTGCCAATATTATATTTAATAATTTTAGGTATCAGTGTTTATTAGAAATATTAGCATAGTTTTCTTTCTCTGCTTTAAATATCTCTATCAAGATCATATTTGCATAGCAAGAGTTTCATAGGATCCCTTTTTCTATTTTTGTAATATTGGATTCAATTCTCCTGGAAAGAATGATAGAATTCATTTGTATGTCTACTGGTCCTGGGTTGTTTTCCTCCTGCTCCCTTTGGGAATTCCTTTTACACACTAATCATTTTATTTGTTTGAAATTGGGTTATTTAAATTACATATTTCTCATTTTTTTAATATGGAGTTTTTATATTTTGGTAAATATTCATCTATTTTGTTTAAGAAACATTTTATTGGCATATATTTGCGCAAAATAGTTTCAAATTGTTTCCTTTATTTTATCTTTATTAAATGTGAGTTGTCCTTTTTTCAATTTTGATACTGGAAATATGGTTTTCCTCTCATTTTAAAAAATCAAATTAGCTAATGATTCATTTATTACATGAATTTTTTAAAAAAGCTTTCCAAAGTTAACGTATTTCTGTATGTGTGTGTGTGTGTGTGTGTGTGTGTGTGTGTGTGTAACATTTCTAGCTGTGTTCAATTTGGGGTTTCATTCAGGAAATAACTGATAGATTCTATTTTTATTTTGCCCTCTGGCTCTAATAGAACTGAGCTTTATGATTACATGAAACATGGTACCTAACTTTTTGTCTAACCATGTTTCTTTCTTTTAATTTTTTTACATTTTTATTTAAAGTCTTGAGGTCCAAATTCTCTCCCTCCCTTTTTTCCTCCCCCCTCCCTGAAATGGTAAGCAATCAAATATAGGTTATACATGTTCAATTGTGTAAAAACATTTCTATATTAGTCATTCTGTATATAAAGACTTGAATAAAAGAAAAAATAAAAAGAATGAAAAATAGCATGCTTCAGTCTGTATTCAATTAATATCAGTTCTTTCTCTGGAGGTGGATAGTATGCTTCATCATTAGTCCTTTGGGATTGTCTTGGATCACTGTATTGCTGAGACTAGTTAAGTCATTCATAGTTCTTCATCAAACAACATTGCTTGTTTGTACAATGTTGTCCTGGTATTGTTCACTTCACTATGCATCAATCAGTTCATGTAAATCTTTCCAGGTTTTTCTGAAATCATTCTGCTTATCATTTCTTATAACACAATGATATTATATTACAATCATAGGCCACAGCTTGTTTAGCCATTCCCCAATTGATGGGCATCCCTTTGATTTCCAATTCTTAGCCACCACGAAAATAGCTGCTATAAATATTTTTGTACAAATAGGTCCTTCTCCCTCCCCCCTTTTTAGCATAGCTTTGGGATATAGACCTAAAAGAGGCATTAGCCATGGTTTTCAAGAAGTCCAGTGATTCTTAAATGCTCATTCTGTATTTTGGGTCAGTTGCTTGTGATGGTAGATATAAAACTAATTGCTCTAATTTTTTGGCCTTGCTGACTTGATTCTATTCTAATATTTCCTGTTGCTTCATTGAATTCTATTTAATTCATTCTATTTTGAGGGGATAGGGGCAGGTATTGACTACCTGAATGAGGTTGTGACTTTTCACTCTAAGATGTTTATTCTCTTTCCAAGGGTTCTAATTACACTTTTTAAAATCTCATTTCAGGTCTTCCATTTCTTACATCTACTCTTAAAAGAGTCTTGACAGCCAATTCATTCTCGTCCTTTTTAGTTTCTGTTTGTTCTTTTCTGAATTATTTCCTTCCTCTAGGATACTGTTAGGATTATTTTAACCCTTATCTTCATTACAATAGCCTTGGGGTGTTTTTGTTTTTGTTTTTTACTGTTTGCTCATATCTACCTACAACTTCAATTCTTAAATCAGGACTTTGTGCCAAGGCTAGAATCTGACCTACCCTGTGCTACTGGATGGAGTGCTAACTTTTAGGTCTTATATCCCACTGAAGTTCAGAAATGGGACAACATTCTACTAGAATTATATCCTGCCTCCATTGCTGTCTGGAAGCTGATGTCTTGTTATCTCTGAGTAGGATGCTATCTGAGTCCAGAACCTGCCTTCTTCCACAGCTCTGACCTTGGTGAGTTTGGGGAAAATATTTTTCCCTAGAAAAATTAATCTTAGAAGTCAAAGAAAGAAGCAACAGCATTGTATAAGAGCCAGATCTTGAGTCTGTATTTTATTCAATAAGAAAATAAATCCAATGATTCTCTCTTCAGAGCTAATGGTATCCACCCAACAACAGCCTACCAGCTAAGTTATTAAAAACACTTTTTTTTTTACTTTCTAGCTTTGACTCCTGATTCATTGACCTCCAGTCAAATAGGGGAACTTCAGGAAAGACCTCTAAGTTAAGGATGTCTCAAGAAAAAGCATGAGTGTCTAAATCTGTTTTTGAGGACTAGTTTTCAAGTTCTTTCAGCTTAGCTGCTGAAAAATATTGCAAGGACAAAACTACCTCATTTAAAGTACTATCAGTTTTAGGTAACACTCTGGCTAATCCAACTACACTTGATTCACTACACGAGAAAGTGGGCATATAAATTCCTCAAGATGTGGATAAAGTTCCCTGTACTTGTCAGCATAAAAAAAAGATATTTTAGTATATGCTGCTAAAAGCTTAAATGATAATAACAATGTTTTCATCATATCATCATTGCGAATGTATCTTTTAGGTGTAATCTTCAGTAATTTTTTAAAAATTAATTTTAAATTTTGCTTTCTTTAATCAATTTTGTTGTTCAGATGTAAAGCCAAGTACAAGCAGCTTTCTAGAGGACAGTTGCTGTGAACAGCTTTCAAGATTCTGATTACACAGTATAGTGAACTCTCTATTTATTCAATAGTAACAAATCAGAGCAAAACATTCACAGAAAACAAAGTACAGCATTCAGAATGTTATAACTTCACAACTTACTACTAAAATGGAGTCACTACTAAGTACCCTCTTAAGGAGTAGTGGAAAGTACAAAGGCAATCCACCCCTAGGTCACAAGTATGTTATAATCTTATCAGTCAGCAGTAAATACCCAAGGAGAGGTCTTTTCATCTTGACTCAAGGCAGGCTCTCAGCTTCCATGGTTCCAGCTCTTATATGAATCCACCAAACTGTCACCTGGGTTCAAAGGCAAGCAGCTCCCAGTTCTTTGTCAAGTTCCCATTCCATATCGAAGCTCACAGTGTCCAGTCCACCTCAAGTCTTTCACAGTTTCTGTTCCTGGGAAGACAAGGCTTAACCAAGCCACAATAACATTCACTCACATCACCAGCATCCTCATCAATTCACTTTCTGCCTGTGACATTAACATCGACAGACAGACAAAGTACTGACACCACAGTCATGCTTCCTCTGGCAGCTCCAGCTGGCCCTCAGAAGTCCTCAGCAACTCCAGCTGGCCTTTGGAAGTCTTTGGCAGCTCCAGCTGGCCCTGGGAAGTCTTTAGCAGCTCCAGCTGGTTCTCAGAAGCTCTCAGCAGAAGTTTTGGCTGGCTCTCAGAAGAAGCTCTGCCACCATAAGCTCCATTTTCAAAATCAAAATCACTTTCTCCAGCCTAGGCCTCTCCTCCTCAGCCTCCACGCAGCTTGCTCCAAGAAGTTCTGATTCTCATGCTAAGGTATCAGCTCCTGCCTGTTCCACCCCTTCCTGTTATGTTAGCAACAAGGGTTCATACCTTCTGTTTCTTAACAGAGGCTTGATATAATTAACTTGAAACTAAGTGCTAAGTACCTGTTTACTTGCCAATACAAGAGGATCTTCAAATTCCATTACTAATCTTCAGTAATTTTTTATTTTAAATTTTGCTTTCTATAATCAGTTAAGTATTTATTAAATATCTATTATGCACTATGCATTCTATCAAACACTGGGGATACAAAGAAATGATAGTCTTAAGGAGTTCTGAAGGAGTACACATCTAATAACAGAGAAAATATGCAAACAACTTTGTAACAACAAGCTATATACAAGATAAATGGGAAATAATCAACAGAAGGAAGGCCCTAAAATAAAGGGGGATCAGGAAAGGCTGCCTGGGGCAAGTGGCAAAGTGAATAGAGCATCAGCCCTGGAGTCAGGAGGACCGGAGTTCAAATCCAGACTCAGACACCTGACACTTACTAGCTGTGTGACCTTGGGCAACTCACTTAACCCCAATTGCCTTGCCTTCCCCACTCCAAAAAAAGAAAAAGAAAAGGCTTCCCCTAGGTGGGATTTTAGCTAGGACATGAAGGAAGCCCAGGAAGCTCGGAGGCAGAGATGAGGATAGAGAGCACTCCAGGTATGGATAATAGCCAGTGAAGTCTCTCAGAGTGAGAAGATGGAGTTTCACATTTGAGGACTAGTAAAGAGGGCTATTTCTCTTTGAATGGATCTCAGCATATGGGGGTAGGTGGGAGAGGTAAGGTATAAGATGACTGACTATAATAAACTTGAATCAGAAATACATTTTATTATCCTTTATTGTTATGTGTGTGATGCATATTTCCATTAGTCTGGAACCAATTACCATATTTTGCATGAAATTAAAATTTTGAATGGACCAATTTTTGAACAATGTGATCACTTCAAGGGATTCATTATTTGCACTAAACTGGACTTAGCTACATTCATGACACATTAGAGAGGCATGAGGCTTCTGTGTAGTCGCCTTTGACTTCTCTCATTCCCTACTCCAGAATCAAATTTTCCAATATTTTTCATTATCTTTGTCTTTACTTCTTGAATGCACATGATAAGGATTTGCAAAAATGTGATTAGGAAAATAACTGAATTTTTGAGCCACTATCCCTTACAGAGGCTAAGGAGGTACAGAAACTACAAAAACCTCAAAATACCCTTCAAAATAAGAATGTACATTGATACTGTGAAAGTATATTAAAAATATTTTATGCCCACCAATCAGGGAATGGCTGAGCAAGTTGTGGTATATGAATGTAATGGAAAGAAATGAGGAGTGTCTACGGACTTCATAATAACCTGGAGAGACTTAGATAAACTGATGTTGAGTTGAGAAGAGCAGAACCGGGAGAAATTTGTTCACAATTACAGACACAACATGTATGTAACGACTAACCCTGATAGACTAGGTGCCTCCCAGCAATATAAGGTTATAAGACAGCTCCAAAGGGCTCATGATGGAAAGAGGGATCCACACCCAGAGAAAAGAGCTAGAGTCTGAATGCAGACTGAAGCCAACTACTTGCTCTCTTTCTTTTTCTTGTTTTGTTTTGATTCCTCTTTCCCATTGTTCATTCCACTGCTTATAATGTGAAGGTATTTGTAGATCCTATATTTGATTGCCTGCTGCCATGGTGGGGAGGGGGAAGAGGAGGGGGAAGGGGAGAAAATTTGAAACTCAAGGGACTGTGGAACTGAATGATGTAAACTAAAAGTAAATAAATACATTAATAAAAAAAGAAAAAATATTTTAGTAAAACTAAAAATATTAGGAAATAATATTTTTATTCCTTTCCAAACTTTTTTCTTCAGTAAAGCAGGAAGGACAAAAAGAGTGGTAAACAAAATTTAAAACAAAGAAGGGTCATCCTTTATCAGCCTTACCTACTGAAGTAAATCGGCTACTGACCCATCTAAAGGCAATCTCTTCTTTTCTAATTAGCATCTATGAGTAGCTTAATTAGGCCTTGTCAAACTTTTTCTTTATTGGTAAGATATTTCTATTAGACCAAACCTTGTGGGAAGAATCCTGGGACTGAGGACAGGAAAACACAGTAACCCATAGGTTGAGTGTAAGGCTCAATGGGCCAAATATATAGGATCCCAGTCATCCAAACACCCAAACTGAAGGATCACATTGAAATACATGCCAGATCAAAAGGCTTAAATACCATACTATAGGAAATAATAAAGGTACTCCTAAAAACTTTTGAATATAAACAATAAAGCATCAATTAAGAAAGCCTACAAACTGCTACCAGAATAAAATCCCTGTGTTCCAAATTTTGAGAATGTAGTGGTTATACTTAACAATTTTTAAGTATAAACAGCAAAATGTGAAAATATCCAGAAGACAGATTTTAAATATGAAGGAAATGCAAAGAATAGCAAAGAATTAGTCTGAAGCCATAAGAAATCAGAGAAGGGAATGGAATAACACAGTCTAAAAATACAGAACTGCAATAACATGCCACAAAACTGAGCCTAATCATTAATGGAAAATAGTATGTACAAGAAAAAAAAAGAGAGAGAAACATTTGGGGAATTGCTACAAAAACAACAAAAAACCCAACAGAAGTGAACAGACTATTTTACCTACAAATACCCCCAAAGAGAAGCACAACAAAGATAATTACAACTTTAAAAAAGAGATTAAGGAAAGAAATATTTGCAGCCTCAATAATTATCTTGCCATTTGCAAAAAGGAATAAAAAAGAAAACTGATTACCAAGTGAAATATGATTTGACAGGTCAACGTCACATAAGTACAAAACTTAAACCAAATGAAAAGAAGCAAAAAAGTAAAACTGAACTTAAACACTTTTCCTGTTGTATAATCAAAGACAGTGACCCTGGAGTTTCAATATGTATCAAAATCTTGGTTTAATTATATAAACATTCCTCATTTATGCTATACCACACATATATACATATTTTAAATAAAACAGATAAAAATTAATTTGTGACCATGGGGTTATAGATTAATTTATGGGCAGGAATGGACACCAAAGGCTATCAGATTCAACTCTCATATTTTATAAATAAAGAATCTGAGGCACACAGAGGTTAAGTGCTTTGACTAGTGATACAGAGTTAATTAGTGTCTGAGGCAAGATTCAAATTCAGGTCTTTCTGACTCCAGTCTTGTGTTCCATTCACTATGCCTTACCTTGAGGTGTTACAAATCCCTCTTTGTAAATTAGTGAGTGGCTTAAGCAACTGAAATTCAGAACCTGAATTAATCTGAATTTATATTTGAATGAATGAATCGGAATTCAACGTCTACATTTGTGCATATATGCACAAACACACATGTGAGAGATAACACGTGTGCATATGTAGCCATAAGCATGTGTATATATACACATATATCCATGTGTGCATGCGTATGTATGTAGGTATGTGTGTGTGTGTGTGTGTGTGTGTGTGTGTGTGTGTGTGTGTGTGTGTGTGGTGTCCCAAAAGTCTTAGTGCAATTTTCAGGTTTAACAGTTCATCACATATATGAGAGAGTACATAGATAACTGGCCTTCAAGCCAGAAAGACATGACTGAGTTCAAGTCCCACCTCTGACACGGGTTGACTATGTGACTCCGGGCAAGTAATTTAACATCTCTGTGGCTCTAGGCAACTCTCTAATACTGTAAGCTGCAAAGAAGGTCAGTAGCTGCATATTAGAAGGAGTTTCCTCACCTAGGAGTCTCCAATGGCAATGAATCACAGATTTAGTCCATGTTCCCAGGTATGTGTGTATGTGTCTATGCACACACACATAACATGCATCTATGTATGTGTGTACATATATGTAGATGTGTCTACACATACAAATATGTGTATATAACTATCTACGTGTAGATAGATATACACACATACGTATCTCCCTTAAGTCACCAAGGAATTTATGTTTTCTATATTTTTAACGGAATATTCCAAAGTGAATTGAGCTTAACAGATGAGTTCAATACATTCTAAGGCAATAAGAAAATGAGCTTCATCTTTTTAATACTATCCATCATACACTTTGAGTTTGGTACACTGTCCTGGCTTCAAGTCTTCCAGAAGTTGCATTATTGTGTCCAACAGTACACGACTCGAATTCACCAGAAATTCGCGACCACAAGCTATCGCGGCAACATCTGCAACAGAAATATAAATAAAGTTCACTGTTAAATTTCACAAGGTTCCAAGATTTAAATAGTTACAAGAGGTTGTTCTTGATGCATAATAATATCTGACTTCAGCATCAGAACTACAGAATGTATTCAAAAATAGACTAAAAATTATTTTAGCCTAAGAACTGCCAGGTCATAAAGCTGAACTGACAACCAAAGCATTTTAACGACGGTAGCTGAGATATTCTTATTGTGTGAACAAACAACTCCTTTTGCAATGAAATACTGTTTTAATTTAATTAATGTGTGCATTCAGAAGCAGAATAAATATTATGTTATGCTCCCAGAGGATGCAGACTGTGTCTGTTAAACTGCTGGCATTTGAATATTTGATGAGGGAAAGGCCAACTAACCACCACATACAAAGCCCAGGAAGAGACTATCTGCCTCAAAAAATGTCTGGGTTTCCTAATGACTTTTAACCAACATGATAAAGTCACAAGTTACTAAGTGGGACCAAGAAAAAAAGCTAGAGAAAGTATCACCACCACCGATAAAACTGAATACTCTGGATCAGTGATACCAACTTCAAACACCACTACTACCAGCAGGCATACAGTGCTTTAAGGGTTACAAAGGGCTTTACAAACATCTCATTTCATTCTCATCACAACTCTTGTCAGGGGCTGCTATTATCCCTTATCTTACAAATAAAGAAAATATAAGTGGCATGAAGATAAGAACACATCTGCCTTTGCTGCTGGCGTTTCAGCTGCGTCCGACTCTTCACAGTCCCAGATGGGCTTCTCTTGGTAAAAATACTGCAGTAGTCTGCCATTTCTTTCTCCAACTCATTTGACAAGTGAGAAAGCTGAGGCAAACAGGGTGAAGTGAGCTGCCCAGGGTCCTATGGTTAGTTAAGTGTTGGAGGGCACATTTGCACTCAGGAAGATGAGGCTTCCAGGCCTAGCCCCCTCCACTATGCCACCCAGCTGCCCTGGCATCTGCCAGAGCCTGGTTATTTTTTGGTTATGAGTCCTTATAGAGCTAGAAATGTGAGGCTTTGCCACAGGGATGAGTGAATCGGGATTAACTGGAAGTTAAAGTAAACCTTTCAAGGGAGAAACTAAATTAGATGATGTACTAATGCTGGCTTTGGAGTTCAAAAGACCTGAATTCAAATTCTGCCTCAGAGGAAAGGATGGGAGAGGGTGCCAGGCACTACACTAATCAATGCCTTGTAACTATCTCATCAGATTCACACAGTAACCTGTGAGGTAGGTACTGTATGATCCCCATGTTACAACTGAGAAAGCTGAGGCAAACAGGTGGAGTGACTTGCCCAGGATCACACTGCCAGGAAGTGTCTGAGGCTATGCTTGAACTGACTCCAGGATCAGCACTCTATACACCATACCACTCCGGACACATTACTTAATCTCTCTCAGCCTCAGTTTACTCATTTGTAAAGTGATGACAATAACAGCACCTGCCTCCTAGAACTGTTGTAAGAATCAAGAGACAATACAGACAAAGTGTCTCGCAAACCCTTAAAACACTGTTGTAAATGCTGGTCATTCCTATCGTCACTGTTGTTCTTGTTTGTGGAATCAGGAAGCTGAAATCCACCGGAGTCCCTGGAAACAAATAAGGGCATCCAAACTTCCTCCAGGCCAGGGATTCTGGCAACGCAGGCGTTCCCAGTCAAGGTTCAGACAAAAGAATCTCTCTGGGCCATTGCACAGGGCACCCCAAATCTCCCTGTTCCATTCCTGCCCACAGAGCAAGCCACATGGAGGTCTGCAACCACTCCCTCCCTCGTTAAAACAACTTGGAAAGAAAATCCTCAGAAAGGTACAGGGCTCGTAATGGGATAAAGCATTGGGGGTTTATCATTCGGAGTTTCTGGGTCATGAGGCAAATCTTATTTTATAAGCATGGCAAACAAACTGCCGAGAACCACATCACTATAAAAGCTAGTAGCCTAGGCCTGCTTACAAGTACCAGAAAAGGGACAGATGAACTCCCACAAGATCTAGATTGTCGATGTAGCCTCTACGCTCAAAAGGAACACAGTAACATCACGTATATCAATACGTAAGCATTCATGTTGCAAATAAACCGTTGTGCCCGGTGGGAGAGGCACCAGTGTCTCTTGCACAATGGCCTCCAACTTTCCCAAGTCTAAAACTCATCCACGACCCAGATATTTAAAAAGCCTCCAGCGGTGTGGCGAGCTCCTTTGTTAGGGCAACTGTGTTGTTCCCTTCAGGAAATCAGGGAGATTTCCCACCTAAACTGAGAAAGGGTACATGCTTCTTATACATTAAAACTCCTCCTGACTCCATAACCTTGGCGCGGAGGTGGGCAGGGCACAGAATCAAATGCTCCCTCTGTGATCCAGTACCGCCAGGCCCCCTTTCCTCTCACCCTTGTCATGTTTGTTATTATTTTGCCCATTTCTATACAGTGATTCTTTCGTAGTTTGATTGTTACAGCGTTGAATGTGTTAATTTAAGTAGTAATGTCACCTATCATTATCATTACTGCTATTTATTATTTTATAATATATTCCCTGTATTATTAAAATGCATTATTAATTAAAAGACAAGTAATCAGTGAGACATTAATTTCACATGGGCAACGAATCTCTCTCCAATTACTTACACCTTTCTTTTTCTCGCCCTATTTGATGTAGCTCTAATTTCTGGAACTATAGCAAATAATGGTAATGACAATGGACAACTAGCTTTGCCCCTTTTGTTTAAAAGACTTCCCGCTTCTTCCTTACAAAAATTGCTGGCTCTCAGCTTTAGATACATACTATTTATCACATTAAGGAAGCGTCCCTTTATTTCTATACTTTGCAACCTTTTTAATCTTAACAATGGTTGGATTTTTGTCAAAAAGTTTTTTCTGCATCTATAATCATAAAATTTTGATTGCTTTGTATCATGTATGATAAATTCAATATGTAACTTAAAATGGTCCTAATTATCTGTCATGCTTTCTGACCTCCATTCTGTTCTCTTCTGCACATTTCTAAAAAATACTTCAATGATTCTCGTTTCTTTCTGGTTTTGTTTTTTTTTTTTTGGCTACCTTACGCCTAATCCTCATTTCATCACACTACAGTGCTCAAACATTTAAAAAACAAAATAAACAGGTTTTTGTTAGATTTCTTTAGTCCTGAAGAGAATACAGTGAGACCCTCCACTACTATGGTTTCACCGTCTATTTTGGTTTTGTGTGTGTGTGTGCATGTGTGTGTGTGTATGTGTGTGTGTGTGCATGCATACACGTGCACATTTGTGCACACATATGCAGGCATGTACAGTATTAAGAGTTATTCATTATTTAAGGTGCCTGTAAATATAACGCAGTGTTTATTTTTATGGCTGCCTTTTTTGAAATCATGATTGCTATCCCTGATTTCTGATCTGAATTTCTAAGTTTCTATTCAGTTCTGACCTTTTCATCAAGAATATTTGGAAGTCTTCAAATAGAAGATTTACTTTTTTCCTCCAGGAGGATTATATTCAATTTTGCCAAATGTGTTCTTCTGGTTTATAAACTGTTATCTTTTGTCTTTGGGGATACTACATTCCAAAATCTCCTGTTTAAAAAAGTAGCAGCCAAGTTTTCTGTGATCCTGATGGCAGTTCCTTGGTACTTGAACTCTTTCTTTTCTGGCTGCTTACTTTTCTTTGATCTAGGAACTCGCTGACAGTTTTTATTTTGCAGTTTCTTTTGGGAGAGTACTAGTAGATTCTCTGTATTTTCACTTTGCCCTGTTCTTCTAAGAGATATGAGCAGTTTTTCTTTATTACTTTTTCACATTTAGATTTTTTGCTAAACGGTCTGCAAGGATCTAATTTCATTCCAGTTCTGAGCCTGAACTACCATATTAGGCTGAATCTGGCCTGGCTAAGAGCAGCATGGTTTCCTTACATTCATTTTAGAATTTAAAGGATTTCCCTCTGCAGCTTTTTGAAAAAACTAAATTAGCACTTAACTTGGCATGCACATTAGTGCACAGACTAAACATGGTATTACAAGAGGCTAATTTGAAAAGAGCTGAAGCTCTGGATTTTTAAAGTATTTCCCCCTTTAAATAGAAAATCAATAAAATATTAACTTCAGAATTTTTTTAATGTAAACTTTCAGTTATCACTGTGGTTTGAGACATGCCATAAAAAAGACTTTTGTGTGTATACATAACAACAAAATGTGCTGGCCTGTACCACATCAATATAATATATTCCCCAGACAGTGTAGGTAAAGATAAATGAGTTCCAAAAATGACTTACTTGTTATAATTCCAGCCAAAGCAAATACAAATTGATTTTCATCAGAATCCAGCTCCTGTTTTGTATTCCCATCCAGTGATTTTACAAAACTCTCCATTGTTTGTCCAGTGATATTGAAAAACTTCACTGCTTTACCCTGAAAGTTTGGAAAGAACCATTAAAAAGTCATACTCCTTTAAAGTTTTTAAAAACACAGGAGGGAATGTTAATCTGTCTTTTTCCAGGACGAAATAAATAAATTAAATATGGGTTTATGAAACACCTACTCAGTGCAAAACACTGAAATTTTAAGACAACAAAACAGTACCTACCACCAAGGAGCTTATATTCTCCTAAGGATGTACAGTATATACACAGATAACAGAACATAGATACAAGGTAATTTCTGGAAGGAAGAGAACACCAACAAGTGGCAGAACTGCTTCCAAAAAGGCTTCTGCATAGGAGGTGGCACCTGAGTTGTGGTTTTGAAAGAAATGCAGGATTCTATGAGGCACACAGGAGAAAGAGCCTATGACAAGGAAGGAAGGAAGAGTTGGAATGTCATGCATGAGCAACACACGGTGACCACTGTGACTGAAAGAGTGCACACAAAGGGGAGTCAGATGAAATAATACTGGGAAGAGGAAAAGGAGCCAGATTTTGAGCCCTAAACAACAGGCTGAGAATATTTTACCCTGAAGGCAGTAGGTAGCCAATGAGGATGTCTGAGTAGAGGAATGATGCTACAGGATGTTTTAGGAATATCAGCCTGACAACAGTATGGAAGATCAATTAGGGAGAGGAGAGACTGGGAGGCTAATGAGAATGATATTGTAATGGTCCTGGAAAGAGAATTCAAAGAACATAACTAGAGTCGAGGCTGCACAAGTAAAGAAAAATATGTGGATGGCAAAGGATGCCATGGAGGTAAAACTGACAAAAATTTGGAACTAATTGAAAGAGGAGGGAAAGAAAAGTGTCAAGGATTACTCTAGATTACAGATGTGGATAAATAGAAGGACTGTGACGCCCAGAACAGAAAGTTCAGAAGACAGATAGATTTATATTGGCATTATGAATCCCATTTTGGACCTATTGAGATCCAAGTAGAGATGCTGGTAATAAAGAGCCAAAGTTCAGGAGAAAGACTAGGACGGACAGATTTCAAAATCATCTGCATAAAGATGATCACTGCACCCAAAAAAACTGATGATACCATCAAGAGAGTGTAGTCAGAGAGGAAGAGAGAGCCAAGGACAATCCCAAGGAATTTCATGTTTAGAGGGTAGGGCATGGATCCATCCAGCAAAAGAGACTGAGAAGTCACATGGGCAAAAGGAGAAGTCAAGAGAACCTAAGAGTGTCAGGGAAACCAAGGAAGGAGACAATATTCATAAGGAAGAGTTACCTGATAGTATCAAACACTATGAGGTCAAATAGAATGAGGAGAGAGAGAAGGCTTCTCAGTGTTTTAAAGAAGTTTGTGGCAAAGAAGCAAGGAAACCCACAGCACGGAAAAAATAGAACAAATGAAAACAAGGTAAAAATATGAGACAACTTTTTACAATAGATAACAACTGAAAATATTATTCTATGTATTAAACCACACACTAAGACACTGCCCTCTAGAAACAAAAATCTAAGCAACTCATTACTTTCAACATCCATACCCCGAACTCTGTCTTCCAACTGATGTCCATATCTATGTTATTACATACCTCTAATTACTGAAACTTCAGGTATTTCTGTTTCCTACATGATTTGTCTCCATTTACAACACATTACCAAGTCCCAGTTACTGATTTATCCTTTATAATGTGGTTGGGTTTTTTTGGAGGGGGGAAGGCAAGGTCATTGGGGTTAGGTGACTTGCCCAAGGTCATACAGCCAGTAAGTGCTATGCATCTGAGGTCACATTTGAACTGAGGTCCTCACGACTTCAGGGCCCATGCTCTATGCACTGGTTTCCTTGCCCACTGAGTGTTTCACTGGTCCAACAACAACAACAATTATTGATACACATATACAATGTTTTAAAAGTTTGCCGAGTAGGAAAATGGTAGGTTCAGCATCAAGTGGGGTCTTGGGCAGTAGCAGTACCAAGAAAGTGTTTATGATCCTTTTATAGCTTTTTTGATCACTGGTTTTAATACAATTTAATACTGATCAAAGTTATTATTTGTATATGGAAACAAAGAACCTGTTTACATAGCAATAATGGCAATCCACTTTGTGTCTGCTGCTCTGCCTGGTTTCCACTCTACATAACGAAATGAGTTCATCACTTCTAAACTCACAACCATGCTGCTATCTGAAGCCCTGACTGACACCGCCTCCTTCAGCCTCCTCTCCTCTCTGGATGTCTCCCATGTCCCCAAATGTCTCCCAATGCCTTCCTTTACAGAGGGGAGGAAATGAATTCTCAGATCAACCCACTTTGTACCTGCTGCTCTGCCTGGTTTCATCTCCACAGAACAAGACACCCACCTCTCTCTATCCCCTTCATCCTGCTTTCATGCCTCCTTTTGTGTGTTGTCATCCCCCCCCCCCCCACCTGTAGATCATAAGCTCTTTAAGGGAAGGGCCTTTTACTAATTGTATCCCCAGTGCTTAGCACACTGCCTGGCACATAGTAGGTGCCTTTGGACTGGATTCTTTGTACAAGGAAACAAAAGACCTGTTTTATTAGAAACCTGGGCCAATCTGTCTGCCTGCCTGCCTGCTAAGGACTTGGGAATGGGAAAGGACCACCCACCACTACAGCTGCTGGGGTTTGGAATGTAATGTTTTGCACTTCAATGAATTATGAAATCTATTAATTTCATGTAGTGCATGTGAAAATCACCTAATTAAACCAGTTGCTCAAAAATAAGTTTGCCAAGTACTTCATACACACTATTTCATTTGAGCTTCATAACAACTCTGTGGGGGTAGATATTACAGTTGTTGTTATCCCCATTTCACAGATGAGTAAACTGAACCTCAGAGAGGTTGTGACTGGGCCACGGTCACACAATTAGTAAATGCCTGAGGCTGGATTGCAGTCAGGTCTACCTGACTCCACTCACCCTATCCGCTGCACCACATCTAACGTGCTGCCTAGAACAGACTGTTCCATGTGACATTGCTTCAGATTCTTGGAAGACAACTGTTATGTTCCCCCTGTATTTTTTTCTCCTCCAGGCTAAAAAGTCCCATTTCCTTTGACAGACCTTGAACCTGAGGTCTTTAACCACCCTGATTTCTTCCCTTAAACATTCTCTAGCTCATCAATGTCCTTCATAAAATGTGGCACGTTATGTAAGCAGAACAGAATACTCCAGATGCAGCACAGTGGAAATATCACTCCCTTATTACCAGACACTAAGTTTCGCTTACTAGAACCAAAGACCAAATTAACTTTTCTAGGGGCTCTATCACACGGCTGGCTCATTGTGAGCTTTTAATCTATGAAACCTCAGGAATCTTCTTCAGATGAACCCTTCTCTAGCTGTGCCTTCCCATCTCCTATCTAGGAGGTTAATCCTTTAGAGAAGGGAGGCAGAGTGATAAGGAAAGAGGAAACTTGGGCTCTGCCACTTCCTTCCTGCACAGCCTTGAACAAATCCAGACCCACCTCTCTGGAAATCCATTTCTGCATCTTACAAATGAGGGAGTAGGACTATGAGACGATGCCTAAATTTGTTTATGACTCTTTACAGGGGTCTGTGACTCTGCCTTCCTAGTATTATCACCTGCCACATAAGCATCCCAAGCCAGTGTCACCATTGGGGGGTCATCAAGCCACTGCTGCCCTGACTTCCTCAAATGCCCCTCTCACCATCTCCACTTCTAAAAATCCAACCTACCCTTTGAGATCCAGCTCACATGTCTTCTCCTTCCCTTTTCACTCTGGCTACAGGCACTCTCTCTCCTTTAATACCTATACTAAATGGGGCGGCTATGTGGAACAGTGAATGGCCCTGGAGTCAAGAGGACCTGAGTTCAAATCCGGCCTCAGACACTTAATGTTTACTAGACGTGTGACCTTGGGCAAGTTGCTTAACCCCAATTGCCCTGCCTTCCCCCTCCAAAGAGGAAAAAAGAAAGAAAAAGATACCTATAATAAATGTATGCTATAACACATGGCTCTTATTACATATGACTTTGTATTACGGCTGTTTATGTACATGTCTCATCTCCATAAGAAGCTAAAGCTCTAAGTTTTTATTTGTTTTTTAATGGAAGTAAAGTATTTTATTATTAATAAGACATTCTGTTAATTAAACATATTGAATTAAATAAATGAATGAAAACCAAATAGCCAATTATTAAATGTCTAATCTGGGCAGGACACTGTTCTACCAGGCGTGGGGAACCTTCAGCCTCAATGGCCACATGTGGCCTTGCCGGTCCTCCAGAGCAGCTCCCTGACCAAATCCGAACTTCACAGAACAAATCCCCTTAATAAAAGGACTCATTCTGTAAAATCTGGACCCAGCCAAAAAAGATTCTAAGGTTTTTGAGGGAAGAGAAAATCTTACACTATTTTTTGTGTCCCCCATTGTGATTATTAGTGTTGTGGTTTCTCCTTCATGTCTGAAGACCAAAGTGACATCACAATATTGGGGTCAACTTACAATGTGTCTGGCGGTGTCTGATCAGAAGGTGCTACTACAGGTCATATAAAAATAGTCTGTATGACCATTTGGAAGGGAGATGTCTCTAAACATGTGCATCACACACGTTTCTTCTGAGATTCCACAATTCTGCTTTGCTCATAGAGTATAGCACCTTCACTGATGTGGGCATGTCATGCTAGATAATACTGTGCCAGTGTCTCCTGTGTCTTCCAGTCAATTCCAAAATTCTTCAGAGAAATCTCGATTGTAAATACTTTGTGGTATTTCTTCTGACCTCCATGTGAGTGCTTTCCTTGTGTGATTTCTCAGTAAAATAGTCTTTTAGGCAAAAGTAGATTTGGTATTCAAACAAAATGGTCAGATCATTGGAGTTGCATTGTCTGCAACAGAGTCTGAATGATTGGCACTTCAGCTCAAGGAAGCACATAAATATCCAGCACCTTATTTTAATCAGGCTATCTTCAGAATCTTCCTAAGACAATTCAATAGAAGCAATTCAATTTTCTGGCATGGTGCTCCTATGCTGTCCAGGTTTCATAGGCATACAATGAGATCAGCACAATGGCTCTGTAGACCTTCAGTTTGGGAGACAGCCTAATATCTCTTCTCTCCCACACATTTTTTTGGAGCCTCCCAAATGCTGAGTTAGTTTAGGGCTATGCATGCATCGACCTCATCATCTGTGTACGTCCCTGGAAAGGATACTGGCAACATAACTGAACTTATCCACAGCATTCAAATCTTTATCCATTTGCCATATCTGATGGTTCTATGTATGGACAGTGCAGTGTTGGCGGTGGAGAACCTGGTTTTTTGGTGTTAATTTTTAGGGCACAATTAAATGCACAAGCAGGAGAGCATCGATCCATACTCTGTTGCACCTAAGCTTCAGAGGCTGCACTGAATGCAGAATCATCTGCAAATAACAAGTCATGAACCTACTCTCCTCTTTAGTCTTGAAATGTAGACCTTTCAAGTTAAATAACTGACCATCAGTGTAGTGATTGACTCTGATGGCATTTTCATCCTTGTTGAAGACATCTGATATTATTGCTGAAAACATCCTGCTAAAAAGCACAGCAGCGAGCGAACAACCCTGCTGCACTTCACTGGTGATTGCAAAAGGGTGAGAGCTAGTATAATGTTTTAAGTACTGAACGCATTTTTTTAAAAAGATACAAAGAACTGAGGCTTTTCTATAAAAGCGTTAATATCACTACCATATCCTCCAAGTTATTTAATGTTGCACTCTAATGGGGGCGGAGCCAAGATGGCAGCATAGGAGCAGCCACATATCACAGCTCTCACATAGCCACTCCAAAATACCCATAAAATATGACTCTAAACTAATCCTAGAACTCCAAAACACACACAAATATACTTTCCACTAAAGTCAGCTCGGCTATGAGGAACCATATCAGCACTGCCAACCAAAACCAGCCTGGCCTGCTGTGCCCCAGGGTCGGCTGGACGAGAGGAGCCGAGCCCCGGCTGGAGCTTCGGGTGAGCGGATTGGTGGCAGCTGCAGCAGTATCCAGAACTAGGTCAGTGGGACTTGCGAGGTTGTGGGAGAAAAGCGGTCCAGCCAAACTGCCTCCAGGGCTGAGAAACAAAAGGCGGAGGTCCTGCACCCGCCTCCGCATTGCGGCTTCAGAGCTCTCGGCCTGCAGACTGCAGGGGGACCAAGCGATCGTTCAGAGGCCAAATGCTCTCGCATTGAGCAGCCTGGATCCAGATAGCGGTCTTGGGCTTTGGTCTTGTGGTCCTTTTTCCGTCAGTGAGCTGGAAGTGGGGGAGGGA
>CM053580.1:215951614-215968548 GCA_028627135.1 Pseudochirops cupreus
AAGAAGAAGAAGAAGGTTTTTTAAACATTTGATTTTAAAACTTTAAATTCTAAATTCTTTCCTTTTCTCTCTCATCACCCACCCACACTGGAAAGACAAGCAATTCAATACAAGCTGTACATGTGTAGTTATGTAAAACATCTCCACAATGGACACATTGTGAAAGACTGACTATATTTCCCCCCTTCCTATCCCACCCCCCCCACTTGTTCTAGTCTCTACTTTGTCCCTGTCCCTTTTCAAAAGTGTGTGCTTCTAACAACACCCCCCCCCAACCTGCTCTCCCCTCCATCATCCCTCCTCTCATCCCCTTCCCCTCTACTCTCCTGTAGGGCAATATACCCAATTTAGAGTGTATGTCTTTCCCTCCCTAAGCCAAATTCAATGAGAGTAAGGTAGAATTTTTTTTTTTTTGCTGGTTAACTGTCCTAGACATTAGCCACTGCAGAATAGACATTCTGAACTGATATAGTGATTCTTCTCATATAACTATCACTCTCACTAGAGAATATACTTGGTATTATTTGCTTAATCCAACATGTTTTACCAGGTGCTATAAATATATCCTCATCTCCAATTTTTGCACACACTGTAACTGGATAGTTGAAAAGGTAAAAAAAAAAAAAAGTCTAATTCCCTTCTCCATACTAAATATCTGGTGTTATTCCAGAAGCACTTTTATGAATCAACTAGGCACACCTGCGAGTTCCCAAACATTGTGGCAAACTACTCAGACCTACATACAAACATTCCAGGGTCCCTGGGTCTAGTATAGTGATTTTTCTTGGGGCTGTAGGCATGGAAGGTAGATGGTGAGTGGCTACATTTCCCAAAGTGAGAACTTCCAGACATAACAACTTGGCGGTAAGTCAGAAAAGAGGAGTACTGATTCTTTGAACTGTCTGGCCAAAGTTGATGATTGATAACTGATAACAATGTTGATGACTGATCCATGACTGGTTGTTCAATTCAGAGCATTGCTTTGTTCCATTGGTGTTATAAAATATCCCTAATAAGGAGAGGAATATTCTCATGTGGTTGCCTAGTTTGGAAATAATGTGGAATTCTGACAAACCCACCTAGAGCTGATTCAATAGACTCCCATAATAAGGATAATAACTTTTCTGATTGTGCTACCTAGTGGTCCCAAATTAGGTCTCTGTGTATCTTCCAGACTGAAACCCCATTATTTGTTTTGTCACAAAGTTATCCAGTTAAATCTCACTTACCTTTCCTATGCAGTGAGAACACTCAGGTAGGTGCTAGTCAGGTCTCTAAATTGTGTTAATAAGGCAGCTGAATTATCAGAGCAATAAGAATTTTGGGCAGCAAAGGATTGTTAGAATAATATCTGCAAATATCTAGCTTCTTTTCCAATTTTAGATTTTGAAATAAGTTAGAAATATTTTCCAACTTCCAGAACACCAGGACCATAGTTGTATGTATTCCCTTACATCAGGATAAGGAGCAGTATGGTCATTACTGATAACAACTTGTACATTAAATGCCGTAATTAATGTGGATACCAGTATGCACACTTGAAGACTTTTAAAAACGATATATTTGAGGTGGCGAGGTGGCACAGTCAATAGGGCACCGGCCCTGCAATCAGGAGGACCTGAATTCAAATGTGACCTCAGACACTTAAACAGTTACTAGCCATGTGACCTTGGGCAAGTCAGTTAACCCCCATTGCTTTGCCTTCCCCCCTCCAAAAAGCAAAAAGTAAAATAAAATAAAATGATACATTTGTAGCCACTGAGGTAACTGGTTATTTTACACAATACATTTTACTCTATTAGTTAACTATTTCACAGTTTCTTTCAGAAAAGCATTTACCAGGATTTAATGAATGGTCTTTTGTCCTGGAAATGAATGACACACAATCATAAGATAAAATCTTTTTTCTATGGAATGACACATACACTTGTTTGGACAGGGGACAAGTTACTAGCACAGTCATCTTGTCCTTTTGTCTCAGACTCTATGGGAGCAAAACTTCATTTACAGGGAATAGTTGAACTGAGGATTGAAGTCCCCGGCTTTCAGCAGCCTTTTAGTGGTTAACCGTAATTGTGGAAGTCTTTTAGCAATTTCCTTTGTAACTACTCTGGAGTCTAGTTTAGCAGTAGGGTAAACTTAATTCATCCTAAAATTCTATATGATATAATAAGAATAAACTAATTATTGTATTTAATAGTATTTAATTATTTGTATAAAATCATTTTGTGCCATAACAAAGGAAAAAGATTCCTCCTGAAGTTATTGTCCTCTCAATTCTTTGTCTTAATAGCTAGTGTTCATGTCTAACATTAAGATTTGCAACATACATATTTCTTCTTGCTCCTCACAAAATCCTGCGAAGTCAGTGCTATTACCATCCAGTACTTCAAGTCCTGAAATGTCTCACCTCAATGAAAAAGGTTCTATAAGCAATTGCCTGGGAATATGCTGGCCTTTAACAAACCCCAAATGATCCAAGTTGAACAAGCCCAAAGAAAAGATGAAGGTCATTTGAATCGGTAACGGTAGTAGGATTTGGGTTGCTCCAAGTTGCCAATTTTATCATTCATGACATAGACAGTCTATTTCTAGTTCTTAAGGAACATTACTATTTTTAAACTATGTTTTCTGATGGCATTTCCCAGTTCCTGAAGTTTACTGCACTGTTTATCAAATTCAAACAAACTCTTTGACTACTTAGACTTTGCATGTTTGAATGCTTAATATGTTCATTAACCAGAGGAAAATCACTCTGACCAGACAAGTCTACTACGAAATAGTTAAGATCCATAAATCAATCACTTCTTTCTGATCAAAGAAGATCTAGGTTCTAATTTTACAAATGCATGGAACAAAAATTTTCTGATGATCCATTCATAGGTACTGCTGCCAATCATATCATCAACAATGCAGATTGTGAAAACCTGCAGGTTGTTATGCTCAGAGTACAGGCATCACCAAATTAAAACAGTCAGCCCCAAACATCAGTTTTAGCAGCCTTTTATAGGCTCTGATTACATAAGAAAGATGGGTCTACAAGGAAATTTTAGAAAGCAGAAGGGAAAGGCAATGATTTACACATCAAAGGAACAAATGGCAGAAGGGGCTGATTCATATTAGGGAAAACAGGAAACCAACTAAGACTAGAGACAGAGTAGGTATCTTAAGCTTATTTTTGCAGACGGGAAGAGCAGGAACTACCCAGGTAACACTGGGGGTAGAGTTAGTATCTCAGCTAATGTTGATTTTGTAGACTCTAGCTAGTTCCACGACCTGCTCATCTTGAGTAAATGGAGTAAGAAAGATATGTCAGAAATCCCCTTATGACAGTTGCCCTTCCCCTTTGCTTGTAGATCCCATAATATATACACCACAATCATATCTTACTGATCTCTCTGGAAACCTCAATATAAATTTTCTGGCAAGTATTTCAACAGGCAAATACAATATTGGGAAGTATCAAACAATACAATAACAGCTATTAATGTTATATAATATTTTAAAAATTAATTTCCTTTGTCCAGCACATTGCTAATAACCAACCCCACCTGTCCTAGTCAGATGGCCCTTTGTGGTTAATCTCCTGCAATGCAGTTCAGGTGCTGGGTAATATCAAACACGCATGTGCAGTATTCAGTTAATGCCCATTTAAATGGCAGATCTCTTATTCTGCTTTTATAGTTTAGCTGTCAATTTCACAAAATTGTCTGCTTTTTCCTTGGGAATTGTGTTGAAGGAGTCTGTCTGGGACCACTGTTCCCAAATTGTACTGTTGGAGAGACATGTATCCTTTGATACATATACTTTGAATTAACATCCTAGTTTCTTTACCTGGATTATCAATTGTTAATAGTACTTGACATGGGCCTTGTTTCTAGAGCAATTCTAGGGAGGTATTTCTTCCAGTAGATTGGCTTTCCAGGTTCCAAGCCACTCTATAAGTTTTATAGAAGTTTTATAGAAATTTTATAAAGCTGCAGATGATAAGACAGTATAATTTAGTAGAGCCTGACAAATCCTAATCACATTAGTCTTCCAGTAATTAGTTCATGCGGGCAGCAAGGTGACACAGTAGATAGAATGCCAGGCTTGGAGTGAGGAAGATTCATCTTCCTAAGTTTAAATCTGGCCTCAGGCACTTACCTAGCTCTGGGTAGCCATTGAGCCTCCCGGGTTTTGAAAACCCAGATGTTGGTGTTTCTTTCTGTGGTAACTAACTAGGTACGGATGTAATGGTCAGACAGCTGGAAGCCCTGTCTTCTGGTCTGTTTCTCTGTCTGTATTTTTTATCTGCTTATAACTTCTCTTTGTATTCTTTGAAGTTCAAGTTACTGACTTTCCCCCCTGAACTAGGTAAATCACATATGTTTGATTAAAGTAAGATTGTTAAACCTTTTTGAGTTGCTTTCCTTTAGAAAAGCAGATCCAAGAACCTGTGCTAGCAGCCGCCCTGGGTATGCTAGGGTGCTTGCTGTTACAATAAGGTATGAACGATGGTAGAGGGTAGAGGGTAGAGGAAGAATCTTTTAAAAAAAATCCTCTAAGACCCAACCTTGTAAAATAAATCTATTTGTCTCTTGCTGTTATCAGAGAGAGACTACAAACAGAAAAAAAAAGATTTAGAAATCTTTTGACAACTCAATTAAAACAATTCTATATGTGAAAGACTTAATCCTACATGGGGAGCATACCACCAATGAAAAGTAAATTAAAAGCAATCATTAGGAAAAATTTTGCCCAATTACCTGAAAAAAATTTAATTGAAATGGATTAATATTTATAAAAATACGAGTTACTCAGATTAACAGAAGAAAAAGAATACTTAAATAACTGTCTCAGAAAAAGAAATTGATGCTCCCTAAGAAAAAATCCCCAGAACCAGATGTAACAGTAATGAGATTTAAAGTGCCTTTTGTGTTGCTACGCTAAGAGGTACTTAGCACCTAGTTCAGATTAAGCCTCTGTTAAAGAAACAGAACTTATGAACTCCTGTCTCCTATTGTTGACATAACAGGAAGGAGTTGGCTGAAACAGGAAGCTAATGCTGTCTGTCTGTATATAAGGAAAGACCCTGGCTGGGAGAGTCAGATCTTCTTGGCACAGGCTTTGGGGAGGCAGAGGCTGCTGCCACTGGGGAGGCTAAAGAGGAACCGAACAGGCTGGAGAGGAAAGGCTCCCCCCCCCCCCCCCAAGGCTGGAGAGAATGGTTTTTATTTGGAGAACCTGGATGAAGTGATTTTGATTCTGGGAACCAGTTGAAACTTCTGCTGAGCCCAAGGGCCAGCCAGAAGTACTGAGGCTGTTGAGGATTTCCAAGGACCACCTAGAGCTGTGAAGACTGAGGAAGCATGACTGCGATGCTGGTACCTGTTTGTGGCTTTGTTAAGCCTTGACTTCCTGTGAAGGATTTGAGGTGGACTGCACATTGTGAACTTCAATGTAGAGCAGGACCTGCATGGAGAGCTGGGCAAGGAAATGGAAGCTGTTTGCCTTTGAATCCAAGTGACTGTTTGGTGGATTCAGGTAGGAGCTGCTTGCCTTGAGTCAAGATGAAAAGACCTCTCCATGGGTACTGAGTAGTGATGAAATTATAATTTACTAGTGACCTAGGGATGAACAGTCTGTGTATTTTCTGATGATTGAATGATTGAATTGATAGAATGATTGATTGAATAAATGAGTGTACTAAGTGAATGTTGGCTGAATAAGTAATTGTTTTGTAACTTAGTGTGCCCCATGAATAGAGAACTTTGACTATTGTGTTTTGTGTCCCTTGAGGAGGCAAACCTCCTTAAGGATTATTGAATGACTGAGATGATTGGATGATTGAGTTACTAAATGATGTTCTTTGTTCAAAACTTTGTGACCACTGTGGTGGAAACTATGTGACCATTTTCTGTGATAGGTTGTCGTGAATGCTATATTTTGATTTTCTGTGATAACTTGTAACATTGTGAATGCAGTTCCTTGATTTTCTGTGAATGTTTTGCTCTGATTTGTTACAGAATAAATAGTGTTCTCTGTACTGTGTAATTAGAACCTTAAAAGCTGTTCACAGTAGCATTCTTCTGGAAAGTTGCTTGTGCATGGCATTACACCAGATGGATTTATAAGTGAATCCTACCAAACATCTAAAGAATAATTAATTCTAATATGACATAAGAATAAATTGCTGAACAAGGAGTTCTATCAAATTCCTTCTATGACACAAATATGATTTTGATATCTATACCAGAAAGAGTAGCAACAGAGAAAAAAAAGCTACAGACCAATTTCCCTAATGACTATTGCAGTAAAAATTTTTAATAAAATACTCACAAGGAGATTACTGCAATATATCACAAAGGTCATACATTATGACCAGGTGAGATTTATATTCAGGGTTGGTTCAGTATTAGGACAGCCATAAGTTTAATTGCCCCCATAATAACAAAAACAACAAATTCATATGATTATATTAATAGATGCAGAAAAAACCACTTTTTGACAAAATGTAATGTCTATTCCTATTAAAACCATAAGAAAGCATAGGAATAAATGGAGCATTCCTTAAAATGATAAGCAGTATCTATCTAAAACCAAAAGTAAGCATGTGGATAGACTAGAAGCCTTCCCAATAAGACCAGGGGTGAAGCAAGAATGTTCATTATCACCACTATAACTCAATATTGCATTAGAAATGTTAGCTATAGCAGTAAGACAATAAAAAGAAATTAAAGGAGTAAGAATATGAAATGAAGAAACAAAACTAATACTTTTGCAGATGATATAATAGTACACTTAGAGAAACCTAGAGAATCAACTAGTTGAAACAGTGAATAACTTTAGCAAAATTGCAAGATATAAAATAAACCCACACATATCACCAGTATTTCTATGTATTACCAACCAAGTCCAGCAGAAAGAGATAGAGAGAGACTCCATTTTAAATAACTGAAGATAGTATAAGATATTTGAGAGTCTACTTGTCAAGAAAAATCCAAGAACTATATGGAAACAATTACAAAATAGTTTTCACACAAATGAAGATAGAACTAAAAAAACTGGAGAAATATTAATTGCTCATAGGTAGACTGAGTCAATATAATAAAAATGTGTAATGGCAAGCAAAATGGTACTTAACTCCTTGTTTCAGCAATTCAAGTGTCTTTGAGCCTCACCTGTGATTATATCAAGTCTTTGTTAGAAACAGAACCTGTGAAGCTCACAATGGGAGAAACTTGCCAAAGACTGGAACAGGAAGGATGTAAGAGAAAGGGTAGAACAGGAAGGAGCAGAGCATATTAAAACTTGAGCATAACCTGGGACTGAGCAGAACTGAGAGCGAGAACACTTGTGATCTTGGCACTCTGTCTGTTCTGTCTGTGTTGATTTGTGTTTGTGTTACTTTGTCAAACAGAAGGATTCTGTCTTTTGATTGTGTTACTTTAACATATAGAAGCATTGTCTCTATTGAATTGTGTTACTTTATCAGACAGAAGCACCCCCTGTCTGTTGACTTGTGTTGATTTCACAGGCAGAAAGTGAATTGAGATGATAGTGTCCACAATATGTGTGAATATTGTTGTAACCCTGCTAAGCTTGATGTGTGTAACTGGACCAGGAGCTGGACCAGGAGCTGGGAGCTACCTACCTGTGAACCCAGGTGACAGTTGGGTGAATTCAGGCAAGAGCTGGGAGCATGGAAGAGGAACCATGGAGTTTGGGAGTCAGTCTTGAGTCAAGATGAAAGAACCTTTACTTCAGTACTTAGTGCTGGCTGAAGAGAATGCTACTTAGGGGTGGGAGATTTTTGTACTCTGTACTTTGTACCTCTTAAGGATGATTGCTCCTCAAGGATGATTGAGTTAAGGATGATTGGAAGCCAGTCTCCAATGAAGATGAAGGAAGACTTTAGATGGGTACTTTATATTGATTGATTCAGATTATGACTTACTGAATGATCTTTTGTTTGAGACTATGTGGCCACTTTAGTAATAAGTTGTTATGTTGTATTGTTGTGAAAGTTGTACTTTGGTTTCTGTGAATGTTTTGCTTTAGTTTATAAATAGAGAGTTCACTATTCTATGTGATCAGAACCTTAAAGTTATTCACAGCAGCAGTCCTCAGGAGAGCTGCTTGTCCTTGGCTTTATAAAATGTCAGTTCTATCTAATTTACTCATTCAGTGCCATACTACCACCAAAGAATTATTTTATAGAGCTAGAAAAAGTAATAACAAAATTAATCTGGAAGAACAAAAGATCAAGACTATCAATGGAATCAATGAAAAAAAGTGTGAAGGAAAGTAGCCTAGTAGTACCAGATTTCAAACTATATTATACAGCAGCAATCATCAAAACAATCCAGTATGGGCTAAGAACTACAGTGGTGGATCAGTGGAACCAATTAGGTACAAAAGATCTAATTGTAAATGACCATGGTAATCTAGTGTTTGATAGACTTAAAGATCCAAGCTTTGGGGGCAAAGATGTACTATTTGACAAAAATTGCTGGGAAAATTTGAAAGCAGTCTGACAGAAACTAGACATAGACCAACATCTCTCACTATACACCAAGATATGGTCAAAATAGGCACATGACTTAAATAAGCAAATTAGGGAAGCATGGAAAAATTTATCTATCAGATCTATGCATAAAGGTTTGGTTTATAACCAAACAAGAGATAGGGAAGATTATGGGAGGTACCATGAATAAGTTTTATTATATCAAATTAAAAAGGTTTTTCACAAAAAAGCCAATGCAACCAAAATAAGAAGAAAAATAGGAAACTGAGAAAGAATTTTTATAGTAAATTTCTCTGATAAAGGCCTCATTTCTTAAATAAATAGGTAGCCAAGCTAATTCATAAAAATAAAAGCCATTCCCCAATTGATAAATGACCAAAGGATATGAACAGACAGTTTTTAGGAGAAGAAATCAAAATTATCAATACTTATATTTTTAAAAATCCTCTAAATCACTAACAATAAGAAAATGTAAATTAAAACTACTCTGAGGTAACAACTCACACCCATCAGATTGGCAAAGTTGACAAAAGGGAAAAACACAAACTCTGGAGAGACTATGGGAAAACAGTTGCATTAATGCACTATTGGTGGAACTATGAACTGGAAAGCAATTTGGAACTAATTTCCAGAAGCTATCAAACTATACAAACTTTTTGACCCAGAAATGCCACAACTAGGGCTATCACTCAAAGAAATAAAAGGAAAAGGATCCATATGTACCAAAGTATTTACAGCAACTTTTTTTTCTGGTGGCAAATAATTAGAAACTAAGGGCACATCCATCAGTTAGGAAATGGCTGAGTAAGTCATGGTGTATGAATGTGATGGAATACCATCGCACTGTAAGAAATGATGAAAGGGCTGGATTCAGACAGTCCTGGGAAGACTCATATGAACTGATGCAAAGTGAAGGGAGCAGAACGAGGGGAACAATTTATATAAAGACAATATTGTAAAGGCTTTGAAAGACTTAGAAATTCTGATCAGCACAATTCCCAACCATGATTCCGGAGGATTCATGATGAAACATGCCACCCACTTCTACAGAGAGAAGGGATGGCTGTGAGTACAGACCAAGGCATATTTTTTTGCTATGGCTAATGTGGAATTTTTTTTTTGCTTGACTATACACATTTGTAAAAGGTTTTGTTTTCCTTGTGTTGAGGAGGAGGAAGAGAGGAGAGAATTCAGAGATGAAAATAAGACAAAGTAGAATTTTTAAAAAGATAATGCCAAAATATTCACAAGAATATCCCCTTAGAAACATTAGCCAAGGTAACCTTTATGAGTTTCCTCTTCTCCTATGGCTTGAATTTCCAACCTGCATCATTTAAATACATAGTTACTCTTATAGCTATTGGTTACTTATAACTTAATTACTGTTGTTTGCACCAAATGATTACTTTATTGTTTGTGTTTGCTTTGTTTTAAACTGGAAAGAGCATTCCATATTTGATATGTCACTTATCGTATTGTGGTATGAGCAATCTTTTAAGCAAGGGAAGGAACGTAAGCTCTAGGGGTGTCAGTGAGGTCCTGGCCTCATTATTAGTGCCTGTGGTAGCATTCCTGCCCTGTTAGGGGGTCAGTGACAATACAGTCACTCTAATGACTGCAGCAATGCTGGGAGAGAGGGGGAGAGTGGGGGAGAGTGACGGCACATGTGGAAATACTTCTGACCTGGCATGGGGTCTTGTTGTAGTACAGCAGTGCCCAGACCCATGACAATTCCTGTTTTGGTCACGTGGAAAGATAGTTAGGGCCCAGGAATGGCATTGCTGAGCACAAGAGAAGCAGGGACAGCGTCAGAGTTGAACTGAGGCCCTGGCACAGCGGGTAACATTTGGTACTGGTCACAGTCAGAATCCCAGGGACAGTGACTGGAAGCATGACCCCAGAAGACTGGGTACTGTTGTGGAATGTGCAAAGGCAGAGTCGGCGTGACTATTTCCTTACTCTAATAAGGAATTCATGATGCTCCTCTCTTATGTTCCTCTTAGAGTACCCAATAGTCTTTATATAACTCCTCCCCAAGGAGATTTTTGAGGAGGATGGACTCACATTGTTGTGAGGCAGCTTGCTTTCTGGCCACAAGGGAGAGGTAAAGAACCTCACAGAAGATGGGGCATTCCTTCTGAGGCCCCCAATGTATGAAAATTTAGTATGCTTCTCCCCATGAGGCTCTTAGGGAAGAGTGTAGCTCAGGGAACACTAAGTATGTGGATTTGGGCACTAAAAGAGGGGTGTGCAAGACTGTCCTCACCTACGGGAAGGTCAGTGACTGTAGAGGAAGCGTCAGCGTCTTCACTGGAGCCCTGATTTTTCTGCAGCTGATCGTTACTTCTTCACATCAAGAAATTCATTGTGAATCAAGAAGACTGGTCATCCACCACGTGGACCAGTCATTCAGGTGGGGAGCTAGAAGGCAGAGTTTGAAGCCTGTGAATTCTGGTCTTTGTTCACTAATGGTTGGTCACTCCTACCTTGGAACACTTCATTTGTTTTGTTTCCGCTCTCTTTCTGTTTTAGTTTTTTTTTTCTTCCTTAATTGCAGCCTTTGTCAAATATTTTGTAATCCCTAAATCAGGGTTGTGTAGTAACAGCCCTAAAGTCATTTAACTGGCAGAAGATCAGACGGTTTGGACCTTATCACCAAAGCACAGAGTGTGTGTGATAGGAGCCATATCCTAAGTTTCCCTCCCTTGAAAAATTATCTTAGAGATTTAATTGGTTCATTGGACGAAGGCTCAGGCCATTGACCTGGTATCCTGGTCACTTGCAGCAAACCTTCCAGGACATGAGAGGTCTCTATCTCAAGCCTCTGACGTCAAATTAGAAGGATGACCAACACTGACTCAGGAGAACTGTGTTCAGCTTAATCAAGGCTGTGTTCTGAATGAACATCCCTTCCCTCCTCTGAATGCCCTTCCCCTGCTATGACTAAGTATACCTTCTCTAGTTAACTGTTGGATTGCCCATCAATGGTTCTTTTTTTTCCTTTCATTTTTGAATGTAAATTACCCCAGTGTCAAGTTGAGTTTGGCCTAGTAGACAGCATATATTTTTGTGAAGGAGTGCTCTAAATTTGAGTTTTAGAATTACAGAGTAATAAAATCATAGATTTAGAGTTGAATGGGGCCTTATAAATCATCTCATTTCTCTTTTTACAAAAGAGAAAACAGAATACTAGAGAGATTGTGATTTCCCCAAGATCAGACAGCTAGTAAGTTGCAGAGATATGATTTTAACTCAGGCCTTCTGACTCCAAATCTATTCCTGAGAATTTCAGACTTATAAAGGTGTTCAGACCCTGTCTACATCAACCCATCCCTGACTGAAAAGACTCTAACCTTGCCAAAGAGTGATCTTCTAGCCCATGCTTTAAGACATATAAGGTGGAACCACTTTCTCCTGAGGCAGCCTATATCAGGGGTGGGGGACTTGTAGCCTCAAGGTCACATCTGGCCGTCTAGGTCCTCAAATGTGGCCTTTTGAATCCAAATTTCACAGAACAAATCCTCCTAATAGAAAAGATTTGTTCTCATGCAACCGGGAAATAAGATATACAGGTACTGGGGTATAGAAATCCCTCTTGTCCTACTAGAAAGTTAGGGGGGTGAAGGGGGAGGATATAAGAGAGAACAGATTGGGGGAAGGGGTAGTAGGCTTGCTATTTTGGAGTGGGGGTAGAGGAAAGACAGGGAGAAAAAAATTGCAACTCAAAATCTTGTGGAAATGAATATTGAAAACTAAATAAAAATAAATTAAGTTTAAAAAAAGATTTGTTCTGTAAAACTTGGACTCAGTCAAAAGGTCGCACCTGGGGACCTAGAAAGCCACATGTAGCCTGAAAGCTGCAGGTTTCCATCCCTGGCTTATTCCATTTTGAGTTAGTGCTTTGGGGAAGTTTTTTCTTAAGGGAATAGGTGAGTGAGAAAGAGTACTAAAGACTTCTTGGACCCAATATTGTAAGTAATGGCAAGGCTTTGTGGAATGGCATTCTGCCTCCCTTCTTCACCAAGAGAAGGATGAAACATGTTTGAGCTTAGGATGCTACCCCTTGCAGCATATGAAGCTGGGAGTGTGTGCTGTCATCTCCTGGGAAGGGCATGTGGCAGAGGAAAGATCAGAGCAGCTTCTGGGAGAGGCTTGTGACAGATGGGCGATGGCAAGCACATCCTTCGGGCCTAGAAGTCCCTCCCTCCTGTTCCCCCTCCCCAGGGGTGAAGCAGCAGCGTCAGTGATTAGACTGGGAGGCAAGGCCCAAGCTCACAAATGTCTGTTGGCCTAGGAATCGCTGTCTGGGATAGAATGCTTGCTTATGCTGCTCCACTTCCTCGGGCCTTTCCCTCTGCCCCATCTATTCAGTTGGAGCTAAACAAAAACCTGGTGGTTTCTTTTTTTTCTGACCTCCCCCATCCTCTCACTGCTGATAGTAATTTATAAACCTGGTTCCTCTTTTATAAATTAGTATGTGGGTCCAATCAGAATCCTGGGTAAGATATGTAATAGCAATATCACATATTGTGAAATCTTACACTATTGTTCAGCTAAAGGTATCATATTTTACAGTTCTGGCTTAGTGGTGTTGGGTTTGAAAGAGTCCTCCCAGGCTCTGCTGAGCCAAAGTTTGGTTTTATTAATTATTCCATAATATCCCAAAGGCAGAGCTTTAACATTTGACCTCAAATTCGCTTAAATTTCCTTTCTAAGAAAGAGCTTGTTGGATTCACAGTGCTGCTAAGAACACCAATGTCAGTCTCAAAGGTCAAACCCTTCTCCTTTTATGCAAAGGGAGGAGGGAGCTGGGTGAAATTAGAAGTGCAAGTCTCTTTTCCCCCTTGGCCTTGTAGGTGGAGGTGAGTGTGGTCTTTGAGCTGCTGGTTTCATCCCTTTTTGGTTGAGGAGGGGAGTGAAGAATGCCCAGACAACTGTTCTCAACAGGGATACCCAGAGGTCACACTTACCCTCCTCTAACTCAAACTCTGTAACTTTTTGCTCTTCATTCTGCCTTAGATGACCAATTAAAATAAGTCCAAACCTTCTTCCACATGGAAGCCCTTCACAGCATCATAAAATTCAGAGGTGGGAGGAACCTCAGAGCTCATCATTTCTCCATTTTACAGATGAGAAAACAATGGCAGTGAGGTTTAGCCACTTGCAAAGTCCCACAGGCAATAAATAGCAGTGCTGGGAGTCAAAAACGGGCCATCTAACTTCAAAGCGAAAGCTGGTTCTACTATCCTATGCTTCCTTTCCAATGCTGTGGGATACATCTCGAAGCTAGCACCCCCCCCCCACCAAGTCTTTTCTTCTTCAAGTTAAACATCCTCAGTGACTTCACTAGTCCTTCATGTGGCACAGTCTCAAGGCTGATTTCCTTCCTTTAAATGTTTTTAGTTTATGAATGTTTTTCCTAAAATGTGCTGCATAGAACTGAATTGACCTTTCCCTAAGATCTGGACATATGCAGCCTCAGAAAACATTTAGGTTTTTGCTTATCCTATCACATCGTCAGCTCCCTAAAAGCCAATGATCTTTCTCCTTGTGAACTGCTGTCCAGCTGCACCTCCTTCATTTTGCACTCAGAAAGCTGATTTTTAAAAAATCTGAATGCTAGACTTTATGTTTCCCTATTAAATTTCATCTTACAGATTTGGCTCAAATTCTAGACTGTTGAGATGTTTTTGGCATTCATGGGCTATTGTCCAATATGTTAGCAATGCTTCCTGGTTTTGTGTTGTCCCATTCACGTCTTTGTGGCTCTGCAGTTGACTTCCTATCTACTACACCATGGTGACAGTCAAAGGAAAACTAAGCACAAACCTGGGGATTAAACAGTAATTTACGAGAAATGAATAAATTGGGAACCTGGTTCATTTTCCAGGAACTCTTCGTCTCACTTCAGTTATGCACACAGACAGTCATACTCTTGATCTTGCCATCACCCAGAGGTGTTCTTATTCCATGTTTATAAACTCTGAATTTTGGGGCGGCTAGGTGGTGCAGTGAATAGAGCACTGGCCGTGGAGTCAGGAGGACCTGAGTTCAAATCTGGCCTCAGACACTTGACACACTAGCCGTGGGACCTTGGGCAAGTCACCTAACCTCAATTGCCCTCCAAAAGGCAAAATAATAATAATGATAATAATAAACTCTGAATTTCCTTTATCTGATCACAATTTTTTACTCATTCAGTTTTACCCTTGGCTTTATACCCCCTAACCCTATTATTCATCCACACTGACTCCTCCACCCCTCAGTTCTTCCCCAGACCACCACTCCTTCACTGGATCTTGACCCCATCTTGAGCCCTTGGTGAACCAGTTTAGCTCTACACTATTCTTGGAGCGAAACAAAGATGGCAGAGCAGCAGGAAGGGGTGCAGCTTAGCTCTGTGACACAATTCCTTCACAAAGACCTAGAAAATGCAAGAGATGAGTCCTGACTGGGGGAAAAAAACTCAGTGAGTCATTTTTTTTAGCCCAGGTAAATACAGGGAGACATGCATAGAAGTCCATGGATATGGGGGATGGAGTCTGGTGTGGGATGCATGGGTACAGAATGCAGGAACTAAAAGACAACCAAGCCCGTGCACCAGGACAAGGAGAGGTCTCAGCCCCATACAGGAAGACTCTGATTTTGTTCAGGATGTGGTAACAGGTGCCAACCGGTAGCTCTGTCAGTCATTCTCTCAGACATTGCTTTATTTTTCACCTGATTGCATGCATTTCGACATTGTTTACTTCCCCACCATGCACCCATGCCAGATGCCTCCTCTGCCTCCCCACTTTTCAGCTTTCCCTTGTATGTAATCTTCCCCCATTAGATGGTAAGCTCCCCCATTAAACAGTGAGCACTTAACACAATGCTTGATTTGGAGGAAGCACTTAATAACTGTTTTTTGACTGACTGTCTAGGCTATGCACTGAGCTAGGAACAAGTTGGGGAGTGAAGAGTAGCTATGTAGCTTTGAATCCACAAGCTTAGCACAGTCTCAACTCTAGTCAACATTCTAGTTTGAAGTTTTCATTGGAATAACAAGGGAAGGAATCTCAGACCAAAGAGGAGGCTGCAATTCTGTCATCTGAACATTCTTCTGTGTGCATGACAGTAGCTGAGTCCAGCAAAAATTTACTGGAACTTCCAACCTGTGGCAATCCCATGAGAGTTTTGCTCATACTCAAACCCAGGTCAAGAATTTGCTGAGCTCAGACCAATAAATCAGACTTTGCCTCAGATCAAGCCCCTTTGAGCACATTGAACGGTCCACTGATGAAACAATTTGACGTTAATTGGAAACTAAAAATGTAATCCAAAATAATGGGTGGGTCAAAGAACAAATCATAGAAACAGTCTATAATTTCATTAACAATGACAGCAGTGAAGGTCTTCTGGGTCAGATGAGCAACAAGATGGTGGACTAGACATTTTCTTCCAATCCCCGTGGATCTGATCTCTCTCAATTTCTCCAGAACAGAAATTAGGTGCCAAAAATAAAGCAATGTCCACAATTTTTATGGTCTGGGAAATGCAGAATCTAAAAGAAGGTAAAAAATAAAACCCAAACCAAGTTGCTGCTGCTCACTCAGTATCCTTCCCCAATCTCCCACACTAATGGCAGCAAGACCCAAGAACACAATACAGGCTTACATCAAACTCCCAGCATGCTCTTCCCCTTCTCCCTCTTAACAGAGCTGTAGAGACCCTGGCTCTAGGCTGCAGAAGCATGTTTGGGCTTCCATAGCCAGTTTGACCACAGCCCTTCAGGAGCAAAAGCTTGCTGGTGGCTGTAACCCAGAAGCACCAGTGCTACAAAGCTCTGAACCGCCAGTGCCAGGGAAAGCAGACTCTAAATTGCTGGTGCCAGTTCAGAGAACTAAGGAATAGAGGGAGTGGAACAGGTCACCAGGACAGGATACCTAGCATATGAAGAGCTGTGCAGCACTCCACCAAGCCTGAGGGAAAGAGCATAGCATCCAGCTAGGGGCAGTTCTGATCATTCAAAAGTCATCTGGGACAGAGACTTGGGCAGGTGAACAGTGAATTGTGGTTTGTTCTTCATTCTCGAAGAGGATCAAGACATCAGAAAGATGATGTTGTGACTTGCAAATGAATTGGATTTAAGTGAGGGAGGGCAATGCTAAGTCACCAGCCTCACTTTCTCCACCAAAGTCATCTGGGTCCAGTGGCCAGGTACAAGGCAGGGCACCTGGAGATGGCCCACAATGCAGTGGGAGACATTAGCCTTTTTAAACTAAGGTCTTTCCAAATTCTCACTTTGACTGAGGTAATGCCTGATGGGGTATAGGCTCTGGGAACCCCCTCGAACTCTCCTTGAATCTTCCCACTAGATCTGGCATTCACCTGAGGCCATAAGCCTTCCATTAGTACTATGCCCAAATCTCTTAATTGAGTAACT
>CM053580.1:215969048-215982205 GCA_028627135.1 Pseudochirops cupreus
GGGCCATGTAATCAGACTCTCACAGTGTGCTCAGTATGGAGAGGTTCTGCGTAATTTCACCTGTTCAGCCTGTATTTGATTGCTTGTCCTTCCAGTGGGAGTGGGTGGCGAGGGAGGAGGAGAAAGAATCTGGAATCTAAAGTTCCATAATCAAATGTTATAAATATATATCTATATCTATCTATCTATCTATATGCAATTATTATTATTATTATTATTGACTACATCCAACTGGAACTTGAGATACACAGGCACTGCGGTTGGGAGATCCATCCTGCCCTACCGAAAAGTGACATAGGAGAGAATAGACTGGGGGAGGGGTGACACACTGGGATGGCTGTTTTGGGGCGGTGGGTGGGGGAAAGAGGGGGAGAAAATATGTAACTCAAAATCTTGTGGAAATGAATGATGCAAACTAAAATAAAATTTAAAAAAATAAAAAATTTAAAAAATAATTAAAAAAAATTTTATAGAGCTAGAAAAAATAACAAAATTCACCTGGAAAGATAAAAGGTCAAGAATATCAAGAGGGAGTGGCTAGGTGGTGCAATGAATAGAGCACTGGCCCTGGAGTCAGGAGGACTTGAGTTCAAGTCCATCCAGCCTCAGACACTTAACACTTGAGCCATGTGACCTTGGGCAAGTCACTTAACCCCAACTGCTCCTCCCCCCCAAAAAAGCTAAAGAATATCAAGGGAATCAATGAAAAACACATGATGAAGATGGCCTAGCCATACGAGATGGCAAGTCATGCAACTGAAAAAACGCATTTAATTATTTTTCAGTCCTGTCTGACTCTTTATGACTTCTTTTGGGGCTTTCTTGACACAGATACTGAAATGGTTTACCATTTCCTTCTCCAGCTCATTTTACAGATGAGGAAACAAAGGCAAACAGGGTTAAGTGACTTGCCCAGGGTCACACAGCCAGCAAGTGTCTGAGGCCGGATTTGAGTGCAGGAAGATGAGTCTTACTAACTGCAGGCCTGGCCCTCTATGCACTGCACTCCTTAACTGCCCCTAGAATTAGAAAGTAATAAATCAAAAAACAACTTAATACCAAATAGAAATCCTGAAAATCAAAACAGATTAACAAAATTGGGGGGCAGAATTCAACCTAATGGAGAAATAAAATTAGGAGTTTTTATTTTTTCCTGGGGGGGGAGGAAGGGGAAAAAGGGGAACAGAGAACTAATAAAAGTCTGCCAATCTATTTTTAAGGGGAAAACCAAATTGTCCATATCAAAAATGAAAAAGGAGATTCACAACAAATGAAGAGAAAATAAAAGGGTGTCAGAAGTGGTTTTGTCTAATTATATGCAAATAGAAGTTATAATTTATATAAAATGGATGAAAACTTACAAAAATATAAAATACACAGCTAGAGTAAATACACACACATACATATAACCTAATAGTTGAAAAAGTAATTGAACAAACTATAAGTAAATTTCCAAAAGAAAAAACCTTCAGAATTACAAATAAATTCTTTCTATTCAAAAATTAATCATAATAGCACAGCTTTTTGTAGTTAGGAAAAGGGACTCTTCCAAATGTTTTATAGGATACAAATATGGTTTTGATACCTAAACAATGTATCAAAGAGACAAAGCAAAGAAAGACAACCGTAGACAAAAACAAAGACCTAAAGGATTTGACACAAAAATTAAAATATCAGTAAATAAGCCACAACTACATATATGTGTACAGACATTATACATTATATATAAAGCATAATATGATAGATAGATGATAGATAAATGGTTCATAAATTATGATCAGATTGAATATATACCAGGAATGCAAATATTCGATAAAAGGAAAACTATAAATATCCATGAACCACATTAACAACAATAATAATTTTTAAATCCCATCTAACAGTTTTTATATTATTTATTTTTTAATTAATTGATTTAATAAACAAATAAATTTAATAATAATAAATGTAATCGTTTACATCATTCAGTTCCACAGTCCCTTGAGTTTCAAATTTTCTCCCCTTCCCCCTCCTCTTCCCCCTCCCCACCATGGCAGCAGGCAATCAAATATAGGATCTACAAATACCTTCACGTTATAAGCAGTGGAATGAACAATGGGAAAGAGGAATCAAAACAAAGCAAGAAAAGAAAGAGAGAAAGTAGTTGGCTTCAGTCTGCATTCAGACTCTAGCTCTTTTCTCTGGGTGTGGATCCCTCTTTCCATCATGAGCCCTTTGGAGCTGTCTTATAACCTTATATTGCTGGGAGGCACCTAGTCTATCAGGGTTAGTCGTCACATACATGTTGTGTCTGTAATTGTGAACAAATTTCTCCCGGTTCTGCTCTTCTCAACTCAACATCAGTTTATCTAAGTCTCTCCAGGTTATTATGAAATCTGTCTGCTCCTCATTTCTTATAGCACAGTAGTATTCCATTATGTTCATTTACCACAACTTGCTCAGCCATTCCCTGATTGGTGGGCATCCCCTTCATTTCCAATTCTTTGCCACCATGAAAAGAGCTGCTATAAATATTTTTGTACATATGGGTCCTCCTCCCACTTCTATGATCTCTTTGGGATACAACTCTAGAAGTGGTATTGCTGGATCAAAGAGTATGCAATTATTTATAGCCCTTTGGGCATAATTCCAGATTGCTCTCCAGAATGGCTGTATCAGTTCACACCTCCACCAACAATGCATTATTGTTCCAATTTTTCCACATCTTCTCCAGCATTTATAATTTTCTTGTTTTGTCATCTTAGCCAATCTGACTGGTGAGATGTGGTACCTCAGAGTTGTTTTGATTTGCATTTCTCTAACCAATAGTGATTTATAACATATTTTCATATGCTTATAGATATCTTTAATTTCATCCTCTGAAAACTGCCTGTTCATATCCTTTGACCACTTATCAATTGAGGAATGACTTGTATTCTTATAGATTTGACTCAATTCTCTGTATATTTTAGAAATGAGGTCTTTATCAGAGACACTGGTTGTAAAAATTCTTTCCCAATTTTCTACTTCCCTCTTAACCTTGGTTACATTGGCTTTATTTGTACAGAAACTTTTCAATTTGATGTAATCAAAATTATCCATTTTGCATGGATAATTATAAATTATGCATTCTAATGCTCTCTAACTCTTGTTTGGTCATAAAATCTCCCCTTCTTCATAGATCTGACAGGTAAACTATTCCTTGCTCTCCCAGACTGCTAACAGTATCAGCCTTTATACCTAGATCGTGCACCCATTTTGACTTGATTGTGTTATACAGTGTTAGATATTGGTCTACACACATACACATACAACCCTGTAAGGTAAATACTTTTAAGTATTATCATCCTCATCTTACAGATAGAAAAATTTAAGCCTCAGAAAGAAGTTAAGTGGTTAGCCTATGATTATAATAATTAGTGTCAGACGCAGAAGAGACCTCAAAGGTTACCTAATCCAACATATACCCAAAAAAGAATTCCCCTCTGCAGCTTACCAGACAAGTGGCCAACAATCTTTTACTTGATTTCTGTGGGATAAGGAGGCCACCACATCTCAGTCTCTTGTTTGGTTAAGAACACATCTCCTATCTATAGCTGTGAGAGGAATATGATCTGTTTCTCATCAAATTTTTTCATATGATCTTCACTATTAAGGTCACATCTCCATTTAGAATGTACAGTGGAACATGGTATAAAGTGTTGGTCTAAGGCTAATTTCTGCCATACTGCTTTCCAACTTCCTCAGTACTTTTTATCAAATAAGGAATGTTTTCCTAGGTAATTTAAGTTTTCTACTTTATCTAACACTGGGTTACTGAGTTCTGTTGTGATTTTCTCTTGTCTAGTCTGTTGATATATATTGATTATATTGATCTATCTCTCCATTCTTTAACAATACCAGAGAGTTCAGATACTGCTGCTTTATCATACATTTTGAGGTCTAGAGGTGTTATTCCGCCTTGGTCACTACTTCTTTTTCATCATTTCCCATGATACTGTAGATGTTTTGTTTAACCAAATGAATTTTGTTATTAATTTGTCAAGTTCTGTAAAGTATACCCTTGGCAATTTGACTGGTACAATATTAAAAGTACAAATTAATTTCGGTAATATTGTCATTTTTGTCATATTGACATGGCCTAGTCATGAGTACTAAAATTCCTCCCGGTATTCAAGTTGCTCTTCATTTCTTTAACAAGCATTTTGTAATTGAATCTATAAATTTGATGTATTTTGTAGCCATTTGGAATGAGATTTCCCTGTCATTGCTTCTTTTTTTTTTCCTATTTTTACATAGAAATGTTGATTTTTGAGGATAGCCTAGAATTTTCCTCAAGCTATTATCTCAATTACTATCTTTACTGATTCCCCAGGATTTTCTAGGTGAACCATCATATCAGCAAACAAGGATAGTTTTGTCTTCTCTCAACCTATCTTTATACCTCTAATTTCCTTCTCTTGTCTTGTTGCTATTTCTAACATTTCCAGAACTATATAAAAAAAATAACAGTGGAAAGAGTAAGTCCTGGCATCATTCCAGTGTTTATTAGAAAAGGTTCTAGGATATCCCCATTTCATGTGACATTTACTTTTGGTTTTGGAGAAGTGCTTTTTATATTTTTTAAAAGTCCGTTTGTGTCTATACTTTTTAGGGTTTTTTAGCACAAAAGAATGTTGGACTTAACAACAGTTAAATGTTGAATACAACACTCAAAGGCTTTTTCTTCATCTACCAAGAAGATCATGTGGTTTTGGATGTTTTGGCTTTTAAATATGATCATATTTATTTTTTCCTACTGTCAAACCATCCTTGCATGCTTGGTATAAATTCCACTTGGTCATAATGAATGATTGCTTGGACAAATTGCTTGTAGCCTACGTAATAGGATTTTGTTTAAAATTTTAAAGTCTGTGTTCATTAATTATATTGGCCTACAGCTTTCTCTCTGTGCTTTATCCTTCCCTGATTTAAGTGATAAAACCATATTTGTCTCATAAAATTATTCTAGTAGGTTAAAATTTTTCAGTTTTTGAGAATAATTTATGAAGTATGAGCACTGTGTTTAAAAATTTTGATAGAATTCTCCTGTGAATCCATCAGGACCAGTAGAATCCCCCACCCCTTAGGTTGTTTCTTTACTACTAGATATCTTGCCTTATCTGAGATTAGGTGACTGAGACTCTCTCTCTGTTCTTCTGATAGTTTAAGTATCTTTTCTTTTGTGTTCTCAGCTTTGTCGGCATATAACTGTGCATAACGTGCTCTCATTATTCTTTTTGTTTCTTTTGGCTTTCTTGTAATTCCACTTTGCTCATTTGCTGTTTTATTGATTCATTTTTCTGCTCCCTTCTTTTTAATCAGATTAGGTAAAGATTTATTCATTTTGTCTTTTCAAAGAACCTTTTTTTGGTTTTATTTACCATTTGGGGGGTGTTTTCAATTTATCTACTTCCCCTCTAATTTTTAATATTTCTTCTGTTGTACTTAATTTAGGTTTATTTGTTGGCTTTCTCATTTAAAAAAATGCATTTTCAGTTTATTTATCCCCTCTTTTTCTGTTTTGTTAATGTATGTTTGTAAGGCTATTTTTCCCCAAGGACTGATGTAGCTAGCTGTATTCCAGAAATTTTGGCGTGTTGTTTCATCATTATAGTTTTCTTTTACATAGTTATTATTTCTATGATCTGTTCTTTGACTCATTAATTATTTAGGATATCATTGTTAAGTCTCCACTTGGGTCTGTATTTCTTGTTTGTGGTCCCTAAACCAATGACTATTTTTGTTGTGTATAAGAATGTGTTATTTCTGCCTTTCTACATTTGTTTGCAATATCTTTTCTTTCATAGTTATATGCTCAATTTTGGCAAAAGTTCCATATGGTGCTGAAACACACAAACACACACAAATATATGCATACATATATATACATATGTGTGTGTATGTGTGTGTGTGTGTGTGTATTTGGCTCTGAAACACAAACACACACACATATATATGTATATGTGTGTGTGTTTGTGTGTGTATAGCGCCACCATTTAGATGCCTTGTCTTTTAACTTCACTTTCTCCAGAAATTTGTTTAGTTCCATATTTTCCCTTTTGTTGATCTTTCTATTAGATTTAACCAAAACCTAGAGAGTCTCTTGTCACTATTGTATTACTGTCTATGTCACCTATTAGCTCAGATAATGTTTCCTTTATGAATTTGGATGCTATGGCATTTGGAGCAACAAAGTTTATTACTGATAATAGTTTGTTGTCTCTGGTTCCTGTCAACATCCTTTCTTCCCCTCATCCCTGATTCTCTCTTCTCTTTGTTATTCAAATTTCTTTTCCTTTACATTTGAAGGTCTTTCTCCTGATCACTTGTGAAACTTGTTCTTGAACTGAATTGTTAAATTTGACCACTGAGTTTGAAGTCTTGGATTTTTTTTCCGAATTCTTTTATTTTCTATGTTCAAAAATTCTGAACAGTTCTCTTCTGTAATTTCCTTCATTATAGTGTTAAAGTTTTTGCCCTGTCATATTCTTCTGAAAAACCTTTGATACTTAGGTCGCCTCTATCTTTGAGATCAGTATGTTTTATTTGCACAGTGAGCAGACTTTCTTTTAAGATTATTTTGTTTTTGCTTCTCTTTTTCCTAGATTGTCCTTCACATCTGTATATTTGTATTACCCACCTGTTATTCTCTTGTATTGTTTCTTTGGTGAGGCTTGCCATGGCAGATTCCAGTTTTTCTTTTCTGCCCACTATTACTGCTGTTCAGGTAAAAAAATTCTGTTCTTCTAATTCTTTTTTCTCTTTTGGATCATTCAGGAACAGTAGTTCTATGTTCTCCTCAAATTCCATGGAGTTCTTTGTCTCATTAAGAATTAAATCATTCTTCTTTGTTTTGCATTATTTATTCATAGACGTCTGAACTCATTTACTAGATTTAGATTCCCTTCTGTCATTATTGTTTTCCTTATTGATTTATCTGCTAATGTTCGAAGTCTTTGAGTTTTCTTCTTCCTGAAACCATCAGTCATTTGTTTCTCTGCCCTGCCCCCAAACTATCTTCCCTGTTGCTCACTTTCTGACTCCCTTGCCTCTGATTATGGTTTCCTTGGCAGCTAGATTTCAAAATGTCTCAGCCTCCTCCCACATTGGGCAATTCACAGTTCCTCAGTCTAGATCTCTACCCCAAATGACTTTTAGGTGGTCAAACTTGGCCCCAGCTGGGTAATGTACTCTTCCTTTCCCTCAGTCATAGTAGAGTGTCACACAGCACCTCATACACAAGTCCTGTCCTGCTCCCTCTGTTCCTTAGTTCTTTGACTTCACGCTAGCAGTTTGGAGCTTTGCAGCACAGGTGCTATGTCCTTGTTCACCCTGGCACTAGCTGGTGCCACAGGGTTGACTGCAGTTCAGAACTTTGCAGTGCTATTGTTGTAGGCTTGTTGCCCCTGTGGCTTTAGCTACTGAAAAGTTGCCGCAGTCCTGACTGTCATGGCCAAACTTCCACAGCCTGGAGGTGGGAAGCTGGGGGTCCCCATGGTACTGGGAAGAAGGGAAGACCAGGTCTATACCTAGGTTGGGGCAGGTTTTGTTGTAAGCCTTTGTCATGTCCTTGGATCTGCTAGTTTACCTTCACTGATGGTAGTGGGGGAGATTGAGCTCAGGGTCAGTGGCCTTCAGAGCTTCAGTGCTTCAGGTCAGTATTTGTTTTTTTAACTTTTTTTTTTTATTCTAGGTGTCCTAGACCATGGAGATGGCTTAAGTTGCTTTATCTCTGATGCATAATTTCTATTTTGTAAAGGTCTGAGAGGTTGTGGGAATCAGAAAAAAAATGTCTAGATCTCCATCTTCTTGCTCATGTGACCTAGAAGTCAAATTGACCCATATTAATCCTTTTCAGTGATTAAATAACTCATCCCACATCTCAGTCCTCATTCTCCTTGTCTTCTTTGTAGTCTCTCACACTGTTTATCACTGTCTTCTCCATGATCTCTCTTCTCTCCAAGTTTTTGGGACACTATTTTCTCCTAGTTCTCCTTCTACCTGTATGATTGTTGTTTCTCTGTCTCCTTTTGCTGGATCCTCTTCTAGATCATGCCCTATAACACAGGTGTCCCATAGTTCTGTCCTGGACCCTCTTCTCTTCTTCTTCTATACTACCTCACTTGCTGAATTCATTAGCTCCCTTGGATTTAATTACCATTTCTAAACTCAAAATTCTCATATCTATGTATCTGCCTCAACCTCTCTCTTGACCTCCGATCTTGCAAACTACTTTTCAGATATCCTGAAAGCGGTTGTCTAGCAGACATCTTAAGCTCACTATGTCCAGAACAGAACTCATTATTTTTCTCCTTAAACCCTCCTACCTACCTTATTACTGTAGAGGGCAACACCATCCTCCCAGTCCCTCTGTCTGCTAATCTAGGAGTCATTATCAAGTCCTATTTCGCTGTCTCGACTCTCATGTCCAATCTGTTGCCAAGACATGTTTGTTTCACTTTTGCATCGTATCTTAAATATACTCCCTTCTCTCCTCTGATGTTGCCACTACCCGGGTGCAGTCTCATTACCATGTCTGGACTACTCCAATATCCTGATGGTAGGTCTGCCTGCCTCAAGTCTCTCCCCACTCCAATCCATCATCCATTCAGTCACTAAAATGACTTTTCCACAGGTTCAACCATGTCACTCCCCTATACAATAAACTCCAATAACCTCCAGGACCAAATACAAAATCCTCTATTTGGCATTCAAAGCCCCAAGCCCCCTTCCTGCCTTTCCAGTTTTCTTACACTTTGCTCCCTGTCACCAAGTCTTTGGTCACGGTTAGAATGCTCTCCTTCCTCAACTCTGGCTTCTTTTAAGTCTCAGCTAAAATCCCATCTTTCACAGACGTTCACAACCCCTCTTAATTCTAGGACCTTCTCTGTTATTTCCTATGCATCCTTTACATAGCTTATTTGCACATATTTATTTGTGTGTTTTCTCCATTAGATTGTAAGTTCCCTCAGGGAATTTTTGGCCTTTTTTGGTGCCGTGTTTCCCAGTGCCTCACACATCTTAATAAATGTTTATTGGCTGACATCCTATGACCAGCTTACTGATCTATTTGTTGACACTATAGGGTATTTCATCACCCGGATACAGAATGCTCTTCATAGATTCCAATTTACATCCAGTTTAAATATAGAAAACAATTGCATAGCTTTTCTTCTTAAAAGAAAGCTTTTGGTGGAACTGGAGCTGAGACATTCTAACACAAGCAGGAGTGGATGGGTTGGACCAAATGAGGGAGCCCTTTCATCTCTCATAATCTGTAAGTCAACAAAGATCAGGCAGAAAAGTTCTAAAGAATCACAAGGGGAAAAAAAGTTTAGAATTTTTTTCCCAAAATGTTTATTTCAATGTTAAATAAAAACACATCGACTAATTATTTTGGCATACATTTCTCATTTTAAGAAATAAAACAATTGATTCAGTCATGGTAAAAAAAAAAAACAACCTACCATATATATACACATACATATCTTAAACAGATCACGCAGTGTCTTTAAATATCCTATTGCATTGCAGTCTGCAGAACACTGTCGAGAAAGTCTGAAAAATTCACAGACTTTTCTATTAGCCAAACAATTTCAAAAAGATTCTATAGCAATAGGAAAGAAAACATGGTGAAAATAAAGTGCTCATCATTGCTTAGAACAGAAACAAACAACGACAATAACCATTCCTGTAGCCTTTGATCTAGGCATAAGAACAAATGACTTTTAAATGGGTAAATCACTACTTTGTTCAGATTGGTTTGCTACCTTTGTCAAAATGAAGGCAAGCAAAGAAGGAACAGAAATGGCTGGCTTCTCTCTAAGGACTGATTCCCCACCCAGCATGAGACTTTGGTGTTTTCTCTGTGGCAAGGCACCAGGTCAATCAGCAGGAGTTAACCCCGGCAGTTCCCCTCACAGTGAAGCTCTGAAGAGCAGCAGCAAGTTCAAACAGCATGAAGACTCCCGACTGTCTACTAATGGGAGGTCAATTACAGAATGACGGAGATACCAATCTCTTAGACCTGTTAATCTGATCCATCTTTGGCTTTAAGATTGTTTTTACTTTTGTTTAATACCACAGGTTGCAAAAAAGCCAAAATTACAGGCATACCCTGTGTCGAGAAAAAGAGACGGAAACTTAAAGCAATGAGATGGAAGCAGCAAATTCTTTTTAAAAATCCAGAAAGCTTTTTTGCCACCTGGCTCACTTCTTGCACGTTACCTGCTGCCAAAATTTAGTAGGTCCCTTTCTGTCTCTGAACACTATGAGGGCTGCCTGTGACAGCTCTTGTTAAAAATGAACTGGTGCTAACGTGAACTTTGTTGACGTAACACGGAAAGGAAACACAGACCAACAACACAAAAGCGTAATACAAAATATAAAAAAGAAGTAGTGGATAGATGTTTTCTGTCTACATACATACAGTATTCGTTGTGGATTTTAAGTTTTTTAAAACTGACCAAAAAGACCTAATTCAATTTACCTAGATCAAAAAAAATAGATTTCCACACCTTAAGATTGTACTGGGTTTTTTTATAGAATTCTCTTCAAGATAGGCTTTGTTCAGAAAAAGATGAATTCCTTTTCAAAAAGATTTTTATACTATTTTCCTTGTCTTGGTCAGTATCATCATAACCTCAGGTTATTGCACATTTTCCCCAAAGTAAGTTGTTCTCTTTGAACCCTGATAATGAAATACATAAAAATTGAAATAGCAGCACAACTAAAATGCAGAGCACTAAGAGATCTCTCTCAGGCATATTAAAAAATAACTTCCATGAGTTTTTAAGTGAGAGAAACAGAAACCTTATGTATTATCCCTCAAGTATCACGAAACACACTTTCCCTCCAAAGAGATGCTTTAAAACCCAATTGTGAGCAGACTTCATCAACCTTCTTATCTAAAATAAGGAAAAAGCCCTCCAACTTAGATCCTGGTCTTAGAGGACATAATAATTCGAGTGACTGTGAAGATTAACTGCTGTTGCACTGTTAAAACTTTTACAAACACAGAGCAGAAGGTTCACAGTTTTCACCTAAAGCACACATGTTTCAGGGAGTGAGGAACTGTTAATAACTAAGAAAGAAAATTCCTATGTGAACACACAGACACAGACACAGACACAGAAATGGCAATGCTTATATCAGTGTATCAACCACTGCATGCCACTGCTTTTGAGAGGTAATCATTTTCACAAACCCATAATGAATATTGGGAAAAAGAGAGAAATTGGTTCTTTTCCTTTGAATGGCATTCTCCCTTCTATGTGGACATTAGCAGCAGCAGCCTCAGAAGTTTCGCGTAACGGCAGAGCAGCATCGTCTGACAATGTAGTACCACTTGCTCTCTTGACCCCAGCTTATTCCCCTTTTCTCCCTTCCCCATCAACCCAGAAAGTATTCTTCCTTGCATTATTTCTTCTTCAAAAAGTTTTCAGTCCTTCTATATATTCAGTGCAAGAAAAAAAATTTAAAACGAAAACATATGATGTATTGCTTTTATCATTTCCATAAAGTTATTGGCTGAGTCTGAAATCTTCACATACTTTAAAATTATTGCTTCAAAGAATCAGTCAACCCATGCAATTGGACAATAGAAGTCCCCTAGGGAGGGAAAAAAAGATTAAGTAACGGAGGTCTCTCATTGAACCAGGACAAATTTCCTCAGCTGGGTAGAGGTAAGGTCTTCCATTTCACAGTCACTCTGCTGTAGAACTGCTGGATCACAGCTTGGTGACCATATCGCAAAATTCGGCTGTTGGGAGAAAGAAGTAGGGACTGGAGACGTGTTACTATTGACACACAAGTGAGCATCTAGGAGCTGGGCTGCTGAAGACACTGGGGAGACACTGGCTTTGGAGAGGGGAGGGTGCATTACAGAATTCCCCTTGAGCAGCTCCGAAGTCAGAAGAGAATTGGGCGTCTGGTAGCTTTCATCACAGGCAGAAACGCCATACTGTGCTGAGGGCAGTTGTGGAGTCTGAGGACAGCTCAGAGGCACTGACGTGCTGTGCTGTAACTGCAGCAATCTAAGCAAGGGTAGAAAGGAGACAGAAGGGAGGGGGAAACCACTTAATTGTATTTCCTGGAAGTTCTCCCTCAATGCTTCAACCATGGGTTAAAGACACAAGTTTTCATTTTGTCAATTTGAAAACATTTTTAAAAATCTGTCCCTGTGAAGTTGGTGGCTCATTAGTTCAGAACATGCAACACTGGGATTAAGACCAACACCTGAGTTATTTCTGACATTTTTATTCTTTTGAAATTTTTATGCTCTTACAGAAACTCATGAGATGCCACCAAACATGGTCACTTTGATCCACCAGGCAGCTGGTGGCACAGCTGACAGAGCAATGAGCTTGGAGTCGGGAAGACTTAGATCACACAAGGCAAACTTCTGTTTGCCTCAGTTTGCTCAAGGATCAAAAGAGCATAATAATAGCAGCTCCCTCAAAGGGTTGTTTTGAGGATCAAATGGAATGTTTGTAACAGGCATCCAGCAGGTGCTACATCAATGCTCATACGAGCCTTTTCCCCCATCTCACTTTATAGGTTCCTCTCTATCCATATACCATATGCCAACCTTACGTAGACCAGAGGTCCCCCATCACAACCTCATCTCCCTCAGGGGGAGGAGGCTGTGTTTCAGAATTACATCAGCTAGAGGAGGTAGTTTTTTTTACAAACTCCAACATGTGACTCACACCTGGGAAGTGTCTCCGATTGGCTATCTCACCTTTGCTGGTGAAGCACCTCCTCCAGCAGGTTCCCACCTTCCCGGCTTTTCCCTCCACTGCCACACAGGCCAGTGTTGGGCTGGTAGTGTTGGGGAGAGCCCAGACATCCTCTCGTTGCTCGACCCGACGAGGCCTGAGATACTTGTCGAACCTGCCCATTAATTTTGTTTAGTCCGAGAAACCCTTTCGTCCTAGTATTTTTCCGGAGCTGCTGTCGAAAAGCTTTCAAGCCTAGGGAAGAATAAAACAAAGAAATCTGATGATCTTTTGCTTCTAAGTCCAATATTTTGTTGGTATTTAAGATATGTTTAGGCAGTTCTTAAACTAAGGGGAAAAGGTCAAGGGGCAGGAATTGTTTGATGATTAGTATTGCCTGATCACATGCACTGTCCT
>CM053580.1:215982305-216034289 GCA_028627135.1 Pseudochirops cupreus
ACAAATTTTCTCCCCATCTTTCCCCTACCCACCACCCCAAAACAGCCATCCCATTGTATCCCCCCTCCCCCAATCTATTCTCTCCTATGTCCACCTCCCTCACCCCTCTGACTTTCCGGTAGGACAGGATGGATCTCCCAACCACAGTGCCTGTGTATCTTAAGTCCCAGTTGGATGTAGTTAATAATATTAATAATAATAATTGTATATATATACATATATATACATATACATATATATTTTTAACATTTGATTATAGAACTTTAAATTCTAGACACATCTTTTCCCAAATTAATGAAAGATCTAACATTTAGCAAAGATTTGGACTCTGGCTACAAATCTGGCTCTACTTGAGGCTGGAAGGCACCTAAGAACCACATGGCAAACATGCATTTAAAACTCATGTCAATAAGAAACAGCAACTTGAAAACACGCAGGGAAACCCACAAGACTTGTTGCGAACAATGCAAAAGTTGCAGGAAAAGGAATCTAGAAATGCAGAAGTCTGCAACAACAAGCAAAGAAATACATATATACCTGATTTCTTATTTTAAGGTTATCAGGGTTTTGTCATAACATCTAACCACTCAATGGGCTGGGTTTTTTATTCGGTAGGCAAATCAAAATGGACTGAGGTACTCTAGTAAACACTCACTGTGCCACGGAACGAGCTCTAGATTATTTTAAGGACATTTCAATTTCAGAATTATGGGAACTGTGGGGAAGTGGAGAGGTCAAGATCTATGACTAGAACTATCTCTGAGAGTATTCTTACTGCTTTTACTGCATTAAGAACCTACAAAAGTCCATCTAGTTCTTCTCTGTTTCAAGTTCCCAGTCTAGAGAATTATTATAATACACAAATGAGAAAATGTGTGTAAACAAGTTTTCTTTTTTTTTTTTGCTTTTTGGAGGGGGGAAGGCAGGGCAATTGGGGTTAAGTGACTTGCCCAAGGTCACATGGCTAGTAAGTGCTAAGTGTCTGAGGTCAAATTTGAACTCAGGTCCTCCTGACTCCAGGACTGGTGCTCTATTCACTTGCACCACCTAGTCACCCCTATAAACAAGTTTTCTAAGCAAACAGTGAAATCTCAAAATCTTTCACTTTTCATTTGGGAGAACTTACCTTGAGTGAGTGAGGTATCTGAAGCTCTCCTTCCTTCTTGAAAACTGACAGGTAACAGAGCAGTTCCTCCTAGACATCCCTCTGTCTTCAGGCCTGGGGTATCAGATTGTGCCACAAGGAAAGGAGAGGTCATTTTGACAGCGGCAGAGTTAGCCATCAGCACCTGGTCATTGAGGCAGCTACTCAGGCCTTCTGATTCATCGATGGAAGAAGAGGTGAGGCAACTGTCTGAGTTGGTTCCCTCTGCCGGGCTAGTACAAGAAGAAATGACTATACCTGGTGGACAAGGAGAGAACATTGTAAAGGTGGAAGCTTTGTGTTGGTGGAGGCTTTCAAAAACAGCATTCGATATGCTCTGAGGACTTAGTCTACTTGGTAACACAGAGAGGACAATTCCTGTGCTATCAGCTGCAAAACCACGTTCTATTTGATTTTCTAGAAAGTAGGAGTGAGGAAGACTATCTGGCTACAGAACATGAACAAGTAATCTTCAAAGATCTCCTGCCTCTTACACAAAGGTATTCCAAAGTGCTGACATCTCTAACTTGTTTCTCACTAAGCCAGAGCCATGGCTGTCCTATCAGATGCATAAAGACTATTCTCAGTCTCTTCTGGTCACCCCAGGCCAAGATATCTTTCCCGAATCCACTGACTAGAGTGTGAAACCAGGATACCGAGGGCGAGGTGCAGAAAGGCAAGGGTGTCAAGCACTGTGCTGAGCACTCTAGACAAGTATGATCTCACTTGAATCTCATAACGATCCTGTGAAGCAGGTGTTATCTGACAACTGAGGAAACCGAGGCAATCGTTACACAGACAGTAAATGTCTGAAATCAAATCTGAACTCAGGTCTTCCTGACTCCAGGCCTAGTGCTGTGATAGACCCTTGTGGCAGAGACTGACTCATTTCCATAATACTCCCCCAAAAACATAACACGCAAAAAAAAATGTCTACTAAAGGATGGGTCAATTTCACAATATTACAAGCTACAAAATAACGTGACTCTCATGCTCTCCCTCTTCTGTCCCCTTAGTGGGCTTAAAAAAAAAAGTCACACCCTAAAATCAAATGAAAGACTAAATCTGAAAAAAAGGAAGTTCTCTTTTATTTTCTGTGCCAATGATGTAAAAAATAGAATTACTTCAGTCATCGGAGACCCTCCTTAATTTCTAATATTCCTTTTTCTAAAGAAAAGAGAGGGCCTTTTTTGGCCTCTAGGCTAACTCACATGGAGGGGTGCGCCGGCAGAAATGAGAGGTGACCTCAGCAAGGGTATGCCTCCTGCTGGTGTTGCTAGGGAGGTGAATGGTGGGCTGAGTCTTCACTTCCTCTTCAAAGTCTTTATCCTGCCTGACCTCCTCACTAATGGTGGTTTCCAGCAGGCTGTTGGGAAAGATGGAGCAGTTTCGGAACAGACCACTGAAGCTGGGCTCCGTGGAGAAGAACAGTGGCTGGAAAAAATTAAATCCATAAAAGCCATTCAAAGCCAAGTCATATAAAGTACTAGTCACCAGAATTAACAAAAGGACGTAATTATCTTTTTAAAACCCATTTATAGTTTTTAAGCCCTTCTGGTGACAACAACAACAAGCGAACAAGCTGCCTCACAGGAACATGACTTCTGAGAACTCACTGGTAGTGGGCTGTTCAAATCAAAATCCATTTCTTCCTGAAATACTGACTGAGTCAAGTTTTGAGGCTGCTGGTACAGCAAAGATGATCTGAAAGCATCACTAGTGAGGCATTCTTGAGGCATCTACAGGACAGACACAAAAGGAAATGATTAGGACAGGACTCAGACAGGACAATGAGCACCAGTTAGAGAAACAAACAAATGCTGTTCATCTTTCCCACCAACACTCATTATTGGGCTTTCCCCATTTCTGACTAGAATAGACTTAAATTCGACCTGACACATGGGGAGTCTAAGAAGAGGTAGCAGAGTAGAGATCCTGTGAAATAGGAGAAATCTAGAGTGGCGTATCTTGGGGAGAACTTAAGCTCACAACTTTTGACATGCTCAGAGCCATACCAGGCAGAGAACTGAAATTATATTAGGACAGCAATGATGAAGAGGAGAATGCTATACAACCACTGAGCAGAAGGAAAAAGATTAAGTCTTCCCCTTTGAGTCTTAACTGATCATCCAGGTTTGTGGTCTAGATCGAAAGTTCTACAGCCTTTGGCTCAAATGATTATATGAGTAAAGACAAAAAGAAATAACTTGGGGGAGGAGAAAACATTTTTAAAAAGCTTTCTATACTCTCACCTCAAAACTGCTGAAGTCAGAGCTCCTAGACCTTTGCAGCCTCCCAAGTCCTGAGCAGTCAGATGGCCGTGTGCTCCAATATTCCCTGAGCCTCTCCAAGAGGAGGTAATAGATGGCAGCAAAGTGGTTGTAGCTACTATTCTGTAATGACTAGAAGAAAGAACAGAGGAACTTAGGGGATCGCTACGGCAGTACTGGAAGAAAAAAATAACACGTTTGCCAAACCAAGGAGAAATGGGACTTGTGTTTCTTAATCACCTCAGCTGAGCTTTCCTTTGGAGACTGTTCACTGGGGGTATTCCTAGTAACTGAGATTATGTTTTAGAACAGTGAGCTAGCTCACCCTTAAATGAGCACAGTTAGCATTTGAACCTAACCCATGCACTCGTTTCTCCTGATAATGCTGGCTCACTCCAAAAGAATGTGTTGTGTACATTTAATTAGTTACCAGTCAAGCACGAAAAGGCTGCTGGAACAAGGGGAGGCCAGGAGAGGAAGCTCACCTCCACTGTCCTCTGCCTGTCAATGCCAAGCGCCTGCATAATCCCCAACACCTGCTCATTGTAGTCCCCCAGGTTAGAGCTGTAGTTCTGAATGGAGAAGGACAGAGGTGGATTCTGCTGAAAGGAAGAGTCTGCTTGCATCCACTTGTGGTGTTTTATCTGGGCAATGGTTATTCGTTTGGTAGGGTCCACCACCAGCATGCGGCGGATTAACATTTCACAGTCTGATATTGGAAAAAAAGAGAAAAGACAGGCAATTGTAATAAAAAGAGCCATATCAACCAATAAGTGATTTGTGTCCCTATCAGCCGGCACACTCACACAAAGAGTAACTATTAAACAGAGGGATCAGTTTGGCGGTCCAGAAACCCTTTAAACTCCAACCAGCTATCTCAGGCCAGCACCTACAGGCAAGAATCTACCTGTACAATGGATTCTAAAGCCATGCTGACATCTTCTCGAGTTTCACTTTTTCACCTGGCACACTCGGTCTTTACCAATGCCCTAGTCCACTCGCCCCATCAAACACGTCATGCTTTTGAAGAGACCACTATGCCCCTTAACTGCCCTGGACTCTATATTCAAACCACCTTTGGAAATTAAAAAATTCAAAAAATGTAGAATGTCAGATCAGATTTTATTATGAATCCCTAACTCCTGGTATTTAAGTTAGACTACAGAGGTCTATAGAGACTATAAAATGAGAAAGCTGAGCTAAATGAACTCCAATGTCCCTTCCAGCTCTGAATCTAGACACACCTTCACTTCCTTTCCATTTCCCACCCCTCAAGAAGGCTACTTTTCTATTTCAGAGACTCACAACGCCCAAGGAGACATCGAATCTTATAAGAATGGACACTAAAAAACACTTTTGGAGTTTGACTTGCCCTCACTGTTTTCTAGTAAGTACAAACATGCCCTATATCTGGATACATGGTTTCATGGACTCAAATACAGATCAAAAAGACAACCAAGCAGGTATTTCAGGGAACACATTTCACCTCCAAAATAATCAACTATCACAAGATATCAAAGAGTTCCTAGATCTTGAAAGATCTTACATACCTTGGGACATGTAGAAAGGAATACGGAATCGGCCCTCCAACACTCTTTGTCTTAAAGTTGGTAAATTGGGCCCATCAAAAGGGAGAGAGCCACAGACAAGGACATATAACACAACACCAAGGCTCTGTTAACAAAAAAGTAACAATACAACACTCTGATCAGTGAAAGTCACACTATGCCCAGAATCTAACAGTATGGTAATACTGATTACATCATATACACAACACACATGTGTACGCACGTGTGCACACACACACACACACACGCACACACACACACACTCTTACCCAAATGTCAAGGTGGGGTCCTTCATACTCCTTCCCTTCAAAAACTTCCGGGGCAGCATAGGGAGGACTTCCACACCATGTAGATAAGGGCTCTCCTGACTTATAGAAATTCCCAAATCCAAAATCTGTGAGAAAAAGAGAGGAAGAAATAGGAATAATTTAAGACAGAAATGTCAGAGGATGAACATTTTTAGGAAAACCATCCACAGTGCTTAGGAACAAACATCATATAAATTATATTGCAATATTATCATTTGGTGGTGGTGGTTGTTTTTTCGCTTTTTGGAGGGCAATTGGGGTTAAATGACTTGCCCAAAGTCACACGGCTAGTTAGTGTGTCAAGTGTCTGAGAACGGATTTGAACTCAGGTCCACCTAACTCCGGGGTCAGTGCTCTGCTCACTGCGCCACCTAGCCCCCCGATGTTATCATTTGTTGTCACGGTTTTACAACTATACATGCCATTTATCCAAGCTTTTGGACTATTAGAAAGCATTTAACTCTTCTTACCTGCTAGCTTGATATTCATGCTGGCATCTAAAAGAAGGTTTTCTGTTTTGAGATCCCTATGAACTATATGATGGCTATGGCAGTATTCCACGGCTGAAAGAATCTGCCAGAATTTCTTTCTTGCTTCGTTTTCACTCAAATGCCCATTGGAGGTTAAATAATCTAGGGATCAATAAACAACATTAAATTTCACAGATGTGAATTTCTTGGAATTCTTAATAATGACTTTGGTCCTAAGAAGTACTCACACAAATCTGGTATCTCTTAATACCGAAAATCTTATTTAACTACGTGTAAATGGCAGAACTGGGCAATGGGAGTCCCAATCCTATGGGCATGCAACAAGCAGAGCATTATACATGCTCAAAAGATGGAAGTCCCATTGGCCTGCCGCCTCCTCCTCCTCCCTTTCCCCTGCAAAAGTCTTTTCTGTGTGAATTAGAATTTCCAGAAAAAGAAACTCACCAAACATTTCCCCATTTTTTGCAAATTCAGTGACAATGTAAAGCATATCTTTTGTTTCCATTACCTGAGAAACACAAAACAAGAATCAGTTAGCAACACTTGTAAGAGCACAATCTACAATAAATTCATTTCTGAAGAAAAAGCATATTTAATCATATTACACAAAAACAACAGAAGTGGGTCCATGATTAGGAGATTTTTATCAACAGAAAGATGTTTGCTGCTGTATATTATCTTTCTTTTTTTAACCATGAACTAAAGTTTGCCTATATGCTGAGATATTTTTACTCTTAAATTTTCTAGAAAACAGGTTAAATTTAGGCTTGTTTCAGTCATTTGACAAATCTTCTAGAAGATGTCATGTATTCTGCATCGAATCACACATTAATTTTGGCCATTCAAAGTACGGGTTCTTGCAATTCATGACTTCCTTTTATGAAGCTGAAGCTGTTATGACCTGGGCCTGACTTAGGCCAATCCCCTGGTAGGTTAGGTACCATAAATGAAACAAATGAGCCACCTGTAGGTCACGCAACAGTTAACAAAAGGAGACCCGAGGGCACCTGAGGTTCATTCAGCTGAACGAAACGCCCTTGCCTGAGCTGTCTAGTTTTCCATCAGTGGGCCTGGTATTATTCACACTGTTTCCACTTTCAGTTGCCTATACTGTAGCAACCAAGGAGTGAAGACAACATCCTGACTCTTTATTGACCCGAGTCAACCAAGTCTTAAGGATGGTTTCAAAATCTTTTAAGGAAAAACTAGCCCAACTCACTAGGGATAGGGGTTAGGATACTGCTGCTACCACGGAAACCTGGCCAGTAACAGGAGATTGTCTAGGTTGGTATTTACAGCCCAAACACACTAAACAGTGGCTATCAAATACTCCATGCCCATTTTCTTTGCTGACATAATAAACTAAGTCTTTGCCAACAACAGCTTACTGTTTGTGCAAGTGCACTGCTCAGTGTGCGTCAATGGCAACAGCAAATGTCAATAAGACATCTAAGTCTCCACTTATTGATCTAGAATTGGATTTTTCCTTTTAAAAAATTCAGAGGCATCTTTATGCCAGGAGACGTGATTACAAAATAAGCTTAAAAAAAGAATAAAAAATGAAACATAAACACGTACTATTGCTGCTCCCGGGGGAAAGGAGAGGGAAAAAAGAATGAAAATTCTGTTTTACAAAAAAAAGGAGCAACAACAAAGACCTTGCTTTAAAAAAAAAATCCAGTGAGAAAAAAACCCTGTGCATAAGGTAGTAAATGTAAAGAAAGAAAAATCTGAAGAAGTGAACAATACCCTAAAAAATCCACATGTATTAAAAAGGATTAAGGAAATGATGCTTTTGTCTACCCAGTTTACTCATTTAAGGAGAGTGAAAAAGTAAAACAAATAAGGAATAAGAGAAAAAAACACATCAAGTTCAAGAATACTAAAGGAAAAGAGCGAGGCATTTCTGAAATGTTCTGGGAAAAGTGCCAGCTGGTGCTGAAATCAGAACAACAACAGCAAAAAGTCACTGTTATGTCCTGGAGCTCAGGTAGAGAGAACATCTTAGGAACAAGCAAAGAAAATTCCCTGTAGAAGAATTATCATCTAGACTATTCACTGCATTAAATGCACTAGTTCAATACAATAAACTTGCATAAAGGGGCAGAGAAAAAATTAGGAAAAGTCAAAGTAAAATTCCTATCTTCTTTCCAATGCAATGTTCACAAACATTATGGTCCAACAACAGGGACAATAGAAGCTATAGGGGATCCTGGAAGCACTAGTAACACAAATTTAATCAACTTCTGTTACAGCAGAAATACCAAAAGCAGCTCCATGAATTTAGGAAGGCTACTCTTTTTCAAGTTTACAGTAGTCTTATTAATGTCCTACTACTGCTATTAATTTTTTTTAAAAGTAGCCTGAACATTTTCCACAAGTGTTATAAAAGTATACGGCACACACAAGTATATTGCTTTAAAAAAAGTTTAAGTGCTATTATGTTTTTTAATCCATTTGCTCTCAGTTCTTCCTAAGGTGGTTATGCTATGATCTGTAGGAAGATATGAATATCCTATACAGATAAACCAAGACTGCTTCCTCATCTTCTCCAGTCTACATGGGATTATATAAAATGGGTAAGAGAAACACACATATTAAATCAAATATAAAGAATCTCTTGCTGACCAAGGATCTACGTGATTTTTTTTAAAGCATTCTTTATTGCCAGGACAATTAGAAATTGATTTTTTTGTTATAATGAATACTTATTATTCTGAGTCACCATTTAGGTCTCATTTCAACCAAAAAATGAATAAAACAACAGATTAGGACATAAAAATTTGCGATATTCTTACACTAGATATAATTAAAAATTCATTGCTCTTGGTTAAAATGTTTTCAACTATCATATAGGAATGTTCTTAAAATGGGAAGACAGATGTTGGCATGGTATCCACAGAAAAGTAAGTTAAAGAAAATGCATTTGTTTTCAGTCTCAGAGCAGCAAATGCATCATAATTTACAAAGACAAGTTTCTAGTTTCATTCTGCATGTCTGTGATACGTGTATCCATCTATACAGGATATTCAAATTTGCCTTTCTACATGCACTAAAGAATTAGTGTGGCTTAGTGGCTAGAAAGCTGGCCTCAACCAGGAAAACTTGGCTTGTTTAAGGCCGACCTTTAACAAAAAACCTGAGGATTCCTGCCTCTGCTTTAGTCTTAGAAAGTAAAGTAGTTTTCTGGTACCACATCTTCACCCTCATTAATCTGGAAGCATGAGATGGTGGGTAAATCTGTCCTTTGATACAAGTGTGGAATAGCTGCATCTTACAAGAACAAAGTGATTTTAGTCTAGGTCATAAAGAGCTGCATAATTTTGCAGAGAAATATTGTCTACTTGTACTCAGTTCAAAGTTTGCTACCTCCTTATTATCACTACAGAAACAAAGAGCTGACAAGCCTGCCTTTCCTTTAAGGCAGTGATGTCAGAGAAAGGGGGCCCTTAATCCACACCTAAGAATCCCTATGGCTGCACACTGACTTAATTTTACAATGTAATATTATCTACGTTTCATTGCATTTTCACTTATTTTGTTAAACATTTCTCATAGAGTTGTGGTCCCCTGGTTTGACCCCTCTGCTGCAAGAGATTTAAGGACTCTTTGCAAGATAAGATCACTGGCAACTAAAACCTTAACATGCATTTCCATCTACTATGCATATATTTTCCAAACTAATTTCTCACCTGATAAAGTTTAATAATATGAGGATGGTTTAAAAGTTTCATTATCTGAACTTCTCGATAAATTTTCTCCAAGTTGCTTGGATCCAATCTTGCTTTATCTATAATTTTTATTGCAACCTATAGATTTGGGAAAAGAGGGGGAAAAATGTTACTCGGCACATAAGATCTTTGAGGGACTACTGCACAATTTACATAATTCAGTTTTTGTGAGTTGAATTCTAAATCAACACTCTACTGAGTAATTCACAGTTAAGCAAGAAGAAGAAATAAAAAATAATTGTGTAAGTGCTTTAAAATGTCACAGGTATAAAGTCTTCTGTTTATAGCCATTTAAATCTGGCCCCCTCCTACCTTCCCATTCTTCTGACACCTTCTTCCCCCTACAGACTTTTCAAGTCAGCGCCAGTTGGTCTCCTTGTGTTCCTTCCACAAGATACCCCATATCTAGTCTCCGGGCATTTTCACCGATTGTCCCTCCTGCCTGGAATTCTCTCCCTCCTCAGCTTCCCTGGCTTCTTTCAAGTCCCAGCTACAATCCCACGTTTTAATAGAAGCCTTTCCCAGACTCCCTTCAATGCCTTCCCTCTGTTACACACTCTTCACACGTAACTGTCTGCATGCTGTCTCTCTAACTAGCTGCTCTACAGCAGGGACAGCATAGTTTGGTTTTTACTCTTCTTCTGTATCCCCAGCACAGAACCCATCATGGAGAAAGCACTTAAACTCTGTTCATTTAGGAACAGATCAAATATCTCCAGAGACTTTAAACAGACCAAAGTAAATGACTCGCCAGTAAGTGCTAACTGGTAGGCTTGAAAGAAGTTTTCAGATACTGAACATTGCATCCCCCCAAAAAGGTAAATATCAGTCAGGTGGTCCTGGTTACGTGACCTGTTTTCTTGTCAGTAAATGACCATAATACTGCCAGCCCCTACACAATGAAGCCTTTCCCTTGGGTCCTTGACCATTCGGAAAGGGAAGAGGGGGAGGCAAGGCCGCCGGCGCACGGGCTTCCCACCTACCTGGGTCTTGGTGACTCTGTGCCGGGCTAGCTTCACCACGGCAAAATTCCCTTTTCCCAGGGTTCGTTCAATATCATAGAATCCCACCCTGAGGGGCCTCTGCTGCGTCTGCCTGGAACCGGGGACTGGGGTCAACTCTGACATGATCACCATGGCTCTGACTGTGGGGAGGAACGTTCAGAGACCCTTCACAAAGTGTTCCTCTGCCGTGATCCGCACCTGCACGCAGAAAGAGAGGCGGTGAGCCGAATCCCGCACACGTGCATCTAGGAGATGCCCCTCTGCCCACACACCGGGCTTCAGAACCCGGTCTCAAACGTTCTCTTTCCAGTGGGTGATAAATTCGGGGATCTCTTTAACAAAGGACACGCATCCATCCTGCAAGCAGCCGCATGCAAGGTCTGTGCTCATCATGGGGAAATGCCGCTTTGTCCGAGATCAGCCCCCTCCCTCCCCGAAGCGGAGAGCCCCCATCTCTCCCCGGCAGGGACGCCGCACCCCACCCAGGTCAGTCCCCGTCATCGATCGGGGGAGGCTCGGACACAAAGCGCACATGTGTTCGCGGACGTGCACCCCGAGTCTGCCTGCGGGCGTTCAGACCCGAGCCACGGGGACGCGTCCGGGGAGGGGGATTCCCGCCGTTCCGCAGCACCCCGACGGAGCACGCGACAAACCTCAACAACTCCGCGGGAAGCTCCTCGCCCCCTCGCAGGCCGGGGCTGGGGGGCCACGGAGACCCCCGGCGCCGGCCTCTGGGCAGCCCCATCCCTGGTGCACCCGGACCTGGCTCACCTTGGGCCCCTCCTCCTCCTCTCCCTCCAGGGTCTCCCGTGGGCTCGCGGCCCCCCGCACCGGGAGGGGCGAGACTGCAGAAAGCGCACCCCGCTGGCCCGGAGGTAGCTGAGGCCGCCGGAAAGGGCGCACCCCCAGCCTACGGCAGCCCGAGTCCGACGAGGTGACGGCGGCGCCTCCGTGCGCGAGCCCGGGGTCTCGGGCGCGGGGCGCGGGGCGCGGGGCGCGGGGGGCGGGGCGCGGGGCCCGGAGAGCCGAGCGGAGGGCGGCAGCGGGTGGCGCCGAAGACGAGGGTGTCAGGCGGGCCGCGCTCGAGATCGCCGAGCATGGGGCAGCCTGTTCTGCCGTCCGAGCCGAGCCCGACGTGCGGGCCGCGGCCGCTGCAGGTCAGCACTGAAACTCCTGCCGCCAACTGACAGCTCCATCCCTCCCCGGAGGGCGACCCCCCCCCGCCCGCCCCGCCTCCTCCCACGTCCCGGCTTCGGGTATACTACACGGGGCCACACCCCCTCACGTTAGGCTTCCCGCCCCACCCAACTAACGCACCCTCGGCCAGCGCCAGCGAGCCGGTTTGGCCTCCGGGCACCAGCCTGGGCCAAATTGATACATTCCCATTGACGTCACTTTGACGCCAGAGCGACGTGCGGCCGAGTGCGAGAGAGAGCGCGCGAGCAAGCGAGGGAGGGGGTGTGGCGAGCTGGAGGGAGGGGGGGAAGGAAGAGGGAGAGCGCGAGAGAGCCGTTGCCAAGAGACGGGAGGCTCTGACGCGCGCCCCGAAGGGGCCGTCTCCCCGGCGACCGCTGGGCGGTGACGTAAGGAGGGAGCGGGCAGCCCTTGGCCCTGGGCGGGGCCTGGAGCGGCGGCCTGGCCCGCAGCTGCGGCCGCGGCGTTTCCTCCTCCCCCCAGCTGAGTGTCCCGGGCGAAGACCACACCCGCTTTAACCCGTTAAAGGCGCTTCGAGCCTTCCGAGGAGAATAGTGCAAAGGCGTCTCAAAAAGCGCCTCGGGCTTGGGAGGGAAATTTGCTCAGGTGCTCTGAATCCACCGCGGGAAACTGGCCTCGATTACGTCATCGGCCCCGCGTCCCTCCCGCACGCGCGCCGCCCGTCTGCGGCTCCCGGGCGCGTCCTACAGCTCCCGCTTCCCCCGCTCCGGCGGCTTGTTGTCCTCGGGGTCCGTCCCAGCTCCCTGTCACCGCAGTAACTGGGCCCCGGGCGGGCTCTTCCACGTGGTTTAATAAAAAGCTTCAAGACCCCTTTGTTCTTGAAACCCCGCAGCCCCTTTGAGCCTCAGTCTATAGCTTAGTTGGGTGAGGACACGGTCTCCCTCAATCCTAGGCCTTAAGCCCCGTGTGAAAGGTCCCCGAAAGCCGTGCCATCAGGAGCCCCCCACAAATGGGAGGAAAGGTCTTCTAGCCGCTGCCTTGCTCAGTCAGTGCTCTGGTCCATCCCCCCTGGACTCCAGTCCTTCTCGTGAGCAAGTGGGTCACTGAACTTTGGGGAGGCCCTTTGGTACCAGATGTTACCTTCCGACCTCAGCAAATACTCCTCTTTCTCATAAAGTCATTAGCTTCCATTTGCTCCCCTCTAATTCGGAAGCAACGATTCTCAGTGAGCTTTTGGACTTTCTTTTCCATGAGGCCAATTCTGCTTTCCAAGGCATTCTTCTCCCCACTGGCTGCCACCTTAGGGGCAGAGGCCGAAGCTTGCACTCTTCTCTCACCCGGGGCCAGCAGTCTGGAGATAACCACAGTTGCCAGTGATTCAGTCCCCTGAGGTCTGCTCTGGCCTGGTCAGTCTGGCCCACGTGGGACTGTGCTGCACTTCCAGCTTGGTGCCGTAGACCCTTCCTGTGGGCCTGGTAGGTTGTCCTCCACTGGAGAAGTATTTCACTCTGTCATTTTGTGGGTTCTGTAGCTCTAAAATTTGGGTAATTTTTTACAGGTATTGGAGGTAATTGGGGATGAAGTTCCTGCTTTTACTCTACCATCTTGGCTCCACCCCAGTAAATACTCATTTTTATAAACTGTTTAAGAGTGGTTGACTACATTGATTCTCAACTGATAATTGAAGAAGCACACTATTAGAAGCTTCAGCTGATGGCATTAAAGAATCACCCCTGACCTCCCCACCAGCCTAGCCCTGGAAACTTATATTCATATGCTGTGTGTTCAGTCAGTCCTCAATTGATTGGTATCCCTTTAGATTCCGGTTCTTTGTCAGTAGAGCTGAATATCCTTGTATATACAGAGTCCTTTTCCTCTTTGCTCTCTTTGGGATAACGATGCCTAATCACTCTAATATGAGTTACAGAGATAATATTTTCGTACAGTTTCAGCTTGTCTCCCAAATCCCTCCCTAGTTAAAGTACAGGTTGGGGTGAATGGTTTCAAGAAAATTACAAAGGGAGGGAAAGCCAGCTTGGGCCACAACCATGAAATCCTTCTTAGCATAGAAGTTCTCTAGCCTTTTTGGATGGGGAAGGTATCAAATCTTTTGAGGAGTTTTGTTTCTGAAATGGTGGAGATCTGGCCTAGAAGCCAGGAAAACTTGGGTTCAAGTCCTACTTCTGACATAAACTAGGGAAAATTCACTTAACTACCCTGTGCCCTGTAGCATCTCTCTGATATTCTAAATTGGAGAGAATTTGCCAGCCTGCATTGATGGAGAAAGTTTCCTCACCTGGAATATACACAGGATGAAATCCAGGGAGTCCAAAAAGCCCCCCAGACTTATTTTCATCTAAATGAGGCAGATGTGTTCTTGGTTCTGAAAAGAGCAGACAATGAAAGCATTTGACATAGTGAGAAGGTGGTGCTGGAAATCTTTCCTGTCCACACAAACGTCATCGTTATTCTTTGTTGTTACTGTTAAGTCGTGTTTGTCTCTTCATGACCCCATGAACCATCACAGGCCAGGCCCTTCTAACATTATCCATCCAGACTGTCTAATTTGGCAAAATTCACTTCACCTAACTCTAAGCATCAGCTCATATAGTGGAGGAATTTCTGATTCACTTTTATGTAATTCTACTGAAATTTTCTCTGATGTTATTGGGTTTGTAGAAATTTGAAAGAGAAAGAAGGAATTATGGTATAATGGGAATGTTGGGGGAAATGTAGACGGTTTAGATTTTAATTTTTTGATGAACTGAAATCTACTCCAAATTTGACAAACACCAACAAACACAAACAAAAAAAGGATTTTTTTTGAGACTGGAAATTTACCTACAACTTAGTTTTTTTTAAGTATATAATAAATTCAACACCTTAGTTACAAAACTGTCCTGCTTGTACACATCTCCCTCTAAATTTCCTTTAGTTGTTTTTTATACATTAAAAAAAGAGTTTCATTGAAGTCCCTTCTTTTTGGGGGAGAGGGGGGATCGCCATTAACATTACTTTGCCCCTTGACCCTCTTTAAAAAATAAGCAAAGTCAAACAAAATAAATACACATTAGCCAAATCTACAAATCTGTGTCTCATTATACACCTCCGGCTTCATAATCATCCTCTGTTGTCCTTGTTGGTCACTGCGTTGATCAGAATTCTTAAACCTATTTCAAAGCTGCTTTTCTTTACAAACCCGAAATCACTGTATAAATTGTTCTGGTTCTGCTCACTTTACTCTGCATCAGTTGATGCAAGTCTTCCTATATTCTTCTGAATAATTTCTCAATACTCAATCTATTCCATTACATATATATGTGTGTATACACACACACAGACACCACCATACAGACAGACTCATAATTTGTTCCCAAATTGAAGAGTACTTCCTAACTTGTTCAGTCATTCTCCAATTGATGAGCTCTGCCTTGGTTGTTTGCTACAATAAAAAATGATACTATAAATAATTTTGCACATATGGGTCATATCCATCCTTTGATCCCCTTGGAATACATGTCTAGTAGTGAAATTGCTGGTCAAAGAGTATTCATAATTTCCTGACTTTTGGGAAATAGTTCCAAATTGCTTTTCAGAATGGCTGAACCAATTCACAGCTCAACCATTAGTGACATTACAGTGGCGGTTTTCAGCCCCCAACATTTGTCATTTTCCCTTTTTGTCATCCTTGCCAATCTGTGAGTTGCTTTCTCAGAGTTGTTTTAATTTGTTTTTTTCTAATTATTAGTGAGTGAATTAATTTTTATTTGGAGTTCTTTTTGTATCTTGGATATGAAACCTTTATCAGAGACACTTGCTGCAAAGATTTTTTTCCCCATTCGCCTGTTTCCTGTCTAATTTTAATGGCATTAGATTTGTTTTTACGAAACCTTTTTAATTTTATGAAGTCAAAATTGTAGATTTTGTCTACTGCGATCTTCCCTGTCCGTTTTTGGTTATGAACTCTTCTTCTGTCCGCGGGTCAGCAAGATAACTTCTCCCTCGCTCCTCTGGTTTGTTTGCGATGCCCCCCTGTCTGCACTGGGCGTCTGTCTCAGTGCGCAGCATGAGATGCTCGTCTACTACTAATTCCTGCCGGAGTCCTTCGCAGTGTTCCCAGTCGGCTCTGTCAGAGAGTTAGTCCTTTTCCCCACAACTTGGGTCTCTGAGTTTATCAAACACTATACCGCCAGATCGGTTTGTTTCTCTCTGACGGGCACGTAATCCACTTCGCTGAACAATCTGTTTTAAACCGGCTTAAGACGGCTTCGATAGCCACTCCTTTGCAGCGTCGCTTAACGTCTGGAACTAACCTGGAAACAGGGAGTTCCCTGTTTCTCGTGCTTTTCTCATGATTTTCCTTAAGATTCTTGACCTTTTTGTTCCTCAAGATGAATTTCCTCGTTTTTTCCAGGTCTCTAAAGTAATCCTTTATAGTTTGATTAGCACATCACTCAGTAAATAAAGTATCTTGATTTTTGTTATATTGACATGACCTACCCATGAGTTATTAATATTTCTCCAATTATTTACAAAATCAGGCTTAGGGATCTCAGAGACTTCCACCAGATCACAGACATTCCCTCTCCCTCCTCTTTCTGCTTCCCCTCAGCTTTTCATCTGGACTCCCTCATACTACAAATTGGTGTCAAAAGGAGGAGATGAAAAATGCGTTCCAGAAATTAACTTTGTGGAGAATTACTCCTGGTAGAATGAGCTTTTGAGAACAGTTTGTTCCAACAGCCATGAAAACAGCTGAAGCGGGCCCCTGTGGAGGACTTAGAACTTGGTAAGACATCAAAGAAAACAAGGTCATCACTGCATCCCAAGCTGTTACTAGTTGTCTTGACTTTTGTCCTGCCATTGGACTCTGATGACTCTGGAAGAGAGAATGAGGCTGACAACTCTGTGCAACTCTGCCTCACTTAAATCGGATTCACACACAATTCAAGACATCAGCCATTACATCGTGATGTCATTGGTCCTCTTCAAAAGTGAAGGACAAACAACAACAGTGGCCAGATGCCTAAGAGATTTAGGCTACGGGGGCATTTGGTAGTCAAGAGTTTTCCTCCCATCCCTCCTAGGATCTCAAAAGATGGATTCCTGAGGAACAAAGACATTAACCCCAAAGGAGCCCAGGAGTCCATTCCTTGGCTTTTCCTCACAGTGATAGAAACTCTCTTTTAGGTAGGGGAGGAAATAATAAGGCCAGATTCACAATGACTAGAATTTACTCAGTAACCACCCTCCCTGCCCAGTTGTAAAACAACAAGCTGTGGATGGGGGTACATGATGTATGGTGAAAGGGATGTGACTACTATCAGTGACAGTCACCAGCAGAATCCTGGGCACTATATAGAAGTCTGGATAGTTCAGATTACATAGAAGTGACCATACTATTCCCACTGTGGAAGATGAGTGGATTGCCCAAGGGGATTTATCAGTTTATCCACTCAGTCCAGACTAATACAAGGGCTACCCTGCAGATAGCACAGGGACAGCAAGTTGCCCCATCAGAATGCCTTTATGTAGCCATCAAACAAGTATATCTCACTGGGGGGATTTCTGAATTGCTCCAGATAATTTAGGGTGGGTCCATTCCCACAGAAGCAGTTGCTACTCTGAGACAGAAAGCAGTCAGTCCTGATAACCTGAATGGATATGCCTCCCGGATGACATGGTTATAACCTAGAACATGGTTCATGCATGAATAGCCTCAGGATTGCCTAAATGGGAAACTGCCCTCATTATCCAAGGATCAGCCAGGAATCATTATCTAACATGCAATTGTTAACCTGGGAAACCTCCTCCTTCAAGTGACTAAAGGTTTGGAGAGAGGTAGCAATGTTTTTTTGTTAATAGACATGAGACCACTGGACTAAGGGGTGGGACCCCCTTAAGAGAGAATTATGGGAGTGGGAAGTCAATAAATAGGAACAGGAGAAAGGGGCTTTTTGAAGAAGCTCCCTCTAGAAAAGCCATGTGATTTGGTTGATAGGTCATGGAGTCCTCTAGGGGAGATATCCCGCATCCCAGCACCATCCTGTAGGAGAAATAGAGAGATCCAAGAGGGCCACTGAGGAAATCTTGACAAAAGGAGACCAAAGAAAGTAATCCAGCTGATTAGGCAAGAAAAGTAGGAAGATCAGAAGAACCACCCAGGGTGGGAGAGACAGGTCACCTTTACAATGGACCTCAGAGGAATCCTGAGCATCTCAGAAGATGAAGATGAGGAAGAAGAGCTAAGTCTGAAGGATTTGTGCTATGCCACACTGAACACCCCAAGCCCTCATTTGGTTTTCCCCAACTCCCACCCAGATGAAGACGGAACACACCTCAGATATCTGCCCTATTTCCTGAGCTCATCCCCTTCAAATCAGATAAACCGAATAGGGTAGGGCATGATCCCCAGGCTAGCTCTTCCACTAAGGAATCACAGACCATATACACAGATCAAGATAAAGTGGCCAAATGAGAGAACAAGACATTTTCTGCATCTCCTAAACCCCGGGGCCCAAATAACTATAATGCCAGGATGTCCACATGAGGGAAAAGAGAATTCCCATCAGTGGCTTTGGCCTAAGTCCCATTGTGTGGAGCACTGAAGTAACTGCCACAGTTGCAGTAGAACTGTTTCAGCCCATCAGATGGACTTGTGGCAGCTCCCACTAAAGAATGTATCATGGGCATAGACATGCTAAGTCATCCTACAGGATTACTGACAGGATGGCTGGCCAGAGTATACCACCATCATTGCCAGTCTTCTCCCATTAATTGTGGGGTAGGTAGCAGCTTATGACCCACCGTGGTTGTCCCTTCCTTTTGTGGTAGACCAGCTCAAGCAATAAGGAATCCCAGGTGGTGAGAGAGAGAGAGAGAGATCACTGCCTTAATATAAGAGCTACTGGATGTTGGGGTGATCCCAAACTCCAGACCATTCAATTCCACATCCTGGTGTGGTCAATGAAGAGAGCCCATGGTCTTTGGCAACAAATGCTAGATAATCAAGAGCTAAACCAAGTTGTAGACATGGTTGACCCTGCTCTACCATACAGAGTAACTTCAACTAAAACTCTGGTAGTGATATCCAGTGAATGTTATGCCATAGTATGGCCACAAACTATGCTTTTTCCATTAGTAATGTATGGCTGTGAGAGATGAACTATAAAGAAAGCTGGGAGCTTTTGAATTATCATGTGAAAGAAGATTTTTGAGAGTCCCTTGGACAGTAAAGAGATCAAATCGGTCAATACTTAAAGAAATTAATTCAGGCAATTCACTGGAAGGTCAGATACTGAAGCTGAAATGTAAACGCTTTGGTCACATAATGAGAAGACAGGACTCTGAAAAGACCCTGATGTAGGGAAAGATTGAAGGCAAAGGGAAAAGGGGATGGCAGAGGTGGCAGAGGATGAGATGAATATGGAAACAACATACTTGAACTTGGAGAGAGAGACAGTCAAGGATAAAAGAGCCTGGCATTCTATGGTCCATGGGATCATGAAGAGTTGGTCATGATTGAGTGACTGAACAACAAAAAGGAAGAGAGCCAAATCCTATTTGCTTTTGCTTGGCAGGAAATGTAGTACAACTTTTCTGTCCTGCACCAAAGATATCTTAATAGCCCCGCCATTTTTTTTTTTTACCAATGGGTAGAATGGACAATGGTCAAGCTCTAACTTGACTCTAATATTACTGTCCTCTCCTATGTCAAGAATATTTTTATAATGAGAAAAACTGAGTCAAAAGTAGACACTGCCCTGACTGTTCTGAGAGTCCAATTAGAACAAAAGGGGGGGGGCAGTTGAACCTGACATGATACAACGATCATCCCAACAGGTCAAATTTCTGTTCCTAGGGTCACAGTGGGCGGAAATCCAGAGGAACCTCTCCAAGAAGGTCAGGAATAAACTCTTGGCCTCAAAGACCTCCATAACCAAGAAAGAAGCTCAAGACTGGGCTGAGAGCAGCACTTTTCCACCTTTAAGGATCATTATGAGGCCCTTGTATGCTGTGACTTAACATGATACATAGGATGAGTGGGGACCACAGCAACACAATGCATTGGAAGTTGCCCCAAAGGCTCTTTCACTTGGATCCCTGTTACCCACTGACACTACAGAACTGCAGACATCAACTACTCTAGTAGCAGCGGAGACCCAGAGACCTCTAGGGTTCTGGACCTACACATTTACAGGGACAATGGCCAATTACACTCTCTGAGAAGCAATGATTAACTTGATATTGGGCCCCTGATTGAGACACAGAGAATGATTGGGTATAATCCCTTCATATTGAGACTGAAGATTCCCTTACTCCAATGGATTCTGACTGAAACCAAGTTCCCATCAGGTAAGACAGGAGCAGGAGGCATCAACTGTAAAATAGAAATGGCACATTCAGAGCTGAGCAAAGCCTGGGCCCAGAAGGGTACATAAAGTGCATGAGTTAGTGACTGGCCAAGCCAACAAAAAAGATATTCTTGAAGCACGTTTTAGCTCATTGTCTATCCCCATAAGAGACTTGGAGCCCCTGTTGGGCTGACCTCCCAGAGAATACAAACTTCTTTCTTTTGATGGAATCTTCCCCATTTGAGATGCTCAAGTTCAGGGGAGTTTTGCTGACCCAAAAGATAATAGGGCAGTTGCCCATTGGCATCATCCTGATTCTTTGTCTAAAATCACATACAATATGAGTGTTGGAGCCTTTTACCCGAGCATGGATAATATCATCAGCACTCCTATGTGTTGCCCACTGTAGACACAGAGGCCACACACTGAGACTGTTCTTGCCAGCAGTTGAATTCCTCTTTCCCTTGTGAGTAGGGCTAAAATTTGTTAAAGTTACCCTTGTGTGGGATAATGCTTTTCTTCTGGACTCCCCAATGCTACAGGTAGCAAAGCCATATTTATATCATAGAGATTATAAGAGTCAGTATTGGGTTTGTTTAGAGACACTGCTTCTCCTTCTGTTAGAATGTAAGCTCTTCATCATCATTTATCCCCTTCCAATTGCTCTTATGTATTTGCCTTTCTGAGTTACTCTGTAATTGCATTTCAAAGTTCTTTCTTTGTTCTCTTCTTTCATCAATAATGCTTAAAGGTCCTCCACTGCAATAAAACTCAGTTTTCTTTTTTTTTTTTTAAAGGTCAATTTTCTCTCCTATGGAATCACACTCAACATTTCAGAGTATATTATTGTAAACCTTTATCTTCTGACTTTTGTAATATCATATTCCAGATTTTTCTCTCCTTTATACTTTATTGGTGCTAATTCTTGTATGATTCTGATTGTGACTCCTTGGTATCTGAACTCCCCTTCTAGCCACTTACAACATTTTTTCTCTGACCTCCAAGCTTTGGATTTTGACTGTGACATTCTTGGAAGTTTTCAGTTTGGTGTTTCTTTCAAAAGGTGATTAGTGTTTCTGTTTTTTACTGTGCACACTGATTCTAATAGATCTGGGCAGTTTTGATTAATGATTTCTCACATAAAAACATGGCATCCAGGGCTTTTCTTATGGTTTTAATGGAAGCTGATATACTTAAATAATATATCCTGGCTCTCTTTTGCATGTTGTTTTTCATAATAGATAGTTTACTTTTTTTCTTTTTGTTTTATTCCAATATTTCCTTTTGTCTCCTGGAATCATTGATTTCTGTTTCCTCAATTCTAATTTTCAGGAAGCCTGACACTTGGTTAATCTTTTCTACATTCCACTCTAAGCTATTTATTCTCCTTTCAGGTATTTTTTCTGAAGCTCCTATTTTTACTTGTAATTCAACTTTTAACTCATGCTTCTTTTAATTCCAGGCATTCTTGGAGTCCTTGTGCCCAAGCCATTTTTTCTCTGAGACTCTACTTATATTTTTTCTGGATTTATTCTCTTCTACTTAACTCTTTGATATCTCTTGGCCCATATCATCGCTTCATTGTGCTCAAAGTCTTCTTTTGTTTACTCATGTTCCTAACCTCAGTTCTTGGTTTGGGACTTAGTATAAAGGCCAGTTTCTGTTTTCTCTCACTTTGTTGGATGGAGTGAGTGGTCAAGTCTTGTTCATTCCTGACCTCAATTTTTTGGGCTTCTTCCACTAGTTTCCCACCTTCACCCCTACCTAGTTCTTGTTCAAGGTGTTTCTGGACTGTTCTGGGTCAGAGAAGTCTTCGGGATTCCTTGAATAGCCCCAATCAGGGCACTAAGGGCTCCCTGGCAGCATAGAGCTTCCCAGGTAGAACACTCCAGGCTTCTAACCCCCTGGAACATTTTTACATTGAGAGCACTTCAGGTTTCGAGTGACCCTCAAACGTCTCTAGTCAGAGTACTGAAAGGCTTCCCATAATTGTAATAGTTAATGTCTGTGCAGTGCATGCCATGTTCCAGGAAATGCTTTGTAATTATTTTCTCATTTGATCCTCACAACCTTGGGAGGTGTTATTGTTGCCCCCATTTTCCAGGTGAGAAAACTGAGGCAGACAGAGGTTAAGTAACTCAGTGTCACATAGCTAGTAATTGCCTAAGGCCAGGTTTGAATTCAGGTCTTCCTGACTTTAGGCCCAGCACTTTATCTCCTGCACCACTTAGCTGTGTTTGTATTGGCTTCCCTGGTGATATTCTAGCCATCTCTCTCTCTGAAGTCCTGAGGCAGATTGAAGAGTCCACTGTTGCTTCTCTTTGAATTTCTTGGTCATTATTTGAAGTTGTCCTTTCTGTATTTTTACTGGAGCATATTCAATTCAATGCAATAAACATTTATTAGGTGCCTACTTAATGTGTCAGGCATTGTGCTAAGGACTGGGATATAAAACAAGGCAAAAGACAGTCTCTGCCCTCAAGGAGCTTATATCCAACGGGAAAGACAACACACAAACAAATAAATACAAAGCAAGAGTTATATACAGGATAACTAGGAAATGAAAATGGGAAAAGCACTGGAATTCAGAGGGGCTGGGGAAGGCTTCCTGTAGGAGGCGGGATTTTGTTTGGGACTTAAAGGAACCCAGCGTAGTTAGCAGTTGGAGTGGAGGAGAAAGAGCATTCCAGGCACGAGGGACATCAAGAGAAAGATGCCCAGAGCCAAGAGACGGTCTTGTTCATGGAACAGCCAGGAGGTCAGTACTACTGGATCAAAGAGTACGCCGGAGGGAGTAAGGTGTAAGACCGCTGGAAAGGTAGGAAGGGGCTAGGCTGGTATGGAGGACTTTGAATGCCAAACAGTGTTTTGCATTTGCTCCTGGAGGCAATAGGAAGCCACTGCAGTTTATTGATTGATGCAATCAGACTTGCATTTTAGGAAAAGCATTTTAGTAGCTGAATGGAGAATGGATTGGAGTGAGGAGACTTGAGGGGGGCTGACCCACCAACTGGCTGTTGCAGTAATCAAGGTGTGAGGGGATGAGTGGGGGCAGGGTCAGAGGAGAGAAGGGGTGTTACAGAAGTGAAATTGGCAGGTTGTGGCGACAGCTTAGATATGGGGATTAAGAGATAGGAATCCAGGATGATGTCTAGGTCGCAAACCTGAGGGACGGGGAGAATAGTGTCCCCCTCCACAGTAACATGGAAGTTGAGTGGGATGGGTTTGGAGGAAAAATAATGAGTTCTGTTTTGGATATATTGAGATGTCTACTGGACACTCAGTTCAAGATGTCTGAAAGGCAGTTGGTGATGCAGTCCTGGGGGTCAGCAGGGTTTGAGGCAGGATATTAGATCTGAGAATCATCAGCATAAAGTTGGCGATCAAATTCATGGAAACTGATGAGTTCACCAAGTAAAGGAGTATAAAGAAGGAGGAGAGAAAAGGGTGCAGAATAGAACTCTTAGGGACACTTGTGGCCAGAGGGTGTGATCTGAAGGAAGACTCACCAAATGAGACAGGGAAGGAGCAGTCAGATAGGTAGGAGGAAAGTCAGGAGAAAGCAGTGTCAGGAAAATCTAGAGAGAAGAAGAGAGTCAAGATGGAAAGAGTGATCACCAGTGCCAAGGCTGCAGAGAAGTCAAAGACAACGAGGATTGTAGGAGAGCTGGCTTCTCTATAGTCTTTAACATCTACACCTTAACCAAAAGTCCCTGTCTGTTGACTTTAACATTTCTTTCTTGTAGATTCCCTTTACATTGTCCTCTGCACTAACACATGTGTGGCCTTGGGCCTCTGAGAGCCTCAGTTTACTCTACAAATCTCAGCTCATTAAGTAATAATTATTTAATGAAAAGGCTCTTATAATCATCTCCACAACTCTCTCTGTGTATGTGTATATGTAAAATTTCCCAACCTCCTAAGATTAAATAAATGTTAAAGTTACAGAGTCTATAATTTATTAACAAATAATAATTACACAAATATATTAATTATTTATGATATTTTAGCTGTGAAAAAGATCACACCATGAGGTCCAAACTATCACTGTAAATGCAAAGATCTTCATCTTCTGGAAATACAACTAATTCAGTCTAATCAGGATACCAATTAAAATGTCTTCTCAAAAATTCTCTTAATAAGATATAGGTTAAAACAGTTCCATCAATAAATGTTTTCCCTTATCCTCCTTCACAATTTCTTTCAAACTATCTCCACTGATTTTTTTCTTCTCATCTCACCAGAATCATAACTCATAGAATCACAATTAAACTGTTACTTTCAAAGCTTCCTGCCTCTAAAAGAGACAATACTGATTTTTATTGCCAGATGTAGGATTAGAATATAGGTCTTCTGATTTCAAATTAAGTATTCTTTGCATTTCTAGAGTTGTGATCAAATGAACAAGTTTATTACGTGCTTTTTATAGCCGTGCAGTACTCAACGAAGGACCTAACACAAAGCAGGCTTTTAATAAATGCTTATTGACTGATTGACGGATGAAAGAGATCCCCTGGGAGGAACCGCATGTGTCAGTGGAAAGTATGCTGGCTATGGCATCAGAAGACCTGAAAACCCTGGCTCTTGTTACTTTGGTCAAACCATTTAAATGCTCTGAACCTGTTTTCTAAAATAGAAAATGAAGGGGTTATACAAGATGTCCTTCAAGTTTCTGGGCCATACATTATACGGATTGGTCCAGTGGTTCAAATTCAGGATTCAAGTCAAACAGGACATTGATAGACTAACATTCAACAAAGAAAAAATCAGTTAACAATATTATGGGTAGAGGATGGTTTCAGAAAAACCTTGGAGAGACATGTATTAACTGATGCAAAGTGAATAAGAAGAACCAGGAAAACAATTTATAAAGTAACAGCAATATTGTAAAGATAATCGACTTGGAAGGACTTAGTAACTGATTGACACAATAACCAACCACAGTTCCAAAGGACTCATGATGAAGCATGCTATCCACCTCCAGATAGAGACTGATGGACGCAGAATGCATATTTAAAGCACATTTTCTTCTCTTGTTTTTCTTCCTTCCTTCCTTCCTTCCTTCCTTCCTTCCTTCTTTCCTTCCTTCCTTCCTTCCTTCCTTCCTTTCTTGACATAGCTAGTACAGAAATTTGTTTTGCATAACTATACATATTTGTAATGGGTTGTTTTTCTTGCCTTCTCAATGGGGATTGGTGGGAGAGAGAAAGAATTTGGAACTAAAAACAAAATATAATTAAAATAATACTATGTATAGGATATTCACTAATGATATCGCACTGATTCAGTTGGGCACAATTTCCCTGCCTCCATGTTTGTGGTGTGCTACTCAGAGGTATGTGCCAAGTCTGAGGAGTGAGCTTATCCCTTCCACTTTGATGTTGAACTTGGGTATGTAGGAAGCTATGTGAACAATCTGAGCTTTCATTCACTGGACCCATTGAGTCTTAAAGAGAATTTCGTTGTTATCTTTTAAGTTTTAAAAATTAATCTAGACTGCCCAGGTAGGTGTTGTTTCTACGTCAGCTACAGAGAGGGTAATTCTCATAGGAACAAAGAGTGCACAATTTGTTTTTGGTGGAATCAGGTATTGCTCTAAAATTTTGCTTTTTGCAGCAAATACACATTCATCCTAGATTAACTCTTCATCCTAGATTAACTTCTCAACACAGGATAAACTCTGTTACAATGGGAACACCTTTGGCAAATATCTATATCTATATCTATATCTATATCTATATATACATATATCTATATCTATATCTATATGTATATCTTTGTTTTGGGCCTCTCTTGATATTAATGATCTTGATGTATATAGGAGAGATACCTTGTTGGAAGAAAGCCTTTAAGTTAGTGTAATAGGGGCTAGAGGGAAAGGAATTGACTAGATAAGAGTTCTTCATCTGTAGGACCCTGACTCATTTCTGGTGGGACATGTTGTAACAGTCATGCTACTTGCAGCTGCTGTGGGGGTGTAAGACCAATAACACCAGCACACAGGAGGGCTGCCAGCATGATCTGCTTTTCTAAAGGAAAGCAACTCAAAGTGGGTTAACAATCTTACTTCAATCAAACATATACATACATATATATATATATATATATATATATAATTTACTTAGTTCAGGGGGGAAAGTCAGCACCCTGAACTTCAGAGAAAATACAAACAAAAACTATAAGCAGAAATAGCATAAAGATCATCAGGCTTCTAACCATTTAATCAAATAATACACACATCACAGATCAACAGACAGATCCAACCGTTTGACCATTACATATATACGTAGTTACCAGAAAGAGAAGCACCAACATCTGGATTTTCAATGGGGCCAGGGGTTCCTTAACAGCTACCCCTCATATGGCTATGGCACTTGAACACTCTTCCTATGAGTAAGCCCCAAAGCAAAAGCTAACCTCAGAGTATATATATACTTTTTCAGGGTCAGAGGGCATCACAATCCTGGTGATCCACTGCCTAATTACAAAGTAATGAAAGGTGTGGGCCTTCCTGAAAAACAAGCCTCCTCTAATCAAGCTTCTCTTGTTGAGCCCCATGTGAGGCCTATTAATGGGTAGGGAAGATCTTCAACTCCCATGAACATTATACATATGTACTCTGGCTCAGTGCTGACAGACTTGCTGGCAATTTGGAATAATACAACCATCCCTTGGTCCTTATGATGGCAGCAGGAGAAAAGGGTTGCATAAGAGAGGATTTGGTCACTAAGCTAGGAAGAGCTTAAAAGGAGTGATCCCATTCTCTGGGCTCTCTCTCCCTGCCTATCTCTGACATTCTCCCTTCCTGGTATACTGCCAGAGAGGGGGAGAATTAAACATGAAGCAATAACTCATAACCAATATTATACTCTCTGAAAGGATGATACTTAAAATATCACACTCTATGAAGCATTTTTCAGATTTTCTTCATTGGCATTTTGCCATCAACTTGTTTCCGCATTCTCAAGGTCCCTGTCTTCTAGCACGGTGGACCAGGGTTGGGTTTTGGGTTCCTTCTGTTGTAGTTCATCTTCTATTCCAAGAAGTGCTTTAGTATTGGTAGGAGAACTTCCTTTAGTGCAGTTAGAATGAGTGACAGAAGCCAGGGGCCCCACACTGCTTGTACACATAAGGCTGCCTCCAAGACTAGAAAACATCATTCTTTAGTCATGCACATGAAGAAGCATAAAGCAAAAGAGGCAACAAGAGGCCCAAAACTCAGGCTCAAGTTTGTCTGCCTAAGCCCCTTTTTTAGCTGCCACAGACAAGTAGTTGCCATTTTTACAGAGGTGTCAGAGTGTGCCTCCCTTTATTTCTCACAGGGAGGCAGAGAGAGAGAGAGAAAGAGAGAGAGAGAGAGAGAGAGAGAGAGAGAGAGAGAGAGAGAGAGAGAGAGAGAGAGTTATATGCACGTAGTCTAGAGACAGGAAGGAAGAGAAAGCCCACAGGGCAGAATCATTCCTTTTAAGTTAAAGGTTCTTACCCTGTGGTCTGTGAACATATTTTTTTAAACATATTTTGATAACTGTAGCTTGACATAAGTGGTTTTATACATTAAAAACTATTATTTTGAGGAGGGTTCCATAGGCTTCACCAGTCTGCAAAAGGGATCCACAACACTAAAAGTTTAAAAATCCTTGTTTTAAGGTCTACTAAATAGAAAGTTCTTTCTGAATCATGATCAGTCTTTCCTGATATAGCCCTATCTGATTGAGATGGACACAGGAGCCAAGGAATTGTTGCACCATCCCAAAATACCATCTTTTAGCATTTAGGCAAAATAATATGGTCTTTTAGAACTAGTCCTGAATTCCACCCATCAGTTGTAGGGAGAAGTTAGGTTTGCCTATTTGCTGTCATTAAAGTGGCATTTTACTTTACTGAGTCAAATGCTTTTTTTTGTTTTAATCAACCAAAAATAACCACAGCGGGATGTTGTATTCTCTTTTTATCAGTTTGTGGCAGTAAAGACACATTCTGTTGTGCAACAAACTTATAAAAGCCCACCTTCTACTTATAATATCCTCAATGAAGATGCCTTTAACATGTGTGTGGAAATAATTTTCATTTTAAAAAATTGTATATAGATGGGAAGGTAAGCCCATAGGTCAGTAGTTGTTGATACTCACATATTCAACTTTCTGAGGGATATTAATAAGCTCTGGGAATGTATTTTCTATGCCTTTGGTACTTTCCTCTCCAGATACCTTGTGGGTCAATCCCTCACCACCCTCACAGTTGTGTTGCTTTCAGCTGAGTTTTCCTCTATACACACTTGGTCTCATTTGGCTTCTTTTTTCATCTTTGTTTTCTATAATGCCATTTCTCTCTCCTCTATAAGTACATGAGAGAATGACATTAGTGTCCGAGTGAGGTAGGTCTCTTCCTTGATGTTGAAAACAATTTTTAAAAATCTCATTGTGGAGCTTTTCTAATTTTTTATTATTGTTTCCCTGTTTTTATCTTTCAAAACCCTTGGGAATTTGCTTAGTTGGGCTCTTCTCAAGATCTCTTTAAACTAGCTTTATCCTCCACTGCTTCTGTCTGCTTTGTGAGATGATAATTTTCCATAATGTCCAGGGAATACAATCAAATGCTTGTAATTTTCCATATTGCCTGGGACATGCAATTGAAATAATATTGACCTATTATAATAAGTTTTTTATGTTGAAAAATGGACAAAAAAAGAAACAGCATGGACACTGATTATAATAGTCATACATATGTTTAATGTAAATCGGTTACTCTAACAGAAGACCCAAAGCGTGTAACAGAGAGACACATATGGTCCATATGAGCAAGCTTCAACATAGAACAAAAAGGCAATAAAAGATAGCAGTAGGGAAATGTATGATTGAAGATGAAAATGAGCTGGTTCCAGGCCCCCTGTGGAGAACTTGTGTGAAGACGCACAAAAATCCATGGATTCCAAGCCATGGGTAAGACATGATCCGTGTTGTTTTCGGAAAGATGCAGATGATCAGAAATCTGTTTTTCATGTTTTTTTTCTCAATGGTATAAAGACTTTTGACAATTATTGTCTAAATTTTTGGAAGCGGGACCTGAAACCTAATTTCTTACTTTCTTTTTTAAAAAATTATAATGTGAAAAGAATACAAAGATGCGCTGGGAAAGTGAAGATATATGAATGCAGCCCTTTAAGCCCTTACGTGAAAGTCCTATTTATAAGAGCAAAGTGCTCATCCCTAAAGAAAATACGTGCTTTTCACAAAGCCAGACCAATTAATTACAAGTATAGCATAAGCAGAGATGAGACAGAAACATCAATTAAGTTGTGATTCAGAAATGAAATGACGTTGTTTAAACTTTGTTGGTTTTGATAGTGTGGAGTATTGAAAGTATTAGCAATGCTTGGGATATCAGTTGACCTGAATATTTCTTAAACATTCAATATTCCCATCTTTCTTTAAAGATCACCCCTCTTCTCACCAGCTGATTCCTTCTTTAAGATGCACACACTGTTTGCTTAAGGTTTATGTTGTCTGGAATGTCTGTTTCATAGGTAATAGACTTGCTTTGATCTTAAATTTTTTCCTTTCTTACTCTTAACATCTTCTCACACTTAATGAGACTTGGCTGCCTCCTAATAACATGGCATCCCTTGTCCCCCCTTTCCAGCAGTTTTACTTGTACCTCTGACTCAATGGTAATGGTGAAGGAGTCAGGATACTCCTTGCTTTCCATTCCCTCTTCTAGATTCTTCCTCTGCCTCTATCACTCAATAACCTCTTCTCTGAGGTTCATTTGTTCTGTATTTGTGAACCAATGGTAGCTGTTATTTACTGATCACCAGGAGCCTGTCTTATGGTCTTCCTCTCTTCTCCAGCCCTCATACTCATGGGACTTCAACTCCCTCAAACAACCTGACTTCCTAGTTCTTCAATTTGCTCTTTTCTCATGACCTGCTTCTCCATTCCACTTCATCTACAAACAGAGATCTACAAACCTTTGTTCTCAGTATCAACCACAATTATTCCAGTTCCATGTTTATGAACTCTGCAATTCTTTTATCTGATCACAGTTCATTGCCGTTCCATCTTTCCTCTGCCTTACAGCCCTCTAATCCCTCCACTTTCCTTCCCAGGCAATTATACCCCTGTACTGACTATGTTCTCCTTCCTTTCCCAGCTTGACCCTTTGGTGAAACAGTTAAACTTCGCACTGTCCTCTTCTCTCTAGCACCTTGCTTGCCACCTTATTTTATTACCAATATTGTCCTGCCAAGATCTACCCTTAATATCTGCTGCTTTTCTTCTTCTTCATCTCCTCTTACCTATCTGACCAATCCTTCTCAGTCTGCTTTGCTGGAGCCTTATCCAGGTCATGCTTATGTACTATAGGTATCCCCAGGGCTCTATACTGCCCCTCTTCTCTTCTCCCTCTATGTACTACTTCACTTGGTGATCTCACCAGCTCCAATGAATTTAATTACCAACTTTATGCGGATGATTTGCAGATCTAACTATCCTGCCCCAAACACTCTGCTCACCTCCAATATTACATCTCCAACTGCCTTTCAGACATCCAGTACACATCCCAACATGTCCATAATGGAACTCATCATCTTTCCTCAACCCACCTCACTCAACTTCCATATTACTGTAAAGGGAAACACTATTCTCCAAGTTCCTCAGGATTGCAACTAGATATAACTTGGATTCCTCACTATTTCTTACACCCCACATCACACACACATCCCCAAGTTGCTATCAATGCCTGTCAATTTCACTTTTGCAACATCTTCCAAATACGCCTCTTTCTCTCTGATATTGCCACCCTTTGGTGCAGACTCTCATCATCTCATGCTGAGACTATTGCAATAGCCTGCTAGTGGCTCTGCCCACCTCAATTCTTTCCCCACTCCAATCAGCCACTAAAGTGATTTTCCTTAAGCACAGATCTGACCATGTCATCCTTTCCTGTCCCACTCAATAAATTAAAGTGGCTCCCTATTGCCTCCAGAATCAAATACAAAAATCTTCTGTTTAGCATTCAAAGACTTTCATAACCAACATGCCCAACTTGTACCAACACCTGCCCAGTCTTCTTACACCTTACTTCATAAGATACTCATGGATTCCAGTGACACTGAATAAAGATCAAAACGTTTTTTTAAATTTTTCTTTGTTTTTCTTGGGTTTTTACTTTGGTCTATGTTTTCTTTTGCAACATGACTATTAAGGAAATGTTTTGCATAACTACACACACATAACCTATATCAAATTACTTGCTTCTCAATGAGAGGGGTAGGAAGGAGGGAGAAAATTTGGATTTTAAAAGCGAATATTGAAAATTGTTTTTACAAGTAATTGGGGAAAATAAAATACTAAATAAAATTTTAAAAAACTAATAGGGGGACACTTCCTTAGTTTCCAGTTTGGGACTACTATGAAAAGAACTGGTGTAAATATTTTTATATTTAGATCTTTTTTGATAAACATTAAATAGCCATTTTTGGCCCTCAAAAAGATTCAAAGACTGAACTAATCAATCAGACTGCTTTGTTTTGCTTTAAAAGTGCCCTTTCCTATGTCTGTAACTTGAAAGACCAGATAAGGTTGGCAAAGAGTGTTCTCCCCTTTTGGACAGCATGCTTGGAAATTCAGAATAATGGAATTTATCTTGCTTTGGGGGTATACTCCAGATGGAGGAAAACAGAGACATCCTGAGATTGTAAAATCCACTGACACTACCTTATCAGTTGTCTTGTGTTTACAACTAAGAAACTCCCTTTGTAATAGTATAGATGAAAAACATATGGAGACCATAAATCGGAGGGACATAAACATCCTGGGATTGTCCAGAAACATATAAAAACTTTCTCAGTCTTGTATCAGGCAGTCAGAACTTAGGTTTTGGCTCCTTGCATGTACAAGCTCACTAGCGTTGTCTAACTTTAAGGGAATAAATGATATAACTGTATATCACCTAGCCTGTTTGTGTTCTTTAATCAAACTTTCAGGTTAACATTTTCCATACCTTTGATTTCTTTGGGTTATAGGTCTAGTAGTGGTATAGTTGTAACAAAAGATATATAATTGGTAATTTTCTGAGCATAATTCCACGTTGCTTTCCAAAAATGTCTGGACCAATTCATAGATCCATTCTGTCTTTAAGGCTCAACTCAGGGGGCATGTTCTACGGGAACACTTTTCTCATGTCTGCCCCTCCCTCAGTTGTCAGAGTTCTTTACCACTATTGCCACCTCAAAATTGCTTTGTAAATTCTTTATACTTTCTGATCTATTTTATTAGATGTATCTTCTCAGTATAATATAATCTCTTAGAGAGCATGAACTCTTTTTTTTCTTTGTATCCCCAGTATCTGGTATAGTACCTTGAATATAATAGGTGATTAATAAATGGTTGCTAAATTTAATTGAATTAATCAGCAATCAGCAAAGGAGATGATTATAAAGATGCTAATGGGTCTGTTCTATGGATCATCTATTTATATTACTTGAATTTTGAAAAATTAAATGACCAGGTATTTTGACATTAGGTAGCTATGTCAAAAGACAGACAGACACACACACACACACACACACACATTTTCATTTAGCCTGTTAATTTTAAGTAAGTGAAAAATGTCTCTGCTACCCTTGTATACCTCACTCTGCAGGAATACACAGAATTTTTCCCAGAACCCATGGAAAGAATTTATCAATGAGGTATTATGTATAAAACCATGTCTGATAATTTAATAAACTTAATTAACCGGTTTCCCTGGGAATCTTTAATTTTTCATGATACTGTATCATATATACATATAGTTTGTCTCAGTTGGCAAAGTACTTTTATCTCAACAATTCTATAATAGGCAGCATAGTTTCATTTTCCCCTGGAAGCAGAGTGAGGTTTTGGTTCTGTTATCTAGCCCAGCTTGCAGTAGAAGGAGAGATTGTGTGTGTATCTGTGTCAGGATCTGAACCCTTGTCTTCCTAATCGAAGGTCCAGCACTCTGTCTGCTATACCATGTATCTCATTTCTGAAGACCAAATGAGATAACATGTAAAGTGCTTTGTGACCTTAACCATGTTGTATACACGTCAGTTCTATTTTATTACTTTTCAGGAGTTCCTGTGGCCAAATAATTCATGACCCTACAACTCACATGGTGACGAGCCGCTCTAAACTCAGCAAGGCAGGTGCTTGGATGACTCATCAATAGTTTCTCTCTAGGTCAATACTCAAAGACTTTCTAAGTCAAATTTTGTAGAGCAATGGCAACATATTTTAGAGATTATCTCCATGACATGATAAGGCATCAGGGTAGAATTTATTGGAGATTCCTGTAAATACAAGAGCTGTGATGATAATAACACTAAGTTTTACAAAGCACTTTCCTCACAACAATTCCGTAAGGTAAAGCAATAAAAGAATTCTCGTTCTCATTTTATTGGTGATAAAATGTGATCAAAGGGTGAGACTTGCTCTCGATCCCATAAATAGTGTGAGAAGGGGTCAAATCCATGTCCGAGTATGAGTTTAGTGCTCCTCTGACTAGTGTGATAACAATGACTTACTTTACAGATATTAAATGAGGAGGTAAGAGTAGCGACAATATAGCCCTTTCTTAAACTTATTTCTTCATTGAAAAAAAAGCCAAATCATTCCTCTGTCCTATATATCATTTGCTTTTTTCCAGAGATAGAGAATAAATGTTTTGACAGATGGGGTTATTTAGTCTTTTCAAATGTTAAATGTTCAATTTTCTCATTCCAACATGCTTGTAGAGAGATGCTTGAAGAATATTTTATCTGTGGGAAAAACCCTGTATCCACACATTGTTGAGTCACTAAGTAAAAGAGCTTAATGAATTAGCCACCTAAGAATTCAGGTATCTTTTCTGAGGGTAAATAATGCTCTGATTCCCTAACCTGTGCCAAGTTTCCATAAAAGAGAACTGTTGTAACACATTATTTTCTCTGAGAACCACTCATTCGGTTCATTCATTTACTCTAACCCTACAAATAATTCTGTACAATTATTGCTCTGTCAGATGCACCATAAACCTCCCTTTCCTACGTCAACTGTACTGTAATCCCTCTCCTCTTATGTCAGAAACCTGTAATCCTCCTTTTGTGTTACATAAAGATTGTATCTCTGACATTTTCAGCTTCCATTTGCTCAGTGTCAAAACAAAAAGACAGCAAATTCGCTTCAATTCATTTAGACTCTTCAGCAAAATACAGCCTTCTCCTTATCCCACCCCCGGCTCCCCAGCCCCCCATACACACACACCTCATAAAGGCTACTCCCTCTCAGGAGCTTAGCTGGCGCTGTTTCAGCACGAGGCTGGGCTGCTACTGGAGTGTGGGCCTGCTGTTTTAGACAAGCCTCAAAGGGCATGACCAATGATCTTTAACTGACCACAAGGAATTTCCTGCGTGGTATCATCTGATTTCCTGCATTCGTACTTAATATCTTTATGCCTTTGACTGATTGGTCAGTTTCATACAGGTGTCCAGCAGTTGTTCACATGTGTTTTAAAATTTTGATTCACTGATTCAATAACAATTAAAAAAACATTCTGCCCAGTAGTTTTAAATTTTATTTTAAAAAATGAACAAACATTTATTTTCTTTCCATTTTACCTATCCATCCCCCTTCCACCACCAAAAAGAAAAAAGAAAAGGAAAAAAAACCTTTTAACAAATATGTTTAGGCCAGCAAAACAAAGCCCTCATTGGGCAATGTCTAGCAATTACAGACCTCAGTCTATATCCAGAGTCTATCATCTCCCTGTCAAAAAGAAGGTTGCATTCTGACCAGAGTTCCTAGGTCTTTTCTGGGACCTAAGTCATTTCTCTCTATCATGTTGTTTTTGTATAAATAAGGGGTGGGAAACCTGCCACTCCAGTCCTCAAGTGCAGCCCCTTGACTGAATTCAAACCTCACAGAACACGTCCCCTTCATAAAAGGATTTGTTCTGTGAAACTTGGGCCATACCCAAGGACCTAGAAGGCCACATTTATGCTATAAATTGTTCTTCTGGTTCTGTTTAAACTTCCCTCTGCATCAGCTCATATAAGTCTTCCCAGGCTTCTCTGAAACTAACTCCTTCATGGTTTCTTATAGCACAATGATGTTCCATCGCAATCATGTAGCACAGCGGTTCTCAACCTCTGGGTTGTGACTCCTTTGGGGGTTGAATGACCCTTTCACAGGGGTCACAGGGGTCGCCTAAGACCATCAGAAAACACATATTTCCGATGCTCTTAGGAACCGAGACACACGCTCCTCTATCTGTCTCCAGACGGGTCTGCCCACATGCAGACACGCCCACATACAAGTATTAAAGGGTCGTGGCATTAGGGAGGTTGAGAACCACTGATATAGCATAATTTGTTTCAGCCATTTCCCAAATGAAAGGTACCCCTTTCCATTTCTTTGCTACCATTTCTTTGTTTCCATTTCTTTGCTTCCCCTCCCAAAAAAGAGCTACTATAAATATTTTTATACACTTGTGTCTTTCTCTTTTTTTGTAGTGTTGCTGGCTTACGGGCATATAGTTTAGTAACTTCTAGGGCACAGTCCCAAATTCCTTTGTAGAATGACTAGACCAGTTCACAGTTCCATACAGTGCATTAATAAGTCTATTTTCAAAGCCTCTCCAGTATTTTTTCATTTTCCTTCTTTGCCAGTTTTGCCAGTCTAAAAGTGTGAGGTAAAACCTCAGTTACTTTAATTTGTTTTCTCTAAATATTAGTAATTTAGAGAATTTTTTTTCCCTATGGCTGTTGAGAGCTTGAATTTCTTCCTCAGAAAATTGGCTGTTTACATCCTTTGACCATGGGGATTGGCTCTTATTCTTTTATATTTGAATCAGTTCCTAATATGTCTTGGAAATTAGACCCTTATAAGAAAAACTTGCTACTAAGATTTTTTTCCTCAGCTATCTATCTGTTTCCTTGCTAATTTTAACTGCATTGGTTTTGTTTGAGCAAAACTTTTTAAATTTTATGCGATCAAATTGTCCATTTTATCTGCTGTGATCCTTTAGTCATGAACTCTTCCCCTACTCATAGATCTGAAAGATGATTTCTTCTTTGTCGTTCTAATTTATTTATGATATCACCCTTAGGATCTAAGTCATGCCTCCATTTAAACCTTATCTTGGTATATGCTGTGAGATGTTGTTCTGGACTGAGTTTCAACCAGACTGTTTTCTAGTTATCCCAGTAATATTTATTGAGCAGTAAGTCTTTGAGGTCTTTGGGTTTATCAGACACTAAGCTATTAAGGTTTGTTTCTGTGTGTTGTATACATAATCATCATATACATAATCAGTTCCTAAGGTCGACCACTTCCTTTCCCTTCCTTCCTTCCTTTTTTCCTTCTTTCCTTCTTTCCTTCCTTCCTTCCTTCCTTCCTTCCTTCCTTCCTTCCTTCTTTCCTTCCTTCCTTCCTTCCTTTCAAATTAAAAGGATTTTATTATATCAAGGTAGCACAGTGACAGGTTGATCACTAAACATCAGCCATGACTTCAATGTGGGGATAGTTTTTGTAGGTAATTTTAAAATAATCCAGATTAGGTCCACCTCAGCAAAAGAGGTGAGCCCTTGAATCTTAGCTCCTCCCCAAGATAGCAAGACGGTGACAATTTGTAGGTAGGAGTACATGACAAAGAGCAGGTAATTCAAAAACTGCAGACTTGGTGTCTCCTTCCCCAGCAGAGCTTCCTTTACCACTGTTTGATAAGAGACCTTTTTATCTCTTAACTAATAATAATAATAATACAGCTGAAGCATAATGGATTTTACTACAGCAACTATATACTTCATTATAATATAGTTTGAGATCTGGTACTGCTAGGCCTTGTACCTTCCCACTTTTTAAAAATTTCCTTTCAGATTCTTGATCTTTTATCCTTCCATATGAGTTTTGTTGTCTTTTTTTTAGCTCTATAAAGTAAATGTTTGATTTTGGTGATTTGATTGGTAGGTCAGAATAAGTAAATTAAGTGGTATTGTAATTTTTATAATATCGACTTACCTTACACAAGATCAATTAATATTCCTCTAACTTCTTAGTTCCGTGCTTCTGTAATGAGTGTTCTGTATTGTATTCATATGATTCCTCTGTGTGTCTTGGCAGGTAGACTCCCATGCATTCTAATACGTTATGAAGTTATTTTAAATGGAATTTCTCTTTTGATCTCTTCCTGGTGTGCTTTGTTGTAATATACAGTAATGCCAACAATTAATTATGTGGATTTATATGATATCCTATTTAGTTCAATTGATTTTAGTGGACTAATGTTCTCTAAATAAATCATCATATCATCTGAAAAAAAAAGTAATAATCGTGTTTCTTCTTTGTTGTTCAGTTGTTTCAGTCATGTCTGACTCTTCATGACCCCATTTTTGGGGTTTTTCTTGGCAAAGATACTAGAGTAATTTGCCATTTCCTTCCCCAGTTCATCTTATAAAAGAGGAATCTAAGGCAAATATGGTTAAGTGACTTGCCCAGGGTCACATAGTTAGTAAGTGTCTGAGGTCAAATTTGAACTCAGGTCTTCTTGACTTTAGACCCAATGCTCTATCTTCTTTGCCTACTTTAATTCCTCAGTTTCTTTTTTTTTTAAAAAAAATCTCATTGTTGTAGCTAGCATTTCTAGCATTATGGCAAATAACACTTGGGATAATCGCCATACTGGCTTTGTCCTTGATTTTATCCTGCTTATATCTTTTTTTTTTTACCATGCTTGTATTTGCTATAGTTTTTTAAAATCATGATTGAGTCCAGTTAAAACATAACAGATTTTGCTCCAGCCCTTCATTTTATCTCTATAAAGTCCTCGATTTTAGATAGATGCTACTTATCATGTTGAGAGCCATCACATATAAAAATAATGTTTTTAAAGACAAAGATTATAAAGAGAAAAAGCGATCAATCAGGATCAATACTTTGAAAGTGTACGCAGTATATGAAACTGGTCGAACTCCCACTTCTGCAAAGGAGCGGGGCAGACGCAGCTTCTCGTGTCTTTTTCGAGCCATTTTTTTCTTTGTAATTTTGCCGCATTAACCTTTGATTTTTTTTATGTGTTTGCGCTTTGTGTTTATATTGTTTTATAGTCATTGTATATATTTTTCTTGACAATGTTTACTTCACTCTGCAATAGTATATATCTTTCCATACTTCTCTACATTCACCATATTTGTCATTTCCTACAGCAAAATAATATTCCATTGTATAGCCGTTGCCTAATTGATAGTCATTTACTTTGTTTCCAATTTTTTTTTCTATCACAAAATTTGCTGCTATAAATATTTTGGAAAAAGAAGAATATTTTAGAATAAAGATTTTATTCTTTGTATCAGTGGCCTCCTTGGAGGTATAAGCCTCATAGTGGGATATCTGGACATTTTAGTCAATTTATCTGCATAATTCCAAATCACTTTCCAAAATGATTGTGCTGATTCACAGTTCTGCCAACAGTGCACCAATGTACCTGCTTTCTCATAACTTAAATATTGACTATTGCCATTCTTTTGGTAAGCATTCATTTCCTTTAAGCTGTCTGTTTTGGTAACAGCTTTGGGCAGAATAATTTCTGAAAATTTCCTTTCGATGTGGTATGATTATGTGCACATACATTAGCTATTGCTTCATTATCTATGTGGCTTTTAATAATAATGTAATTTTCCTGCTTCTCTCTTTATATCACACCTTCATTTACTATCGCTTTTTCTGAAATTATGCTTAATACTCCTGCTTTTTTTGTAGTTCAGTTGAAGCATAATGGATTTTACTCCAGCACCTAATTTTAACTGTGTACAAATCATTATTTTCAGTGTTTCTTGTAAACACCAGATTATCAGATTCTATTTTCTAATCCTTTCTACTACCCTGTTCCATTTGGTAGATAAATTTATTCCATTCACAATTATGATTTTTAATTGTGCATTTCTCTTTTTTCTGTTCTTTTGCACTTTGCTTCTATCTTTTGCTTTACAAATAAGAAGGTTATAAAATAGGAATTTTCCTAATACTTGAGATCTAATCATTGCAACAGTCTGTTTCCTCTCTTGTAACTCTTCTCTTTCCTACCAATGATCCCAGGTTTTTCTCTCTTTCTTCCTCCTTTCCTTCCTTCCTTCCTTCCTTCCTTTCTTTTTCTTTCTTTCTTATCCCCCTTTCATGTTCTTCCCTCTAACATTAGAGCTTGTTTTGCTCATGACTGTTGTCTTGCTTATCCTGTCCTCCCTTTCAACTCCTCCATTGTTCCTGTTCCCTCCTATATCCTTTTTGAGTTTAATGTATTTCTACACTCTGTGTATACATGCAATTGTGTTCAATCTTCCTTTACCTGATTCAGGTGAAAATGATGCTAACTGAATTACCGTTCCCCCATCCTTCCTTCCTCATCTGTTTACTTCATCTTATGCACATCTGTTACACAACAGTGATTTCCCTCCACTTCTTTCTTCCTTCTCCCTCCCATTTTTGCCTTCTCCCATGAAGTCAGAACAAAACTACCTACAAACCCTCTGTCATATTTACTTTTCCATAATGATCCTTAAGTCTATTAGGGTTCTGAGAAGACATTAATTTCTTATCCCCCTATTAACATGCAAACAATTTATCTCTATGTGTTCCCGTTCCATTATACAAATGTTTGTACCTTTGGGCAGCTAGATGGAGAAGTAGATAGAGTGAGTGCTGGACCTGGAGTCGGGAAGACAGCCTGAGTTTAAATCTGGACTCAGACTAGACTTCCTAGCTGTGTGACCCTGGGCAAGTCACTTCACCCTGTTTGTCTCAGTCTCCTCTCTGTAAAATGAGCCAGAGAAAGAAATGGTAAACCACTCCAGTATCTTTGCCACAAAGAGGCAGATGTGACTGAAAAAGTGACTGAACAACAAACAGTTGTCCCTATGAGTCTACTTTTCCATTTCAATATGTCTACTCATTTCTTGCCTTTTCATCAGGGAAGCTTAGAAATCATCTATTCCATTAATAATCCATTTTCAGGGGCAACTAGATGACACAGTGAATAGAGCACCAGCCCTGGAGTCAGGAGGCCCTGAGTTCAAATCTAGCCTCAGACACTTGACACACTTACTAGCTGTGTGACCTCGGGCAAGTCACTTAACCCCATTTGCCTTGCCTTCACCCCTCTAAAAAAAAAAGTCCGTTTTCACCCTGTAGGCTTATACCTAGTTTTGCCAGATAAGTTTATTTTTGGCTGCAAGTCTTTTTGTCTTACTTTTAAAAATATCTTATTTCAAGCTCTCCTCTCCTTTATGTGGGCTGCTAAGACTTCCATGATATTTGTTGTGACTCTTGGTATTTGAACTCTTTCTTCTGGGTTACTTATGATCTTCTCTCGTTATTGTTGTTTATTTTGCTTTTACTGTTTTTGTTTTTGTTTTTAACATGGAAGCTCTGGATTTTTTCAACAATCCTCTGTTTTCTTTTGGGGTTTCATCTAGGAAGTAAGTGATCTATCATTCCTATTGTCACTTTTCCTTCCAGTTCTAAGAGTTCTGGGAATTTTTCATTCATAATTTCTATGATACCCAATCTTTTTTTAAATCATGGTTTTCAGATAATTTGGTGCTTTAAAACAAATTCTCCTTGACCTGTTCTCCAGGACATTATTTCTGATATTATATCTCCTACATTTTCTTCTGGTTTTTTTCTATCTTTTTGGTTTTGTTTTTGGCATTTCTTATTGCTTATTGAGTTGTTTTCTGTCCCACCCACTCTAATTTCCAGTGCATTTAGCTCTTACGTGAGGTTTTCCACCCTAGGTTCCCATTTGTCAGTTTTGCTCTCTGTGTGTTCTTGCCTAGCTTAAACATTCCGTATCACTTGTTTCATTTCTTCTAGGGAGTTCTGCAGTCCCTATATGCAGGACATCTTTTCCCCTCTGAGACCGTACATGAAATTGTTAGGATGTTACTGTTTTCTTTAGAATTTGTACCCTGAGAATCTTTTAACCTGAGAAATTTCCTCATAGTATTTACTGTTTTCCTTGATTTACTTATCTCATCTGTCTCAGTATCTAGGTCAAGGGACCAGCACTTATGTCAAGTGGTGCACTTGAAGAGCAGGGGCCAGGTCTGCCTGGGTGTAAGGTCCACTGTCCTCCTTCAGGAGAGTCCCAGGCTTTTCTAGGTTTGGGTTGGGTTCTGCTTAAGGGCTTCCTCTTGACAAGAGCTCTGGGACCTCCCCCTGCTGTATGCTCTGTGTTTCTTTCTCCCTGCTGTTGGGCTCTGGCCTTGAGTGTTATGCTGGACCCACCTGGATAGCCTGCGGTTGTTCCAATTATAGTGCTGAACCTGCCTGGAACACCTGTTAGCTATTCTCTTGATCTGGGTATCTGGATACTCGGGGCTTAGGGCCGCAGGTTTCAGGTCTGCTTGGGTGTTGCTAGGCTCAGGCTGAAAGTGTCAACCATCAGGGGTCTGCCTGCATTCTGCCCTCTACCTACCCTTGTTTTCCTCTCTTGGGGGTACTTGGTGACTCTAAGGATTCCTCTCTGGATTGAGTAGGGGAGTCTAGAGGTTTTGCTTCTTTTTATTTTCAGAGTAGTACATTTCGAAGCCCTGATGGAGTGTTTTGGGATGACCTGGGCTCTTTTGTATCTTAACATACCACCATATTCCCATCTTTAGGGAAATATACTATGAAGTCCCTAGAACAACAACCTCTCCATGAATGGAACTTGATTTCAACTTTTGCCCAATTCTTCCTGTTCCAATATTCTCACCTTGCTCTTCCAATGACACTTAGACAAGGTGAGAGATCTAAAACAACAGATTCCTTCTTCTCCCTTGTCTTAGTCAGGCACAAGTACATTTCCAGTTTCCCTTCATCCTTATTCTCCTTGTATCCCAAATTGAAACACCTTGATCTGTGCAATACTATCTCAATAAATTTTAATTTGTCCTGTAGGAATGTAGTATTATGGTATGACAAAAAAGCAAGTCACAGAAACAATAAGTAATTTTTTTCATGATAATAATGAGACAACATAGCATGAAACACACATATCTAAGAGTCATCAAAGGATTTAGCAAACCATATTGAGAATGCAATTCTAAAAGCTAGACATTGGAAAAAAAAGTACAAAAGAATGTATCTTGAGAGTCAAACCAGAAATAATAAAAATAGAAAACAAAAAGATGATATGATAAGGGAAATAACTATTTTAAAAGATTAACAAAATCAGTAAACTATGAGCTAATTCGATTTTTTTTAAAGAGAAGAAAATCAAATTGCAAAAAAATATAACAAGGTCAGTGTGATAAAGAGAAAATCAAAAACTTATCAGAAAGTACTAAAGTCAGTTGTGTGCCAGAAAAGCTGAGAATTTAGTGGAAAGAGACTGAAATATAAACTAGTTGTGCACATGCAATGGAAGCCTTTCCATGGTTCTTTTCATACTTACTGGATACCAGCATAGAATGGGAACTCTTTTTTGTTACTAGTAATATTAATAACAACGGCCATTGGCATAGTGCTGACTACATACTCCACCGTGCTAAGTACTTTGCAAATCTTCATCTGATCCTCACAACAACCCTGGCTACTATTATTATCCCCATTACGCAGTTGAAGAAACTGAGTCCAACAAAGATTAAGTAACTTGCCCAGGGTCACACAACCAGTAAGTGTCCCAGATGGGATTTGAACTTCAATCTTCCTGACTCCAGACCCCATGTTCTAACCTGCACCACCCAGCTACTATGTGACCATTCCATGGCCTTTTTTGGTCATTTGTGTCTTTGATGATTCCTTTTATGCTGCCTGTGGTACAATTCACATTCGGTGACACATGCTGCAGCACACAATAGCATCATGGCTGTCTGCATTCGTGCACTTTGGGTCACCTGCAGGATTGGGTCTGATATGTTGGGGTCCTGCAATCTGAAACCGGATACCAGCAGCAGCAGCAGCAGCATACAAAAAAAAATCCAGGGGTCTATAGAGCAATTTGTAATCAGTTCAGGAATTATTAAATAAGTCAATCTAAAGAGCCAAAACATTTACGCTACCTTTACTGATTATTGCAAATTTTTTATTTAGTTCTGTTCTTATAGCTCTTCATGCAATGAATAATACAACTATGTATACATAGATAAACACACAAAATATATACATACAAAGACATAACATATTCTAACATTTTCACTGTACATATTTATATGTGTGTATATATATACACATATGTATAGTGAGAATGTAAGTGGCATGTTTCAAGTATACCTATAGATATGTATGTATGTATGTATCGCAAGAAGGTTAGAGTGTTTGATGTCCACATGGGAAACAGCATTCTACTTGAAACATGGCGCCTACATAATAATGCCAAGAACAATTAATATAAAACGTAGTATTAGCCAAAGAGACAGTTTAAGCACCTTATGCTTCTGCCTGTCCTTAAATTCATCATGATCTTTCTCAAATAGAACTAAATATGGCTTCTGAATGGAATTACTCAAACCAAAATATCTTATTAAATACTTGATGTACCATGATGATAAAGAGCAATATAGTTCCAGCAAAAACAAGAACAAAACATCAACTTGCTCCTTCATCTCATGGAATCATTCTTCAGTGACTTGGAAATGTCATTTGAACTAGATCAATGTAAAAGCTTAAAGTACACTGTCTGGGCCAGCCGGACTCGGGTGCCCCAGGGGCTCCAAAGTAGCTACCATAGCCCCGCAGTTGCGCACGGCCTCCCCTAAGGCCCTGCGGGTGCTCTCAGTTGCCCCGACGACTCTTTGGAGTTAGAACTCCGGATATGGACAGAATAGTCCGACACACCTCAGTGGAATGGCCAAGCATCTTTATTGTCTCACAAATCTCCTCTTGCTGCTGCCCCCCAAGCCTTATTCACCTGCCCTTTTTATTCCCTTTCCATCTGCCCCTTTGTCAGGTGTCCCGGCAACAGGGTCCTGATAGGTGGGGAGCGCTTCTCCATTGATGGTGCATACTCAATGCCCTCATGTTTGACATGCTGTCATTAAAGGCAGAATGCACACCTGGATGCCTCTTACCCACCTCAGGTATTCCCTGTCAGCAAGGGCACACTGACCGAGGTCAGACATCTAGGTAGCTCTAAGGGGCCCTTACAGTACACCAAGGAAAAATAGAGATGAAAGATTGTGAAATGGAATCTCTAAGTCAAAATGAACCAGTGGATGAAGGAGAAACTAAGAGGCAAACAAAAGAAAACAAACAAACAAGGGACAATGTGCATGCAGCTATGCAGAAAATAATGCAGGCTTATTGGCTACTGAAATCAGCAAGTTCAGTGGAAGGGACACGTTTGAACAATTAACCGATATGCAGCATCAGTCTTGATATGGACTTAGAACACTATCAAATGAATCCTAACAGATATGCAAAGCATCCTCACCAAAATGTGCAAATACTAACCCAAACTCTGAGCCCGTCATCCTAAGGCAGCCCCAGACCAACACTTCCTTTTCAAAAATAAGGAAAGGACTTACAGGCATTCTGAGAGCACACGACAAACAGATGAATACCTTACAGAAATACTTTTGGAACAAGCTGATATCATTTTACCAAGAAATAGTCAAGGCTTACAAAAGGCACGTGCTATTGGATTTGTCCAATGTAATGGAGCCTGTTTTACATTCCACTAGAGCCTATGACACAGCGAGGATTCAAGAGTGAGATGAAGAAACCCTCCTTGACTGACATTCACATGAATTCCTCCAACAAAATGTCAACAAAGCACAGTCAGACAAATGTTGGAGTTATACAGATTTTCTTCTGGGAATAAAGGAGCTTATGACAGCAATTCAGGACAGATCATCAGCACCAGAAGCTGCAGGATAGTGACCCTCAAAGACCCTGGATTTATTCATCAACTCAGATTGTATAAGGAAATGTTAGAAACCACATCACTTCAGGCTATAAAAACAGTACCGAATGAATACCTAACTCTGGTGGCTAGAATTACACTTCAGAACACTGGTATCAAACTCAAGCAGAAACAGATCCTGACAGGTGTATAGTGGCTTAGAAAACTACAAATTAACATCAACTATGTTGCATCATATTTTTATGTGTCTCATTAAACATTTTCCAGTTACATTTTAATCTGGTTCTAGTTTTACTGGCAGTGGCAGTGAGTCTGACACTTCTGCTATGGAAATTCACTACTTTTCACAGAGACAGACAACAAATCCCCATATTACTAATATAGACCTCAAAATATACTGCAGAACTTAACCAACAAGCTGTTCTGAATCCAGGGTATTATCTACTGCCAAGGAGTAATAGAGTTTAATACAAGCTACTGCTTGTAATTACCCAGACAAAACACTCAGCCAGAAAAACTTGAGCCTGATATTTTAATAGATAACTCCATGCAATAACTTCATGCATATCCAGTATGCATGAAATGAAAAGGTATCAGAATAAATGTGCCTCTAGAGTAAATCTAAGTTACATGGAAATAGGAAGAAGTATATGGTATCTTGTCTGGTATGTCTGGTGCTAGGCTCGTTCAGAATATGTTTTCAGTGGAGTCTACAAAGATGAGTTTATATATCCTGATTCTTATATTTAATTGCAAAAAAAGTTATTTCATTTACCTAAGCAATTGTTCATAGAACGCTGAATTGAAAAAAATAATAATAGAGCTTCTTGTCTCAGGACTGAATCTAATTGAAACTTTAAAAAAAGATTAAGAAAAAATGAGGAAAATAATGGTAATGATACCTCACATGATAGAATTTGGTGGTTAGAATTATATATCAAAAGTTAGCTGTCTTTCATAAAATCATGTACAATAAATCCCTGTTACCAGAAATATAAACCTCAAAATATTCACAAGAATTCAACAAATGAAATGTTGACCAAAATTGCGCAGATATAACATTCACCAGAAAAGTTTAAGAACAATATTTTAAAGAGATATCACTGTACCAAAAATTCAAAATCTCTAAGCTACATGGAATAAAAAGCTTTAAAAGCATACAAATAATAATAGTAGCTAAAACAGTTTACGCAGTGCTTTAAGGTTTGGAGAACTCTTTATATATGTTATCTCTTTTGATCCTCACAACTCTATGAGATAGGAGCTATGATTAACACCATTTTTATAGATAAAGAAACTGAGTGTATCAGCAAGCACCCTAGCATACCTAGGGCAGCTGCTAGCACAGGTTCTTAGATCTGCTTTTCTAAAGGACAGCAACTGAAAATGGGTTAACAGTCTCACTTTAATCAAACATATATCATTTACCTATTTCAGGGGGAAAAGTCAGCACCCTGAACTTTAGAGAATGCAAACATAAGTTACAAATACAAGTTACAAACAAACAGGAAAAACAGATCAACAGACGGCTTCCAGCATCTGACCATCACATCAGTTACCTATTCAGTTACCAGAGAGGGAAGCACCAGCATCTGGGTTTTTCAAAGCCAGAGGGCTCAACGGCTTCCCAGAGTCTCCTCTGGCCAAATCACACTCTTCTCAAAGAGAGCCCCAAAGCAAAACCTCACATCAGGGCTTATATATAGCCTTCTCCTGGCTTGGAGAATGTCACAGCCCTCTTGACCCACTGCCCAATCACAAAGCTACAAGGTACGGGCATTCCCAAAGAACAAGCCTCCTGCCACAGGCTCCATGTTACCACATTCAGCCTATCAAGGAGCAGAGTATACTTTCAAATAGAGAAAGGTTCTCAGAGTCACTTAGCCACTTTAGCAAAGGGTGTAGGGGCAGGGAAGATCTTCAAATTCTCATAACACGGAGAGACCTTAAGTTAACTCCCCAGGCTCACATAGCTGGAAAATCCATCACAATTTGGACTCAAGTCTTCCTGAAATTAAGTCAAGCCTTTCATTCACTACGTCACCAAAATGACCTAGCAAAACAAATCAAAACCACAGAGGAACATGATAAAGTACTTCTCATCCCCATTATTGTGTCTTCTACTGGAGATATCCCAGATACTTTCAGCTCAGTCTACATCCCAATACTTTTATTCCATTGCAAGATAGTTATTTTATCCACCTGCACAACAATCCACAGAATATCAAATATCAGATAGTACTAGCAGGATAGCAAAGTGTCCTAGATCTGCTTTATCTGAGCTCCATCTAAAAAATGAGGATATGAATCATAATCATCATAATGCAGCTTTTTTTACATGTTATATCAGCTTCATAACTTTGAAAGGGAGGTAAGGATGGGGGGGTGACGTGTATAATCACCATTCGACCACAAAGGAGGACACTGTGACACAGAAAGTTAAATGATTTGTCTAAGGTCACACAGCCGGCTAATATCAGAAATAGAACCAAAACCCAAGCTGACTCCTAAGCCCTTCTGACTTGGACTCCTTTTGACCTTTCTATCTTTCTAATGTGATTTTTTTTTTAACTTTTTGATTTAGAGTGAAATAGTATTAGCTATTCAAAATAACCCTTGGATGGCCAAAATCTGGAAAGACAATGGTGCTCATAGATTGGAGAATGGCTGAATGTGAATGTTATCTGAATGTAACATGATATTATTGTCCTATGAGGAAGAATTTAAAAAACAGAAGAACCGTTAGAATATTGTACACAATGATCACAGTAATGTAGATTTTTATAAAACACATAGAAAGCAGTTATGCTCAGATTAAATACAATGAACAGTCTTGTTTGCAGAGGCCAGATGATTTATTACCCTCCTCTCAGTGAAGAGATTGAGGACCACAGCTGCAGAAGGTGACATTCAGTGTCAGGTACAGCTACTATACAGTCACTTTAACTTAACTCTTTTTCTTTGTCAGAAAGAGTGCTCTATAGGGAAGGAAAAGGACACCTAGAAATGACTGTGGTATGACAAACAAAGGCTTCAATAAAACTAATTTTTTAAAAAAGGAAACAATTTAGAAAAAAAATTTTAACATTTGTTTTTAAAACTTTGATTTCCAGATTCTTTCCCTTCTTCCCTCCTCACCCACTCCCACTGGGAAGATAAGCAATCAATATAGGTTGTACATGTGTAGTTACATAAAACATTTCCATAGTAGTTATATTGTAAAAGACTAACTATATTTCCCTCCATCCTATCTTGCCCTCCACTTATTTTGTTTTCTACTTTGACCCTGTCCCTTTTCAAAGTGTTTGCTTAACTACCTTCTCCCCCAATCTGCCCTCCCTTCTGTCATCCCTGCTGTCATCCCCTTCCCCCCTCCTTTCCTGTAGGATAAGATACCCAATTTAGTGTGTGTGTTATTCCCTCCTTAAGCCAAATTCAATGAGACTAAGGTTGAGCCATTCCCTTCACCTTCCTGCTCTTTCCCTCCATTGTATCAGTTTTCTCTTGCCTCTTTTATATGAGATATTTTACCCTATTCTATCTCTCCCAATATATTCCTCTCTCACCTCTTAATTTTATTTTTTACATATCATCCCTTCTTATTCAACTGATCCTGTGCCCTCTGTCTATGTATACATGGCCACACATATACACACACTCACATATGTATTTATACACACATGTATCCTCCTATACATACATATATATGTATGTATAAATATATATGTATACATATATATTCTCTTCAACTATTCTCAAACTAAGAAGTCTCATGAGTTACAATTATCATTTTTTCATGTAGGAATAGTGAATAGTTCAACTTCAATAAGTTCCTTATGATTTCCTGTTTACCTTCTCATGCTTCTTGTATTTGAAAGTCAAATTTTCTGTTCAGCTCCGGATTTTTCATAAAGAATGCTTGAAAGTCCTTTATTTTATTGAATGACTATATTTTCCCCTGAAGCATTATACTCAGTTTTGCTGGGTAGGTCATTTTTGGTTTTAATCTTAGCTCCTTTGAACTCCATATTCCAAGCCCTTTGATCCCTTAATGTAGAAGCCGCTAGATCTTGTATTATCCTGATTGTGTTTCCACAATACTCAAATTGTTTCTTCCTGGCTGCTTGCAATATTTTCTTCTTGACTGGGAACTCTGGAATTTGACTATAATATTCCTAGGAGCATTCTTTTTGGGATCTTTTTCAAGAGGTGATTGGTGAATTCTTTCCATTTCTATTTTGCCCTCTGGTTCTAGAATATCAGGGCAATTTTCCTTGAGAATTTCTTGAAGGATGATTTCTGGGCTCTTTTTTTGATCATGGCTTTCAGGTAGTTCAAAAATTTTTAAATTATCTCTCCTTTAAATAATCTCTCCTTCCCCATAAAACTATTTTCCAGGTCAGTGGTTTTTCCAATGAGATATTTCACATTGCTTTCTATTTTTTCATTTTTTTTTGGATCTGTTTTATAGCATCTTGATTTCTCATAAAGTCATTAGCTTCCATTTGCTCAAATCTAATTTTGAAGGAATTGTTCTCTTCAATGAGCTTTTGAAATTCCTTTTCCATCTGGTCAATTCAGCTTTTTAAGGCATTCTTCTCCTCAATATCTTTTTGGGCCTCTTTTGCCATTTTAGTTGGTATATATATTTTTAAGGTGTTATTTTCTTCAGTAATTTTTTGGGTCTCCTTTAGCAGGCTGTTGACTCACTTTTCATGATTTTCTTGCATCATTCTCATTTCTCTTCCCAATTTTTCCTCCACTTCTCTTACTTGATTTTCAAGATCCTTCTTGAGCTCCTCCATGGCCTATGACCAATTCACATTTTTCTTGGAAGCTTTTGATGCAGGAGTTTTGACTTCATTGTCTTCTTCTGGTTCCATGTTTTTATCCTTTCTGTCCCCCAGAAAAGATTCTATGGTCTGATTACACTTCCTCTGCTTGCTCATCTCACCATTTAATTACTTGACTTTTGAGCTCTTTGCCTTGGTAGAACTCTGCTTCCAGAAAGGAAAGTGCTGTGTCCCAAATTGCTGGGTTTTTTGCAGTTATCAGAGCCATGAGGAGGGCGCCCTCTCTACAGCCACCACAAGCTCTGGCATACAGGCATTCCTCACCCCAGGACCAACACCTAAGACTGCAACCCAGATCTAAGCAGGTCAAAGCAAGAGTGATTCCCCTCAGAATGGTCACTTGGTCCCCCTATGATCTGCAGACCAGGAGCTCCAGAGGCAGCCACACAACAGCAGTTGCAGGTGCTGTGCCTCAGTCACCTCTCACCCTGGCGGAAGGGGCCAGACTGCACTCTACCTTCACCCTGGATCAACAGGGTTTCCCACTGATCTTTTGCTTTCTCTTTGGCATTTATGGGTTGGGAAGTCTGGAAACCGCCACAGCTGCCAGTGATTCACTCTCCTGAAGTGTCCTCTGGCCAGTCTGGGCCACTGGTCCAGGGCTACCCCAGGACTGGCTGGCATGGCTCACACAGAACTCTGCTGGGTTCCCAGCCCTGTGCAATAGACACTTCCTGTTGGCCTGCTGGGCTGCCTTCAGCAGAAGATTTGTTTCTGTCTGTCACTTTGTGGGTTCTGTAGCTCTAAAATTTGTTTACAGTCATTTTTTTTTACAGTTATTGGAGGGGGCTGGAGTGGGAACTCAGACAAGCTCCTGCTTTTACTCTGCTATCTTTGCTCCACCCCCATAAAACTCTTTTTGGAAATAAAAATAAAATAACAACAGGAGAATCTCTGTTCTATTCTCTATATCTCAAGCTCCTTATCCTTACATTCACTAGTAAGGTTATAATAAAAAGCTATTGTGATTCACCCATGACAATGATGCTATTGATTTACAATGCAATTTGGGTCTCTAAAGCCACTAGTGAAGATGGTTCTTCACCATTCAACCTATACTCTAAAGCTAAAGACATATTGACTGTCAGAGCTAGGAAGGACCCAAGAAATAATCTAGTCCAATGACCTAATTTACAGATGAGAAAACTAAGGCCCATGTACATGAAGTGACTTGTACAAGGTAATATAGTAATCAATACTAGAGTAGGGAATAGAAACAGGAACCTGTGGTCTCAAGGCCACATGTGGCCCTCTAGGTCATCAAGTGTAGGCCTTTGATTGAATCCAGACTTCATAGAACAAATCCCATTAATAAAAGAATTTGTTCTGTGAAACTTGGACTCAATCAAAAGGCCACACCCAAGGACCTAAAAGGTCATATGTGGCCTCAAGGCCATAGGTTCCTCACCCCTGAGCATGTGTCTCCTACCTTCAGTCCAGTACACTCAGGAAAAAATTCTAGACATACAAAAATATTTATAACAACTCTTTGTGGTGTTAAAGAACTGAAAACTGAAGGGATACCTATTAACTGATAAATAGTTGAATAAATTATGATATCTAAATGTAACAGAATATTATTGTGCTGTAAGAAATAATGAAAGGGGGGGCGGAGCAAGATGGCAGCATAGGAGCAGCAAGATACTGCAGCTCTCACATAGCCACCTCAAAATACCCATAAAATGTGGCTCTAAACAAATTATAGAGCTCTAAAATGCACAAAAATATATTTTCTGCTGAAGGCAGCTCGGCTAGGAGGGACCACCTCAGGGCTGGGAGCCGAAAACCAGCCCAGCTTGAAATGGTGGTTTGGCCCTGAGGGCAGCCTGATAAGCCGAGCCAAGCCACAGCTGGAGCTTCAGGAGAGTGAATCTGTGGCACCTGTGGCAGTATCCAGAATTATCAAGCCATAAGAAAAAAAGGACTAAGTGAAAGGTCAATGGAACTCAGCTACAATTAGGAGAGATAAGTGGGTCTGGCCAAACTGCCTCCAGGGCAATGAAGTGGCAGAAGCGGAGGCCCTGCAGCCGCCTCCACCTTGCTGCATCAGAGCTCTGGCCTGCAGACTGCAGGGGGGCCAAGCAATGGTTCAGAGGCCAAGTGCTCTTGCGTTGAGTGGTCTGGATCCAGATCATGGTCTTGGGTGGTGGTCCTGGGGTGCGTTTTCAGTGAGCCAAAGCTGGTGGGGGCTGCAGCAGCCACCTAAAAGTGCCAGCAGCTGGGAAAACCCCAGTGATTTGGGACAGAGCTTTCCCCTCTGGAAGCAGAG
>CM053580.1:216034789-216112966 GCA_028627135.1 Pseudochirops cupreus
TGATTACCTGATGTTTGGTGTCACATTGGAAAATCCAACAAGAACCAAGCATTTGGCCTTCTTGATTGGGGTCAAATAGTTAGTGCTTAAAGAGAGACCAAAAGAGCAATGTGAACTTGTGAGTAGTATACATTTTTAGTCAGCCCTAGACAAGTCAGGTTTGGGGTCTTATTTTCCTTAGAAAAAAGAACACTCAGGAAGCACAAAATCCTAGCTAATTTTACATAGGAGTCTTGGATCCTTGCAATTTTGGCAAGTTGTGTATATTTTGGTATGAAATGCATTTATGAAGCAGAGATTTGGCAATCATATTTCTCAAACCAGAAATCAGGAATGGTCTATCAATGAATATTCCTTTTAAAAAGTCTTGTTAAACATGCACATGCGCACACAGACACACATGTTTACACACACACGCACACACTTTTTTTCCTTGACATTAGACTGGTTCGAGATTTACAGGCCCATACATAAGAAATATAGTAGTTCTTGTCAAGCCTTTACCTTCCTGGTCCCTGAAGCCAAAGATGACATTTGACAGAAGATGCAGAAGGTGTGCCACTGAGCTTACAGGGCAGAAAAATAGCCTCTTACCTTTTTCATTATGATATTTGCTGGCAGGAAATGTACTGGACAGATTGAGGTACCTTCTGGGAGGAGAGGAGCAATCAAGCCTGAAGTTACCCAAGACATTGTCCATAATGTGGGAATTTGGAACTGAAACCATGCATCTATAGTTAGAAAAATGCTTTGATAGTTTATAATATTTTTATTTGTGTCTTGCCTTTTTATGCGATAGCATAGAACAGTGCAAAGAACTTTGCATTTTGTATCAGAGGTCCTGAGTTTGATTCTCAGCTCTGCCATGTACTATTTGTATGACCTTGGACAAATCACTTTTAGGAAACTAAGCCTTAGTTTCCAAATCTGTAAAATGAAGTAGCTAGAATAGGGGTCCCCCAAACAAGAAGGCCAAATGCTTGTTTCTTGCTGGATCTTTCAGTGTGACAGCAAATTGCGCTACGATTCTACCAGACTAAGCTATTTCATGAAGATGGTGCTTCTGCCTTAGTTAAACTGTGTAGTTTCCCCCACAGCTAGCATAGTTCTCTACAAGGTAGGTTTTTAATAAAGGCTGGCTGAAAGTTCAGACTCCTTCCTGAAAGTCCTAAGAGTAGAGATTTTTGAACTGGAAGGAAACTTGTAGAGCATCTAGTCCAATCACCTCTTTTTACAGATCTTCAATCTTGAGATGTAGGGAATGAGACCCTGGTTCTAGAAAGGATAAAGAAGTTGCCCCAGTCACTTAGGCAGTAAATAGTAGAGCCATAATTTGAACGCAGGTCCTTGAAACTCCAAGTTCATCACTCCACTCTGCCACACTAATTTCTAACTGCTTTACTCTCTCTCTGATGTCTCCTATGAGTTGTAAGTTTCGGGAAGATAGAGTGATCTTTAATTTCTATTCTATCTGTTGTCATCTAATTGTAGGGACTTCTTGGTGGAATTTGGAAGAAACTGGCTGAACAAGTTTTACTCTACCCATCAGCAGAAGTACACTACTTTGGTATTTATCTGGTCAAACTGCAAAGTCCAAACAGGAAGTTCTTTGGGATTTGGCCTTAAAGTTCAAGCGCTGGTACTGACAAAGAGACTACATGAATGATGAGACTGGGAAAGAAACCGCAAGTGATGTACTGTTGATGTTGGAATCAGGACTGATGTGGATAGCTTTTATGTATTAACTTTTGTCTCTGGAACTTCACACAGAAGCGCTGGGAGTTGGAAAAGAACCATTTGGATTTATTAAGCTATGTGTTCTTTAGAGGTATAATTACAGAAAGCCCAATCACCATTATGGTGGTGTCACAGCAGACTGAAGACCCTCCTGTGGATAGGACAGCTTTCCTGCATACAGATGGACCAGGAATCTGGCAGCAGCTTCCCTGAATTGCTCTCTGACATAGCTTCCAGCACTCATGTCTTTTTTTTGGGTCCCAACTAACTGATTTGAGGAAGAAGTACACCTGCTTATTGCTCCAAGCTAATGGAGCAAGGGGCCCTGTTCAATCTGAATGGTACCTATTTGGGTGATGCAGAACGAGTAGGTTCTGCCTGAAGCAAATCAAGCTATTGACCCATTTTAAGCTACTTCTTTTTCGGTGTTTCTAACAAACATGATTTTTAAAAATTTATTTGTTTTGACTGTAGAAGTACAAATGGAAACTATGTGAGAGCAGGCATAGTTTTGGCTAACAAATCTGGAGCTTTTGCTTTGGAGCTTGGAGATGGCTCTTAGCAGGGCTTGACCCATTTCCTTCTTGGGCAGGATATCAATCTCTCTCTTTGGGAAGGTGTCGTACAATAGAGAAGAGAAGCAGGCATGGGTTTTTCTTATTGTTGCTCATCCCATCCATTCTCATTCATTATTGTCCCATATCTTTCTTCCTTTTTGTGACTCAACCCCTTGACAATGCTATCTGCATTAGGTGGCTCAGCTTCTCCCTTTCACTCTCTTCTCTTTTCTGTCTGGCTTCTAATCTCATTGAATATCCATTTATCCAAGCTCAAAACGAAGGTGTCACTCTTCACTCTTGCTTACTGCCCCCTATATCCAATCAGTGCTCAAGTCTTGCAATGAACATCTTGGTAACATCTCTTACATACCCCTTCTCTCCTCTGACACTGCAGTCACCCTAGTGCAGGCCCTCATCAACCCACAACTGGATTGTTGGAATGGCCTCCTTGTTGTTCTCCCCTCTTCCAGTCTGTTCTCATTACAATCCACTCTCCACTTAGCTGTCAAATTGATCTTTCTAAATCATAGGTCTGAGCATATCGCTTTCCTATTCAATAAACTCTAGTAGGTCACTATTACCTTCATAATCAAATATAAAATCCCTTGTTGGGCGCTCAAAACTCTTCCTAACCCAGCTCCCCTCTGCCTTTCCTTTCTTCTTATACATTTCTCCCTGTCATGTCTCAGACCCAGGGCCACTGGCCTCCTTAAGTTCCACAAAGCCACCTTGAGTTCTTGTTCCTTGAACAAGACACTCCGTTTCCCAGCTCTGGACATTTTCACTAACTCTTCCCATGTCTGGAATGCTCTCCTTCTTCATCTCTACCTCCTAGATTCCCCGGCTTCTTTCAAGTTTTATCTAAAATTCCATCTTCTGAGAGAAGCCTTTCCTCCTCAATGTCTTTCTTCTGAGATTACTCTTTCCCCACCATTTATTATGTATATATTTTGTTTACAATGTCATCTTCTCCTTTAGACTGTGAGTTCCTTGAGAGCAATGACATTTTTTTCCTCCTTTATGCTCCCTCCCCACCCCTGGCACAGTGCCTGGCTAGTTGTGTTTGATTGACAGAGAATGCAATAGCAGTGCTCAGTGAGAGAACTAAGGCAAGGGCACCAGCATGATGTGGGGCTCCACCAACTTGGAAGGAAAGTAAACTGGCTTCCAATTGGCTCAAGTTCTGTCCTCATGGAAGTCACTTGACAGCAACAACAACTTGGGGTAGGGACTGAGGTTAGTGAGAAGTGAATCCCCCAGAATGGGGCGGATACCCACCCAACTCACCAACTCAGCCCATCTGCAAATATGATTTACTGGGGTAAACCAGTAGCCACTGGGCAGGTTCCAGTTTCTTAGAGCTACAAGTGAGAGTAGATGCCAAAGGCAGATGAACAGCCTTGAAAAGGTCTCAAGCAAGCCTTCACACCAGAAGTGCTAGTTCCCCCTGAACACCCCATACACCCCAAAGATGGTACAGAGTAAAAGTGATTCATCAAGGAGTCAAGCAAGGGAAAGGAGGAAAGGTTAGCCAGTCTAGGGACGATGGCCTGGAAAAGAACTAAGGGCTTATGGACTCCAGCATCACCATGAGGATGAAGAACAGGGGTCACAAACAGGAGTATGGGGGACCCTGCTTGACTTAGCTCATGAGAGCCAATTATTCAGTTTTCAATGTGGGCTTTTACACTTCAGAAACGAACAAATGCTACAAATCAGGGTTTACTTTGTAGTTTTGTTGATGTCTGGACTTAGGGTAATGGAAAAATGTTAATGCAGATTCAACTTAAAAGTGTGTTGTGTGTACCTTGTTTGTGTGTGGGGGAGGGGGAGACTGGTTGTTAAACATTTACCATTACGATCTAGGGGAAAAACAGAAATGAAAAAGAAAGTGATCCTTCCCACTATGTGCTAAATATTAACTGTTAGGCTGTGGTTTTCTTAGCTTCAAGACGGGGTTTATTACAGAATAATTCCAAATATTTAGTTCCAGACGTGATCAGTGACTTAACCAAGGTACCCAGTGAGGAATAAAACGAAGAAGAGTGAGAAAAAAAGCCAACAACAACCACAACAAGTGACAGGCATATTTGACCTGTGGCTAAAAATAGCCGGGTCTTCTAAACTTCATTGAGCGTAAACCATCTTCTGTCCAAGGTGAGCTGTCTGCACTTGGAAAGGTGGGCAGTGACTTTCTGCCCCTCCTTCCGCAAGAGAATGTCTTTCCTTTCAAACTCAGTCTCACGGAGAATGACTTCTGGTGTTAAAAATGAGAGCTCACTCCCCCACACAGTTCTTTGCAAACCGCTCTCTCAGCAGCTCATTTCTAGGAAGAGCTAACCCCCCAATCCACATGCCGGGTTCTTGGCAGTTTCATATTGCTCTCCTACTTTGCTCCAATAGCTCAGTTCCTGCTGATCAGACCTTTGACGCATGTAGCATAAGGAGCGCTGTCCCTTATCCTCTCTCTGTTCATAAGCCTTAAGTGACTTTAATACAGCTTAGTGTTTCTGCTGGGCAATGAGGTTTTGTAGTAGGTAATTGAGCTCTAAATTGAAAGCAACGGATAAAGAATGGGCAAGTCTGCACAGCTGGCTAGCCAGAGGCAGAAGTGGCTTTTCTAGGAGACCAAGAGGTCCCTGGCGTTCTTACCCCCCCCAGAGCTACAGATCCTTGGCTCGGACTGACTTTTACTGTGTCCTTGTCTGTGTGCCCTGATTGGCTGTCATGTTTTTCAAGGGGAGAGAATTTTTTCCCTTTTCTTCCTTACAACCTCTCCACCCCTTCCTAGCAAGAGTCTTTGCGTCAGGAGTAAGCCAGATCAAGGGGAGGGGGGAAGCAGTTAAGAAAGGAGGAGATTTCAGAGGAAAAAACCACCAAGTGCCCATGTAATGAAAGTGCACGGGAAAAACAGCAGACTAACTAAGCCATCTATCTAGCTGCCCTTTTAAAGTCCAGGGGTCTTTGCCTTCAAGAAGAGGAGGCAAAAGTTCTCTTGGCTGCCCTCCTTTTGGCTACATCCAAGGACCGAGAAGAAAGCAAAGGATGTGGCAGCAGGGGCAAGGTAGCCCTGGCCCAGCCCTTAGAGCCTACCTGCCTTCTCTGGGCACTGGTTACAAGTCCAAGCGAAGCCTGTACCTGCTTTCAGGACTAAGGACTGCCTCCTCAACTCTTCTTAGAGGATGCCTTGCTATTTATTTGCATGTCTTCTGATTGGCAGTGTTCAGATTGTTAAGATTGGATATCACTAGATATCTCCAAAACCACAGAGGCTTCTTTGTCGTTGTTTCGGCTGCCATTGTAACCTGGCAACTGATGGGAAGGAAGGGGGCAGGACAGGTCGTTACTCAAGGATGTCAATCACAGGGTCCTTATTACCTCATCTCCACTCCCTGCATCATTGAACATATGTAGACAGTGATCAGGATGGTATGTGGGGACTGCCCAGAAGGCCCTGGAAAGGCCAGGATTGCCCTTATCCTAACACCACCAGCTCCCCAGCCTGAGATCAGTGAATCCCCCACTGGGCACTCGAACTTCTGAGGCAGGCAGGGGCATTTCTCCTGAATGGGTCTCAAGGAAATGGGTTCTGCTGCTGTAGTCCAAGACAGTCAAAGAGAACAGGAAAATATGAGGTGGGGGAGGCACCTAGAGGCTTCTGGGGAAACCTTGAAAATGAGGAAGGAAGAGAAAGGCCAGAGGAGAAAGAACACTTCTTGAAGGGGCTTTCTTTTACTTTGAGGGCCTGGTATCTCATCGAGTTTGGGAATTATTGCCCTCTGTGTCACTGTTCTCTGGGGATTTTGTGGTTTCTGAGAGAGAAGAGTCTTCTTCCATGTTCTCACACTAAAAAAACCAATCTAAAAGGAAACTCTTATATGGGACACTTTTATCAGCTTCCTTTGGGCCTTCCCCTATCCCTCCTAAGAAGGTTCATGCTCAGATGCAGAATCCTATCTCTCATTTCAGGTTCATAGATGGACAGAGACAGACAGAAAACAGATAGATAGATGGACGGATGGATGGATGGATGGATGGATGATAGATAGATAGAATTTATTTTTCCTTCTTTTTTTTTGCAGTCCTCCCTCATTAATGCTTACTCACTTATTCATGACAGACCAAGGAAATCAGACCCACCTGGGACATATGATGTCTGTCTTAGTTTGGCTTAGTGATCCAGCCCTTTGGGAGGGAGTCTTCCTTCCCCCAGGCTCAGGGAGAACCAATACCTCCTCCCCACCCTGCAGCTATCCTTCTGGACAGTTGTTATAGAGTGATTATTCAGTTGTGTCTGACTCTTTGTGACCCTATTTGGGGTTTTCTTGCCAAAGATGCTGGTATGGTTTGCCAGTTCCCTTCTCTAGTTCATTTTACAGATGAGGAAACTGAGGCAAATGGAGTTAAGTGACTTACCCAGGGTCACACAGCTAGTAAGTGTCTGAGACCAGATTTGAGGTCAGGCAGATGAGACTTCCTAACTCCAGGCCCAGTCCTACCAGCAGCATGTAGCTGCCCAGTTCTTCTGGATTCTGTTGCCCTTTATCTCAGAATGCTGCCTCCTTCCCTGCCCAGCACTTTTGTGTTTCTTCTTCCTCAGTTCTTTTTCAAAGGAGAGGCAGGCTAAGTCTGGGAGCCAAAGTCATTCCCTTCTCAAAGTCTCACTTCTCCAAAGGCAGGAGACATTCACTTAACATTTTCTTTTATACGTACTGGCATCAAGCTCATACACATGCTTACCTAGCCTACTGAGGCAGAAGTGTCCCAGATTTCTCTGCCTTTGAATCTTCCTGGTACTGAGTCCCATGCTTAAAATCAAATGCCCTAACCTAACTCAAGGCATGAATTACTCATCCTACATAAATGTGGTGAGAAGATAGATGGCTGAAAGAGAATAGAGCTTTGGGAACTTATAAGTTATAACAGCTTATAAGCTGTTAAAAAAAAGTGAGATATTTCTTTTCCCAGGAGATTATGAAAAACACCTCTTTCTTCTTGACTTCCATTTGGGCTACAATACATATTGGCTGATGATTTTAAATGTCCCACCATCCTGGAAGCAACCATAGAGGCATCCAGCTTCCCTGCCCCACTCCTCTGCCTTCAGGGGATTAAGGGTTCCAAGCAGAGGAGTCTGGGAATTCTTTGATTTGCATCAATTTGCACCTGAACCCAGCAGGAGGCAGCTTTCAACTAGGAGGTGTCTGGCAGGAATGTGACATCGCAAGGAGATTCAGATTCTCTTGGGAGGACAGCATGGTAGCTCGGAAGCAAATGGAAAGCCTGCTGAGCTGAAATTGCAGTCACCATATGGAGCCAGGCAACACATACTCAGAGGTGTTCCCGGGCCAGGTCCCAGAGAGAAGAGTCTAGAAGCAGCCATTATGTGTCCCCGAGACACATTGCTCTGAATAGGTGAGCTTGCAAGGGTCAGTTGGGAGAGGCTGGCAGGAGCATTAAAAGCGATTTGAAAATAAGGAATTTCAGTGGGATAAAAGGAATCCTTAGAGAACCATGATGAAAAACACAAATAAAAAGAAACGTACACTATGTTTGTAGTGGTGTTTCAAAAGCCACAAATGTAAATTGAGTATATTTCTATATGGGCAACTCAGTGTCACAGTGGATAGAGCAATGGGCTTGGAATCAAGAAGACTCCTTTTCGTGAATCCAAATCCAGCCTTAGATATTTACTGGTTGTGTGACCCTGGGCAAGTCATTTAACCCTGTTGCTTCAGTTTCCTTATCTGTAAAATGAACTGGATAAAGAAATGGCAGACCGACTCCAGCATCTTTGCCAAGAAACCCACAAACGAGGTCATGAAAAGTCAGACACAACTTAACAACAATCACTTATTCTACATGATCCTGGTATTGCAAACAGCAGGTGAGGATGTGGTCAGGATCTCTTTCTCTCTGTCTCTGTCTGTCTCTGTCTCTCTTTCTCTCTCTCTCTCTGTCTCTCGCCTTTACTTTCACTCTTAAATATCCCCTTAACTGATCTCACATCCTGACTATGAACTGCCCCAAATAGATGAGAACCATTCAGAAGAGGAGATTCCACAAAAGCCTCTCCCTTGTAGCCCATTTTAAGTTATACTAACCCTCTCACAGTTGGGGAAGTCACTGTTCTCTCACATCATTCTCATTCTCAAAATCTTTCAATGACTTCTTTTGGGAATTCCATGTACATATTACCAGCAGAGCTAATCGTATACGCTGTCCTCTAAATAAATCTTTTCCCACATGTGCGATTTTTCGCACTTCTTTCCCCCCTCCTATAATTATCTCCGCCTCCTTTGAATTTTCCTACCACGACAGCCTATCACTTACCAAGCGTTTATTAAGCACCTTCATATGTGCCAGACTGTGACAGGGTTGGGGGTGGGGTGGACGGAGGAGGAGAAGAACTTAGAAAAATCAAAATGATTGCCTTCAGAGGGTTTTTATCCTAGGAAATATGTGTGACCCATGGGTCATGTGCCCCTGGGGTCTTCTGACCGTTTCCAGGAATGTGTGTGGCTCAGTAGGAGCTTGGATTTGGAAACAATGAAGCAATCCCCTTATCAGACACTGAACCAGAAGAAAGAAATATTACAGAAGTGACAGAAATAATGAAGCTGAGCAGTGTTGATGATTCTCTGGGCTACCCCCTCAGACGGTGCCTTCTGCAGTCTCATGGGAGACCCAGGTCCGTGGGTCTGCACTCCTAAAACTGGAGCACATAAGCCCCCACAATGAGTTTCTCATGCACAATCACACAATACAGTCCATATAATAAGCACAATTGTGTTTTAGCAGTGACATTTCCTAAGAAGGCATTTCCTCAGCAAAAGCATTTACTAAATCGGTACCTTCTTCCTCTTCCGAGTTAAACCTGGGTTCACACTCCCACAAATGGACATAGTGTTTGTGGAAAGACTGGACCCAAACTAAGAATTCAATGGTAGTAAGGCACACAACTCTACAACTTCTGGAACTCCTTCCTCTCTACATTCAGTTCTGGTTTTTGCCAAATTTGAATTTCTAGTCCCGATTCTGTTGAGCTTTGCTCTTCCTTGCTTCTGGATTTCCCATTCCTCAAAGGGGTTTCTTCCCTTAAGCGACTGTGTCTATGTATTTGTGTCTGCCTGGAATGTGCATCTCTTCCTCACCATCCTACCACTCTTCAAAAACACAGAGCCAGTGAGGGGCGGGGGAACAGAGGAAGAAGAAAAAAATGGCTTTCTCTCCTCCCCAAGAGCAATTTCTTCTCAAGAGGTATGGATTCTCCTCCTTTTTGCCGGAACTGACAACCTTTTATTTTATTTTGGTCTTTTTGGAGGGGGAAAAGGTATGATAATTGGGGGGGGGGGGTGTCAAGGGGTTAAGTGACTTGCCCAAGGTCACACAGTAAGTGCTAAGTGTCTAAGGCTGGATTTGAACTCAGGTCATCCTGATTCTAGGGCCAATGCTCTATCCACTGTGCCACCTAACTGCCCCTGGAACTGACAAACTTTTGAACTGCTGGATGGTTTGCTTTTAAAAACACAGGTCTAAAGGTGGCTAGGTGAATAGCATTGGCCCTAGAGTCAGGAGGACCTGAGTTCAAATGTGGCCTCAGACACTTAACACTTACCAGCCGTGTGACCTTAGGCAAGTCACTTACCCCCAGTTGCCCTGCCTTCCCCCTTCCAAAAAAAAAAAGCAAAAAAATAAAATAAAATAAAAACATAGATCTCTCTGCCTGATTGATTCAGTCAGTCATTAAAAATATTTCCTTTGTTGTACCAGTAGTGACTGGGCAGCTGGGTGGGGCAGTGAATAGAGCACTGGGCTTGGAATCAGAAAGACTCATGTTCTTGAATTCAGATTCAGTCTCAGATACCTACTAACTGTGTGACCCTGGGCAAGTCACTTGCTTCAGTTTCCACGTGACCTTGTTTGCCTCAGTTTCCTCATCTGTAATAATGAGCTGACAAAGGAAAAAGGCAAAGCCCTCCTGTATCTTTGCCAAAAAAAAAACCAAAATGGGGTCATAAAGAGTCAGATGTGATTGAACAACAGCAGTTGACTCCATCCGGTGACGGGCCCTTCTCTCAAGCTGAGTAATTTGAACTTCTTCACAGATAAATATCTTTTTTGCAGGGGTGGGAGACTGTATGACGTCAGAATTTTTCAATGTGCTTGCTAGTTCTGCTTAGAGTGTTTTTTTCCTCTTTTGAGGTCTTCGTGACAAAGATTGAGTCTCTGGGAGAGGAAAGAAAAAGGGGGTACCCTGAGAAACAGAGGTGAAATAAAAATAAGAGAGCAATTAAAATTTTTTTAAAAGGAAAGGAAGCATGGGGACAGTTAGAGGTGTACTTGAGAGTTTACAAAGACAGACTTGAAAACCTTCAGAGAAAAGGCAGCTGCTACTACCACAGGCAGAAGCAGTAGGACCAGCCTTTGTGTGAAAGTGTGCAGCTGAGCTGCATTTCCGTCATCATGAAGTGTGACAGTGAGACACTGAGCAGGGAGGAAACAGAGCGGAGCTTTGAAGCTGGCTGCAGGAGTGGAGACTTGCTGCCCCTTGAAAGGCAGTATGGACACTGGGAAATCTGGGGGCCTGGGGTGGGAAGACCACGATTGTGTTGTGGGTTCCCACGGAGATCTTTGCCTCGTCCATTTCAGCGCGTGTTTTCCCCAGGATGCCAACCTCTAGAATGTAGCCATAAAACTAGTGGGGGCTTTAGTGTTCTCCTCTCCCCCCTCGTGCCATGCCTCTGCTTGGAGTCACCCTGTTGGCATCAATCAGCTTTCAGTTTTACACAGTCTATGATGATAAAGGCATCTGGAGGTAGCTAAGGGTGCCGCTTCTGATAAAGCGTTGGTCTTTTTATTACACCAACATTGGGTAGGGTTTGAGACCCTAAAATGAAATAATAAGTATGGCCTAATCTCCAAAGGTTCTAGATGGGAATATAGTTTAAGAGGCATGAGAAGTTCTAAGTGAATGAGTAGGCAGTCTGCTATGGTGCAAAAAACATTGACTGTGGAGTGAAAGAACTTGGGTTCAAATCTCACTTGGGACACTCATCCTCTCTGAGACTCCATTCCATCATCTACCAAATGAGGGGATTGGACCAGATGGCATCTTCAGAACTTTTCAGCTGTAGATCTATGATCCCATGAAAGTAGCTAGTGGGTCTTAGCAGTACAGGACCAGCCTGTGAACATGGTCCTCCAGTCTTTATTTGGAAGGCAGAGAGATTCTCTGCATCTCCATGGGAGAGAGACAGTAACAGTTTCCTATGGAGCCGGGTCTTCTCTCTTTCATGAAGAAGAAACAGCTATCAGCTGTCTGATTTTTAAAAAAGTAATTTTTTTTTTGATAAGATGAAACAACTGTGGAAGAGGAGTTTCCCTCCCAGCAGAGGGAGTTATGTGAATTGACCTGGAGCAATGACAGCGCTCACTAAAATGGACAGAAACTGAGTATCTGAGTTAATGTGAAGAGCAGGAGACTCTACAGGCTGCCATGGAGGAAAAGGACAGAGGTCATCTTCAGATGAGCTCTGTTCAGAGTCCTTCAGAGGAGGGAAGGACTCAGTTCAGAAGAATGCAGAGCAGTACCCAGCAGGAGGCCTGGCAAACCCAAAGGCTGGCCAGTTACTGGCCTCAAGGGCAATCTGTTGTCCACTAGATAATGTTTACCATTTGGAAACTACCGACTTCTGAGAAAAGGAGGTGGAATGCTTATCCCAAAGGAGAACCAGGAGATCCAGAAGGACAGAACATCTTTGAGCCCCTCAAGCACACTATAGCTAATGCTGGGCTGTGATAAAGGCGGAAGTTAGTCTGTGGGATGCTGAAGTTCACTGAAAAGAAGAGAAGTAGGGGAGCTGGGCAGCGCAGTGAAGAGAGAACCGGCCCTGGAGTCAGGAGGATCTGAGTTCAAATCCGGCCTCAGAAACTTCACACACACACACACACACACACACACTCACTAGCTGTGTGACCTTGGGAAAGTCACTTAACCCCAATTGCCCTGCCCTCCTTCCCCCCTCCCCCCTCTGCACTCCAAAAAAAAGTATTTTATTGACTTTTCCCTTTGTTATTTCTGAATGACAACAGATCTGTTCCTCCTTAAATGGTGTGTTATTCTTATCACAAGCAGGAAGGACAGGGAGTAAGGAATAGGGAAATAGGACTCCAGATAGAAAAGAGACCCTTTTTTATGTTCTAATGTTACCCTGGGTGCATGCTGGGTCATGTAACTTGTTATCATAGAGGGACCAAAAATATGAACTCTGTGTGAACTGATTATTGTCACAGGTTACATTTCAGCTGAATTCCTGTTCAGCCTCAAACTAATTGGCATTGCCTGTTGGCAGTCCTCAGGGCGGTTGCTGAGTAGGAGTTTCTGGCTGAAGTGAATGCATGGTTCAGAGCTGGTGTCATAGGAAGCCAGAATGTGCTCATTGAAAGGGCCGCAAACTTCTGAGGACTGTAGCAAAGTGGACACCCACCATGGGAGTAAGAAAATTCCAGTGTGGGGCAAATAAAGATGCTGAGTCAACAATGAGACCTACAGTCTTCTAAATTGGGGCCTCGTTATGGCGCATCTAGAGTGGATTATGCCCATCTGGGGGGGGGAGGGGTTACCTGAAATTCTGACTTGATAGTCACAAATGACAAAAGAAGCCACATGTAAAGAGAGCTATCCAGCTTCCGGAAAGATCGCAGGAGATTGTGTCCAAGAGATGGCGTTCTGCTTCATCACCTCAAAACAGCAAGAAATGAAACAAATTAATTGGAAAAAGGCCCCTTCTTCCCCTGAAAAGAAAAAAAAGTTAAAAAATGAAAAAAGTGAGAAGTACGAAGGAAAATCTCATAGAAAAGCCCACAGAGACTGGAAAAATGAGAGAACAATAAAAAAGAAGCCTGAAGAATTTGAATAAATGTTATGGGATTAAAAAAGGCTTAGGCAGAACTGAGAAGAGATGAATCTTTATTGTAACAGCTTCCCAGAATCCCCCCCTCTCCCTGGCAGCTTATTCCCCAAATCATCTCCCATATCTAATTTTTAGGATTACTTCTCTAATATACTTTCTTTTGTTATCGTTATTATTGTTGTTGCCTCCTTCCTACTAATAAACCTGCCTTAAAGTCATTACTTGGTCTGACATCTCTCCCCCTTTCAGCCAAAATCATCCAAACAGCTTTCTCGATTTGTTGCCCCCACTTCCTCCATGCTGACTCACTTTTCAGCCTGCTCCAGTCTGACTTCTGATGTTATCACTCAAGCGGAACTGCTCTCTTCAAGGTGACTAACGATCACTCTCTTTAAAAAAACAAGCTTTAGTGATATCTTTTGTTTTTTACATCAGCGTAGTTCCCCTGACATTTCTTCCCTCTCCTCCCACAGAAATATTCCATTTAACAAGTAATATTTTTAAAGAAATAAAAGGAAAGAAAAAGAGAAGACAAATATTGGCACAACTGACCGATACACTGAAAAATTCCCAAAACACGCACAACATCTGTGAGCCTCCCACCTCACGGAGGACAGCTTGGGAGTGTCTTCTCATCCGTATTTGCTCTTTCAAATCCTGCTTGATATTTATAATTTTCCTATATTGACTTTTGATATGTGTGTGTGTGTGTGTGTGTGTATGTGTGTGTGTTCTTTGCATTCACACTGTGCATGTTGTGTTTTTGGCTCTACCTACTTTACTCTGCATCAGTTCATAGAGATGCTTGTCTGGATTCCGCACATAAAATCCCATATATATTCACGTGCCACAATTTGTTTAGTCATTCCCTAATCATTAAGTATCTACTTTGCTTCCGATTTTTTCGCTATCACAAAAAGTGCTGCTCTAAGTGTTTACTTCATATGGGAACTTTTTTCTTATCATTGGTTTCCTCGGGGTACAAACCTAGCAGTGGAATCTCTGGGTCAAAGAGTATGGACATTTTAGACACTTTATATGCATAATTCCAAATTGCTTTCCAAAACGGTCGTGCCATTTCACAGCTCCCCCATTAGCATGCCTATCTATCATCTCACAACCCCTCTAACATTGACAATTGCCATTTTTTTTGTCAATTTGTTAAACTTTGTTGAATCTTTGCCAATTTTCAGGGTGTGAAACCTCAGAGTCGTTCTGATGTGAACTTTTTTTTGTTATTAGTGACTTGGGCATTCTTTCATATGGCTGTTAATACTTTGCAATTATTCTTTTGAAAATTGCTTGTTCATATGACTTGGCCATTTAGTTATTGACCATTACTCGTATGTATATTTGTTCATTGTTTTATATCCTGGATACCAAACCTTTATCAAAGAAATGTGATATAAAAATCCCTCCCCCCATTCTTCTGCTTCCCTTCTTGTCCTAGGTGCATTAATTTTGTCTGTGCAGAAACTTTTCAGTTTCATGTAATCAGTTATCTATTTTATCTTTTATTTACCCTATCCCTTGTTTGGTTAAGAATACACCTTCTACCCATACCTGTGAGAGGTGGATGGTCTGTTTCTTTTCTAATTTTTTTCCTTACAGTATGACCTTTAATATTAAGGTCATTTGGCATGACTATCCATTTAGAATGCATTGTGGAACATGGTGTTGGTCTAAGACTAATTTCTACTAGATTGCTTTCCAGTTTTCCTAGCAGCAGTTTGTCAAATAAGGGGTTCATTCCTAGATAATTTATGTTTTCTGCTTTACCAAACACTGGGTTGCTGAGTTCCACTGTTTCTGATTCTCCCTTGTCTGTTCCAGTCACCTCTTTATTTTTTAGTGCTCAGCGGTTTGATGACTGCTACTTTATAATATAGTTTGAGGCTGCTATTCCCCTTTCAGCCTTACTTCCTTTCATTATCTCCCTTGATATTCTAGATCCTTTGCCTTGCCAAAGGAATTTTATTATTATTTTATTAAGTTCTCTAAAGTATCCCTTTGGTAATTTGTTTGACATAATGTTAAAAGTGCACATTAATTTCAGTGGGATTGCAATTTTTATTATATTGGCATAGTCTGAACACGAGCATGGAGTATCTTCCAGCTTTTTAATTATTCCTTTGTTTCTTTAAGAAGTAATTTGTAATTGAACCTATATGAGTTCTTCCTGAGCTTTAAGGAATAAATCCCTCGATACTTTATGCATTTTCTAGTTATTTGGAATGGGAGTTCACTTTATATTATTGTTGCTTGAAATCTGTTATTGTTGTATAGAAATGTAGTTGATTTTTGAAGGTTTATTTTGTAGCTTGCAAATTTTCTGAAGCTATTGTCAAAATTTCTATCTTAGCCAATTAATTAGGATTTAACAAGCATGCCACCATATTATCAGGAAATAAGGATAATTTATGCCTATCTTTTATGCCTTCAACTTCTTCATCTTTAACTTCTTTCTCCTGTCTTATTGCTGTTGCAAGCATTTTCAGAAATATATCAAATAATAGTGAAAGTAGGAATCCTTTATTCTGTATGTATTGGAAAAGGTTTTAGGGTCTCTTCATTGCATATGTTGCCTGCTTTTGGTTTTAGAAAAACATTTTTAATGGTATTTTAAAAATGTTCCTCTATGCCTATACTTTGTGGAGTTTTTAATATAAATAAGTGTTGTCCTTTCTTAAAGTTTTTTTCCCCACATTTATTGAGAAAATTAAATGGTTTGGATGTTAGATTATTTTTCTAGTGTTGAACCATCCTTGTACTCATGGTATCCAACTTGTTAATCTAATGTGGTCATGATGAATGATTTCTTATTGATTTGACTTTCTGCCCTCTTCTTTTTATCTGTTTAGCTAAAGATTTATCCATTTTATTAGTTAAAAAGCTAGCTTTTGGTTTTATCATTTCTATGGAGGTTTCCTTTTTTGGTTTCCTGTTTGTCTATTTCTCCTCTAATTTTTAATATCTCCTTTTTCATTTTCATTTTAGCTATTAAATATTTAATAATATTTTATTTTCCCAATTGCATGTAAAAACAATTTTAACACTAATTTTTTGAAATTTTGAGTTTGAAATTTTCCTTTCCTCCCCTCCCTTCTGCCTGAGAGGGTATACAATTTTACAGAGGTTATACATGTGTAATCATGCAAAATATAGTTCCGTATTTGTCATGTTGTGAAATAAAATGCAGACAAAAAAACCCCGAACATGAAAAAAAGAAAGAAAATGAAAAATAGTATACTTTGATCTGTATTCACAGTCCGTCAGTTCTTTTTGTGGAGGTGGATAGCATTTTTCATCCTGGGTCCTTTGGAATTGTTTTGGATCATTGTATTGCTGAGAATAGCTAAGTCATTCAGATTTGATCATCTTATAATACTGCTATTATGATGTTCTTCTGGTTCTGTTCACTTCACTATGCGTCAGTTCAGGTAAGTCTTTCCAAGTTTTTCTAAAATCTGCCTACTCATCATTTCTTATAATACAACAGTATTCTGTTGTGGTTTGGGGTGCTAGGAACCCTGAAATATGAGGATACAGGGTGGGTCTGCCTGGAAAGAATTCAACCACTCAAGTCTTCTTTCAGTCAGAGTAGTAAAGTTTTATTATAACACAGACTGGGTAGGCAAGATTCTAGGAATGAGGATGGGATTGATGCTTTTATACAGAAAAAGACTGTGAGAAAATCTGGATGGGATCAAGCAGTGGCAGGTAGCCTGCAATGGGGCCAGGTGCAGACAATGGAAGGAGTTAAGTGGTAGGGTCACAATGAAAGGACAGTTGAAAGGATTATGTTGGGATGGGATGGATGTCTCAGGTATCTGGGCTGCTGAAATGTATGGGAAAGTTCAAGGACTGAGGGTCTTTTCTTTTTAAGGGTCCAGATCCCATCCTCCATCAATTCCATTACAATCACATATCACGACTTACTCGCTTATTCCACAACTGGTGGGAATCCTCTCAATTTCCAATTCTTTCCTACTACAAAAAGAGCTACTATAAATATTTTCCTACAAATAGGTCTTTTCCCTTTTAAAAAAATCTCTATGATACAAACCTAGTAGTGGTATTGGTAGATCAAAGGAATGTATGGTTTTGAGTAGCTCTGTTGCATATGAAAAAGCCAACAGAGAAAATAAACGGGGCAAGTACTGGTTCATTACTGAGAGTAATTATTATTAATAACCCATAATTTCAGTAGATCTGGAATTCTCTCCTTCTTCTAAAGCCTTGATTTTAAACGTTCAGGCTCTTGAAGGACACTGCTGATAATAAGATCGATCTGAGACCCCACACTGACGGGATAACCACTGTGTTCTGCTCAGGCTTAGGTGGGTTTTACTTCCTTTGAATAGACGGCCCAAGGGTGCTCTGGACATAGAGATAGTTTCTCTGTCCAAAGATGACTCGATGTCACTACAGCCCTTCATTTTAATGTAATATATTCATTTTAATATACTTCCTATCGTGTTAACCAATCAGAGTTGATTGCCACTCCTCTTCCAAAAATAAAAATATAAGCCCTGAGCCTGCCACCATGATGGTCTTTTGGTCTGGGAGATGATCAAATGACTATCTTTTTATTAATAACGTGCTGACCTTATTAATAAAATGATTAAATTACCCATAAACTATGTCTCTCGAACCTTTTTAATCATCATATTACCTTGTCCCCAAATGCTCCTTTGCATAGCAGAAAGGTTTTGTAAGTATTCTAAAAAGCCACCCTCAGTTAGAGTGAGGTACCTCACTGAGGGGACTCAACTCGGAAGCAGAAAGAATAGTTAAAGACAGAGTCTCAACCTCTCCCACATCGGACCTGTGAGGTGACAACCTCATAGCTAAGAATCTGAGGGAGAATAATTGTGAAGACTTCTCTACTCATCCTAGCCTAAGGGTCTCTATCCATTCTGAAGAGCGCAGCAGTAACCTGACTGAAAGAGCTCTCAGCTCTGTCACTTAATACTGAAGGTGATAAGAGCTTACAGTGGGTCCAGCTAAGAGCAAAGCCCAGGAAGTCTCATGGATTGAAGCATCTAGCAGAAATGCCATGTTCTATGAGGAGCCAGTCTGGCAACGTATCAACCCATCCAGCAGAGATGAGCTGTGATAGGATAAAGGGACAAGTGATTTGAGAGCAGAGGATAATGTAGCACTTAAATAGCTAATGCAGTCAGCACAATTGTGGAACTTGAGCAGCTCGTGAATAGAGAGCAGAGGAGACAGATGGTACCAATAATCTAGGGCTGAGGTTTGGCAAGAGATGAGCAGTGATAGGACAAGGGATTTGAGAGCACAGGCCTGCTCAGGACAAAAGGCACACACACACACACACACACACACACACACACACACTATCCCTGGTGGCTTTTAAGGAATAGGGTGGCCCTTTTCCTTACACTTGCCAGTTTAGCTCCTTCTCACCAAATAGTAGTTACCCACACCACTCCCCCACAAAAACTCAACCCCATTGCAAATAGTGAATAGGGAGTTAACCATTCATCCAAGCACACAGAAATTGGCAAAGTTATACAGATTATTAGATTACCCTACATAATGTAAAAGAGTGAATAAGCTCTTCACCTGAAAGCAAGATAAGAACCCAACTAAAATCAAGAACAATCTCATGCAAAATTGATCAGTTTTACTGTCTAGAATTTCAGGGAATCCCAGAGACATGATGGGCTCAGTTTTCTATGCACTTCGATCATTTCAAAATCTTTTGCTGTCTCCTTCCTGGAGAGTCCTCTGTCCATATGTCTCCCCCCAACAGTCTGACACCAACTCTGTAAAATCTCTCACACTGGTACGCAGAACTACATCCAGCCTCCCAACTGACATTAGGGTAAAATCCAAACTGTTGTTTAGCTTTTAAAGCCCTTCAGAACCTGGTCCCAGACTATCTTTCCAGCTTCGTTATACGTGACTCCCACTCTATAACCCAGTCAATCTGATCACTCTATTTCTCACCCACATTACTATATTTCTCATCTCTGGAACTTTATATTGGACATCCCCAAAGCCTGGAGTGCACTCCCTCTCCACCTCTGCCTTAAAGAAAGGAAGGAGGTTGGGGAAGGTACAGGCATTTGTGAAGTACCTCCCGTGTGTCAGGCACTGTGCTGGCACTTTACAGACATCCCATTTGATCCTTACAAAAATCCTGGCAGGTAGGTGCTATCTCCATTTTACAATTGAGGAAACTGAGGCAGACAGGTTAACAGGGCCACACAACTAAGGGCCTGAGGCAGGATTCGAACTCAGGCCTTCTGTAATGGCAAGCAAAGATGTACTTGGCACCTTCTTTCAGCCATTTAATTATTTAGCTCCTTGTTTCAGTTCAAGTTTCTTTTGAGTGTTGCCCTGATTGTATCAAGTCTTTGTTAGGAAACAGAACTTGTGAAACCCACAGTGGGAGGGACTGACCAAAGACAGGAACAGGAAGGATGTAAGAGGTGGATGGAACAGGGAGAAGCTAATGACCAGATAAAAAACTGACGATGAGCTGAGAGAACTGAGAAGGGAACAGTTGTGGTGGCAGAGTTGAGAAGGAGAAAACCTGTGGTATCCCAGCACTCTGTTTGTCTGTTCTCTCTGTGTTGATTTGTGTTTCTAATACTTTGTACAGAAGCCCTGGGACCTTACTGGAAGCCCTGAAAGAGGATTTTCTTGTTGTCTGTTTAGAGAAGTCCTCAAGGAGGTTCAGAGGTCCTGGGACTATACTAACCATGTGTGTTGAGTTCTCAGACCTTGTTTGTGGGTCTGTGTTGATTTCACAGTCAGATAGTGAATTGATGATGGTGCCAACAAGGTATATGAATGTTGTTTTGGCTCTGTTAAGTTTTGTCTTCCCAGAAACAGAAACCGCAAAGGACTTGAAGTGGATTGGCACTGTGAACTTTAATATGGAACTGAATGAGGAACTGGACCAGGAGCTAGGCAAGGAGCTGAGAGCTGCCTACCTTTGAATCCAGGTTGAGTAAATTCAGGCAAAAGCTGGGACCATGGAAGAGGAACCATGGAATTTGGAAGCCAGCCTCTAGTCAAGATGAAAAGACCTCTCCTTGGGTACTTAATGGTGACTGAGAAGATCATGATTTACTGTGGCCTAGGGGTAGAAGAACTTTGTACTCTGTACCTTGTATCTCTTAAGGATGATTGAGTTAAGGATGATTGGAAACTAATCTTCAATCAAGAAGAAAGAAGACTTTTTGACTGAGCGATTAAGACAATATAGCCTAAGGGTAGGGAACTTTGACCTTTGTACTTTGTTTCCCTTAGGGAGGATTGTTCCTTAAGGATGATTGAGTTAAGGACTTACTGAATGACATCTTTTGTTTAAAACTATGTGGCCATTTTAGTGATAAGTTGTTATAATATTGTGAATGCTGTCCTTTGCTTTTTGTGAATGTTTTGCTTTAGTTTACTGCTGAGTAAATAGAGAGTTCACTATACTGTGTGATCAGAAACTTAGAGCTCTTCACAGCAGCAGTCCCCTGGAAAGCTGCTTGAACTTTACTTTAGGCCTTCCTAACTCCAGTCTCAGGGCTCTATCCAATGTACCACGAGTTGCCTAGAATCCCTTACTTCCTTCAACGCCAGTTCAAGTGTCAATTATTTAAAGCCTTTCCTACTCCCTCCAAATGTTGTGCCCTTCCTTTCTATCCTGCATTAACTTGTATTTATTCTTTTTATATTTATTCTATATGTCATCATATATTAGTTTGTCTTCCCTATTGGAATATAAGGTCCTTAAACCTAAAGGTGGTTTTATAAAAATTCTTTTCTTTGTGTTTATATCCCTGGTGTCTAGCATGGATCTGCCTCATAAATGGTTGCTGATGGATTAAATTCATTAATCCCAGGACAAAGATCTCCCATTTAAGGTACCAAGATTAAATTAACAAAAGGTCCAAGAACTAAATGAATCTTACTGCTCATCATAGTAGAAGAAAACTACAGAAGACTTAGTGTCACTTAAAAATAGTTGAGCTTTTTTGTTTGTTTGTCTGTATCATGGGCTCAATAACCAAAAAACCCCCATTATCTAGCAGTTGCCCTACTGATGATAAGCACCTGCACTGCTTTCCTTGCCAAGCTAGCAAGATGCCCTTGAGCAGATTTAGGCATCATTTTTACAAGATGTCTCTTGGAGGTGAAGCTATCAAAAGAATGAGAAATCCATAGATGATATTACTATCATGAAAAAGACATGCATGCCTACTTTTTTACATGCCTACCTCTTTAAAGAAATCTTCATGAGAATGATCAAGGGTGAACTTGATGAAAGTATCAGGAAGGAACAGGCAGACTCCCATATACTGTTTTCTACAACAGATCATGTCCTAAAAGTCACAGAACTGCCCGAAAGGTGCATAGACTATAGTATCTCACTGCATGCATTGTTTATCGATTATAAAGAAATATTTGACCTAACAGATCAAAATTACATGCAAAAGGTCCTCCTCTAAAAAAGGAGCCTCTTGTGTATATGTAAAAATCAAATAAGATTCCTTGATAAATGAAACCACAAAGATAATTGTGTTTGATGATCCTTTGATTATTGTCAAGCGGTGCATAAAACAAGGAGTTGTAGGCTCACAAAGAGGTTTACCCCAGTCACTGAAGATGTGTAAGATACAGAGTCCTAAAGGAACAAGAACTCTGCACTTATAATAAAGCCTGCCTTTGAAGCACTCCTTTTTGTGGACATTGTGCCCATTCTATAAATCACAGAATATTGCAGAGTCTCCTCAATGAGACAGATAAAAGAGCATTCAGAAGAGACTGACCCAACAACCCATGGAGGAAAAGTCTTATGACTAGCATATCCAGACTACGGTATTTAGTTGGATGGGATGTCCATTGATAAGGATGTCCTGGAGAAGCATCACAAATGGAAAATTAGCTAGGCATGAAGTAAGTAGAAAGAGCTTGGGCCTTATATTATATTTGGGAAGATGCACAACGCTTTCAACTATTCCAAGTTGCTCCCTGTCATAAAAACTCGTAAAGATTCTCTCATTGAAGCCATATGGTTGTAATCTTTGCAGATTAAAAGTTGTGAGTGTCCCAAAAATGCAGTGAAAAAATGAATGTTTGGTAAATAGACAGCAATGTATTTCTTTTCTTTTCTTTTTTTTTTCTTCTTCTTTTTCCTTTTTGGAGGGGGGAAGGCAGGGCAGTTGGGATTAAGTGACTTGCCCAAGGTCACACAGCTAGTTTTGTGTTAAGTGTCTGAGGCCAGATTTGAACTCAGGTCCTCCTGACTCCAGGGCCAGTTCTCTATTCACTGCCCCACCTAGCCACCCCAGCAATGTATTTCCAATGGTGAGCTACAAGCAAAAAAGTAACAAAAAGAAGATAACCCAAGAAATATTTTAGAATGGAGGTAGAGCAGTTATATAACAGGAAGGAAAGATAAGAGATGAACAGCATGACATTGAGGTAGCACTTTGTCATGCATAGAAGGTTTAACCTAGAATCATGAAGACCTGGGTTTAAATCCACCCATTTATATTGTGTGGACATAGGCAAGTCACTTCATATCTTGCTCAGAGCCTCAATTTCTTCATCTATAAAATGGGGATAATAATAATTATAGCATTTACCTCATCAGATTGTTTTGAGGATTAAAAGAGATCTCGTACTTCAAGCAGTTTGCAAACCGTACAACACCATGTGAGTGTCAGCAATTACGCTTATTAACGAGACCTCGAGGAAACCTCCCAGCCACTTGGCAGGTCCCCATGAAGGATGCGTGAGAAAACATGGGTGAAGACTTCGCCGGATAAGGAGGCACAGATGAGTTGCATTTTTCATCAACAAAGGGAATGCTCACATTGATTACAACAAAAATCAAGGCCTTACTGAAGCATTAAAATAGTTATTGGATCAACATTGAGCTTTGGGGAGCTGTATCTGGATGCCATTTATAAAGCGGCTTGGAAGGAGGCAAAGAGAAGTGGTAGTCATGGATATGGTTTATGATGCCTGGAAGCAGGGTGGTAGTAATGGAGACAGGGAGAACAAGGTACGTGTGAGCAACATCGTGAATGAAGAATCCACAGGACTTGGCGCCGAACTGAATGGGGCACGAATAAGACTGAAAGGAGACTAGCCAGGGTGACTGGGAAGATAGTTGTAGTACTACTGTGGACAGAAAAGTTAGAAGGGAGAGCCAGCCTAGGGAGAAATGGGAAGAGCTGGGTTCTGAACATTTTACAATGACATTTGTAAGATGTTCAAGTCAAGTCACTTTCTTGACACATGAATTCCCTCTAGCATATTCTCAGCAGTACTCATCTCATCACTGCTTCCAAACTCTCAGCTCTGAGAAAGCTGGGGTGTTTGTCCTTTGTTCTCAAAGAGGACCATGACACCAAGGAGATGACACCATGACTTGCAAATGAATTGGATTTAAATGAGGGAGGGCTGTGCAAAGTCACCAGCCTCATTTCCTCCTCCAGAGCCATCTGGGTCCAGTGACCAGATATCGATCTGGACAACTGGAGGTGGCCAGGATGCGCGGGGGTGGGGTGGGGAACCTCAGTCTTTTTAAGTTAAGGTCTTTCCAAGTCCTCACTTCGCCTGAGGCAACACCCATTCAGTGATTACAGCGGTTTGAGAATTGTACCAAGGGATGGCCCCCTTTAATCCAAAAAAAAAAAAAAAAAGAATCAGACTAGATGGTGGTTAGAGCCCTGAGCCTGGAGTCTGGAAGACCTAGACTAAAATCTGGCCTCAGACACTTAGCCATATGACCTTGGGCAAGTCACCGAACCTTCACCTGTCTGTTTCCTCATCTGCCAAATGAGAATGATAACAGCATCCACCTTCCAGGGTTGCTGTGACAGGAAAATGAGGTCATGTTTGTAAAACTCTTCTTATGTCCTAAAGCTCTATGCAAATGCTGGCTAGCGTTATTGTTGTTACTGTTATAACTGTTGTTATTACTGTTATCACGACCATAATCTACTGAGCACTGGCATTCCATTTTTGGACATCTCTTATTGTTAAGTTTTTCTTTATACTGAATTTTAAAATTTCTCTCATCGTTCCTCAGGAAGGGAATAAATATTTATATGGCACCCATCATGTGCCTGGCTTTGTGCTAAGTGCTTTAAAAATATTATCTTTTTTTGATCCTCATAAAAATCCTGAGAGATAGGGGCTATTCTTATCCCATTTTACAGTGAGAAAACTGAGGCAAGCAGAGGTAAGTGACTGACCCAGGATCACACAGCTAGTAAGTGTCTAAAGCCAGGTTTGAACTCAGGTCTTCCTGACTTCAGGGCTTGCGGTCTGTCCACTGTACCAACTCAGCTGCCTTCCTTCCACCCTTTGGCCCTAGGTGATCCTACAGACACCTCCTTAAATGTGCCTCTTCTCCCAGCTAAACATTCCTAGTTCCTTTTTCCCACCCTTATGTGGCATGACCTTGAGTCCTCTTATCTTGGTCCCTTTTCTTTACATACTCTCTGACTCGGCAGTGTCGTCCTCAAAATTCCATGTCCCAAATTGAATACAATACTCGAGATGGGGTCTGATCATTGGAGGACACAGAGAACCATCACATTGACAAAGAAGGAGAAGAATCCCAATTCTTTCTCCCCAAACCTCAACCTTTAATAATATTCATGTTTGAACCTTCTTTCTACCCAGATGGATGTATTCGTCCTTTCCATTCCGAACCTCGAGAAAAGAAAGAAATGGACACAAAGCCATGGTTTGCTCATGTCACATTTACTTTATTGTTGGCCAGTGGTGGTATTCTTACATTGTGGTGAACCTATGTTAGAAATTTTCAGAATTTGAAGAAGATCGTCTGAGACATCCAGCCCTGTGAGATCCCAGTGGGGGATCTGGAGCCTGAATATTATGATGTAACTCTCTCACAGAATCTCCAAAGCTGTGAAACACCTACCCTTGCTGTCGTATGAAGCATCGCTAACAGAGACTAACACCCTTACAATTGGGGTACACCTGTCTAAAAGTCCGGCTGACCTGCACATATTAGGTCGTGTCATATGTGAGGGACCTTTGAATAACCTGGAGGTCCTTCGCTGAATGTAGGTTACTCCCTACTCCCTCAAGTTCAATTTTTCTTCACATTGATCAGCTCAGTTGTTGAATCTCCTTCCTTTGGTTTATTGGAGGTTGACACCGAGAACACTCTCAATTACTTGAAGATGTTATTAAAAACAGCATAGGACAGTGGCCATTTCTGTGAATCAGACAGGTGATGGGATTTGGGTTTTAACATTTAGATTTCAGGTCATCACTAACATCACAGCTCTTCAGGTTTGAGGCCTCAAGGCCCAATGTCTCAGACTCTCTCAGACCTTCATCCCATCTAAGAAAATGAAAGTAACAACAAAAAAAGAGGGGAGAGAGCAGAGGAAAAAAACACAACCCTGACTTGTCTACATTTTCCCCTGTATCTATGCAATGGCTTGGTGAGCAAAGACTGCAGATGGCAGCAGCCTATGGGACTCACATTGCCTTAACTTAGGAAGAGGGAGCCAAGGTGGGCTTCTCCTCACGAGATACAGGGATGGATCGATCACTGTGGCTTGAATCCATGTTAGAGTGGATCTTGGGACCAGAGAAGGTCAGCATGCCATCAGCAGACAGGGAGCAGGAGATGGAGGCCTGGTCCACATTGGAAGGCAGGCGGTATCGGCGATGGAATTCACGGGAAATATAACCGTGGTCATCCTGGTGGAAGGCAAAGGTAGGAAAGAATGATTATTGAAAGGCAGAGAGTTACCCACTGTCTCTTGTGCTGATAGGAATTCCATGCCTCAGAATTCTCAGTCAATGATAAATGTGGAAATCCTTCTGGCTATATGTAACTGTGTACTTTGCATATGCGGAGTAGGCGTAAAACTACCACAATTCTCTAGTGTGCACAGAATTCACACATCCCAAACAAAAAACCATGAGAGGTTTGATGAGGGTACTAAAGCTTCCTTTAGGACTTTGTATCTTCCCATGAAGAAGGTATCATGGAAGGAATTGGGAAGCAACCACACCTCTTTGAGGATTAAGACTTCTCAAGTCTCATTGATTGAAGTAAGTTGATTATGTTGGACTAGGTGATGCAGGGGATGGAATCCTGAGTCTGCAGTCAGGAAGAGCTGAGCTTAAATCTGACCTCAAACATTTATTAGCTCCACAACCCTGGACAAGTCACTTGACTTCTGCCTCAGTTTCCTTGACCGTAAAATAGTAGTAGCACTACCTTCCAGGGTTGTCGTGAGGATCAAATGAGATAAAATTTCAGAAGCACTCACACATGAGACAGCCGAGCTAGAACAAACCTTGGGGGAAGTGGAGTCTACACATACATACAGCCTTCCTCAGTTGGGAGCTGTTAATGGCAGCCTTGGGGCAGAAGTACAATGTAATTACACATACTCTTTTCCATACAGCCTGAAAGAAGTCTTTGGGGGGCAGTGGTGGAGCCTTTTAACCATGTGGCCCCAAGAATGTTCCTGGACCCTGGATTCCTAAATATGAAAAGTGTAACCTCAGCCCCAGAGACGACAATTGTGGAGAGGGGAATGTTGTGGCTCACAAGTAGGAGTTCCTGAACCTCAACTTTTTGAAGAAGCAGCAAAAAATTCTTGAATTCTAGTCTCTTGAATAATGGAGGGAATATTTCCTGGAAACTTTGAAATCTAGAATTCTAAAGAGAAGAGAGAGTTGTTGGACACCACCAGTCGTTTAAGTAGAAAAAGGATTGTGTGTATGGTCCAATAGCTGGAAGACCATCAAGGGATTGAGCTACAAAATGGGGGAGCAAAAGACTTAGATTTTGCCCTCTACTACTACCAAAAATTATCTGAAAAAATGCAGGGCCAATGGAAAAAAGGTTTCCTCTCTACCAAGTCCTGAACTAAGGAAACTTTCCTATTATGTACTAAAAGTAGCACCATTAGGTTGGAGTGGCCTGGAGTGAAAGTGGGACTCACTAGAGTGCTGGACAGAAGGGCTTGGTGCATATTTAGCAACCTTGAAAACATTTCCCTTCCAAGCATAATTCAAACAAGAAGTGTCAAACTCAAGACCTGGCTACATGCCAGCCTGTAAAATTCCTGAAGGTCACCAGAATCAGATTATGATATAATTGGGAAATGTTTAACAGAGTAAATAAAAACATAATACAACGCAGATAATGTTAACTTGTGGTATTGTAAGTCAATGTGCACCCTCTGGGTGTCTATTTCTATTTGAGTTTGATACCACTGATCCAAACAACTGATTATGGTGCTGTGCTCCTAGGGACCTTCATAGCTACCAGGGATAAGGAAAAAGGCTGGGGAAGATCATAGTTACCAGAAATGTGGAGAGAATTGCAATTGTTTATGGAATGCTGTGATTTCTTAATGTGTGTTCTAAATTTGTATAGAGGTAAAAGACTACCCTCTAGACAATGTTGTTGTTTTATTAAGGGCTTGGAAGAACCCTTAGAAAACAGCTTTACCCACAACTCTGAAGACTTAAAAACAAGCTATATTCCAGTATTTCCCAGAGAAATCTTTGAGAGGGAACAAAATGAATCAGAGAGATAATTCTTTGGAAGACTCCCAATATTGAATCCAGTTCAAACAAGCCCAGAGTTCAGGGTTTGGGGGCCATGGATTATCCTAAGAGACTTAGTCTCTTTCTTCAAAAACTCTGTTGAAGGTGCTTGCCAGCCACATCTCTATTTCAAAATAAGAAATTTTATAAAAATGGAATCTTTACAGTACATTTCCTAGGCTTTTTTTATGTGGTCATTCTATGACCAGGATATTGATTCTTCCAATTACACCAATTTGATTCTTGAATTACAATAATTTTTCATTAAAAAATAGTCCCACTGTATTAGTAAACATTGTTATACACACATATGGGGCAGCTGGGTGGATAGGACAGTGGATAGAGCCCTGGATTTGGAATCAGGAAGACTCATCATCATGAGTTCAAATCTGGTCTCAGATACTTAATAGTTGTATGACTCTGGGCAGTTCACTTAACCCTGTTTGCCTCAGTTTCCTCATCTGTATAATGAGCTAGAGAAGGAAATGGCAAATTACTCCAATATCTTTGCCCAGAAAACCCCAAGTGGAGTCACTACATGACTGAAACAACTCAGTAACAACCATTCATGTATGTGTGGTTAGGACTTATAGCAATTAAGTAACATGGGAAGGGAAAATTAGTTTCAAGTCTCTTAGCTTCAAATTTTGTAGCTCCAACTACATTCTCTTTTGTGTAAGCTGAAGATGTCAATTAAATAAGAGGGTAGAGAAATGTCTCACAGTAGAGGAAATTACAGCGGTCCCGGGAATTAAATTAAATTGAAATGTCCCAAGAATACAGAGAGGTAGCAGAAATAAGACTTAAGGTGGTATGATTTTGCAGGTAGGAAAGCTGAGATTTTTTCTTAAGTTCCTCATATCTTAGGAAAGATTATAATTTTGAAAAGGACATTAAGATTTCTGGTAACATTCAATTGCATTTCTCTCTTTTTTTTTTTGGAGGGGGTAAAGTAAAGCAATTGGGGTTAAGTCACACAGCTAGTTAAGTGTCAAGTGTCCGAGGCCAGATTTGAACTGAGGTCCTCCTGACTTCGGGGATGGTTGCTTTTCACCACCTTGCTGCCCCTCAATTGCATTTCAGTTCAGCTCAATCAACATTTATATACTACATGGCATCATTTCAATTTTGCATATCACATGTGGAAAATTCCCAAACCTAAGACTGTTGTTCTATTTGTTCTTCTCATTTGTGCTAGTCATCTTGACATGTGAAAAGTCAGATGCCCTGTATCTGCTTTAGGTAGCATACTTGCTTTAGCTTTCTCTGAATCAAAACACAGTTCAACATTTGATTTGTGATGAACCGAGATGTGACTGAACAATGCCTTGGTATTCCTCTTTAAGCTTAATTTAAGACTGAATCATATAGATGGCATGGTGAAATCATACAGATGACACACTTTGGGACACGAATAATAATGATAATAATAATAATAATGACTCGCCGTATTTGCTCATGACCTTTCAATCATGTACCTTAAAGCCAACTCTGCTCAATTAAAACATTTCTTAAGCATCTATTTATTAAGCAAGGAAATGATCTAGGCACTGGGAATGCAAAGAAAAAATGAAACCATCTGTATTTAAGGAGCTTAGAACAGGTCTTAGCTCATTTAATTAAATCATTCTCCTGGCAAAAGAGACACCTTTGGCAAAACAGATAGAGCAGGAGAGTTGGAGAACTGAAGACCTGGGTATAGATCCTGTCTCTGACACTCATATTCATGTATGACCCAGTCACATCACAGTCTGTGTGAATCTCAGGCACCTTTCTAAGACTATACATTATGAATGGGTTGCTATCTGCCTTCAGACAGGAGTTCCCACGTGAGGAAATCACAGGTCCCTTAAATATTGAAGTATTTTCCTGTCAGTCAAATGGGTTGATGGAGCAACTAAGAAATAAAGTGGGATAGTTTTTGCAAAGCAAAATCAACAGCGGAGGCACATTTGAAGTCCAACACTGCCCCTTATAGGTTGGTGTTCTGCCAGACTGCCCTGTTGATAAGCACTTAGGTTGCTTTGCTTTATCTTCTAAGAGGTTTTTGAGGACATGTTATGACTCTCAGAAGAAACTGGCTTAATTTAAATAATTCATTCACTATCCTGTTCTCTCTGACTCAATGCTTCCTCTTTCAAAAAGATAGTAATAAGATAAACCACAAATGGCATGCTAATGATGGATGGTAATGACTTTTTGTCTTACCTGTCTTTCACTGTGCTTCCCGTGAATTTCCACGAAGTCATCCAATACCTTCACAGTCAAGTCTTCAGGAGAGAAGTGTTTTACATCCAGGAAGATAACAAACTTGTCTCGGTCAGATCTCACCTGAAATTAGAATGTCACATGCAGATTTACCAACCACCTGGCAGAGCCTGTTGGTGGACAAGGAAACAATTCTCTTCCATGTTCCCTGAGATGGACTGTAGAAAACTAAAGGAATTAGAATAGATCTGTGGCTCCTTCCATTTTTAAGATAGGGGCTGTAAAGTGAGACTCTAAAGGCAAAATGAGGTGGATTGTTATTTGGTGAATCTGGTCTCCATAGACAGGCTCAATCTCTAGATTCCAGAGAGAATTTCTGTTTTCTCAATAACAAGTTTTTAATAGTATGTTTTGCCTAAATGTTTGCCTGAATGCAGTTCACTTTGCATATCTAGACAATGCTACCATCTCTGTCTTGTCAAAAGTGTTCAATAATTGTGTCCCTGATTCATTTTAACACTCTTAAGAAACTTTCTCTTTCAAGTGATGGGTGAATCTGATTATTGTTGTAGCTTGTTTTCACATAACCCATCTTTCCTTTGAGCATTTTGGTATTACTTATCAAGCACTTATACTAACAGAATCATTGTGGCATAATGGATTGCCCATTTAGGGATTAGAGTCAAGAAGACCTGAGTTCAAATTATACTTCTGACACTGACTAGCTGAGTGACCATGGACAAGTCACTTACCCGCTTTGAGTATCATTTTTCTCACTAGTAAAAGGAGGATAATAATCTTTGGAGTACTTACCTCACAGGATTTTTGTGAGGATCAAATGAAATATAGCACCTTGCCAGCTTTGAAATGCTCTATAAATATCAGTTATTATCATACATCTTTTACTTAACCAGACCTTTTATCAGTTTCCTAGATTTTCATAGGGTTACTGTTGGTGCATTTTTTTTTTTTAGAGTAGGCACTGGAAGATTCTACTAACCCAGGAGGGAAGAGATTCTAACCTTTCTGCAGATTTGCTAGAGAGGGAACCCTAGATCGACTGACTTGCAGGATACAAGGAAGCGCCCACCCCCAGCCTGGCTGTCACAGCCCAGAGCAGACAGTTGGGGAAGCAGCTGAACACAGACAACTTGCCTTGGTAGGGTTGTTCTTGGGGTTTCCAGCATGTGGTTTGTGCATTTCAAACCACACATGGGTCATGAGCTGATGGGAGGAAAAGAGAACGGTCGTGCTCAGTTTGGATTTCTCTTCAGCTCCCCCCTTCCCAGAGACATGGAGTAGCCTATCCAGTAGCCTAGTACAGTTCTGCTGCTGCCCTGATTCTCCATTGGAGGTGCAGCCATGCAGCAAGAGCTCATGGGAAGGGCCAAGCACCAGGTCTGCTTCTGCTTGACCAAGTGGAGACATCTAGGAATCTGAGAATTCAGAGGGGGATCTGGGAGACAGGAATGAGGCTGGTCAGCGACCCTCATGCGCCTGCTACATGCAACACGAATACCAGAGCCTGAGGACATCCGTCTAAATAGAGTGTAAGCTGCTGGAGCAGACACAGCCTCAAACCATAGCTTCCTCCTACAAAAGGTCTCTGGGTCATCATCACCTCTGACTGTCTACAAGAAAACTGACAAAGGAAAAGGCTAGCTACTGTGGGGAATGAACAGATTCTTACCTCAGAAATGCCGGATTCCAATACAGTTCGGAAGAGTGATTGCCGGTAATAGGGGCTGATGGTGGAGGACAGGAAAGGCAGGAGGTCATATTCAAAAAGGCCTTCTCCAAAAAACTGGTCAAACAGACGGCTTGGATATAAGGATCCAAGAGCACGTTTGAACCAGGGGTGCTGGATAGTTATGTCCATGTCTGCTGGAGAATGGAGAAGACAATGCAAGCACTTTAGGTAGAGGGTTGGTGTTCCCTGGGCTGCATGGCACTGAGCTGCAGAACTCCCCTATATATACCCCTCTGACTGAATGAGGGCATTAAGTGGGATTTTTTCTGGAAAGACATGAGCTCATAGTGAAGGCATTCCAGTCAGCAGAAATGCACAGGAAAACCTGAGAGTGACAATCCGGGCAGATTTGCAGCTTGCCCTGAATGGTGGCTGCTTTCAAATTTCTTGGTTTGCCTCTTTCCAGCCAGAGCAGGTTTATCATCGATCAGTTGAGGTTATGAGTCATAGTCTTGCTTGCTCTTCGGGTTTTTTAATGAAATTCACCTGAGAGGAATTACTACTTGAGTATTTTTTCATGTATCATATTCACCTTTCCCCAAGGAAGCACAATTTTAGTGCATGCTCATAAGGTCTCACCGATGTTGATAAATTCTTCATAGAGTCATAGGATGGAAGGGACCTTAAGAAATTACCTCATCCATCTAACTCTAGGCAAACTGGGCTGCTAGGAAGTCTCTAAACTACATTCAGCTTCCTACCTTCTCAATCTGTCCCTAGCAACTGAAATTTACTGTCTCTTATCTTTACCTCTCAGAATTCTCCATTTCGTCCCAGGCTTAGCACAGATGGCAGCTCTTCTGTGGAGCCTTCCATAATTCACACCTGCTGTCCAGGTATTTCTGCTCTCTCTCTGTGCTTCTGGAGGTCTCAGCTTTGAATCATTCACTTCGATAAGCACTTACTCAAACCTTAATGGGCATCAGTAGGTGCTAGGGATACAAAGGGTGGGGGGAAGAATTCCTGCACTCAAGTTAATCTATTGGAGGGAAACCACTTATGTAGAGATAAATAAACACAAACTGCTTGAAAATGAATCTAAAGTAACTGATAACAGCTAACAACTGGGAGAATCAGGAAAACCCTTCTGTAGGGGGCGGCTTATGAACTGGACCTTCCTCGAAGCTTCAAGGGTTCCAAGAGGCAAAGCAAGGGCATTGTGGGCACGAGGAACGCTTTATTCGAAGTCCTGGAGAAGGAGACAGCTCACGGAAGGGGAAGCCCGAGGAGGCCAGGTTGGCTGGAACACCAACTGCGTTGGAGAGAGCAGCGTGGGATCTGTCTGGGAAGATAAACTGTAACTAGATGATGAAGGACTTTTAACGACAAAGAGTCATTTCCTAGAAGCAGGGGGTGGGGCACTGAAGCATTTCCTCCAGATGCAAGTACTCAAACACAATTGTCACTTCCAAATCAGCTTGGCTCATGTACTCACCCAGAAAAATCCAGAGAATTCAGTGTCTGGTCCATTTTGTTTTCCAAGAATGACCCTCAGCTAACTGCCAGCACTTAAATGAAGAACATCAAATATTAGAAATGTTTTATTTGTGTAAAAGACAAAAAATGTAAGGAGATATATATATATGTGTGTGTGTGTGTGTGTGTGTGTGTGTGTGTGTGTGTGTGTGTGTGTGTGTGTGTGTGTGTGGATAGATAGATAGATAGATAGATAGATAGATAGATATACCCGAGTCCATAAACAATCAGGAAGATTCTTCTCTCTTCCCACAAAAACCTACTTTATCCTCCTCCTAATATGTGGCTTGTTTTCACTGGATGGTCAAACTTTACCTACCACTAGACCAGTATAGTCCATAGGACTCATAGCACCAACAAAGGCCAAGGTCCAGGTTAGGGTCTTTATGGCTCTCTACCTTATGGCTCTTTCTTTCTTTCTTTTCCCTTTTTAATTTTTTCTTTATTTAATTTTTAATTTGTGGAATAAAACAAGCATTTCCACAACACAGCAAAATAAAAAAGATGATTGCATATATAACTGCAAGTTTACTGTGCACAGCATGCTACTCCTTCCAAATATTATCACGTAAATTTTCCCCCTTCCCCTCCACCGTAGTGACGGCTACCATGAGACACAAGTAGGTTTGTGTATGTGTGTGTGTGTGTGTGTGTGTATATACATATACATATACATATAATGCATATGTGTGTGTCTGTGTAAAATGATTCTATTTATCAGAGATTTTTTGTAAAATTTTATTTTAGACTTAAACGCCAGAACATAAATGCAGATTAGAGAAAAGAAACAAAAACATATCATAAGCTTAAATACAAAGTTAGAAAGAAAAAAAGCCACGTCCTGTGCACAGCAGCACATAAGAGATGATTCAAAATGCGTAGCAATGACTCTTCATTTCAGTAAAGCTCCTGTGATAAATGATGCTCCTGTCGAGAGCTGTCCGTCTTCTTTGCTTCCTCGTGAGCTTTCTTTTGTTCTCTGCTGTGCCCTTTTATATTTTATTCTTTCCCCCTCCCCCAACCCCCACCCAGAAGGCCACAGTAAAGTTTAGATACGTTTCTCTGTAGCTATCGAGTTTTTGTATAAATAAAACAAACACAGCCAAGATCAGAGGGAAAGCAGGAAATGGGGGGGGGGGGGGAGAGATGGAATTTTATAGACAGTTTCTCAGATAAAGGTCTCATATCTCAAATAAATGAAGAACTGTGTCAAATATATAAGAATGTGAAAAATTTCCCAATTGATATCCCAGCTATAGCTGGGTTGAAGGGCATAGGTAGTTTAATAACTCTTTGGGTTTAATTCCAAATTGCTCTCCAAAATGATTGGATCAGTTCACAACTCCACCAACAATGATTTAGTGTCTCAGTTTTGCCATATCCCTTCCAACATTTGTTGCTTTCCCCTTCAGTCATTTTAGCTAACCTGATAGTTATAAAATGATATCTCAAGGTTGTTTTAATTTGCATTTCTCTAACCAATAATGATTTAGACTGCAGGGGTGGGGAACCTGTGGCCTCGAAGCCACATGTGGCCTTCTAGGTCCTTAGTCGAGGCCCTTTGACTGAATCCAAACTTCACAGAACAAATCCCCTTAATAAAAGGAGATTGTTCTATAAAACTTGGACTCAATCAAAAGGCCACACCCAAGGACCTAGAAGGTTGCATGTGACCTTGAGGCCACAGGTTCCCCACCCCTGATATAGAGCATTTTTTCATGTGACTATAAATTGTCTATAAACTGATTAAAAACTGCCTGTTCATATTCTTTGACCATTTATCAGCTGGGAAGTCATTCATATTCTTATAAATTTGACAAAGTTTTTTCTTTATTTGAGATATGAGACCTTTATCTGAGAAACTGTCTATAAAATTCCACACATACCCCCTGCCCCAAGTTCCTGCTTTTCCTCTGATCTTGGCTGTGTTTGTTTTATTTGTACAGAAACTTTTCCAGCCTCTTCTCTTGTCTTTCATCCTGTGATTTCTAGTCCTGTTCGATTCCCACCCCTTTAGTGCCCTATTGCTGGTTTTGTCATGTAAGCAATAAACATTCATTAAGCCCCTACTTGCGCCGGGCACAGTACTAAATTGTGGAGACACAAAGAAAAGCGAAAGGTAGAGACAACATGCACAGAAATGTGTACAAACTCACTATATACAAGATACGCAGGAGATGGTCTAGAGAGAAGGTGCTGGGATCAAGGAGGATTGAGAGAGGCTTCCTATAGAAGGTGAGATCATAACTGGGACTTGAATTGAAGCTCAGGAAGTCAGGAGAGAGACATGAGGAGGGAGAACATTCCAATGGGGGACAGCCAGAGAAAATACCCAGAGTCGGGAGAGGGGAATGTCTTATTCAAGGAGCACCAAGGAGTCCTGTATGGATCGAACAGTACATGGTGACAGTGGAAGGGATGTAGGGTAGAAAAAGCTGGAAGGGCATGTTTGTTTGGGGAGAAGTATGAAGGAATTTGATATTTGATCCTGGAGGTAATAGGTTAGTATTTATTGAGTAGGAGGGTGACATGGTGAGACCTGTGCCTTAGAAAAATCATTTGGGCAGCTAAGTGGAGAAAGACTTGAGTGGGGAGAGAATCAAGGCAGGCAGACTCACTGGCAGTCTATTGCAATAGTCCCAGTGTGAGGCAACGAAAGCCTGTACCAGGATCTTGGCAGTATCGGATCAGAAGAGAGATGTGGCAAAGGTGAAATCAAAAGACCTTGGCAACAGATTGGATATTGGGGTGAGGGGGGCAGAGACAATGAGGAGGTAAGGATGACACCTAGGTATGAGCCTGGGGGACTGGGAGGATGGCAGTATCTTTGACAGTAACAAGGAAGTTTGGATGAAGGGAGAAGCATTTAGGAGAGCAGAGGATGAGTTCTGCTTTGATCATGTTGAGTTTAAGATGTCTAGAGGAGGAGACGGGAGTCAGGCTAGTGGAATAGTAGGAAGTAGTTCAGTCAAGTTCCCCTTCATAATACTTTTCCAAACAGACACAGAAAATACAAGTAACAGAGTCATTTGTCCAGTCTAGTTTATCATCAGGAAACAGACAGGGAGGTCTGTGGACCTGGGAGTAAGGTCAGGAACATTCTGAGCCCTTTGGTGCCCTGGGAAAGGTTGTGCACCAGGAACAGAGGACAGTCTCAGACCCATACCAGATCTGGGGTATCCCCAGACTCATACAGAGGCACTGTGGTGGTCAGAGATGCCAAGTGGCAGGTTTATTTCCCAGTCCCCCAGTTTTGGGTCACAGATCCAGAGCATTCTGGGAATGTACCAAACTGGGCAGTGGGCCTAAAAAGAAGAAAGTTCATAATCAAGCAACAGCAGTGTGGCTCAGACCTGAGGCCAAGAGCAAGGTTTCATTTTCAGCATTTGGCTCAGTCTATAGAGGAAAAACTAGGGAAAGAATCTCAGACCAAAGAGGACACTAAAATTCTCTCACTCTGAAGCAACAGAATTTTCCAGCTGACTGATAAGGGCTGATTTCAACATCATTCTACTGTAACTCAGACTAAAACCTAGATCAGCTCAGGCCAGGGAGCAACAGACTTTACCCTGAATCAGCCACTGAAAGCTTGCAAGTCCTCAGTCTATCCTGAGACCCTGGAATTACACAACACTCAATACTCCAAGAAAGCAGCAACAGAACTAGCCCAGACCTTCCTTCCAGAAATGCACAGAGGCCAGCCATAACATCAAGTCCAAAGTGAAAAAGTAGGCTGGAAGAATGGGCAAATTTTTTAAAAGAACACTACTATAATGAACTATTATAGTGGCAGGAAAAATTAAGACACAGACTGCAAAACAGAATGACTACAAAACATCTACCAGCAGGGTGTCATGGGAAAACACAGCTTTGGGCATAAACTCAGTTACAATTCTTGGAAGAAATGATGTAAAAGAGTTTTTTTAAGAGTATAAAATGCTTTAACAAGTGTAATGAGAGAACTTGAGGGGAAAAAATGGAAGAGAAATGAGAGTTATGAAAGAAAAGTAATTAAAAAGGAAATTTATTTCAAAAGTTACAAAACCTTACCAAGCAATGAACTCCCTGAAAATCAGAATGGAGCAAACAGAAGCCAATGATTCCATGAGACATCAAAAAATACCATAACAGGAACAGAACCAAGATGATGGAACGAATTGAGCATTTATTCTGAGCTCTCCCAAACCAACACTCTAAAAAACTTTCTAAAAATGTGTCAAATCAAATTCTGATTGGGATAATCAAAGAAAAAAAAGTCACAATGATTCGTTTTTCCAGCATAGGACAGTTTAAGAGGACAGAAAGAGAGGTCTGTGGATGCTGGAGTGTGAGCTGGCCAGGAGTGCAGCCTGATGGAAGCAGCAGCAGCAGCTGTGGGACCTGGAGGCGGTGACAACACCAGCAATGGCAGTAGTGGTAACACCAGAGGCACTCAGGGCCTCTGGGTGAAGCAAGGAGTTCCATTATCACCTCTATTATTCAATATTGTACTAGAAATGCTAGTGTTAGCAACAAGAAAAGAAAAAAGAAAGGAAGGAATAAGCATGGTCAAAGAAGAAACAAAACTATCACTTTTTGAAGATATGATAGTTTACTTAGAAAACCCCAAACTAAACTAAAAAAAACCTAATCAAAACAATAAAGAACTTCAGAAAAGTTACAGTATGTAAAATAAAGTCTGTATATATGTATATTTCTGTCTATTACCAACAAAACCCAGCAGGAAGAGATAGAAAGAGAAATTCCACTTAAAATATACAGACAATATAAAATACTTGGGAATCTACCCGCCAAGACCCATGCAAGAACTATATAAACACAGTTACAAGACATTCTTCATGCAAATGCAGATCCAAATAATTGGAGAAATGGGCAGACCGAGTCAATATAACAAAAATGGTGATACTACCTAAATTCATTTACTTATTCAGTGCTGTGCCCATCAAACTAACAAATAATTACTTTCCAGACTAGAGTCAGAAAAAAATAATAACAAAATTCATGTGGAAGAAGCAAAGGTCAAGAAAAATAAGGGAATAAATGAGGGAAAAACCACAAACGAAAGGACCTAGCAGTGCCATTATAAAGCTGATATAAGCGAATTAGCGGAGCGGGGAAGGAATCGCCTGTCACATCTACGGGCAGGAGAAGAGTTCATGACCAAACAAGAGACTAAGATGTTTGTGGGAGATGAAATGTACAATTTGGATTGCATAAAGTTAAATTTTTTGCATAAACAAAAACAAAGCAGCTAAAATTAGAAAAGCAAGAAACTGAGAAAAAAATCTTTGCAGCAAATTTCTTTGATAAACATCTTATTTAAAAATATATACGGAATGGAGTCAAATTTCCCCAATTGGTAGTCAAAAGATATAAACAGTTTTCAGAAGAAGAAATCAAAGCTATCAATAGCCATAGAAAATGAGTCCCTAACCTCTAATTAGAGAAATACAAATTAAATAAGTCTGAGATACCGCCTCATATCCATCAGATTGTTTAAGATGACCAAAAAAGATGGAAATGACAAATACTAGAGTGAATGTGGAAACATAGGCACGCTGCTGTACTAATATACTAGAGGTGGACCTATAAACTTGTCTAACCATTCTGGAAAGCAATTTGGAACTATGCCCCAAATATTGTTAAATTGTACGTACACTTTTGCTTCACAATACCAGTTGTAAGTCTATACCCCTAAAGACTTCAGAGAAAGAGGATAAGCACCTATAAAAAAAATATTTATAGCAGCTCATTTTGTGGTGGCAAAGAATTGGAAACAGAGGAGAGGCCAATCAAATAGGGAATGACTGAACAAGTTGTGGTACATAAATGTGGTGGAATAATATTGCGTTGAAAGAAATGGTGAAAGGGATTATTTCAGAAAACCTGAGTGAAATGAGAAGAGTAGCAGCCTGGAGTTAGGAAGAACTGAGTTCAAATCCAGCCTCAGACACTAGCTGAGTAACCCTGGGCAAGTCATTTACTACTACTACTACCACAGCTACTACTACTACTACTACTACTACTACTACCACTACTTACTACTACGTGGATAAAATAATTAAAATAAGTGATGAACAGCCAAAACAACATCAGGAACACTAAGGTCATATCACAGATTACAACACTTTGAGCATCATCAACAATCCTCATTATGGGTCAGCATCATTTTTTTTTTTTGCTTTTTGGAGGGCAGTTGGGGTTAAGTGACTTGCCCAAGGTCACATGGCTGGTTTTTGTGTTAAGTGTCTGAGGTCAGATTTGAACTCAGGTCCTCCTGACTCCAGGGCCAGTGCTCTATTCACTGCGCCACCCAGCCACCCCAGCATCATCTTTAGTAAGGTAGTTAAGAGGTTAATATCATCTTGTCTTCAACCTTTCCTAGTGCCAGAGCTGATCATGAGAATTTCCTTGTAATCATATTATCACTATTCGGGGAACTTCCCTTCTCTGGGAGCTCCATGGGGGAGAAAAAAGGTTGGGAAATGCCACACCTTTACCCCTTCAGAAACCTTTGTTGTAGGATGCCTCCACTCTTCCACGAGCCTGGGCAGGGATACAGAGACAGTTTCACATGTCTCTTGTCTTTAGACGACAATTCTATCACTTGATCCTCTCAACTAGCCTTCTTGAGAAGTTGTTCACTGATCACTGGGTGTCATACTGGCAGCAATATGGCAGAGCCCTATGAGTTTCAGATTAGAATGAACAAAGGGTTACCATAGACCGGCCCATCCTGGTGCTTTAGCTATTGCTCTTTCCTCTGAGGCCAGATACTGCCCCTTTTGCCAGGCCTGAGCACTACCACTGACATCCTCTTCTAGAGCCTGAATGTTATCCCCTTTTAGACCAACTGTTGTCCTCTTTTTCAGGACCCAACCACCAGTAAAAATGCCCACACTCAAGAGATGGATGTTTGTGGGACAGGAAAAAAGTCAGTATCTCAAGATCAAAGAATAAGTACAGGATGAGAATAAGGGATATTTGGAGAGGGGGAGGTGGAAGGAGGAGTGAAGAGTAAGACCTGAAGAGCTTTGAACATCAAGCAGAGGATTTGCATTTGATCTTGGAGGGGATAAGGGCCGCAGGAATTTATTGAGTAAGAAGTTGACATCATCAGACCTGTGCTTTGGGAAAAATCACTTTGACAGCTGAATAGAAGACGGATAAGACTGGGAAGAGACTTGAGGCAGGCTGGCCCATCGGCAGGTTATTGCAATAGTTCCAACATGAGGTGATGAGAGCCTGTACCAGGTGATGACAGTCCCAGAGAAGAGAAGGGGGCATACCTGAGAGATGCTGCAAAGTTGAAATCAATAGACCTTGGCAACAGATTGGATATGGGGGTTGAGGGATAGTAAGAAGTGGAGGATGACATCTAGGTATGAACCTGAGGGACTGAAAGGATCCTAGGCAATAATAACAGGGATGTTTGGGAGAGGAAAGGATTTAGGGGAAAAGAAAATAAGTCGAATTTTGGTCATATTGAGTTTAAAATTTCTGCTGGACATCCAGTTTGAGATGTCTGAAAGACAGTTGGATACAGGAGCCTGGAGTTCAGCAGAGGTTAGGCCTGGTTAAGTAGATGTGAGGATCGTCAGCGTGGAGACGACAATTAAATGCAAAGAAGTTGATGAGATCACCAAGTAAAATAGTATGGAGGGAGAGGAGAGGGCACAAGACAGAACACTGAGGGATGATTATGGTTAGAAGGCATGACTTGGATGAGAATCTAACAAAGGAGACTCAGAGGGAGCAGTTTGATAGAGGAGAAGACACAGGAGGGATTGGTGTCCCAAAAACCTAGAGAGATAAGGAAGAAAAGGTTATCAACAGTGTCAAAGACTGTGCAGAGGTCAAGAAGAATAAGGATTGAAAAGAGACCATTAGATTTGGCAGTTAAGATGTCATTGGTCAGTTTGGGTGGAATGATTGGGTCAGAAGTCTGATTTTTCAGGAGCTAAGATTTAGAGAAGACAGAAGATGGTGCATCCATTGTATACAACCTTCTCAAAGAGTTCAACCACAAAAGCAGAAGAGATATCAGGCGATAGTGGGGATTTAAGAATAATAGTTTTTTGATGATTGAGGAGACATGAGCAGTAGGGAAGGAGCCAGTAGACAGGGAGAGATTGAAGATAAGTGCGAGTGGGGATAACAGGGAATAGTCTATGGGAGGCGACGGGATGGAATGGGATCACTTGTGCAGCTAGAAGGGTTTGCTTTGTTAAAGAGTAAGGCTACTTCTTCATGTGAGACAGAGGTAAAGGAGGAAATATTGGGAAAAGGCAGCCAAGTGATCAGAGGAAGAAGGGAAAAGAGGGAGCTCACAGCAAATGTCCTCAAATTTTTCAGTAAAATGTCAGGCAAAGTTCACTAAAATGTGAGAGTAGGGGAAGGGGAATTTGAATAGGGATGAAAAGGTTTGGAAGAGCAGCTATGGTGAGTGAGATAGCGAATTAATTGTTGGGGTATAGGATTGCCTAGCAGAAGTGAGGGACTGGTTTAGGTTATATAACATAAATTTGTAGTGGACCCAGTAAGAACAGAACTTTCCACCTTCATTCAGCAGCAAGTGTGTAGGAGTGAAGGCAGCAGATGGTGTGATGATATAAGGGGGCCAGACAATTAAAAAGAAGATGGTGTAGGGGTGGCTAGGTGACACAGTGAATGGAGCACTGGCCCTGGAGTCAGGAGGACCTGAGTTCAAATCCGACCTCAGACACTTAACACAAAAAAACTAGCCATGTGACCTTGGGCAAGTCACTTAACCCCATTTGTCCTACCTTCCCACCTCCAAAAAGCAAAAAAAAAAAAAAAAAGAAAGTATAGATTCAAACTGGTTCCCCAAGGAGTCAAGATAGAGAAAGGAGAGTGCAGATAGTGTAGGGGTGGTGGTTTGGAGGGAATTGAGAGTTTGAGGGATTGGAGATCCCAGTATGGACAAAGAGCAGGGTTTGGTACTGGAAGGCAGAAGGAAAGGTGGAAAGTCAAAAGATTGTGATCAATTCAGGACATTTCAGAGATCCTGAACATGGAGGTAGTTCATTCATAGGTGATGGCAAGATTAAAGGTATGACCTACTTTGTATGTGGCTGAGGTGGGATAGAGGAGTAGGTCATGGGAAATTAATAAAAACTGAGGAACTGAGAGGTGTTTGAGGTGTTATCTGCATGTATGTTGAAATCCCCTGGTATGAGGGCAGGAGCTGGGGAGGAAATAAACATTTTGAGTCAGTTTCTGAACTCATTGAGGAAAGAAAGGGAGGTCTATAGACAAGAGCCCCCAAGCCTGAATTACAAAGGAGGAGAGGTTACTGAGTGATACTGGTGGGAGGAGAACCTGGAATGGCAATAGGGAGAAAGGAGTATTCCTTCTTCAGTGACCGGTGAATTGAGAGGAAAGAAAGTACCTACTGCCAGTACTTGGAAGGGAGGTCAGGAAGCCCATGCCATTAGGAGGGAGCTTTTCTCAGTGAGAACCAGAAGATGGAAGGAGTGGGAAAGGAAAAAGATTCAGGACGGATGCAAGTATTTTGTGCCTGTTCAGCCTCCCAGAGAAGTTTAATAGGTCTCTGGAAATCATTGGCAAGCTCAGGCCTGGTTGTATATGCGCCCACAGGCTTCCTCCCTGATCTAGTGATGCTGGGCTTCTTCATTGGCCCATTGATCAGACATTGATCGTATGCTGAGCTATACTCTATGAACATAAGGATAGTTCCTGGTTTGGTCAACATGGGAACTTTTTTGCTGAGCCCAATCAGGTATGTTTAGATACACAGAGAAGGGAACATCCCTGAATAATCTATTTAGATCTAGCAGATCTGTAACTTATTTCTGGGTTGAGAAAATTGTTCAGGTTAAGTGGTCAGGACCTGGGGTGGAATGGGGCTACTGGTCTGACTAATTGTATTTGGTGGCTACGTAGGTATAAATATATAGGTCATATTGCACATATGTGCATAATATACACATGTATATCATGTCCACATATACTGCCTTCCCATACCAAATCCTGCTCTTTGTCCACTCCATGATTTCCAATTCCTCAAACCCGCAATTCTCTCCCGAAGACATATCTTTGGGCTGTTGTATGGTTTGTCCTTCGTTCTCAAAGAGGACCATGACATCAGAAAGCTGTGACATGACTTGCAAATGAACTGTATTTGAATGAGGGAGGACTGTGCAAAATCACTAAGCTCACTTTCTCCTCCAGAGACACCTGGGTCCAGTAGTCAGGCTGACTGGAGATAGCCCAGGGTACAGTGAGAGACCTTGGCCCTGTTAAGCTAAGGCCTTTTCAGGTTCTCACTTTGAGTGAGGCAATGCACATTCAGTGAATAGGCCTGTTCATGAAGTGAGTCAAAGGGATGGCCCCTATAATAAGGGCAGGGGAGAGAAGGAGGGGCTAGCCAACTGGACCTGGGTCCCTCTTGGGGCAGCTTGGGCTACTCAGATTTGGGTTACATACGCAATTACGGACATGTAGGTACCTTTAGCAGAGAAACTAGCTGCGGAGATTTTCCCTAGCAAACTGCTGCTTCTTATTTCTAACTCGATGAATTTTGTTTGTGCAAAAATTTAGTTTTGTATGTAATTGACATTGTCCATTTAATCTCTTGTGATCCTCTTGATCCCTTTAGTCAAGAATTTGTTTTCTACCCACAATCCTGAAAGGAAGCTCCTCTACTTTGTTTACGAGGTAACTTTTTAACATTAAAATTTAATATTAAAATCACGTATACATTTAGATATATTGCCCTATGGAATGAGGGCTAAAGCTATTTTGTCAGACTTCTATCTAGCCTTCCCAGAAGTTTGTTTTTAAAAATGGTTTTATTAATGTCTCTTTCTTATATCGTCATAGTTTCCCACAGAATTCCCCCCTCTCCCTCTTAGAGAGACATCCCATATAGTAGTATCTTTTTTAAAGACAAAAAGAGGAAAGAAAAAGAGGAAAAATCAGTATAATTAATCGATACATTGTAAAAGTCTGAAAATACATATGATGTACAAAAGTTGTGGACCTCCCTACTGCTCCTGCCAAGAGGCGGGGTGAGAGGTGCCACTTTATACCCCTTCTTTCAATCCAGGCTTGATCTTCGTTGTCCTGCAGTACTCACTCTGGGTGTTTTGGGTGGCTGTTCTTCCCATTTATGTCATAGTTCTTATGCACATTGTTTCCTTGGCTCTGCTTACTTCACACTGCATTCATTCACGAAGATCCTTCTGTGCCTTTCTACATTCATCACATCTGTCATTTCTTACAACTCAATTATATTCCATTCTGTTCATGGACCACTATGAGTTGAACGGTTTCCCAACTTGATGGACATCTACTTTGTTTCTACATCTTCTCTATCACAAAAAAGTGCTTATTTATGTGTGTACACACACACACGCATATATGAAGAGAGAGAGAGAGAGAGAGAGAGAGAGAGAGAGAGATGTATATAGGGAATTTCTCCTTATCAATGTTCTTGTTGGGGTACAAGCCTAGTAATGGAATCTCTCAGTCAAAAGGTACGAATTTTATTCGCGTGATTCCAAGGTCCAAAAGACTGTACTGATTCATGGCTCCAGCAACGAACAAGCACGCCTGTCTTCCCGCAGCCCTCCCGACACTGACAGTCCCCCATCTCATCATTGCCAGTCGGAAGAGTGTCTCCCAGAAGCTTTTCTGGAATCGTGAGTAGCTGGCGGCTTTGGGTTAACTCCGCGCTCTTAGATTTGTTCGCCTCTGCGTTGCCTGCCTAACGCGTTCCGCGGATTACGGCTTCGTCACACGGCGTGAGAACTGGCACTGCTCGCTGTGCTCCCTCCCCTTTTTTCTTCATTTCCTGAAGATTCTTTACCTTTTTGTTATTTTTTTCTACCTGTAGTTTGGTGTGACATTTCATCTGTTGACTAATTTCGACAGCATCACCATTTTTAAGATTATATTGGTGCCATCCAACCATGAAAAAAAATAGATTTTCAATTCATTGTTCATTTCTGTAAAGTCTTTTCTAGTTATATTCATATACTTCTTATGCACATCTTAATAGATAGATTTCCAGATATTTTATACATTAATTAATTATTTTTAATGGAATTTCTTTTTATACCTCTTCTTGCTATTGGGGAGGGGGGAGGTGACTGTAATGGTAATGGGAATTTGAAGACCTGCCCTGCTTTGAAGATCTTCGCCACCCCCAATAATCTGAATGTAATCACAAGGAGCCTGTGGTGGGAGGAGTTTGCTGAAGGATGGAGCAGAGCCCACAGGAATCTGGGAGTCAGAGCAGCTAGACAGTGGGAGAGAGAGGATGCACCCAGGGAGACAGCTGGCCTTGCGAGTGTTTGTGGGAAGGCGAAAGGATGGTATGGCTCTCTACTGTGTTGTGATGTACTAACTTCTATGTTACTCTGATGGATTTGACTCTCTGGTGTTTGGATTTGGTTTTCTGGAGTCTGAATAAATGTTTTGCTTCTGTCTTCTGTATGGAAAGTCTGTTATATTTTGTGATTAAGAACTATGTGGCATATTTACAGCCACTGTCAGCGCTGTGAATAATGCATTGGTGCTACAGTGATATGAAGAATGCGTTATTCTGTTTGTGAGTTTATTTTATATCCTTCTACTGTACTGAAGTTAGTATTTCTGTTAATTTTTTCTTTGACTCTATAGGCTTTTTCAAGCAAGCCATCATAGTATCTGTAAAAAAATAAAATAAAATAAATATATGGATAGCATATCTAGAATACTGCCAAATAGTGGTGGTGAAAAAGGGGGAAGGGAAGGGAAGGGAAGAAGCATTTACCAAGCACCTATTACATGCCAGAGACTATGCTCACTAAGCACTTTACAAATATTAGCCCATTTGATTCTCACAACAACCCTGAAATGTAGGTGCTGTTACTATCCCCATTAATGTTACTGTATTTTACATATAATTATAAGGTAATATATCATATTACTATCTCTGTCTGCAGATGAAAAACTGAGGCAGACACAAATAAGTGACCTGCTCAGGTTACAGAGCTAGTAAACGTCTGAGACCAGATTTGAGCTGAGCTCTTCTCGACTCTGAGCCCGACGCTTTATCCACTGGCCCCCCTGGCTGCCTTTGCTGCTGGTCTTACTCACCTAAGGACTTGAACACCTCTCCTTTGTAGATTGTGCCAACTCTTGGTTTTAGATTGATACTGTTATCTCATATTAAGCAACGATTCGTTTATTCTTAAGCATAAAATTGTTTTAATCACAAGTTTATATATATATATGTATATCATGCAATTATGTAATTTTTATTGTTTATATTACTAAAATGTTCTAATGTGTTTATAATTTCCCTAGTATTGAACCAAGTCTGCGTTACTGATACAAATTTGACTTGATCATAATGTAGTCTTTTTAGTATATTTTTGTGGTTCGCTTGCTAATATTTTATTCAGTCTGCTTGCATTGATACTGGTGAGTAGTTTTCTTTCTCTGTCTTATCTGTCCTTAGTTTAGCCTTCAGAGTTATAGTCGTCTTATTGGAATTTGATAGGTATCGTTCCTCCATATTTTTAAAATGTTTGTAAATTGGAATGATCATTTGTGAATATTCATAAAATTCACTTGTAAATATATCTAGTTCTGAGGTCCCCCCCCCCTCCTTTGAGGAGTTCCTTAAGGTTTATCCGATTCATTTTTCTGAGATTAGATTATATAAATTCTCTATTTCTTGTTCTGTTCATCTGAGTATTTTTGTTTTTTACAAATATTCATGCATCTCATTTAGGTTATCAGTTGTATCGCCGTGTAATTGATTGAAATAGTTTCTAGTAATTTCCTATATTTCTTCTTTGTTGTGAATTCATATTTTTCATTTTTTATATTGGCACTTTGGTCTTCCTTTCTTTTGCATTACTTATTACCAGTTGGTTGTTTTTGTCTCCCTAAAATACAGCTCCTATTTTATCTACTGATACATTTTATCAGTAGACTAGTATTTTTAAATTTTCACTTTTGTTTTCAATACTGTTTATCTCAGAATTTTCAGGATATTTTTGAATATATATTTTCAGAGTATACAATTTTTGGAATATGTATTTTTATATGCAGTTGGCATTTTTTATTTGCTGTTTTTCTGGGCTTTTTTGACATGCCAATGACATGCCAAATTCATCGATTGATTCTTCCTCTCCTTTGTCTATGAAAGTATTCAGAGACATAAAAAATTTCCCCCAAGTACTACTTTAACTTCATCCCCAAAGTTTTGCTATGTTGACTTATTTGTTATAATTTTCTATAATGAAAGTACAGTTATCCCTTCTACATCATGGCCTTCCCCATTGTAGTTTCAATATATTGCTGGTTAGTATAAGAAATTAAATGGGAATTATTTTGGAATTTTGCAGAAGCCACAGATAACAGACAAGGCCAGTAGATGACAGAGAAAAAGTTTAGAAACTCAGAAGTGCATAAAATATATGTATAGTATTATATGATATCAACATAGTTTACTTTTGAATACTGTAATAATTCAGACTTCTCTAGTGTGAAGGGAGGGTCAAAACATTTTACGGGACTTTTTCATATCATGGAGGGGCAGTGTGAGAGGAACCATACCACTAGTTCCCTGTGACATGGAAGAGATAACTGTATTGTTTGGGGGATTCTTTTACTTACTAATTCTTTATGGCTAACATAAGTAGTCCCCATTAAATTTGCAGATTCTCTTCAAATTCCCTTTATGGAATTTTGAAGTTATCTGCCACCTACCTGTCCAATTATGATAGTAGGTGCCAGTATTTATATGAGCAGCTAGGTGGTACAGTGGATAGAGCGCGGAGCCTGGGGTCAGGAAGACTCTTCTCAGTTCAAATCTGGCCTCAGACACATACTGGCTGTGTGACCCTGGGCAAGTCACTTTACCCTGTTTGCCTCAGTTTCTTCATCTGTAAAGTAAGCTGGAGAAGGAAATGGCAAACCACAGGAAAGCCCCAATGGAGGATGAAGAGTCAGACGGAACTAAAAATGACTGGATAACAACAATAAATTATTTATATCCACTTACAAATGAGGAAACTGAGGAAGAGAAGAGTCATGTGTGTTGGCCAAGGTCAGCTGGCAGTGTTTGGGAATCACGATTTAAACCCAGGTTTTCCTGATTCTAAGTCTGTTATCCACACTACTCAAATACCCAAGGCACAGATCCAGAGGGAGACAAGTTTAATCTGTTAGCGCTTTTGGGTACAGTAGCTACAGCACCTGTTTGGAATTAAATGGTTGTCTTCCTCAACAGAATACATCTGTATATGTGCAGGATCACTTGTGCGGATGGCAGGCAGTGAAATTCTTCTGAGACTGAAAGTAGAAAATAGAGAAAATGGTGGGGGGTGGCCGGCCCTGGAGTCAGGAGGACCTGAGTTCAAATCCAGCCTCAGACACTTAACACTTACTAGCCGTGTGACCTTGGGCAAGTCACTTAACCCCCATTGCACTGCCCTCCCCCCTCCAAAAAAAAAGAGAAAAAAATGGAGAAAACAGTTCTCCAGCACAGGAGGGCTCATCACAGTGAGACGGAGATGTGGTAACACAAGTCAGAGGAAGTCGCAGAAGTAAAATCATACGTGGTTCCTGGGGCTTGGGAAGGAATGAAATACAAAGTGTGGAGGAGAAAGTTCCCTGCATTTGTTGCTCCTCTATCCTTTGAACAAACCCAGGCCTGAAGGAGGTGAGCTGACAATTGCCATCCTGAATGGGAAACAACATCTTAGCTCACGTGGGCCTAATCAGCCCCAACTCGATTTTCTCTCCCACTGCTCATCATAAGCCTACTTTCAGAGATGCACAATTCCGTTGTACACCAACTAAACCCCAACTCTTTTCACACAAAGACAGATATTTGTGTTACCGAAAGAATTCTATAATGTCAGCTGTCTGCCCTGGTGCAGCCAGGAAGGCTTAAGGATGAATAACAATTCTCTTTTTCCACTTCACTGTTCACTGAACAAACCCCGTCTGTACTTTCTATGGATGGAATCATTGTAATGGAATCAGTGGTGAAATGTCCCTGGGGTCAAGCTCTGGGACCTGTTCTCAGACAGTCAGCAAGTCTGTCTCTACTCACTGCATTTTCATCACTGTCCTGCCAAAGAGGATGCCAAGTTCACCACCTCCCTGCTGCCCTAGCACAAGAAAGAAGAGGCAAGATGTGCCAGAAAGGAAGCATTTCTCCAGCAGGCCATCTGGAATCTTAACAATGGTCATGTCTGGGGACAATTCTCCAGCCCACAGGTCTCAAGAGGCTCCCAACCCTGTGGCACTGGCTGCTACAACCTTGGGGTACTGAGGTTGGTACCACCAATGTGTTTCCCCTTGATGAGCCAGCAGACCCAGTTCTTAGCAAAGATATTTACTCAGATGGCATAGTAAGAACCATCGTTATAAAGCATTTCTCCCCCAAACAAAGGGACAGCTATTGCCTGACTTCCAGTTACCGGAAGTCTAGAAAGATAAACAATGATAATGAGGAACACTTGTGAGGACTACACATGACCAAAGTAACTCACTACTCTGAAAATGCAGCTGAGCCTCAATGTGCATCCTTTCTCCAGAGGGATCTTATAAGGTTTGTGATGGGGCGTGGCATTGGTGGAATTGCTTAGCTGGACTGGTTCCTCACAGGACATAACATCTCAGCTGGAGGCACAAACATGGCGCTAGGTTGGGTCTGACAAGTAGCAGCCTGAGCAAAAGCCTGTTCCTGGTCTCATAGAGAAGACTCCCCGTACACCTTCTGGAGGACTCCTGAGACTGGAGCCATGTTGTGTCTCACCATCAATCACCCTACCCTTGGTTTTTACAATGTTCTTTCCACCATTCCTCTATGGTGTGAGCTACGAGGCCATCTCATCTTATCCCAAACACCAACTGTGCCAAGTGTTAAAGGCAGGCCTAAACCAACACTCAGTTCAGATTCAATGTTGGAATAAAATAAGGCAATAAATAAATTTAACTTCTTTTAAAAAAAGAAATTTACTTTGCTCTTATACAGCAAGGACACAATGACACTTAGACTCTCTGGAGATGCTCCCTTTCCTTTCCATGTGGAAATCCTTCTGGTTAGCAGAGCAGGATAGAGAGACTCATGGGCTTCAAAAATTCACCAATTCAGAGAAGCTTCCCACCTCCACGTTTGGGGACCTTTTTAGGCCCTTAGGTGATCAGGAAACTTTGCCAAAGGAGGCAGAAGCCAGTTAAATCTCTGGGAGAGCTTTGTTGCCTTTCAGGGAAAACTAATTTCATCCTATTTCAGGGAAATAGGGAAACCTGGTCTTTTCACAGAAACTATATAGGCTTCACCAAGCTGCCAAAGGGCCCAGGACACAAAACAAGTTAACACCTCCTGGTCTAGAGGAAATGAAATAGCTGTCCAACGCCTGGTCTACAGTGTATATTGAAAACCTTTCTTCTCACCACTCCCTTTGTGGGCAGACTGCAGACATGATCCTGACCTAAGTTTTAAGAAAAATTTCCTGTGACTCCCAGAAGATAACTAGATAAATAAAACATTTATTAAGGACTTATCATTTGTCAAGTATTGTGCTAAGCTCTGAGAATACAAATGTGAACAAACAATGTCCTGCTCTCAAGAAATGTGCATTCTTATTGAGGAAGACAACACATAAAGTAAATCTGGAAAGTGATGGGGAGAGGTACCAGTAGCATGGATTGTAAGGAAGCTCAGTCCAGGAAATGGAGGCCTGGGGCCCAGCAAGAAAAGGCGATGGAGTTCAGATAACTGGTATGGAGGAGATGGAGCTGACAGTCCAAGTGTAGGCAGCATGGCATGAATCAGTTAAGGAAGAGGGTATAAGTAACCAAACAATGTAAGAAAGAACTAGCCCTTCTCATTAGAGACCCCGCTCCCCATGGCTCCACCTAATCTAGCTTGGTTGGTGTAGAGCTGAGAGGCCCCTTAGTGGAGAGAGAAAGGGTGCGACTGTCCAGCCCTCTGAGGTCAGCAGCAATTACTGTTAAATTAGTAAATCTGAATATTGCTTCATTTCCCCGAGGTACCAGCTTCTAGTCTGAGTGGCTGCCACAGGATACCAAGTCTTCTCTAGTTGTGAAGAATTGAAAAGATGGGTGATATTCCAGATCCAATCAATGTTATCTTTATATCAAAAGATAATTATTAAGATAACAAAAAGAATGAAATATCAAATCTAATTTCTACCAGATTTAATCTCAATTTACAACAGTTTTTAGAGTAGAATACTGTAGAAAAACTTGAATCTCTTCGCCTTGAACTTTACCTTTCATAAATTACTACTTACCAAAGGGGTTACCATCCTTTGTCTTAAGGAAAAATTACTGTATGAGTAATCCCCCAATGACATACATCCCTTACATGTAAGTAGCTAACTGGTAAACATGCGTGTGCATGCACACACACACTCACACACACACACACACACACACACACACACACACACATACACACACACACACCCTCTTAGTCTTAACCTCAACCTAGTCCTAGGTAAGTCCTGGGTCTGATGCAGGACTTTTAGGGACAAGAGAGAAGAGGAGAAAAGAGTTCAAGGGAGATAGCATATTTTGTAGAGGATCTGACTACCTTCCCCTCTAGCTATCAGCCCCTAAGGTCTCCAGCAGAGTTAAGTCTCACTGCTGGCTAGAAAGACCCTGGAGAGACCACAAAAGAGTTTGGGCCACGCAGATCCAGTCAGTGAGAGGCAAATGGGATGAGCAGAGAGAGAGACTGTACTGCACCCTTATTTTGGTGAACTCCTACCATTCTTTGGGAATGCCTGCTTAGCACACAAGACTGAGGACAAAGAGTTAAGATTTCAGAACTCGTTAGGAGCAATGACAGCCCATTGGGAGTTTCAAAGGCAACACTGATGGCTTTGCTTTTTCTGTAATGGAGAGTCCATTTAATCCACATATGAATGTGTGGTCATTTCAGGGAATTAATAGGTTAAAAGGCCACTAGAATATCAGTATCATATAGCAATCATAAGTCAAATAAACTGCGAATTATTGTTGGGGATGTATCTTGGCGAGGGCGATAAAAAGAAGGCTAGAAGATATGGGACCTCAGGAAACAAAATTACTTGAACAGTGACTCTTGACATAGCCTGAGAGGTCAGCCAGTCAGTCAATGAACATTTATTAAGGGGCGACTAAGGGTCAGGCGTGTGCTTAGCGCGCAGTACAAAGAAACGCACAAGACCTGCCCTCAAGGTGCTCACAATCTAAGAGGGGTAACAGTGTGCGAGCCACTCTGTGTAAGGTAAATATGTCGATTGTTGTCCTTTGTTCTCGTAGGGGACCAGAACGACATCACCATGAGTCAAGTTACAGTATGACCAGTTGCGGCTGGTCAGACCCCTGCAAGCTCAGGATGTTCTACCCCAGGTCGGGCACAAACAGTCCATGGGGGCATGTGGGGTGGGTTCTCTAAATCTGCACTCACACCAGAGGTGCTCGTTTCCCAAAACATACCCTACACCCCACGCATAAGGTGAATAAGAAATGATCAACAGAGCGAAGGTACTAGAATTAAGGAGGAATGGGAAAGGCTTCCTGTAGAAAGTAAAATTTTAGCTGGCACTTTAGGGAAGCCCAGTGGCAGAGATGAGGAGGGAGAATGTTATGTGCGTGGAGGACAGACAATGAAAATGCCTAGACCTGAGAGATGGAGTGTCTTGATTGAGGAGGATCCAGTGTCATTAGGCCAAAGAGTATGGGGATGGGAGTGGTATAAAGTATTGGAAGACTGGAGAGGTGGGTGGACCATTCTAAGACGGGCCTTGAACGCCAAACAGAAGTCCTTTGCGTTAGAGGAAACCAGAAAATCTTAAGCTTAGGGGATCGTCTGATGTCTGTGCTATTACCCTGAGAAGGTACTTCAGCCCCACATCACCTAGGAAGCATACACTGTATGCTTGCACCTGTATGTGGATACGTGTGGTTTTCTGTCCTTTATATAACTGCCTTTATGATTCCTTGTGACAAAGAAAAGCAGGTCCTCTGGTGGATGGAAGCCACTCCCCCGAATTGTATATGTGTAACTTCTCAGCAGCAACAGGGTTCAGGAAAAGTATAACTTTTCCCAGCTAGAAGGAGGGACTGAAGGGTCACAGGAAGTGGAAGCTGGTGGTACAGAGAAGCCCAGGAAATTTTGAGCATTGCAGAGAGGATAAGACTCTCCTCATTGGTAGAGACTGACTGCTCAATGCTCCCCTCCTGAGTGAGAAGCAGAGCTGGTGAAAGCTCGACAGAAGAGAGATGCTAGGTTTCTGGATTCAACTTCCAGAAAGAAAACATGAGGTTACACGCTTTCTTCAGGTCCCTGAAGGGAAAGAAAAACTGGGAAGTAGCTGACATGTAGAGAGCATGGTCATATCCCTATCCCCATTGTACTACACTTCAGGGAATGTCCCCTTTGATGAGATCTGAGATTCTCTCTCTTGGGCAAGCTGAATTATCTTGCTCTAGGAGAGCTAGCTTACTCTGTATCGTCTGGGATATTCTCACCTGTATACCTTCTTTGATTTTTGCCTTGCTATCAACTTGGATGAATGAGTTTATTCTTCATTCATTATGAGTGTTCATTGTGGCATTTGGTAGGAAGGGAGCCAAGTCTTAGATATATAGCTTGGGGCACTCCTCTGTTAAAGATAGTGGTCAGGAGCACAGCCTGAACCTGAAAAGTGTTTTCTAATGAGTAATACTTAAGAGAATAGACATATAATTCCAGTCTGATATTCCCCTTCTCTGAAGAGCAGAGCAGGCAGCCTCTGGCCCCAAACTGCTTCCCCTCCTGGCAGGAAGACTTGGAAAATGGGCTGAGGGGGAGGAGACCTTAGAGATATCCATTCTTGCTTCCCTTCCAGGGAGAGACACATGTGGATCCACATAACCTACACGGACCTGGCCGCACACAGTCTACCACACATCCTACGCGGATGACTTTGCTAACTCAAACTCAATCCAAATCGTGGCCTGTTGGAATTTGGTTCACGCATACTTCCACAAGACATTTTGTCTCCAGACAAGACAAGATGAATTTACTGCATCATGTGTGTGTTGGATAGAGGAGTAGGCCACACAACAGGGAGGAGCAAAAGGGAACCAGCCAAGACTGAACCTTTCTCTCTCTCTCTCTCGCTGTGTCTCTCTCTGTCTCCCTTTTTCTGTCTCTGTCTCTGTCTCTCTGGATACACAAAGAAGATGTTCATACGTACAGGCATACCTCATTTTATTGGGCTTCACAGATACTGTGTTTCTTACAAATTGAAGATTTGTGGCAGTGTTGTGTTGAGCAAGGCTATCGGCACCATTTTTCCTACAGCGTGTACTCACATTGTGTCTCTGTCACATTTTGGCAATTCTCACAAAATTTAAATGTTTTCCTTATTATTATTTCCGTTATAGTGATCTGTGATCAGTGACATTTGATGTTACTTTTGTAATTATTTGGGGGCATCACAAATTGCACCCAGGTAAGACAATGAACTTAATAAATGTTGCATGTTCCCCCATTTCTCTCCCTCTCTTCAGTTCTCCCTATTTCCTGAGACACAACAGTATTGAAGTTGGGCCTATTAATAACCCTACAATGGACTCTAAGGATTCAAGTGAGAGAAAGATTCAATTCTACATGGCAAATTTCATTCTTGTCTTATTTTAATAAATTGCCCCAGCCACCCAACTTTCAGTAACAACCCACCCTGACTGGTCAGCAGCCATTAATCTCAAGGCACCACCTGCCACCAGCAACAAGATTACCACTTGCTGAAGGCTCAGGTGATGGTTAACATTTTTTAGCAATAAAGTATTTTTAATCAAGGTATATACATTTTTAGACATAATACTTAATAGTCTACGATACAGTATAAACGTAACTTGTATGTGCTAGGAAACCGTAAAATCTGTGTGACTTGCTTTACTGTGCCATTTGCTTTATTGCAGTGGTCTAGAAATAAATCCACAGTATCTCCAAGGTTTGCCCATACAGTAGTTCACACTAATTGACCAATCAATAAGCATTTATTAAGCTCCTTTTCCATCTCAAGCAAAGTTCTAGGTATTGGGAATATAAAGACAAAAACGAGATAGTCTCTGTTCTCAAGTTTAGGGTCTATTAGTGAAGACAGCGTATATGTATATGGGCATATATAGAATAAATAACATGAAATAAATGTATCCAGACATTGGGGGTAGAACACATGGGGAAAGAATGGCTTTGACTCCCAAGGAATTGTGGGAAATACTGAGAAATAAACTATGAGTGAGTCTATCCAAAAATATGAACTTAAACCTTGTGCTAGGATATGGTGGGATGAAGAATGGTATCCCTAGGGATCCAAAGTCCAAGGCAGTGAGAGCTGCTCCAGGTGACCAGACCTACTACCTAGCAAAGTCACTTGTCTCTCTTCCAGTTGTCCCAGTGTGTTAGCTTTTGTTCTAAGTCTATTACTTTCAGTTAATAGCCTATTTATCCACTATGAAATCTTGTTGGCCAGAAGAAATGTTGAGTTGTGTGTCTGTTACTTTCAATTAGGGATGGGATAAGGAAGAAAGCATTTTACTCTAGGGGCATGAAAGGTTTGGTCAACTGGAGTTGATCTGGTGGCTTGGAGCTGTTAGAACAAAGGAGACACATGTTTCTAGACCATAAAGATCTAGCATATGAACTCAAGATTCAGATAGCCCTAGAAATAAAGCACAAATCAGGGAAGCTTGGATAAACACACTTTTGTATTCAAACTGGCAGATGTCATTCTTGATAGGCCATATTCCTTCCCCTGTGAGAGAAGAGAACTCAAGGAAAGTCATACTTACCCGTGGGAAAGAGTTTATTTCCTCTCTTAATCTGGCAGATTATTGTCTATTCGGTGCCAGTACCTGCTGCCAATCCATAAAAGCTATGTTTGCACAGAAAGCTTGTAAGGTATAAAGCCTGGGAAAGCTTACTTTCATTTTCAAACCTGTGGTCAGCATTTTGTGAAGCTGGGTTCGAAAGAAAGATCCATCTCTCCTGAGAGAAAAGAAATTAAAGAAAGTTATACCTAAATCAAGGAGGGAGTTTCCCCACCCTCCATTACCCAGCTGCACCCCAGACACGCACACGCACACACACACCTAGCAAATTAGATTAACCTGTCTTCCTTACTAGTGTAAGATTTAAAGTAGTTTAGGGAAATAATGGCAGGTTGGTTAGTTGCTTGATGAGTTGTTTGGCTGGTTGAGAGAGGGTATGAACAATTGATGAGACAGGAAAGTCTTTGTGAAGAGAAGATAGTGCTTGAGCAAGAGTAAGGAATAAATCCATTCCAAAAATGGGGAGCAAACTGTGCAAAGGAGCAGAGATGAGAGAGAGACAGAGAGAGACAGAGAGAGAGAGACAGACAGACAGACAGAGACAGAGAGACAGAGAGAGAGAGACAGCGAGAGACATATGTGAAAAACAGCAAAAAAAATCAACTTGTTTAGACTGTAGAATACAGGAAAGAAGGTAATACATAATATGGTTAGAGAGGCAGGTAGAAGCTAAGCTGTGAAGGGGTACAGAGCCAAAGTTTACTTTTTTATCTCATAGGTAATAGGGAGCCACTAGAGTTAATTAGGTAGAGTAGTGACCTGGTCCGACTTGTGCTTCAGAAGCTCATAAAAAGAATACTTAGCAAGGATGTAACACCCCGTTAGCCAGTAAACGAGCACTTATTAAATATTTACTACCTGCCAGGCCCTCGACTAAGCACTGGAGAGACAAAGAAAGATGAAAAACTTTCAGGCTTTCAGAACGAAGCCATTACCAAAATGGCAGGGGTTGGACAGTCCTCGATCTGCCCGTGTCCAGCACGAAGCATTGTTGCTCAAAATCTAGAACCATATGGTCTCCCTAACTAAGGACAAGTGAATCCTGCCTGCCTGGGCTTCTTATGCCCATGTGGCTCTCACTCTGTCCCTAACTAGCAAACTGACCTTCTTACTATATCTTAGGGCAAGAGCACTGCCCCTGATAACCAAAGTTTCATCATCATTTCCCTAACTGCCAAGACTGGGTATCTCACTTCCCAGTAGCTATATCTATGATGTATCAATGGCACTCTAGGAAGCAGGAAGGCTCTCTGGGCTAGCAGTTTCTTGGATCTAATCTCCAGAAAGACTTACCCAATAAGAGCCACTGTTGAGCATAGCTCTGGCTGACCTTAGCTCAGAGTTGGCTGACCCTTGAGATCCCTGCCCCCTCAGAGAAGTCCGTACACCCTGGGGAAACATTCCAAATGCCGGATCTTATTTTCTCTCAGATGGTTCACACACCTTTACAGAAAGGGCATGAGGGGATACAGGGTAATATTGTTAGGATGTGGCTTCCTTTCTACTGGCATGATAAAGGTGAGACTGTCACTAGATAATATGGTGAATGTATATTTACCTGGAAGAAAGGGGATCCCTTAGCTGACTGCATAGTAAGCATCAGTTCCTTGATGAAAGTGAAGAAGGATCTTTATCCAATAACTGTGAAAGAAGGAGCAGCCCCCCAGCAAAGGCCTCTGAAGGTACAGAATTTTCTATTTATATTCTCAGTGGGGTTTCTAGGGAAGAAGATGTCCTGTCTAGTAGGCCAGGGATACTGCTAATAAGGTACAGGGCAAGTGTTGATAGCAACCTTAACACCAGGACAGGCTGCATGCAAGAGGGAGGTGACCGCTTAGTTATTTTACTTCATATGGGCCTGAGTCATGATGAAGAATTGATTGTACGGGAAATGTCACCATCTGTGCTCCAGAGCTGGTGTCATTTGGGCTGTTAACTGAACAGCTTTATATCAGGAGACTCACTATGAACCGCAAGGGTCTATTAGCACCTATTACCCACCACAGGTCATTCAGATCCAGCACATGGAGAACAGAGGCTAAGACAGCAATTTCTGGTCTTCGTTCTCTTCCTCATTTGGTCACTCATTTTTGAGATTCTCTCTCTCTCTCTCTCTCTCTCCCTCTCTCTCCCTCCTTCCCTCCCTTCCTCCCTCTCTCTCTTTTTCTCTCTCCCTCTCCCTCCCTTCCTCTCTCCCCCCTCTCCTCTCTCTCTCCTCTCTCTCTCTCTCTCTCTCCCCCTCTCCTCCCTCTCTCTCTCCCTCTCTCCCTTTCTCTCTCCTCTCTCTCTCTTCCCCCCTTTTTTTCCTTCAGAACAGCCTATGCCAGGCTTCTCACACAGAATTTTTGTGACTGCTCAGTTGCATCCAGCTCTTTGTGACCCTATAGACAACAGCACACCAATAATGTCAATGGGATTTTCTTGGCAAGGATACCAGAGTGGTTTGCCATTTCATTCTCCAGTGGATTAAGGCAAACAGAGGTTAAGTGACTTGCCCAAAAGCACATAACTGAGGCCCAATGTTGTACAAACATCTGCATGTAGGACGTTGTACAAAATCAGTCACTAACACAGAGTCATTCTGTAATGACGCCATGTTTTAACCTAGCTTGACTTTAGCTATCTGCAGCCAGCATGCAGGAGAGAGTGGGTCCTGAGCACTAATCTCCTCTCCTTATGATGCTGTAATGGGGGAGAGCTGAGGCAGCACTAATCCCATGTCCTCATAATATGTATACAATCAAAAATGCTTTTGCCCTTATATAGAAGTTGCTTCCTCCTGTCTACAAAGCATAGTGCAGGTTGCTGCCTTTCTCCACGGGAGTTGTTTCTCAGATGATGTCTGTGAGGTCTGGACTAGAAGCCAGACTTATGGTTTGAGGGATGCTGCTACTCCCAGAGCTCCTGCGCCTATCTGCTGTGCTATTATGGTCACTATGACAATAGCCTCCGTATTAGTCTTTCTGTTCCCTTTCTCTTCCTTCTCGAACCTGTACTTCCCATAGCTGTCAAAAGAATTTTTCTAAAGCACAAGGCTCCCCATGACACCCTCCCCTCACAAACCTTCAGGTTCTCCTTATTATGTATGGAATAAAATATAAATTCCTTAGCCTGGCACTTAAGATTCTCCACACTCAGACTCCAATCTACCTTTCTAGCATTGTTTTATGCTATCATCTCTCAACAATAACCAAACCAAACCAAATTCACCAAACACTCTATGTGTTGACTCCATGAATTCACTCGAGCTGTCCCTCGTGCCTACAACGTACTCCCAGCATAATGCTACTTTGTAGAATCCTTGTCTTCTTTTAAAATCCAGATCAGGTACCATTTCTTCCATGAAATCTTTCCTAATCTGTGCTGTTCTTAGTGATCTTCCCCTCATCAAATTTCCATTGTACTATTCCTGTGTGAGAATATGGAAATGCACTCTCCACAAACCTCCTTCCATCACCCCCATCCCCAGTTATCTCTTTTAAAAGCATTAAGAAAGGGATTTTTTGCCCAGAATCTTAGACTAAAGCCTTTGGACTACTCTTGTTGAGAAACCTTATCAGTCTTTAACTATCAATTCTGAAACAATATCCTTCATCGAAATCCTTTTGCTTTATTCTTTTCAAAAGACTAGCCAATTTCCAATCCACGGTAGGCCCCTCTGTTCTGATCGTTCTGGTGAGGACTTCTCTTTAAAGTAATTAGGTTAATGGTAACTGAAAGAGAATGAAAAAACCTTTGTTAACTTTAATTAATGGAAGTGTCATTTGAGTTTTTCTTTAGCCAGGTAGAGAGGGATTGAATGGTTTTAAGGAGATGATTTGACAGGATGTGCTAACCTTTTAAGCTGAGTCTGTGAGGTAAAGGTTGAATCTCTTTTTAGTTTTAAATGAAATTTTCACTGTTGTTTGAAAATGTTATAAATTATAACTCCAAAATCTTTTAGTGAGATTTTCAATCATAAGGTAATTCGTTCTATCTTTGGTCCTCTTTATCTTTCTAAGCAGAAATCTATAGAATTAGTTTAATTTAATTGAATAAAAATTGTTTTTGGTAGACTTGGGTCCAAGAAGCAGAGTCCAGAATATTCTTCTCCGCTTATCTGCATAATACTGTAACTCCCGAGTAGAAAGCAGGTTAGGGATTGTTTTGTCTTTATATTTCCAGCACCTAGTACCAGTAGGCACTTAATATTTATTAAATTCATTTGAACGTCAAAGACTGTTTCCATTTTTCAGGTTCTTTAAGAGATAATCTGCTTCCAATTTCAACTTGTTGTAGGAATCCCTTCTGCAACATTCCTGTTGTAGACTCTAGTCTCTGAACACTTCTAGTGATCAGAGCTCATCATTCACTCCGACATCTTGTTCCAGTCTCGACTAAACATTTTCATTACACCATTTTATCTCTATTCCTATTGGATAATTGGAACTGGGGAACTGCAGAAAACAGTCCAATAGGGGTTACAGTGTGAGCCCTCTATAAGCTAACTGGACAGAATTTTAGAATGTGCTGACATCAGCTTCCACACTGTTCAATTCACTTAAATTTGACAAGTACTCATTAAACATCCATGCTTGGCACTGGGGATAGAAAGATAAAATGTAAAAAAATAAAATCAAATCAAAAAGCCCCTATCATGGGCTTCCTACTTAGGAGAAACAACACATCCACAGATAACTAAATGTGAGATAATTTAAGGAAGAGAACAGTTGAATCTAGGAGGAGAAGGTGAGACTTTTACACAGCAGGCGGCAGTAGCCTTGAAGGAAGCTGAGGCTGCTCCTATATGGAATGTTCCGGGCATGGGCAAAGCAAGGATAGAGGAGGCAGAACGGGGAGTTTCAGGGAACAGCTTTCCCAGTGAGGCAATGGAGGCAACTGTGAGTGAGAAAAGCAACAGCTCCTCAGTCTGATACTCATCACCTTCTACATGCCAGCTGTCTACAACCTAATTTTCTGACCATATTTCCCTTCACTCCCCTATGCATGTCGTCTCCAAGCCCAGTCTTATCGCCATCCTCTAAATGCCATTTCTTTCTCACTTCTGTACCTTTGTTTACACTGTTCCTCTCACCTGAAATGCCCTCTGTCCCCCTCCCTGCCTACCTGTTTGTCCTCCAAAGCCCAGCTGCAATCTCATCTTAGTCATGAAATGTTTCCAGACCAACCACGTCCGTGACGATCTCTCTTTCCATTGACTTCTGTCCTGCTTCTTATCTCTAGCACTCATTTGGTTCTATAATTGATGGTCTGGCATTATCAATTACATGATTTATGTTTGTGTGCCTTGTCTCCCTAATCAGACTGTAAACTTCCTGAGGACTCTGTCCTTCATATCACCAGATATATTCATATAATTCAATTCAGCCACATGGGAATCACTGTGATAAATGCTAGAGATAAAAGATACAAGCAGACACAGTTCCTACCTTTGTTAAACTTATAATCCACTGAGGACATAACACATGTACACAATGTTTTCCATTAATTCTAGCATGTTCTTGGCTTATTCTTCATACATTGTCTTGCCTAGAATCACATCTCTGACAGATAAGTATCAAATTGGGGCATTCTTTTCTGAAAGATTTCTGGCTTTGCCTTTGCAGACTGCAGTGTTGAAAGAGACAGATGCCTCCTTCACCTGCACATTGGGAGGAAGGAGCTGATTTCCAAATACCTAAGCTTTTTGGCAGGCTGCTCTCTTTAGTGGGTTATCACAGGTCAGATTGTGATCAGTGCATCAGAGAGATTAGATAAAGTGAGTTCAGAGATAAGGTAGGAAAAACAGCTTCGAGTTGGAAGTATTAGGGTAAGTTTCATGCAGGAATCAGCATCTGAGGTTCATGTTAAAGAAAGAGAAGGAACATGATTAATTGATCATCCATTTGTTCCTTTTACACCATTGATTTTTCCTTTGGTAAAATGTAACATGTATTCTGCTCACACTGAAATTCACTTTTCTTAGGATTCAGTTTTTGGAGATATTTTCAAGTATATAATTTGCCTCATTGTAAGACAAATAAACACAGCACACAGGAGCACTGCTAACACAGGTTCACTCTTAATCTGGTCTGACAGGAAAGACACTAAGAATGGGTTAACAATCTTACTTTAGTCTAGTTTTCTCAGAAGATGATTGCTGATAATGGGAGGACAAACTCCTGCAGTGTTCCCTAATCACCCTTCTCACAGGGGCCAATGAGAAGGGAGGGGGCAACTACCCCAATGTCTCCATGGGGCCAATTGAGACAGGCACAACTTGTGCATCCCCTAAATCCCTGCAAGCCTTGATGGGGGCCAGTTGAGACAAACACAGATTCCCCCCAAGCCTTGATGGAGGCTGATCAAGGCAAGCACAGCTTCTGTGCGCTCAACTCTAAGTTTCCCCTAAGGTTCCCCATTCACTGACCAATGACCACCTGCTTTACAGGGGCAACAGACACAGAAGGCACATTGCCAGCAATAGCCCCCATCCCTGTATCTCAGTGAATGTTTATATTATTTATCATTATATAATGCTACACAAGCATGATGGGGATGTTTTGAACCATAGTTATGGGAACTCACATCTAGTATTCGGGAATGAGAGATAGTTATGGCTATGGATCCTGGGAAACTGAACTCTAAGAAATAATAACCAAAATCCACTTTACACACATTGAAATCCACCTTACTTACATTCAGTTGACATATCTCATGTCTTATACCCACCCAATTCTATTGGAAAATTCTAAAATTAACTAAATGAACTTTTCTCCATATTAACAGACCAGGAAGAGAATGTGCATTGGAATAGCAATATATTTAACTGAAACTGAAACACATAGTAAAATAATAGAGAAACAACTTATGCATACGTCTAAGTGATTTTTTTCCTCCTCCTTTCCTCTCTAAAGTGTTTGGGAAGCTATTTTCCAAAAATCATGCTCCAGTGGAGTGAGAAGAGTTTTGTCCTTCAACACAGATAGCTTTACCATTGAGGCTTGAAAAATACAGCTCAGTGCCTTTTCCTACTCTTGAGTTCCACATTTCCACAAAGTTTTCGACTTGAATGGTTCTGAGTGAGAGAGGTAAAAACTTCTCAGCCTATACCCTAAAATCTAGTAAGGTTTTTTGTGGGAACAGGCCTGAGTTTCGGTGTCATCCTTTCCCCCTTCCCTTGCCATCCATCAGCATTAAGCCCTTTAGGACTCTCTTAGGACCTTTCCCCTGTCTTCACTTTAGTGTTTGCCAAATAAGGACGCATACACTTAGATTGGCTATACCCTATTTCCTTATTCTTTGTAAGCCCGCCTCCCAACCACTGAGGGATAGGAGTGGGCTTCTTTGTTCCTTGTCATTGGAGAAGATTTTGTGCTCAGATTGTAAGCCCATCTCCCAGCCAATAAGAAGAGCAAGGGCTAGTGGTGGGGAGTGGCTTGGCTGCATTAGGGTATAAAGCCTTGCTTTGTCTTCTATAACACGCCTCATTCCACTGGTCTGCACAGGTGGAAGGGATGCCATTTTCTCAAGAGAACTGAATAAAAATTTCCTGTTCTTACCTGGAAATACCTCTGGCCTTTAATTTTTGCGTAGGGGATTTTTGGGGTCCCTGCACCCCACACAGTTCCAAGCATTTCTTAGTCAGCTCAAGGTCACTGGGGCCATCTCCAGTTGTCTTGATCTATATCTGGCCACTGGACCCAGATGACTCTGAAGGAGAAAGTGAGGCTGGTGAATTTGCAAAACCTTTCTCACTTAAATCCAATTCACTTGCAAGTCATTGCAACATCATCTTCCTGATGTCATGGTCCTCACACACACACACACACACACACACACACACAGCAGCGTCATCACAGGGCTACCAGATCAATTACTTTCCCTTGTAGTGATGGACCCTAGTAACAGTTACCATGCTTTCTCATCTCCAGCTATTAATGTTTCATGACAAAAATCATGCCGTCCCTAAGTATAGAGGCTCAAAAAAAATGTGAAGAGTTGAGAATTTTTCAAAAAAATTAATCCTATTCTAAGGCTAAATGTGTTAAGAAGTATAAGTTTTTTCCTATTTGTTTCCTTTTAAATGTACCTGTATTACATACACAAACTGATTGTGAAAAAACATTACTGTCTCATTTGGTTTGCTAAATCCGAGGTAGACTGCATTGTAGCTTATGTGGAGAGACAGCAAAATGTGAGCAATTTTACCTGAGCCAGAACTGCATGTTGGGTGGTTTAAAATGTGAAATGGAAGACCAGAACGTTCCCATTTCTCAACTCATGAACAACAGATTGGCAATTGAGTCTCTGAATAAGAAGAGTTAAGATTCAAGTGAAACTGTTGAGCTCTCATTCCTTCTCTACACTCATCGTCAAGTGACCTGAAAAGCCATTTTTTAATGTTATACAACATAAAAACTGGACAGGAATTTATTGCCTTGCTAGCATTTGGTCTGTACTACAATGGGAAATTTAGACATATTATTATAATGTATTTTCTCAATGATGAGAAGCAACGTGGTACAGTGGAGAGAAAGCTATCCTTGGGATCAGGAAGCCTGATTCGAGTCCTGCTTCCAGCACATCTTGGCTCTACGACCCTGGGCAAATGAACGAACCTTTCAGTGGCTGAGGCAGTCAAAACTATGAGTTGCAGAGAAGGTGCTGAACCGTGTTGGTAAAGGAAATTCCTTCCTGAAAGTTTCCCAGGTTGATAAAATCAAACATCTAGTCCCGATCCCTGTTCTCAAGGATGTGTTTCCAAAAGAATGAGTTTCTAGAAAACTATATAAACAGAAAGTTTTCTGTGGAATTAGCAACTTCTTCAGTAAAGATTTAACAATGTCACTTTATAATTAGAAAACTGTTATCCTAGAGGGAAAGCATGAAAATAAAGTTGACTTTCTAGTCAGGCTTCAGCTTGTGTCTAGATTGTGTTTCTGTCATCTGTTTATAATTGGAATATTTCCCCTCATATTTACAATACTGTATTATATATATAGACCAACACAAGACACTATGAAAACCACAGTGTAATCAAAACATATACTAATAGATTATAGAACCAAACCACCATGTATGACAATGGTTCAAAGGGAAAATAAATTGGCAATTTAATCTGAGATTCTAGGAAGACACTTTATGGCTAGTTTTTCTCTCTGCCAAAAATGCTGCAGGCCAGGGCTGACCAGGCCAGTTTCCTGGTAGTTTAGATCTAAGATTGGAATGAAATGGCATATTCATAGTCCATCTAACAATTAACAAAGGGAGATTTACTTAACCAGAGGAGGGGAAGTATATTACGACATTTTATACCCTGAGATGAACAGAAAGTCATAATAATATGGCCTAAGGGCATAAGGAAACTTCATCATCAGGTAGTTAATTTGAGCCTTAGCTCACTGGGCCAATTTTGGGGACAGTTTCCTCGGTTTTTAGGAGAAGTTGCCTTACATAGTGGGGGTGGAGAGATGTGATAGAAGGGAAGAAAGCTAGTTTATCACACTGTTAAAAGAAATCTTTATTAGGCCTCACCCTGGCACACCAAAGCGTTGTGGTGAGAGTACATTTTAGGCTTGAGGGACAGCTTGAGTGAATTCATGGAATCAAGATATAGAGTATCTGTCAAATTTGGGTGTTATTAGTAAAGTTTGGCTATTCTTGAGAGAGGATAGTATAAAACAGTGCTAGAAAGGTAGACTAGAGCCTGAGTGTGGAGAACCTTAAGTGCCAGGCTAAGGAATTTATATTTTATTCCATACATAATAAGGAGAACCTGAAGGTTTGTGAGGGGAGGGTGTCATGGGGAGCCTTGTGCTTTAGAAAAATTCTTTTGACAGCTATGGGAAGTACAGGTTCAAGAAGGAAGAGAAAGGGAACAGGAAGACTAATACGGAGACTACCGTCATAATGACCGTAATAGCACAGCAGATAGGCACGGGAGCTCTGGGAGTAGCAGCATCCCTCAAACCATAAGTCTGGCTTCTAGTCCAGACCTCACAGACATCATCTGAGAAGCAAGCCCTATGGATAAAGGGCCAGCTATCCCCAACAATTGGCAACCAACTGTCATATGAAGCCAGCAAACCAACCTAATTGAAGCGGGAAGGCATCCTGAAGGAGTTACAGGAGGCAAGAAATGCCAGGCAAGTCAAACCACCTTGGCTCCATTTTCCCTTAAACCCTGATGGAGATAGTTCAGGACCCTGAGCCCAAGAGCCGTGGGAATAACAGTGCCCTTCACACACCAGACCTTTTCCAGTCCAGCTCTCCAAATCTTCATTAAGGGAAGCAACTTGTGAGGAGAGGATTATCTTCCCCATCAGCTAAACACAGAGTAGGTATGCCAGCCTAGCTGAAGCCACAAGGCCCTCTGATGTGCTAGCATGGCAACCAAGCATGGGTGGAGCCTAGAGAGAGAAAGAGAGATATGAAAGATAAGGTGGAGGTATAGGTCAGTTTTGGCAATGCGCTGTACCTGGTGAGGGAGGGTAGGAAGAGTCAAAGTTTCCAAAGCCTGGTCAGCTAGAGATGCTTGGAGCAGGGGCAGGATTCAAAGGGGATCCTATTTTGAATATATTGAGTTGGAGGTACCTCCGTGACAACCAAGGAGATATGATCAGCAGGTAGTTGATGATGTAATATTAGAGTTCAGGAAGAAGACTAGGGCTAGATATATTGATCTGAGAGATATCTGAGTAAAGATGATGATGGAATTCATGGGAGAAGATGAGAAAACTAACAGAAAGAGCGTAGAAAAAGAAAAGACCCAATTTGGATGCCACTGAACAGAACTCTGGGGCGCCCACATGCTATAGAATCACAGATTCACAGATTTAAAGCCGGAAGGAACCTTCAAGGTCAGCTAGCCAAACTTCTTCATTTTAGAGGTGAGGAAACTAAGGCACAGAAAGATGGTGACTTGTGCAAAGTCACAATGACAGTAAGTGGCAGAACAGCAATTCAAACCCAAGTATTTTAGCTATGAATACAGAGTCTTCCCACTGTGCCCTACAAGATGGATTATGATCTAGCAAAAGAGAAGGAAAATGATTTTTAAAAGGAAGGAATACAACTATAAGACTCTCTTTTCAAAAAGAAAGACAAACTAATTGGATGAAGAACTGGTTGAACTACACCAGAAGTGGGGAACCTGTGGCCCTCTAGGTCCTCAAGTGCAGCCCTTTGACTGAATTCAAACTTCACAGAACAAATCCCCTTAATAAAAGGATTTATATTAGGGCAGCTAGGTGGCACAGTGAATAGAGCACCAGCCCTGGAATCAGGAGGACCTGGATTCAAATCCAGCCTCACACACTTAACACTTACTAGCCGTGTGACCTTGGGCAAATCGCTTAACCCAATTGCCCTCCAAAAAGCAAAAAAAATAAAATAAAATAAAAGGATTTATTCTATAAAACTTGAACTCAGTCAAAAGGCTACACTCAAGGACCTAGAAAGCCACATATGACCTCAAGGCCACAGGTTCCCCATCCCTATCAATATAATAAAAAATTATACTCTCCAAATGAATTTATAGATTTAATGCTATGCCAGTAGGTAAACAAGACCCAGAAGTAACTAATATTAAAAAAAGAAAAAAAGAACAAAAGAACCCAAGGTTACCAATTACTAGGATAAATGTTCCTGTTTGACAAAAATTTATAACTGGAAAGCAGAATGGCAGAAATCAGGTTTATAGCAATATCTCATACTTTACTTATCTGCAAATGGATACATGTCCTAAGTAAAACCCTACCTTAGAAAAAAAGAATAGAAAAAGCCAAATATGGACTCCCTAGGAAAAAATCCCTAGGGTCAGATGGATTAACAAATCAATTCTACCAAACATTTAAAGAACAATGAATTCCAATGCCATTTAAACTATTTGAAAAGTAAAAGAATCTTACCAAATTCTTTCCATGACACAAATATAGCTTTGATACCTAAATCAGAAAGCAACAACAGAGGAAGAACACTATAGACAAAATTCCCTGGTGAATATTGATGCAAAAATTTTAAATAAATTACTAGCAAAGAGATTACAGCTCTGTATCACAATGATCATACCCAGAGCAAATTTGAACCAGAAGTGGTTTAATGTTTGTTGGTTCAATATTAGAGAAACTATTGGAATAATTTATAATGTCAATAGTAAAAACAACAAAAATCATGTGATTATCACGATAGAGTCAGAAAAACCATTTGACAAACCACAATACCCACTCCTATTAAAAAACACCAGAAAGCACAGGAATAAATGGAGCTTTTCCTAAAATGAAAAGCAGTATCTTTGAAAAAAAATACAAGCTTTATCTTAATGGAAATTAACTAGAAGTCTGCTCAGTAAGATTAAAGGTAAAGCAAGGATTCCTATTATCCCCATTATTATTGAATATTATACCAGAAATACTAGCTAGAGCAACATAACAAGAAAAAAGTGGAAGGGAGAGGCACAGGCAATGAGGGAGGATATGATGGCATACTTAAAGAATCCCAGAAGATCAACCAAAAAACTCATTGGAACAATGAACAACTTTAGTAAAGTGGCAGGATGTAAAATGAACCCACATAAATCATCAGTACTTCTGAGTACTACCAATGAAACACAGCAGGGAGAGAGAGAAAGAAAAATCCCATTTAAAATAACTGCAAACAATATAAAATACATGGGAGTCTAGATGCTAAGACAAACCCAGAAACGATGTCAACCTGACTCTAAAACATTTTCACACAAATGCAGATCTAAACAACTAGGGAGATTTCATTGCTTATGGGTAGGCCTTGCCAGTATAATAAAAATGATAATTCTACCTAAATTAACTTACTCATTTAGTGCCTTGCCAATTAAACTGCCAAAGAATTACTTTCTAGATCTAGAAAAAATAGTAAAATGCAACTGGAAGAACAAAGGTGAAGAATATAAGGGGAATCAATGAAAAAATTGGGAAGGAAGGCGGTCTCGCAGTACCAGAATTCGAGCCAAATTACAAAGCAGAAATCATCATAACAACATGGAAGTGGGTAGGAAATAGGATGATGGATCATTGGAGTGAATCAGATACACCACTGTTGTTCAGTCATTTAGTCATGTCACCCCTCTTTGTGGGTTTTTCTTGATCAGCTGAGCAGCACTGACTGAGTGCTGTGAGTTCAAATCTGACCTCAGACACAAGCTGCACAACACTGGGCAAGTCACTTGACCGTGTTTGCCTCAGTTTCCTCATCTCTAAAATGAGTTGGATAAGGAACTGGCAAGCTACCTCAGTATCTTTGCCGAGAAAACCCAAAAGGAGTCACAAAGAGCTGGATGTGACTGAAAAATGGTTAAATGTGTACTCAGGGCACAGCAGTAAATGACCTTAAGAATCTGGAGTTTGATAAACCCGAAGATCCAAGCTGTGGGGGCAAGAGCTCACCATTTGACAAAATTTGGTGAGAAAACTGAACAACAGTTTGGCAGGAGGTAGGCACAGTCGAGCATCTCGCACTGTGTACCAAGATAAGGTCAAAATGGGTACATGAATTAGACAAAAAGGATGATATCGTTAGCAAATTGGAGAATTATGGAAAATTTTACCTGTCAGAACTATGTATAAAGGAAGATTCTATGGCCAAATGAGAGAGGGAGAATCACTGACAGTGTAATTTTGGTTATGTGAAATTAAAAAGGTTTTACAGAAACAAAATTAGATGGAAAGCAGGAAATTGGGATAAACTTTTTACAGCAAGTTTCTCTGATAAAGAGCTCGTTTCTCAAATATATAGAGAACTGAGTCAAATTTATAAAAATAAGACCTATTCCCCAACTGATAATTGATCAAAGGGTATGAACAGGCAATTTTCAGAAGAAATAAAAGCTATCTATATTCATATCAAAAAATGCTCTAAATCACTGTTAGTTAAAGAAATGCAAACTAAAACAGCTCTGAGGCACCCCCTCACACCTATGGATTGGCTAATGTGAGAGAAAAAGAAAATGAAAAATCCTGGGTGGAATGTGGAAAAGCAGGGACACTAATGCACTATTGGTGGAGTTGTGAACTAGTCAACCATTCTAGAGAATAATTTGCAGCAGTGCCCAAAGAGCTATAAAACTGTGTATACTCTTTGAGCCAGCAATACTACTACTAAGTCTGTATCCCAAAGAGATCAAAGAAAAAGGAAAAGGATCTATACTTATGAAAAATGCTTATAGCATCACTTTTTGTGGTAGCAAAGAAAAAAGGAAATTGAAGGGATGTCCATTAATTAGGGAATGACTAAACAAATTGTGGTATACGATTGTGACGGAATACTATTGTGCTATAAGAAATGATGAGGGAGATGGTTTCAGATAAATCTGGGAAGATATATATGAACTGATGCGAAGTGAAGTGAGCAGAACCAGGAGAATATTGTGCACTGTTACAGTAATATTTTAACAACGATCAACTGTGAAAGACTTGGCTACTTTCATCAAGACAATGATTCAAGACAGTTTCAAAGGACCCACAGTGAAAATGCTATCTACCCTCAGAGAGAGCGCTGATGAACCCGGAATGCAAATTAAATACCATTTTTCTACTTCCTTTATTTTTCTTGCTTTTTTGCAACATGACCAATATGGAAATATGTTTTGCATGATTTCACATGTAGAATTGATATATTGCTTGCCTTCATGGGAGGAAGGGAAAGAATCTGGAAGGCAAAAATTTAAAAAATAGAGAATGTTTAAAATAAATAATGAATTATTTTAAAACACAATATATGGCTTGATGTAAGAGACATGAGAAGACATGTGTTATTTGAGGTGAGAAGGCATAGGGTTCATCCCAAGGTTTATCATATAAGAGATCGACTATTTCTGAAATGATGGTCTGAATAATGCTTTATAATCAGTGCCTTAGGAGAGGGTGTTGCTTTTTTTGCAAACAGAAGCAGAATTAGTCTCATTTAGTTCAGTTTCTCTTGGGGGGATGAGGCAGCATGAGAATACTGCAGAAGCATTCATGTCCATCAGTTTTAAAGACTCTCTGCTTCAGACATCACGCGTTGTTGGGCACATGCGCTTGCCACACCCTTTAGTTCAGTGTTTCCCACCCTACGAGACTCTCCTAAAGGTGTGCAGACAAGCAGAGAAGATACTGTCTGCAATCTAGTTTTATCATGTATTTGAGACCAACTGTTCAAGGTCTCATTGTCTGAAAAAGAGGTAAAACACTCCCTCTAGTGTTTTCAATGGAGAAGGGAAAAAACCTGCAGCAATTTTTTTTAAATAGTTTTTTATGTGCAACTGGGAAATAAGATATACAGGCACTGGGGTATAGAAATCCATCCTGCCCTACTAGAAAGTCAGGGGGGAATACAGGAGAGCAGATTGGGGGAAGGGGTATTCAGTAGGCTCGCTATCTTGTGGTGGGGGTAGGGGAAAGATGGGGAGAAAATCTATAACTCAAAATCTTGTAGAAATGAATGTTGAAAACTAAAAATAAATAAATTAAAATATTTTTTAAAATAAATTTTGGATAAATGTTTGTTGTCTGAATTATAAAGGAATATGAATACAGCTCCCAACGAAAGAAATTAAAGTTATCAAGAATTATGTGGAAAAATGTTCTAACCATGAAAATGAGAGATACAGAAATGAACATCTCCAGGATTGCGCATGACTCACGAGATTAGCAAAGAAGGAAAGAAGAAAATGAGCTAATCAGTGAGTGGTGACTAAGTGTTTGACACCTCACTGTACTTGAGGCACTGTGCTGGGGGCTGGGACAAGTGTGATGAATGAAGCAGTACATACTCTGCAGGAATTTACGTTGGAATGAGGAAGACAGGTGCCCATAGACATACACGCAGCATAGATGGAAAAGCGATTAAATAAAAATATATACAAAATGACCAGCTGTGAGGGAATTTAGGAGGGAAATGCTAATGGTTTGGGGACTCAGGAAGGTCTTTGGGTGAAAGACGGTGCTTCTACAGTCCTGCATCCTGTTCGCCCCTCTCTCCAGCTCATCCTGTCTTTGTTGTCCAGTCATTTCATTCCAGTCTGACTCTTTGTGACCCATACTGGAGTGCTTTGCCATTTCCTTCTCCATCTCATTTGACAGATGAGGAAACTGAGGCAAACAGGGCTAACGACTTGCCCAGGGTCACACATGTAGTAAGTGTTTGAGGCCAGACTTGAACTCAGAAAGGTGAGTCTTCCTGACCCCAGGCCCAGTGCTTTATCCCCTGTACCAGCTAGCTGCTAACAATAGCAATCAGCTAAGCTGCTGCCCTACAAAGTTGGAAAATGGGGTATCACAGGTAGGGAACATAGTGAAATCCAGTTTGTCCAGTAAAGGGGGAAAAATAAGTTGTGTAGACCTTTAAAGCCAGAACATAGCTTACATTTTATCCTGGGGCAGTCAGAAGCCTTGAAAGTCAAAGGATCAGATATTCAGTTAAAGAAAATGGGCAAGAGCATGTAGGGTGAATGGAGCCATGAGACTTGAGGCAAAAAGACTCATTAAATGCGGTTGCAATGATCTAGACAAGAGGTTCTTAGGGCCTAAAGTGAGGTGATGCTGTTCGTGTGGAGGGATGGGGTCAGGCATGAGAGATACGGCAAAGGTAGAAGGGACAGCCTCACCCCACAGGAAGTAGATAGGTCAGAGGACTCATGAAACTCCACAAACAATTCAGAAAACACATGATGAACTTAGAAAAGCCCATAAAGAGTTAATATCACTCTACTCCCTATCTAGTGATTCCCACTTGACTCCAGGCTCCTAAAGTCCTATAAATGCCAACCCATAGTTTGTATGCCTTTCAAAAGGGAGCTAACTGCATTTGGAGATACCCCACAGTCAATATTCTAGGGAGTCCCTTCATCCTATGGAAGCCTCCTGAGGGATTTAACTCCCCTAGATGGGAAACACACTTGTGGGTGCTGGACAGACAACTTCTCTTCCCATTGGACCTACACCAAAGAACCCAGGGTAGTACAAGAGGTCCACATCCTTGCTGATCTACATTGTGGCTTTAGCTCCTAGCCAGTTCTTCTCCAAGGACCAAGAACCACAGGCACGATCTTCTTTCTCCAAGACGCATGCTAGACGAAGTTTCGTTCTCACTTATTTTATTTTAGTTTTTTCAATTGGATTTTCTTTTCTTTTCATATCCACACTCTGTCTTTCCCACATCCCTCTACACACACACACACACACACACACACACACACACACACACACACAAGCACTAACTACGAAAGCAAAGCAAAACCCCTGTTACACACATGTAAAGTTAAAACAAAACAAATTTCTGCATTGGCATTTATACATATATGCATACATACATTTATACATATATAAATATACATTTATACATATATGTGTGTATCTCTAGGTGTAGTTACATATGCATGTGTGTGTATACATGCACATGTGGAGTGACAGATATAAGCCTGTGCTCTGAGTCTGGGTAACATGTTTCATCATGAGTTCACTGGAATTGTGGTTGATTGTGACTGATCAGATTTGCTAAGTCCTTCAAAACTGATTGTCTTCCCGGTCAACTATGTTTGCTATAAAATACCTTATGTTTTTTTTTCTGTTCTTTTTTTCCCCAATCCTTTGACTTCGATTGAAAATTATTTTGTGTTTCCTGGAGTCATTAATTTATTTTTAATTTATTCTAATTTTCAGGGAGTTTTTGCTTGGGCAAGTTCTTATGTCACTTATGCCAAGTTGATAATTCCCTTTCCAATTTGTTATTCCATAGTTCTTATTTCTTTTTCCATTTTTTCCGTAACACTCAAATTTGGTTCCTTAAATTATATGTAGCTCTTTTTAAGAACTCTTGTTTTATCTCATCCAAGAACCCTGGTTAAACTTATGCCCAAACTGTGTTTTTATTTTGAGAGAACTGAGGGGATTAGGACAGCAAGTGAGTAATTGTAAGAATTGAGCGAACCACACTGACTCCATCTTGTGACTCCATTCTGGAGTGAACTCGGTTCCCTTTCTATTCATTTATGGGTCTAGTCCAGCTTCTGTCTTGTGAGAAATATTTATTCAATTGTGTGAATTGGGATAAAACCTTATTGTATTGTTTGAACCTAACCTTGCATTGCTGGGCAGCTGGACCACCTACCTCTGTAAGGACGTAGTAAACTGGCCAGAAACTCAGTCAGATCCAAAGACTGACACAAGCAAGGAGTTTTCTCACAACTATATGTCTCAAAGAAAACTTGCTCCATTCTGGTCAATTTGTTATTGTTTCCATATTCCTTCTATTGTTCATAGATACTTGGGGAGAGTGAGGCCCCTCTTTTTTTAAAGTCAGAAAGTTACAACTGTTCACTCTCCCCTCCCAACTTGGAAAGTCTCTAATCTTTCCTCCAACTAGAAATCAGATTACCCAGTGTTGTATTGTTTCCTTTTAATTAATTGTTGTTATTTGAGTAATCGTTTTTAAGGTATAAAAACCTGCCTTTTCCTGTATTTGAGGTCCAGTGCCAAAGCTGAAGGGGCCTGGTCCCAGCTTGTTGAGCAATTGACATACTCTGCTTTATAAACTGATGTGCTAATGGGGACAGCATACTAAAAAGTAGAGGCATCACCTTGCTGACAAACGTCTGTTTAGTCACAGCTCTGAGTTTCCCAGTAGGAATGTATATACGGCTGTGAGAACTGAACCAAAAGGAAAGCTGAGCAATACAGAATCGATGCTTTAGAACTGTAGTGCTGGAGAAGACTTTTGAGGGTCCCTTGGACAGTAAGGAAATCAAGTCAGTTGATATTGAAAGAAATTAATTTAGACTATTCACTGGAAAGTCAAATACTGAAGTAGAAGCTTAAATGCTTTGGCTACATAATGAGAAGACAGGACTCATTGGGGGAAAAACAACCTCGATATTGAGAATGATTGAAAGCAAGGAAAAGGGCACAGCAGAAGATGAGATCACAAGTAGTGTTACGGAAAGAACAGCCATGAACTTGGACACACTTCAAGAGATAGTGGAGGGTAGAAGGGCCTGTCCAGTTAGTCCATGGGGTCATAAAGAGCCAGACACTACAGAATGACTGAATGACAACCATCTGACTAAAAGATTAAACTGTTAGGTAAATTGCATCGTCCCCACCTCCTCTGCCTGCCCCCAAGGAACTCACAGACAAAAGGAAAGGCTCTGTCTACACCAAAATATTTGTGACAGAAATGTTTGTGGTAGCAAGGACCCAAAATGGGGGAGGGGGCATAGGGAGGCAGAGAGAAGTAGATGCCAATAATTGGAGAATGTCTCAACAAATTGTGGTATGTGAATGTAATGAAATATTACCGGGCTATAAAAAAGAGCAACCATGATTTAAAAAAAAACCATAGAAACACTGAAAGACTTTTATAAATGAATGCAGGATAAAGTAAGGAGAACCAAGAAAATAATATGCACACCTACAATATGACAGGCCCTTTACAACACATGGAGCCTCACTATACTCTCTCCATCATTACATCAGGAAAGTGGAAAAGGGCTGGGTTTAGGCGGGAAGATTGGAGTTTTGTTTTGGACATGTTGAGTTTGAGATGTGTCTAGAATATCTTTTTTTTAAATGTCCAGTGCGCAGGTGGTGATGCTGGACTGGAGTCTAGTACCAGATAAATAGAATGGAGAATCACCTACATAGAGAAGATAACGGAACCCTTGGGAAGCTTCTGAGCTCATCAAGTGAGGGAGTATCACGAGAAAAGAGATCTACAGCAGACCCACAGCTAGGAGGACGTAGGAAGAGACCGAAGCAAGAGAAGTCACAGAAACTGCAAAAAGCTCAGAGCATCGGAGGAGAAACTTGTCAACGGCGTCCAATGCAGCTGAGAAATCCAGGAAAATGAGGACTGGAAAAGGGAGCTAGGGTTAACCAATAAGAGATTGTTAGTAACTCTGGATGGAGCTGTCAGGCGATGAGGTGATTGGGAAAGAGGGAGCCAAGGAGCGACTCTGGGGAACTAGGTTTGTTCTTCACCAGCAAAAGAAAAAAAAATACTACAATTAACCAGAAAGAGTTCGGATATCAAGGAAACACTGGTAGGATCATAAAAAATTGAGCTTCCACTACTATAAAGGAAAAAAAAATCTTGAATGTGATTGTCTAAAGGGCAAAAAATAAAGACTTAAAACCAAGAATATCTTATCCTTCAAGGCTGAGTATAATCCTATGGGAGGAGGCGGGAGGGTTCTTGATGAAAAGAAAACACAAACTCTCTTTGACTGAGGCCCTTTGACTGAATCCAAACTTCACAGAATAAATCTTCTTAATAAAAGGATTTGTTCTGTGAAGTTTGGATTCAGTCAAAGGGCCTCACTTGAGGACCTAGAGGGCCATGTATGGCCTCCAGGTTGCAGGCTCCCCACCGCCGGTCTAGTTTGCCTTCACAAAAGAAATCTGGGAGGGTAATACCCTCAGAGTTTCTAGCCAGAACAAAAACAATTGCTATGTACACTCTCTGAGCCATCAGAGTCCAAACAGTGAGCTTGGGCTGGGACCTAGTATTAGCCAGTAAGAGCCGGGGTGATTTGGATTTGGTCAGGTAGCTCCATTTGGAACCCAATGGGCTTTAGCAAAGCCTGGTTTTCCAGAACTGTATTTCAAGAAATTAAAAATGAAAACTACACGAGACAAAAAAGTTAATTGTCCCAACTTGTTGAAAAAAATAAATAAGTAAGTTAGGAAGAAAAAAAATCTCTCCCCCAAGCTAATTTATATTCCTTTGGACAGAGCACCCACATTCAAGGGTAGGACTCCCCACCTGGACAGAGGGAGAAGGGTTGGGGGAAGGAGGAGGAAGAGCACAACCTTGATCAAATTCCCATTCTTTTACACCCTTTTTTTTTCCTGTGAAGGAAGAAGGGGGGGCAAAGAAAGGTAGATGAGGTTGTGATGAAGGAAATAAGAAATTAATAATCATAACCCTGAACATGAATGTGTAACATATAAAAAACTTAGACAGACATTTCTGGGTAATTAATAATTTTATTAATAATGATAGCATATTATTAATAAAAGGGATCAGTGAGGGTCTCAAATGTCAAAGACCAGTCATAGAATGCACTCAAGCTTCCATGCCCTTGGAAGTGTGGGTGTTCCTGAGGATGGCAGTTGGTCAACAAGTAATGAAAGAGAATGAATATCATAATTGAGAGGTGAATTTATTCTAATAAGGAACTGGGGCATTAGATCAAGTGATTTACCTCCAAATCACCCCCAGTCTTGGACAATTTAATCAAAGAGTTTATTCCCCACTAAACCTGATTAGAACACAATGCTTTCCTGCCTGAGTGGGGTCTGAGTCAGATAAGGAGAAAGTTAATCCAAACTCTTTATCAGCAATGTCTTTCAGATGCTGGCTCAGCCTAGCACTAGAGAATAAGGTTTCAGAGAGGGATAATCCCGAGTCTCCCCACTATTTACAATTAGTTATTTAATAAACATTTCTCTCAAATGGGAAGAATGAATTCCTTCATAAAATGGAAAAGTATAGCATAATGGATTTGAAAACAAAATCCACTATATTTTTTATAAGAAACACATTTGAAAAATAAAGATTCACAGAGAATTCAAATAAAAGGCTTAACTTAATTATTACGCCTTAGGTTAAGTAAAAAAAAAAAGACCTACAGGGATAGCAATCACAGTCTTTTAGGTCAAATCAATCAGTCGACCAGCAAACATTTCTTAAGTATTTACCAAGTGCGAGGAGCGGTAAACACAAGAAAACAGGAATAAATGGACCTTTCTTTACTATGATAAGAAATAATTACCTAACAGCAAGAGCTAGAATTATCTGTAACGGAGAAATGCTAGCATATGTTCCAAGAAGATAAAGGGTAAAATGAGAACGACCATTTATTACCACTGTTATATTATATAGTTCTAGAAATGATAGCTACAGCAAGATAAAAAGAGAAGAGAAAAGTTTAGGCAAAGAAGAAACAAAAGTATCTCTCTTACAGATTTTATCATGGTCTGCTTGGAAAACCCTATGGATTAATTGTTTAAATTAATTTAAAATAAATTAATTATTAAAATTAATTAAA